>JAHLJS010000008.1:5749656-6949656 GCA_038502445.1 Eremochloa ophiuroides
GGTCCGATGTGGAGCGCCACGCTGGCTTGTCTCGTCATCACCCAGTCAGCTGGAATCAGTTTTCGAAAGCTTGTAACTGATTTATTCTTATTCCAACTTGTCGCAACTAGTTATAACTCTTCAATACAAAATGGGATGAAGATGAGCGGCCGTTTTTATAGTTCAGGGACTAAACTGAGCTTTCGGCGATAGTTTAAGGACGAATTTGACTATTCCGTCTATTGAAAACGAGGATGAGATTCTTTGGAGATATGGACATCAGATGGTGATTACATAACCAAGAGTGCTAGCAGGATTTCAATTCATGCGAGGCTAATATAACAAACTGAAGATCAACCCTTTCTGAAACGCTATAGCTGAGCCAAAATAACCGGTTCTTTGCTTGGACTTTGATGCATGGAAAAATTCCCATGACAGAAAATCTACAAAAGAAAGGTTGACAAAATGACCTAATTTGTAAGTATGCAACAGCGAACAAGAAAACCCAAGACAACCTCTTCCACATTGAAGCCATGAAAAGTGCTTGCTAGGCTCGGGGCCGCAAGCGGCTGCTGCAGAGCGGACCTGCGGTGCGCCGGCGCGTGGTCCCCGGGGCGGGGCTGCCAGCTGCAGCCTGCAGCTGTGGGTAGCGGGAGGCCGTCGACAGCGCTTGCTGTGCTGTGGTCTGCAGGACTGCAGGCAGCCGTTCGAGGGATGAGGCTGCCGCCACCCAAATTCTAGCCTGGTGGCGGCGCCGCCACCACCACCGCCGTCGCCGGCGGCCTCCACGGCGCCAGCGCCCGGCTGCCTCGCCCCCTCCCCTGCCTCCCCCTCCCCTTCCCCATCCCCTCCTCCTCCCCTGCCCCCGTGGGCCTCCATCTCCAATCCATGGAGGTCTTCCTCGACGGCCTCCTCCGCCCCTCCCTCATCCCCTTCACCACTGCCGCTGCCGGCAGCGCCGGCAGCTGCTCCTGAGCCGGCGCCCTCCACCCTTCCACCTCCACTTCTCCGTCTCCTTCCCTCCCTTCCTGCGCAGATGCCCACCCCGGGCCACCCCGTTCGAAACCGCTGCCGCGCCGAAGACTGCATCAGCGCTGCAAGTCGCGACGGGAGGCGGCTGTGACGGCGCCGCTGGTGCCGGCGCCGCCCTGCTCGAAGACGCAGCCGCGCTGGAGGCCACGACGGGCGTCGCCTACGCCGCTGCGACGGGCGTCGCCTACGGCACCTGCGGCCTTCGCCTTAGCTAGGGCGGCCCCAACCGCGCGGGCGCCCGCGACGCTGCCTGGGCTGGACGCCGTCGCCACGTCGAAACCTGAAATGGCCGTGGATGGCCCCCAGCTTCTAGGGAGCCGTTTGGTTCTACAGCAGGTAACGCAAATGAAAATAAATTTAGGCTGCTGCAGATGGTAATGGTTACCGGCAGCCGATGCGAATGAACTATGTTTCATTTGGTTTGCGATACTGAAGACAGTACCAAACAGGTTGATCCGGTCGCGCACCCGTCCCCAGAGCCTGGGACCGACGCAGGGCCTATGCCGCCGGTTGCCGCCAAGCCCGAGTCGCGGTTGATGCAGAATGGATTGAAGGTTGTCATCGAGGCGTCCTGGAGGACGACGACACCTCGAAGACTAGATCGCCGGTGCCCAAGTGCCGGGCATCGACATCTTCCTCGTCCACCCTTCTGCGCCCAGGCCTTCGTCCTCTCTTTCCCCCTTCGCACCTCCCTTTCATCCTAGGGATGGCTCGTCGGGGCGATCCAAGGCTCGACATTGGGCGGACGAGGACTCTGAGGTGGAGGGGTCGCCGGGGAGCTTCCCGACCTCATACCTCGACACTGTTCGCCTGGGTTCGTCGGTTCGGGCTTCGCCTCCCATTGGTGGTCCCCACGGTAGCGCCAATGCTGACTGGGGCAAGCAACCCCAGAGGTCTCTCGTCACCCGGTGCCCCCCATGCGTGCCCAAGCTCGTCTGTTCATGGCTCCGGAGAGTGGCGGGGTGGACGATCAACAGCGGAGAAAGCGTGGCCGTCCATGCCCTCAGCTGGTGCATGGTCTGCACGCTCAACCAATGGATGGTCGGGTCCCTGCCCAGTAGTGCCTCGGCGCTTGCGGACGGGTCTCTGCTCCCGACGCCAAGGGGTAGAGGGAGATCTTGAACCAACAGGAGCCAGGACCTCTGGCTACCACGACTGAACCTCGCCACGGCTCCGAGCTGCATGCAAAGATTCGAAAGATACCAGCACAGCTCCGCGACAAATGCTTCAACTGCCTCTCCTACTTGCACCGCGTGGCGTCTTGTCGGTTGCCACGGCGTTTCCTACGCTGCCACGGTTTCTTCCATATCGCCAGGGACTGCAGGCATTAAAGTCAGCGGTGGCGGGTGGATGCTTGCATCGCCACCCGGCTTGTGCTGATGGCCCCGCTCAAAACGCTTCCCTCGACAGTCCTCTGACATCAGATGGGGCTGCATAGAGGGCCGTAGGGGCGCGGACGGGTCCTGTGGACGCCGGAGATGTCATCTGCGGCGCCAGCGCCGGCGCCGGACTAAGCCGAAGACGGACGATTGCACGGGCTCGCTTACCGACCACGCAGACGACATAACCGCCTCCACTACTACACGGTACTCCCTCGAGCCTGATCTGCTCGTGGAGGTGATATGCTTGCGCGTTGTGCCAGCGGTGCGATTCGTCTCCATCGACCCGATGCTGGACGAGCTTGCCGCATCAATCTGGACGAGCTTGCCGCATCACTCAGCCTCCATTAACCCGATGCTGGATGAGATTGCCACTTCACTCAAGAATGTTGACACCACGGATGTTGAGTTGGAGACTGATGGAGACCAGAAGGGTACCTCGGCCTCGGCAAATGTCGACCTCGCTGCAACGGCTAGTTCGACGGCCGTTGATAGCATCATCGATGAGGATGTTGTTTTGCAGGGATAGGGAACAATGGTGCCTATAGCGATGGGATGGAGGACACGGATGCTTGCGCCTCCTTCTGCATGTAGATGTTTAGACCGATCCCTGATCCGCTGCTACCGAGGCCAGCCTCACCTCCCGGGGGTGATGTTTAGAAGCGGGCCGACGAGCCGAGTACCAGAAGACGCAGAAGAATGATGGCTTCCACCCGCTCTAGCTAGCGTTTGGCAGCTCGTCCGTCCACCGTGCCGGTGGCAGAGTGCGCCAAGCGCAAGCTCATGCGCGAAATGGACTTTCTCAACGGGAAGTCGGCGGCCCCAGATGCAGCAGTCACGGCGTACGTCGACATGTTTGGCCAAGACCTTCCGGAGCAGGCGATCGAGACAATTAAGGCCGCGATGAAGTTGAACAATAAGGAACTTTGCAAGAACCTTGCTGCAGTGGCTGCAGAGTCAGGAGTAGTTGAGATGGAGGTCCCATAATAGTAGGAGATGCCTATCTGTTGTATCTGTGCGTGAGTAGTCTGTCATGATCTTGCGTCCAGTTTGAGGTCTGTCAAACCTGGGAAGTTGTTTTGCGCTTCTTGCATGTAACTCTCTCCTCTTCTTATTAATATATGCCGGTCATGTGCTGGATCTTAAAAAAAAAAAGAAAACCCAAGACATCTATACAAAGATTGCTCCAACCCAAAAAGAGTTTGGACAATCACCAATGGGTGGTGGAACCTATAATCACAGGTTAGAGCAAACTTACAGGATTCAGTCTACAAATGTTGGAAAAGATGGAGGAGAAAAATTGAGAAAGCCGAAAGAAAAGAGTTCGACGGGATCTAATTTATTTCTGGTGGAACATACGGAAGGAATAAAACCGGAGAACATTTATCACCAAGAGCGACGACAGGAAGAGGTTGCCTATCTCATCAAAGAGGACATTCAGCAGCATCATATATCATTTGACGAAGACCATGGCAGATAGAGAAGCTTTGAGTTTAGTCTTAATGTTTTTTCTTCGTTTTTCTCGTCCTTTGTTGTTGGAGCGACCGTGTGATCCACTGCCGGCGTCAGTGTCTTTCATTGTTTTTCTTCTTGGAGGTGTCATTCTGGAGGTCTTTCTTGACGCAAAGTCCAGTAGCGGATTTAATTTGTGCAAGCTTTATTGCGAATTGCCTTCACTAGGGGAAGCCAGTAGCTTGATTGAGGCCTTGATGGTGGAATGTTCGTTGCAGCAAGGTTGGGTTAGGGACTTTATATAGTCTCATTCCTTTGTATGTCTTTGCTTTGTGTCTCACCGTATGGTGAAGTGTGGTCTAAGCACCATGAGTCCGTTCTAAATGGCTACTACACTCATTCATTTGTGAATGTAGGAGGCCGGAAAGTAATATTCCTTTATCTGAAAAAGAATCTGCTTTTGTTCGTCTGTTATCCTTTCATGTTGCTGTTTATTTGATAATAATGCGCGTTACAAATTTCTGATATAATATGACGTTGTTTCATGGGAGATCACCTCGGCAAAGCATCAGGCCCTCGGCAAAGACGGGCAAAGCATCAGGCCCTCGGCAAAGACCCTCTTTGCCGAGGGCCAGGCCAGAAGGCCCTCTACTAGTACACAGGAGCTCAGTACTGGCGGTTGCAAATGTATTTTTACTGGCGTTTTTTGAACCGCCAATGCTAGGGTCTACAAAAAATCAGCGATTTTTACTGGCGGTTGCTTGTGAACCGCCAGTAAAAATAATTTTCCGAAATCGTGTTTTAAAAATAGCAAAATAAAAAAATTAAATCTGGCAAGTCGCGGTATTTTTCGCACAAAATTCACTCGCTACGCGGCCGGTGGGATTCGAACCCACGACCTCTCTCTCGCGCGTACCCCTCCCTACCACTGCACCACACTCTCACTTATGACTATATCCCACTTCGGCTCCCCACAAATTATAACAAACCGAGAGTAAATTGACTGTTTGAGGCCATAAACGAAGTCAAATGAAAAAGTTGTCAACTACAAAGTTGCATAACTTTTCAAGATCTACAACTTTTATGTTGAAAGTTTCTCCATCCGAAGCCGTTTACAAAATTTGAATTTCAAATTTGATAAATTCAAACGTATTTTTCGTCACCAAGATGATTTCAAATGAAAAAGTTGTCAACTACAAAGTTTCATAACTTTTCGAGATCTACAACTTTTATTTAGACAGTTTTTTCATACGAGGTCATTTGCAAAACTCAAAAATTAAAATTCAGATTATTTCTACAGGTGGTTCACTTAAGGAACCGCCACTAGAAATCGATTTTTAGTGGCGGTTCCGTAAGTGACCCGCCTGTAAAAATGACGCTGATTTCTAGTGGCGGACGTCAAGCGAAACTGTCAGGAAAAAAATACATGGCGCCACTGTAGAGCTCCTGTATACTAGTGCTCGGCAAAGAGGCCTTTTTTCGGCAAAGAATTTTTATTTTTTTAAAAAAAATTCTTTACCGAGGGCCTCATCCTAGGCCCTAGCCAGCAAAGAATTTTTTTTATTTTATTTTTGAACCTAATTTTTTTAGACCTCTAATACGCCATTTAAAACTCAATTTTAAAATTTAGGCCAATTTTTACGTTTTTTATATATTTTATTAATTTATTTCTTTTCGTTGATTTTTTTCAAATATTTTAAATTTGAACTACAGGTGTATGGGGTAATGCACTTTAGTGATTTAGAAAATGTTATTCATGGTATTTGGTGTATGTTGAGTTCCTATCTACGAGCACGCATCAAATTTCGAGCATCTTATTCACGTAATATGATGAGGAATTTGTTAGAAAAGTGTTTTTAAATTATATAAAATCCATACGACGTCCGAAAATCACGAAACTTGTCGAGGTGTCATGTTATTGCATGTGTAGGTTGTGGTAAAAAATTAAGAAGGTTTTGAGTAAATTATGACATCGGATGTCTAAAACACAGACATCTCCACATGTAATAACATGTGATCATGTGTGGAGACGTCTGGTTTTAGGCATCTGACGTCACAACTTACTTGAAACCTTTTCAATTTTTTATCTTATCCTCTGCATGCGATAAAATGACACATCAACAAGTTTCATGATTTTTGGACATCGTTTGTATTTTATATAATTTAAAAACACTAAGGCCACAAGCGGGTGGCCATGTTTCGTGAACAAGACGTTCAAAATTTTGGGTAAGTTCCTGGATGCGGTTTCAAAATGCACTCAACGTCTTGAATATCTTTTTTGAATGACTAAATTTCATTATTTTATACACCTACAGTTCAAATTTGCTTTTTCGAGAAAAATACAAGTAAACAAAATATATTAAAGAAATATAGCAAAAAGTTATAAAAATGTTCCAAATTAGAACATGTAGTTGTAACTACTGTAGTAAGACAACAAAAAAAATTTGAGCTCAAAAAACACTAAAAAAGGAAAAATTGTTTGCCGAGGGTCTAAATTAGCCCTCGGCAAAGGGTCTTTACCGAGGGCTTCCCCGACGGCCCTCGGCAAAGAAATTCGAAAATTAAAAAGAAAAATCAATTCTGTAATAAGGGCCCAAGGCCCATCTCTTCAATCCCTGACCGCTCCCGCTCTCCCACCGCTCGCGCCCGCGACCTGCCGACCGCCGCCGCCGGACCGCCGCGTCCGCGCCTCCCCACCGTCCACGCGCCTCCCGGCCGCTGCCCCGACGCCGCGGCCCCGCGCCTCTCCTCTCTCTCTCTCCCCACGCGACAGCGCACCAGGCGGCGGCTCCATGGCGGCGGCGCACCGGGTGGCCGCCGGCGCGGGCGGTGCGATGGCGTAGACATTTCCTCTCTCCCCTCCCTCTTCCTCCCTCTCTCTCTCTCGCAGCTAGGGCAGGCCCTAGCGCGGGCGCAGCAGGCTGGCGGCGCGGCGGCCACCCGCCGCCCCGGCATGCTACGGCGGCGGGGCAAGGCGAGAGCGGCATCCTCTCCCGCCTCCCTCCTCCCCGACCCCTGGAGCTGCAGCCACCGGGCCTGGCTCTGGGCTGCTCCGTTGCTGACTGGTTTGTGGTGCAGGCTGCTTGCTGTGTAGCACAAGCTTAGAGCAACGGTCGAGGTAAAGGTTCGTGCAGTGTGCATTCTGATGCTATACGTCTATGCCCTTGTGCTCGAAGAAAGGATGCCCTTGGTACTACTAAGATTGTGCTACTCTGTCAATTGTGATTTTTTTTCTTAGCTTCAAGCATGATTTCACCGGTAGAGAACTCGCTTTTACTCCCGGTTCCTAACCCCCTATAGTCCCGGTTTGCCCAACCGGGACTGGGAATCTGGGAGTAAAGGCTAAACCTTTTAATCCCGATTGAAGAACCGGGACTAAAAAATCTTGTGAGACTAAAAAATAAAGAATCCCATGCACTGCGTCCTATGAGATTCGAACCTGAGACCTCGTGCATGGCATCGCGCGTGGCTTACCACCCCATCTGCACAGCACATGCGACTTCAAATAGGATATATTCCTTTTAAACTAGCACGCGGACTACTCTTTAATCCCAGTTGGTGTTCCCAACCGGGACTAAAGGATGTTCCCAACCGGGACTAAAGGGTCCTTTAGTCCCGGTTCAGAACACCAACCGGGATTAAAAGGTTCACTTTTAGTCCGGGTTGGTGTTATCAACCGGGACTAAAAGGTCCATGCCTTTAGTCACGGTTGGTAACACAAACCGGGACTAATGTTGACCCTTTAGTCCGGGTTGTGTTTCCAACCGGGACTAAAGGTCCTCCGACAACTTATAAAAGTTAGAACCAGGACTAATTCTTCTTTAGCCCCGAACACAAAAACTGTCGAGACTAAAACCAAAAACAGGTGTGGATCAAAAGTCGTTTCTCTACTAGTGTTTGTTGACGATTAATCCTATTTCACACTAGACAGCTATCCATTCGCTCTAGCATGCTATCTTTGCACTCCATGTGTTTATGGTATATTTTACACTTCATGATTTTGGGTAGCTATATTTGGTTTCTAATCTAGCACTCCATGTGTTTATGGTATTGTTTAGGCGAGATAGTTATCTATTCGCTCTAGCATGCTATCTGTCCCATTTGAATTTTTTAATCATCTGTTACAGCTTCTTTGCACAATGCCATGATTGAGTATCACAACAAGCGAAAGCTTGTCTCTGTGTGTAAAAAAGTGATTTGTTGAAAGAAAAGCATGTGGTCCACTATTTTCCTGTGATGGTTGACATGAAGAGTTGCCCATTTAAGCAACAGCCTTTTTTCCATGAGTAATAATGATGGACTAATTGTCTGCAAAAAAAAAATGTTTAGTGTTGGCTGACTAAGAATCGGAACATTCTTGGACTTCTGCCCTTTCAAATTTCACGACAATCCCTCATTCACTTACTAGGATGATAGCTTTATACTGCTTGTATTTTCAGTCCTTTTCTTTACCATACTCTTGCCTGAGTATGCCTTTATTTTGTAGGAGTGAGGTCGTATTTCCTAGATGTTGAGGCCAAGCAGATGCAGTTGCCGTCCTTCAAAAGTAAGATGCCTCTCATTTTGACATTTCTGTGTGCCGTTATATATGCTGGTGATGTTGAAAGGGCTAGAGTTAGCATAAAGGTTGAGGCAAATTTCATTTATTCATGTGAGGTGGATTAGTGCCCATAGTGGGTTGCAGGCCTTGAAATGTGTGCTAAAAAGTATTCTGATGCCAGAAGAAATTAGATGGTAAGACTCTGATGGACAGTGTTTATAGAAGAGACATATACGTATCTGGTGAACTTTTACTTGTCCTAATTTGTTTTGCAATTCATAGAGAAAAGCTAAAACTTCCAAAAATTCAACATATAAAAATGACTACATACTCAAGTTCTAAAAATTACCCCCAACCATCCAATTTGGCCCGTTTAGTGTTTCCAGAATAAATGTTCTTTTTGTTATCTGGTACTATAAATTTCTCAAGCAATTGATTGGTTAAAAAGGAGAAACATTAGTGTCCGATAGCAATTGAATAATCAAACTGGTGAAGAGGGTTACCATTGTTGAGTGTAGACTGTAGAATAGGCGAGATCTGATCTCCATGAACCTAATTGTACTTGAAGTCTGATCAGATAGCAGGTATTGTATGTTCATGTATACTAGAATTATTTCTGATGTCTATTTTGTTTGTTAGTGTTCTAATTTGTTTCTCGCTTGCTCCTCATATACACGGCTGATTCTCGTAATGTCCATTGTGTAAACGAGGTACGTTCTACTATCTGCATTATTTAAAGTTTCTTTTTATTTTGTTCTTAACTTTTTGCTGTCACCCATATTACTCCCCATTACAAACAGTTCATTAGTCTTAATATCCCCTGGTACCTACAGGATTATACCTAACCTACACAAATTCTCTTAATATATCATGTCGGTTTCTTGCCACCTTGAAATAAAATATTATGTGCTTCACCACTTAAATATACTTGTTGGCTTCTTGAGATTATTAAAGTTTACCTGTTACACCTAAGTTATATGTACCACGGTGAAGCGCATGATCATTCCCTTGTCTTCTAATCTCCCTATGTTCCCTTCAGATGTACATGGTGAAGGAGGAGGGCTTGCTGCCTCTCCATTGGTCATGAAGCATATCCAGTGCCCCTGCTCTAAGGTAATGGCAAATTGATACGGTCTTGTCTTGCTTCTTTGCTTCTTGTATTTTTTTTTTAATTCCCTATGGAAGTCCTTTTAAACTAATATTGTCTGTTGGAGGTTATCTCTGTAAGTTTTTTTTTTTTGTAGAGATATTAGAAGCAAACAAATATGTTACTTAATTAACTCTGTAATCACATTCGATATTGCAGTTAGTTTTATATGTGATGAATACTTGAATTTTTTTTGCTATCTACAAATAGTTTAGAAGTTCAACAGCAGCCTGTTTTGTTTTCAGACATTGGGCCTGTTCAACAGCTACCCTTTCGTTTATATGTGATCACTGCCAAACGTTATAGTCAACCAGATACTTGGGTGAGCAGCATGGCTGCAGCTTGCATTCTGAGTGCTTGTTTTGTATGACCATCCAACTTCTAAATGTTAATTTCTACATATGAGCATACTACTTTTGTGATCATATCTGAGTATGGTTCTGCTGTCAGCATGCTGGATTTTTTTGGTTCATCTCTGAGATCAGGTCATGTTCAATTTTTGCCATCCTCCACAGGATGTTGCTTCTGTGATCATATTTCAGATAACAAGATATTTTTGTTATCTACCTGCCACCTTGTGAATATCTACCTATTATGGAGTAATTAATCTTATGGTTAAGTCCTTGGTTACCATGCACTGGAGGCCCATACCATGGCTGTTTAGTTGTGGAAAAACAAAAAAAAAATTAAGCAAAGACTTTTTTTAAAAAAATTCAGCAAAGACTTTTTTAAAAAAATTCAGCAAACGGAATGCAAGCTGAATTAAGCAAAGACTTTTTTTAAAAAAAAATTCAGCAAAGGCTCTTTGCCGAGGGCCATGGTCTTAGGCCCTCGGCAAAGACTATTTTTTTTAAAAAAATAAAAATTCTTTGCCAGCAAAGAATTTTTGAAAAAAAATTAAAATTTCTTTGCTGAGGGCCCGGGTTGAAGTCATCGGCAAAGATATTTCAAAAAAAAAAACTCTTTGTCGAGGGTCGGCCCTCGGCAAAGAAATTTCTAAAATAAAAAAGAAAATTCTCTGTCAATGAACGGCTGGCCTAACGGCTACTTTTAGACCCTTGGCAAAGGCTTTGCCGAGTGTCCGATAATTGACCCTCGGCAAAGACCCCCTTCGCCGACTAAAAATTTTCCGAGGGCGGCCCTCGGCAAAGAACTAGCCTCCAGTAGTGGAGAGGTGGCGATAAATACGAGCGAGTCTCAGTTGGCTTTGCTTGTTGGGACTGGAATGATGCGTGGTTTGTTCCTCGTGGACGCTATTCCAAGAACCCAATCGTGTCGAGTTGGTGATTCTTCCGTTTCTTGGTGCTGTATTCCCTATTCAATCGTCGTCGTCGTCGTCGTCGTGGATGAGATTATATTCTTGTCTATCCATCCCTTATAATGCAAGGCGTTCAATTCTACTCCCTCCATTCCAAATTATAGGTTATTTCAAGAATCTTCGAGGGTCAAAACATCTTAAATGTAACCAAAATTATAGAGAAAAATACAAAGATTTATGATACCAAATAAGTATGCTATGAAAATATATTTGATGAAGAATCTAATAATATTTAGTTGATATTGTAAATATTATTATCTTATTATATAAACTTGGTCAAAGTTAAGATGATTTGACTTTCCAAGATTGTTGGAATGACTTACAATTTGGGATAGAGGGAGTATAAGACAGAATGCAAGCTCACGGTAAAGATGGCAACGGGGAATTCCCCGTCGGGGAACGACCCCCCATCCCCGTCCCCGCGGGGCGAGAAATTCCCCATCCCCGTCCCCTTGAAAGCTCACGGGGGAGCTTTCTTCCCCATCCCCGTCCCCGAGTGGGGAAATAACCCCGCGGGGATCCCCGTCCCCATATTGGTTATCACAACGCCACCAACAGATTTGAATCCGTAGTATACAAACGAATCAATAATACAAACACATCCAAACTCATAAATCATATATAGCCCAGGAGAGATCCATCTCGGCATGGCACCCTCACAGCCCCGCTTCAGAGCTCCAATTAACCAGAAAAAAAGGGCAATTCTTGGACAAAAGAATGGCAAAAGGCAACCAAAACGTATTAGCGAACTACTGCTCAAGCGATGCTGCTCCTGCTGGCTCCAAGCAGTAGCGTATTATCCTGATTTGAAGCTCCAGCGACCAGATCTGAAACTCCAACAACCGGCTTCGACTCGCATAGGATGGCAGGTGCGAGTAGTGGGCTCCACGGCTAAAGCCGTCGCGTGCACCCGTGGCGTGCATGGCAAACAAGCATCGCCCTGAGCTGCGCACGAGCACGGAGCATCGCCCTGAGCTGCCGGCGCTAGCACACGAGCACGGAGAGAGGGGGAACCTCAGGTGTTGCTGTCGTGCTACTTTGGACCTCTGGTTGGCGGCTGAATGCCTGATGAATGGATACGGTGGCTCTTGGGGAGTTGAGGATGAGGGTTAGGGTTAGAGACTCGTATATATACCAGGCTACGATATTGGGCCGTTAATGGGCCGCACAGTCTGTTTATCTGCAATCCAGTGCGTAAAACAAGCCAAACGGGGTGGGTTGGCGGGGATCGGGGACGGGGACACGCCAACCATCCCCGCCCCCGTGATCCCCGACGGGGATAGTTTTTATACCGTGTGAATCCCCGTGGGGAATAATTTGCTCCCATCCCCGTCCCCTAATAGGGGAATTCCCCGCGGGGAATCGGGGATCGGAGCCCCATTGCCATCCCTAGCTCACGGTGCATGCAGGTGAAAATCTTTAGGCCTGTTTCGTATACAATAGTTTCATGAGTTGTTGTGAGCTTTTCTTTTCCTTTTTTTTGGCTAACACTTTTTTTTCCAAAACTGCTTCATGAGTGAAGCTGTTTTTTCTCTCCTCTCATAAAGAGATGAGTTGGCATGAAACTAAAAAAGTAGCTTATTCTAACTTTCTCCCTCTTCTCTATCTCAAAATCATGCATGAAGTTGTTGATGAAGCTGTTTTGCTAAACAACATTTCCAAAATAGTTCAGCTTAAAAAAAAGTTGCTCATGAAGCCGTTTTTTTTAGAAAAAAACTTTACAAGTGAAGTTGAGCTATGTCAAACGGGAGTCATTGAGATTATATTATACTAGAAGCATACCCCATGAGTTGCTACGGGAATCGCGAATAAATTTTAATGGATTGTGAGGCATGCGCTGACGTAATTAAATAGATGCACGTTAGTGGATAACACTTGCCTTGATGAAGTTGATATGTTGTATGGATAGACACTGATGTGGATACGTTGCATGCTGAGGTTAATTTGTAGTGGGATTTTCCTTTATAAGAGTACAATATTAATCAACTGGCTAATAATTGCAAGCTCGACGACGTGATCCCGTTTGCTGGTGCAGGTCGGTCTTGATGCGCCGGCCCATATATATTCGCATTCGGTCTTCGTCATCGTCGTCGTCGCGGCGATGACACACATATTCTATACCCTATCCACCCATTGCAAGGTGAAACCTTTGTTTACACTTGTCTGAGGCTGTGAGGCGTTGTCAATTGCACGCGAACTAATATAAACTCCAGGAGCTGATTTGACCATTCCCGGTGTAAAGTATCACGCAACTTAAATATAATGATTCTTTTTGCATGTATAATATTTTTGCCGACATGGAATGTATTTTTAAAAAAGAACAGTAAAACTCTTTGCTACAGATTTTATTAGAAGGAAAAACAACAAAGTACCGACCCAGTCTTTTGAGTGCTAAGCGAACCCAAAAACACATGGCTAGCTACAATCAATTTCAGTGTAAACATCCTACCAACTAGCCACTCAACTCTACTAACAATTCGACGTAGGACCAACTACTCTCTCAACTGAGCCGAACTCAATCGGTTGAACACAACCTAACTAACAACTCTACTAACAACTTGGCTTCCTCATGCCTCATACATGAAATAGGAGTGAATAGCAATCATTTTATTTTCTGCTAACTAGGATTTGAACTCGAGACATCAAGCTTAGCTTTGATACCATATTAAATTACATGCACCGACCAGTCTAAACAAAACTTAGACTGATAGAGAAAGGTGTGTAATTCACTTATATTCCAATAATCATGACTACTGGCGCACGGTACCTATATGCACAACTAAACGACTAGACGACACACTACTAGCTACTTAGCTAGTGAAGCTGCCCCCCAAAAACTTGAATTTTGGCTTGATACAGCCAGAACTAACGCCTAATAAACTCCAACTATTAGTGAAGCTGACAATTAACTTTAGGGCCGGGAATGTACAAACTTGAGAGTTGGCTTCCTAGATATGGCTGATGTTGGCGGTGCTTAACTTTATTTTATTTTATTTTATTCCAACAGTTGAATAAATAAACATAAATTAACATCAAAACTTAGAGATAGAAATATAAACTAATTATTTCCGCTAGTTTTGGTGTGTATTATTTATTTTGCAAGACAAATAAGAAAATAGATAAAAGATGGACCAAATCAGTGCTTCTAAGAGGCCCAAGCGAGAATATGGAGAAAAGGTGCAAAGCCTGAATACATGGTGAAATTGGGTGAATGACCGATGTAAACATGGCCTAGGCCCACCCTCCAACCGACCAGGCAAAGTCGGTTGGGAGAGGCGGCAACCAAGGGGCGGCTGGGCCCCTGGCGCACTCACCCCCTGGAACCGACTTACGCCACCGTCTTCCTCGTGTCGGATCATTCAATGCATCCAAAGTTGGTTGTGCGGGGGGGATTCTTAATCCATATATAAGAAGACCAAGACTCCTCCCTGAACAGCATAATATAGAGTAGATTTGGCACATGTACCGTACAGAGGTGGCAGTGTGGTCGGAGGAGGTGCTGGAGGGGCCTATGGCTAGCGCATGTTCGATATGCTCATCAAGTCTCTTTGATGCCTGTTGATGCAGATTCTGGACAACACACCTACAGGTGCTAGGTCGCACAGTCGCGCACGAGACGAAACAGCACGAACAACAGAGCCTGCAAAACCCGGCCTGGCCAGCTCTAGAACCCGGTCGAGCCGCCTACCCGGCCTGGCCGACTTCAAAAGTCGGCTGAGCCGCCTTCCTCGGGTGCGTCGGGGAAGGTTAGGGTTTTGGTCTTCTGGTCATCGGGACGATCGGTAACTTGCAGCAGAGGACGTTAATGGTCGATGTAGCGCCCGTCCTTCGCCGAAGAACTCCTGAACACCTCTCGAAAAGATCCGTCGGAGAGATGCACGTGGAGGTTGCCCTAGGAATCACGGAGGCCGCCTAGAACGCCGACTAAATTCGCGGAGAGTCGAGCCGAACAGCAAGATAGGAGTTGAACCACCAAAAAGCCTACTTTATAGACGTATTTTGATGACTGGATGGTTGAGATCTCAATCAGCCATAATCCTCCATATATATAGAGGGGGGTAGTCTTATCCCGGTAGGAAACACGTATTAGGGTAGGTTTCCAAGCCTCCCACGTCAAAACATTGCTAAAAACCGATCTAATCTATTAATCGGCTCGGACTCGACCAAACCCGGCCAAGCCGGGTTTCACGTCGCCTGTGGGGCTGACACGTGGCCTGGGGATGGGTTCGGCACCAGGGCCCAAACCCAGCCTAGCCGGGTTGCAAACCCGGCCCAGCCGGGTTCGTCGATGTGCCCAATTTCGAGTGTCAACATATGCCCCCTGTTTTCAGGTGAAACGATGCATATGAACCTGAAAACACAAGTAAAACCAAACAGCAACGATACTCAAACCAACGGCTATTTAACGACTAAAGGCGATGTATACATTGACATTTTTTTTCTAAGGGCGATACATGTACCGGCCATCGTTTGAGGAGCACTTAGGAACTACATGAAGATATTGAACCGATTATCCATCGGTCTCAATGACATAGGCACAAAACCCTCCTTAGTGACGCTAATAAAGTCAACGCCAGATAAGTCACAACCGGATAAATAAGCAATACCATCATGCTCCCGAGCGAAGGAGCATCGGCTGCAGCAATGGAGGCCGATGAATCAGCATGAATAACTTTAACTTGGTCTCCCACCCATTAAATTAAGAACTGGTGCAAACTAGATGGAACACAACGATTAGCATGAATCCAATTGCGACCACGGATGAGATTATAGCTATTTTATACCTCAGCGATGAAGAACGCGGTGGCCAATGTCTTACTGCCGACGGTCAACTCCATCGTCGCTACTCCCAAAACTGGAATTGGCATGTCGCCTCCAACTCCACTGATTGTCATGTTGGTCTTCACCAATTCCTCGTCCGTGCTGCCAAGCTTTTTGTAAAAAGAATGTGGCATCAAGTTGACAACCGCACCGCTATCCACCAACATGTTGTGAACTGGTGTGCCGTTGATGTGGAGCTTGATATATAATGGCCAAAGATGATTAATAGAATCCTCTGGCTTCTTGAATATAGCACCTTCAGCGGCGAAATAAAACTGAGCCGTCGCCGAGCCCTCATCTTCATCGATTACATAATAATCGGAAGGCAAATAAACGACATAAGTTCGGCGCGCAGCGGCGTCGGGTCATAGTCCACCATCTCTTCATCTTCCTCTGTATCCCCAGAATCCACAACAGCAGAGGAAACAGCAGCAGGGGCCGATACCATTGAAACAGCATCGGCGACGGCAGCAGCTGGCGAAGCCCGAAACCCGGCCTGGCCGTCTTTTGGAAAACCTGGCTCGGCCGGCTCTAACCCGGCCTGGCCGGTTCTGCGTCCTGCGCAGAACCCTGGTACATCCTCCTTTCCAGCAACCTTCTCCACTGACTTTGCAAAGCACGCTAGATTGGTTCCTTTCTCTGTTTACAGAAAAATTAGATGCGAAGCATTAAAGATTTTCTCCCTCATTTTTTCTAATTTCTCTCGCTTTTGTTAACTTTGGTGTGCTCGCTGCAACTTCTACCGTTGCGTCTTGATCAATCCCGGCGGGTACTACTTTGGTTGCAAGTATTTGGGGTCTACCGGCTTCTTCTCCACAACCTTAGCAACAACCTCTGGGGCAGCGAAAGATGGACCCTCAATCCTTATTGGCTCATCATTGTTAACAACTGGCACTTCTTGTGAACCAATAAGAATTGTCACCGGAGGTGATTCTTTCGGCGGTTGTGCGGTAAGAGTAGTCGGAACAATGACAGACTCCACAGCCTTCTTAGGCATATGTACCTGCTGCACTGGAGCCTTCTCTTTCCCATCACCAATCAAGAGCCTCACCGATGGTGGCGGAAGCGAGGAACCTTGACCATCGTTGCTAGAGCTCGATTGGCCATAGCTCAATCGGCTAAATACCGACGACGCGGGCGCTCCATTCATTGGTTGATGTTGCACAAGCAAGGGGTATGGCACAAAAACCCTGTTGGGTCCCCAATGTGGCTGAAGTGGAGGACGAGGACCCCAACGAAAGACGCAAGAACGAACAACCACTCGTGCCGGAGTCGTCACCGAAGCCATCGTCATCTTCTTCGGTTGCTCCTCTCGCTTCGGCAGTGTAGACTCTTTTTTTTTAGCGGCCGATTCTGAGAATCGGCCTTTTGTCGCCGGTATTTTTCCATGAGCCGGTAAAACGTGCAAAGCTTCTTGGGAACAAATTTCCCCTTGTTTGAATTTGCATTCGTCTTCTAAGTAACAATTTCTGGTCGCTTTAGGACAAATGTCTTGATCACCTGAATGCCATCAGCACCAGGAACTTTGGGAGCACCAGCAAAGGACGAGGCGCCGCACTCGATGGAACCGGCCGAGCTGCCTCTAGGACCCAGCCTGGCCGGGTTGCTGACTGGACCGGTTTCTGAAACCGGCCTGGCCGGCCTCTGCTGCGCGGCCGTGGCCTCCCAACATCGCTGCTTGGACAAGTATGGTGCTGAACCTTTAGAGATCTTTGATTTGGTCTTGCCATCTTCACCCTTTTCGAGCACCACTTGACGCCCTGAAAGTTGTTTCGGTGCTTCGCGTGGTTCGCCGATGATCACGTTTTTGCCTATCGCAGAATCGGCTTGCTTCGGACGAATCAAAACAGCGGGCTCTCCTTTCTCGATGATGTTCATCGGAAAAGGAATCTTCTCATCTGTATCGGGGATCAGTACGGGATGCTTTCTAAAAATAATCTTGCCATGTTCATCAAAATAACAATAAGACAACCGCATACCAGGGGGTACATCGCTAACTCCTCCCGAATTAGCCTGAGACATGATTGCAAACTTGACGATGCTCTTTGTGTCGCTAGTAGATTGGATCTGAATCCGCTTAATCTTCCCCAGCGGAGTCGCCAAGCTGACGCAGATTCTGGACAACACACCTGCAGATGCTAGGTCACACAGTCGCGCATGAGATGAAATAGCACAAACAGCAGAGCCCGCAAAACCCGGCCTGGCTGGCTCTGGAACCCGGCCGAGCTGCCTACCCGGCCTGGCCGACTTCAAAAGTCAGCTGAGCCGCCTTCATGGGGTGCGCCGGGGAAGGTTAGGGTTTCGGTCTTCTGGTCGTCGGGACGACCGGTAACTTGCAGCAGAGGACGTTAATGGTTGATGTAGCGCCCGTCCTTCGCCGAAGAACTCCCAAACACCTCTCGGAAAGATCCGTCGGAGAGATGCACGTGGAGGTTGCCCTAGGAACCGTGGAGTCTACCTAGAACGCCGACTAAACTCGCGGAGAGTCGAGCCGAACAGCAAGATAGGGGTTGAACCACTGAAAAGCCTACTTTGTAGATGTATTTTGACGATTGGATGGTTGAGATCTCAATCGGCCATGATCCTCCATATATAGAGAGGGCGGGGTCTTAGGTCTCCAAGCCTCCCACGTCAAAACATTGCCAAAAACTAATCTAATCTATTAATCGGCTTGGACTCGGCCAAATCCGGCCAAGCCGGGTCCAAACCCGGCCAAGCCGGGTTTCACGTGGCCTGTGGGGCTGACACATGGCCTGCGGATGGGGTCGGCACCAGGGCCCAAACCTGGCCTAGACGGGTTGCAAACCCGGCTGGGGCCGGGTTCGTCGATGTGCCCAATTTCGAGTGTCAACAATGTGTTCACCGTTTTTTATTTCAAAAAATATTTTCTGAGGTGGCAAGTGAATCATCTATCTATATCAGATTACTAGTGGCCCTAGGCCAGATAGTGGGGCGCTATGTTTTTTTTTTGTTTTTGAAGATTTCACTTTGACATGACAGGCTGTCACACTGGTAGTAGTTGTGTCATTCGGGATCGTTGTAGAGCGACTGTTACCTATTTGTAGTTCAACTTTTTCGGTGCTTATGTTGCATTAGCATGGATTGTTCATAGTGCCCTGAACAAAATCCTTTGGTCAAGTTTGCAACAGAGTGGAAACTGGACCGCCCTTGCGTATGTTCTGTTCGGTCTTTCTTTTGATTCAGGTTATTCATAACTTTAAAGGCACAATATAATGCTCCATAGTTTTCCCTTAACTCAAATTATCCAGGCTGATGTGGAAGACTACTCCAATTACGACATTTTTTTTTTTATTAACGTTGATGCCTTTGCTGGATCCCACTGGCTACTTGTTGTTCAAGTGGAACTTCAGAAACAGCTACGCTAGCTATTATTATTTCTTGTTCGGTATCCTCCTTCGGTGATCAGGTGCTTTGGCACTCGGGTGAGATACATCATATGTTGTGAGTTTAATAAAGGTAGAAGGCGAGACACATGACCACACGTGCACCGCGATGTGAACACGCATGCAAGCACACTCATGAAATGAGTCGTGGCACTAGCAAAATGCTTTGTAGCTCTACTCAAAGCGGGAACGGTGAGAGTAAGGAATGAGACGATGGAGGAGTGAGATACAGATGGGCTAAATTAAATGGTGGGGCGATGGACCAAGGAATAGAAGAGGAACGAGTGAGTGACACGCATGGAGGGTGCGGAGGAGGTTGAGACGGAAGAATTTTTTTTTTTCTGCACTTTGATATTACTCCTACAAATAGATCTAAAAAAAGGGTACGATAGGATTTACTCCTATATATAGTAAACTGAAGGAACAGCACATCCCCAAGTTACGATCAAGTCCATGGAACAGAAGAAATATTTTGACCAGAAGAAATGATAAAAAAAAAAAATTCTACCTGTTCGCTTGAGAGCCCTACGCGCATCCTGCTGCATGCGTAGAGCTAGTACCTCTGCCGTACCTGCTGCACGCCATGCATGTCTGACCACCAACCAACCTCCCGAATTAAGCAACAAGAACCAACGCCCCAGGACCAATGCCACGGCACATCTACAGACTACATACAGGTGGGCCATCGTCAGGGTAGACGAAAATCAGAGCATGAAGCACAAAGGGCCGGCGATGGCGACCAAGAAACTCATCACCTCCAAACGCACAACTTATAAAAGCAGAAAGAAGGCTCGCTGGAGACGATAGAGGTGAGGCGCAAAGGGCGATGACGACGTCGTCGTCCTAGACACCGGCCCAAGATGCCGAGGATGACGTCATCGCCCACCGTACTGGCACGTAAGCAAAATAGAGCCGAATGACGTCATCGCCCACAGTACCTATGGAACTGTTGTCGTCAAGTCTACCTGGGTCATCATTGATCCGTTATACACACCCAAACGTATATGACGTATCGGAACAAAATCATGCGTGGGAACCGTACGTCTTATACTACCCATCTATATGTAATTTGCAAAGCCTTCTGCAGTGTGAACATGGATGCTTGCGCGGCTACTTCTTGGAACGGAATCTTCAACTCTCTAGTCAGCGGTCTCCACACAGGTCCACAGGCCGGAAACACATTGGCAACGACTCATGGAAATCGCTTATTCAGATGACCCACCACCATACCCTATTTTCATGCATGGCCGTTGCAGCTGGTCAGGTCTAGGAGGTAACTCCCCTGTTACAGAAAGAATGAAATTCTAGCAAAGTATCATATTTTAGTATCTTATAAGTTAGATCAATTGTACATAAAAATATCACTATTTATAATACCAAATAAATATTATTACATTAATTATAAAAAAGTATTTTCACAATGCAATAAATTGATTTGGAGTCATAAATGTGAATATCATTCACTAGAAACTTGATCAAACGTGAATCACTTTAATTGGCACGCAACTTATAGTTGCATTCTTTTTGGGACAGATGGAGTACATTATTGGCTGAGGGAGGCAGCACCAGAGGTCTTCGAGTTGATGGTGAAAATGTCGAGTTGATGGTGAAAATGTCGTTGACGAAGATAGATTTTGTAGTGGTGATTGGTTTCTCAAGGATAGCCTTAGCTGGTTGTACCTGACAATGGTGGCAATGTTGTTGCTTAATTTCTTGTTGAAGGTATCATTGGAAGAACCTCTGCATAGGATGAACCCTATGGTCTTACCTTTTCTAGTTGAATTCTAGCAAATTGTGTTGACAGGCATGCTGAACAGTAAGGGGTTAGAAAAACTAATGGTCAAAAAATGGTAGTAGATTGTTTTTTAATATATTATTTTTGGATGCCCCTATCAGCCATGATCCTTCTATATTTATAAAGTGTTGGTCTTATCCCAGTAGGAAACCTACCCCACACGATATAGCTAGAGCAAGTTTTCCAAACAGAAAAACTCGAAACCTCCTCGGACCGTTGAAGTCGGCCTAGGGTGGTTTTTACTAGGCTACGGTCATAGGCTAGAGAAACCAGTCTAGGCCAGTTTTGGTTGAATCGCCATAAATCGGCCTAGGCTTTTTCTTTGGAGTTTACAGATGGCCTAATTACGATGCTTTTTATTTTTATTTGTATTTGTTCTAGGCCAAATCTTAACTTTTCAGTCGTATTTTTTCTGTCAATATTTTTCTCATTGTTTTTAAGTTAAGTATATGCGAGTTTTAAAATTCATGCCAACAATACCAATGATGTCAAGTCCATTGTTTTTTTTGTTCTAAGGGTGATGCATACGTCGACCGTTTTGTTAAAATGGCGACATATGTATATCAGCTATTGTTTGGACAGCATCTAGGTTTCTGGCTAAACATCTAAACCCATGTATTAGAGCACTGGAGGGACTAGAAGACTGTGTCAATTGAACACAGCCTCTAATAACTATTATACTTGTTTAATGCGTTCTTTGCAAGTTAATGCATGTACTAGATGCATGCCGCGCTAAAGATATCTCACTCCCACTAATTTCGAGGTTGCTTCTTAAGGATGGAATAATGATGCGTGGTTTGTTCATACATGCTTGGTCTCTTCCATTATCTAAAAAGTGGTCTCTGTTCCAATGCAAGGTCGAGGTGTGTAGGACTGTTCCAGAGCTGGTCTTCATGCTGCTGTATTAGTAGTATAGTATTCGGTCGTGGTCCGCGTCCTCGTCCTCGCCGTATCATATTCCATACAGTCCATCCATACGCACTTTGTCTAGGTTTGCCGCGTCGCGTGTCAATTATTGCACACAAAAACTAACAAGGTCGTGGTAAATGATACTCTGTCCTAGCGAGTCGACGCATACGGCCACAAGGCAGTTGCATTCAGACTAACCTGTCAATGACTCAACTGCTCCTCGCCTATAAATAGCTAGCTAATCTCCGTCTTCCATGGCACATCATAGCGGTTAATCGATCTCTCCTCGCTCGATCGGTACGTCATAATCCCTGTCTAAATGACTAGATCTATTTGGAGAGATCTAACATGGTCTTGCTGCACATAGACTTTCTTCATTCCTTCGTATTTCTAAATAGGAGTCCGGTTTTTTTCCTTGTCATGCAACACACATTATATTTAAGCGTGCAAGCAAGTATAATTTTTAGTTAAAATTTAATTAGTGATAATATTTTTTTCTTGAATTCTTAGTGATAATACTGTGTAAGAGCAAATTCAAAAGCCTTTTCAGAGCATCTCTAAGAGTCTTTTGAATCCACTCTAAATCATCATTTGGATAGACGGAACAATAAAACCGCTCTCTATACCTCTGTACTCTCTAACAACTCTATATCCTGTGCTCACTTTAAAGAGCCAACCCCACTTTCTCGATCTTCGGTTAACGAGAAATCCAGAATAGAGGGTGACAATATTTGGAGAACTAATTAGAGAAGTCATTGTAGGTTATTTTTCTCACCTTTCTAGAGCCGGCTAACATAGTCAACCACACTACTAGAAATCATTTCTAGGGGTCACTAGACTTAACAAAACCGCTCCTGAAACTCCATCTTTAACGGCAGTTAGAAAGCCGTTCCTAAAAATACATAATTTTTAGAATCGACGGCGTACTAACATTTTCAAAACGAGCCCTAAAAATCGATTTGAAAATTTCCTAAAAATATTTTTTGTGTGGTAGCGGGTGTGTTTACTGTCGCTGTCAAAGTTCTACTCTTTGAGAGTGAGCATAGTTGCCTCTTTTGTTGACCACATATATACTAACCTTGCATATGCATGCCGAAGGTTTAAATTCACATTAGCTAGCGTCAATAGTCGTTTATTTCTTTACATGAATTGGGCAGATGGAGATGGAGGAAAAGGATACATACAATATTGTGATCAACTATAATCCCGGTCCTGGTGAGGCGAATCAACCACCACAGCAGAACCCATACGGTCGACCTCCTCCGACGCAACTGGCATATGGATACGGATACATCCCCCCTCCACCTCTACAACAGCCACAAGGATATGGGTATGAATATGGATATGGATATGGATACGGATGCCCTCCACATGAGTCTGCATACTATGGCGGTTGTCCCCCACGCCAGGGTCGTCCTCATGGGAGCGGCTGCGGCGGGGTAGTGGCGTGGGCCAGGAATGCTGCCCATGGATTGTACCATCGCTTCTGCGGGCATCGTAGACATGGTCTTGGTTACGGTTATGGCCATGCGCACGCACCACGGCAAGTTCAAGAATACTGAAGCATGCATGGTGGCATGATGATGAACGAAGGGGTTTCCAAGATCATCATATGTATCCATCCTGATGGATGAATACCAATGTACTAACTTATACATATATTATGATTATGTACGTGCGACGGGAACATAATAAAGAAAGATATTTTGGAGTCTGGTCTTCGCAATGTTCTATTTTGTAGCCAATAGTCCCTATTACATAAAAGCAAATCACAATCCACAGAGAAGTACATAACATAATTCAACCTTTTCTTTTATGGCTTCGAAGCAGCCACATGCATATTTGTACCAGAATAATTGTGTTCACTATGACTCTCTGTTACCACATCTTACTTTGTCAATGATATCTTCTAATCCTACAGTAATAAAAAATCTCCTCGAATTTCCATCATAAGTCAATATGTAGCAGTATATATAAAAGAAATTTTACGGTGCATGAAATAATGTGAGCTCTTCATTTGGCTAGATCGAATGGTCAAGAATTAGAAGGAACCAATTAAGAGGAACCTAAGATATGGTTCAGAACCAAAAATTTATGGGCCAAGAAGCAGCTCCACATTAATTTTCAAGGGATTTCTTCTTGTTGTTCATGACCCACACAATCTGGCGAACCACAAATGCATACTCGGATGATTCGCAGTGCCTTCTATTAGGCAGTGGCAGCAGAGACTGCAGCAAAGACTGCAGGGGATGGTTGTGACACTGTCAGCCCCCTCCTACACGACAAAGAAGGGCCCGACGGTGCCAGGACGAAGGAACCAGAAGCACCAAGGGCGAGAAACCCTAGATGAAAACCCCGCTTTGTACCCTATGCCCTCTTCGATATATAAAGTGAGGCATGTGCTCCTGTAGAAGGGAAAGGAGAGGACAAAAACACTTGAACAGGCAAAGACCAAATAAGGTTGATTGATAGGACTGTTACCAACACTAGTACACAAAAACTCAATCCTGACGGTTCGAAAGGTATTTTTACAGGCGGTTTTTTGAACCGCCTGCGCTAAAGGCCAGTACAAATCAACCATTTGTACTGGCGGTTGTCTGTGAACCGCCAGTACAAATCGATTTGTACTGTCGGTTCATATAAGAAACCGCCAGTACTAATCCTTTTTCAAAAATCGATTTTTAAAAATAGCAAAAAATAAATAAATCTAGGAAGGGATCCACCGGCCAGCGTCCGTCCGTCTCCGTCCCAGTTGCCATAAGATTCTCATAGTCTTCTCCAGCAGAGGTGGAGAAGTAAACACGAGGATTTTATTTCACTGTACTGAGATTTGTGTTCGGTAGGGGAGCTATATTTTTGTTGGCCGACCTTATCTTTTCTGCTATCTAATGCCATTACCACACAATATGAGCGCCAAATAAAAAAAAATGCAATAATTGGTTCCACCAGTGATAATCAGAACAAACGAAACAAGCAAAACTACCCCGAGTATTGATGCGGCCGATAAAAGTTTCTCTTGTGCATTGACACTGACAACTAGTATTGATAAATGAAGGTATTCGATTGCTGACTAAGCTAAAATCAGCTTACTCCCTCCATCCTCTCCTCGTGCAGCATTTCTTACCATCCACTACAAAGCAGTAGAATTGCTGATGACAATAGGAGAATCAAGGAAAGGGCTTGGACTCGCCTAGACATTCTGTGTGCTAATATCGGCTTGGCTGAATCAGACAATGAGATTAAAGAATTTATAGAATTATGGGAAACGATATCGAACATCCCTCAAAATATTGAAAACGAGGATGAGATTCTTTGGAGATATGGACATCAGATGGTGATTACATAACCACGAGTGCTAGCAGGATTTCAATTCATGCGAGACTAATATAACAAACTGAAGATCAACCCTTTCTGAAACGCTATAGCTGAGCCAAAATAACCGGTTCTTTGCTTGGACTTTGATGCATGGAAAAATTCCCATGACAGAAAATCTACAAAAGAAAGGTTGACAAAATGACTCAATTTGTAAGTATGCAACAGCGAACAAGAAAACCCAAGACAACCTCTTCCACATTGAAACCATGAAAAGTGCTTGCTAAGTCCTACTACCATTATTGTTGATGACAATCAGTGTATACTAGATCGATGTAGCTAGATGTCTTTGATTTTTATGCGGATTTCTAGAATTTAACTTTTTTGTTATCACTTCTCATGAAAATCTACGTGGAGAAGGATCCCGATCAGTTAAATCCATCGACTCTTAACTTTTTCGAAGTAAGATATGACTTACCCTTTTAGTGTTTACTGCTCCATCCATCCTAAACTATAAACTATTTTAGAGAGTTAAAGCATCTCTGACCAAATTTATATATAATAAATAATATTTATGATATCAAATAAGTATAATTAAATTCTTCATTAATTATATATTTTTACAGTATGCCTATTTAGTGTCATGAGTCTTTATAATTCTCTCTATAATTTTATTAGAGTTTGAGATGTTTTAACTCTTAAAAAGTTAAAATGACTTATAATTTAGAAAAAATTTAAAATGCTATATAATTTGGAACGAAGGAAGTATCTTTTAAAATTGTTTGTTTGATAGGCATAGGCCTCGAGATATCTGTGGTTTAAAGTTGTCTCCGTTACTCAATCACAAGTTGTCACTTAGGCAGAGGTAACCAACCGAGAAGTGGCGGTAGATATGAATCTCACGTGGCTTTGCCTCTTTGGGACCGGAATGATGCGTGTGGTTTGTTTTTTTTGCGGTGGCTATTCAGGCTCGAGGTTATTCTTACGTTTCCCGGGGCAATGCTGTATTTGTATTCGATCGTTGTCGTTGAGACTATATTCTAGTCTATCTTTCCCATGGGAAAGGTGGAGTCTTTACATTTGTCGGAGGCCGTTAGGCTTCGTCCATTGCACGCAAGTTAATGCTACTACTATTATTGACCAGTAACAACTACTACCTCATTCTAAATTACTGTTCTAAATTATAAGTCGCTTAAACTTTTCTGGTACATATCAAGATATATTGCAAAATGGATGTACCAAAAAAAAATCAAAGCGGACCTATAATTTAGAACGGAGGAATAGTAGCAAATATGACGATGTGTGACATCAGTGATGCAAATTTTACCACTATGCCTATGCAGCCCCATCATCACATATTAGCCTAGGGATGCAAGCGGACTTATCAAAAACCCGCAAATATTTTTTTTTGCAAATATTCCCGGTACTATCTTCACGAAAGTTTAGATAGATAATAATGAGTCAAGAGATAAACTATTATTATTATTATTATTATTATTATTATTATTATTATTATTATTATTATTATTATATCTATTAAAAACTAAAAATGTCTATTTTGTAAATTTGTCAAAAGTGAGAAACGGACTTCACCACTGCATTCCTCTCATCGAGATGGTCAAAAAACATATATGGAATGTTCAATTTGGAATCCGGATGCGAGAGTTATGCTTCCAGAGAAAAACGCCTCCAGTACCGTTACTACCGGTCTGTACTACCGGTACTACTGGCAGTTGATGAAGATTGGCGGAAAAATGAACTACCGGTACTACCGGTATGAGACCGGTACTACTGGTGGCTGATGAAGGTTTGGCGGCAAAATGAACTACCGGTACTACCGGTCCGAGACCGGTACTAGCGATGGGGTCTGACCGGTACTACAGGTAGTACTGTCGGTAAGGCCTATTCCGAATCTAACTTTCAGATCTCGAACCGGCTTGTTTCTAAGTCGGTTTTTGGTAGTTTTTGGACGTGGGAAACTTGGAGATTAAACCTTGGAGAGGTTTTCTACTGGGATAAGACCATCTCTCTATATATAAGAGGATCATGGCCGATTGATATCTCAACCATCGAATCGTCAAACACATCTACAAAGTAGATTCTCACGGTGGTTCATCTCTATTCTGCTGTTCGGTTCGACTCTCCACGAGTTTAGTCGGCGTTCTAGGCGGCCTCCGCGGTCCCTAGGGCAACCTCACGTGCATCTCTCCGACGGAACTTTCCGAGAGGTGTTCGGGAGTTCTCCGGCGAAGGACGGACGCTACAACGACCATCAACGTCCTGTGCTGCAGATTACCGGTCATCTCGACGACCAAGAAAACACGTGCTATCTAGCACCTGCTAGTGTGTTGGCTAGAATCTACGTCAACAATATCCTACACCCAAAGAAAAGCAAAAGGCTTATGCTCCACCCAAAGAAGCAATTGTGGTGAATGATGACCTGCCTGGCGAGTGGCTGCATCCGAGGTCCACAAATCAGTTGGATTGCACGGATCCGTGTTTGCCAGCCTCCTCGCCTATATATGCATGGCTAGCTAGTCCGTCCTTCGTGCACACCACAGCATCCCCAAGACCGAAACATACCTACCGGTCGGCTGCTGTCCTAGCTTCATCTTCTTATTCCTCAGTATGTATATGCATGCCCCCTTAATCATCTGGCCTAATAATTCTATTTTTCGCTGTTGAACGTACCTTAAGCTTTCTAAGATCTCTGTATATAGCTGGTTCCATGCATGCTGGTTTGCTTTGTCTCATCTTCTTGTTATGCCAGCATGCATGCACATGGCAACGGTTTAAATTCAAGGATTGTGGAAAATCAGTACATATACATATCTTGTTCAACGTCATATATTAGCGTCAAGCCCTCAACAGCCTGTTTTGCTTAATTTGGCCAGGGATGTTTCACTTTGGGACGAAGTATGGGAGGGATGATACCCACTACGTGAACACCGCGAACACGACTTTAGGGAATGAAGGTGGGGGCAAGAAGCAAGAAGCAGGAGGGCACTATACTGCTGCTGAATACACATGGTGGGATGATAGGGAACCCAACTACCCCCCACAAAAACCGAGGCCAGCGTATGGTGGCCTTCAACCTCCGGGGAGGGATGACGGGGCATACGAATACCCCCCTCGGAAGCCGCCGGGGTACGGAGGATACCCTCCGCAGCCCACGGGGTGGGATGATGGGGCGTACAAATACCCCCCTCAAAATCCATCAGGATATGGGGGTGGGTACCCTCCTCGTCCTGGGGATTGGGATGGTGAGGCACAAGAATACCCTCCATCACAGCAGATGCCTCCACAGCAGGAGGAGAATAAGAAGCCAAAGTGCAAGCCTTCGGAGCAGGAACCACCAATTGAAAAGAAAGAGCCAGAGGACACGCCTTCGCAGCCGAAAGGAAGTCCAAAGAATGAGAGCAAGCCTCCAGCCTCAAACCCTCCTCGAAAACAGCCGTATGGTGGGCGCCCTCACCCGGGTTGGTCTGGGTATCCTCCTCAACACGGCGGCTATCCTCCACCATACCAAGGTATTGTGTTGCGTGCTAGCTGTTGGGTCAATTGCGCTGATTCTTTATACTTTTGCTTGACAAATGCATGGTGAAATAACCATCTGGGCTAATGGACCGGTCACCAATACATACATTCCAGGAGGAGGTCATGGGGGCAGCTATGGCGGCTGCGGCGGGGGCTACATGGGGTGGCTTCCAAATCCAGCACCTCCCGCCGGAGCTCATGGTGCCTATGGTGGAGTATACCACCAACACCCTGGGTATGGTGGTTACGGCAATGGAAAGTACACGCACGGACACCAGGGCAAGTTTAAGCATTATGCTCACCACCATGGCAATTATTATTAGTGGCGTAGCATGATGAGTGAGGCGACGAGCTCGGTGCGGCCGGCCAGTCACAGTATTGGAGAGACATGCATGATGTCAAAGCTCACAATAGGACGTACAACCTGATGGATGCATAATAAGAGATGCAGAGACTAGGATATTAATATATTTCCTTTTCTAAAAAAAAATAAGGGAGTACTAAATAAACTCCGTTGTATACATGGTGTAGGGCTTCTCTTTCAGGACTGCTCGATCTAGGCAGGAAACTGAAGCCTCTGCCTTAGCGATGGATGCACTAGCTAGCGAGCTACTTATGGCAGGGTGCATGATCCTTCTTCATCACCCTAAACCATAAATCCTAATACTTTCAGAATATGCAGCAGTGGGGCTGCTTCCATGTAGTATATATATATATGTATGTATGTTTGTGAACCATGCAATCTAGCGGTTTGCGTCTACGACGACCCATGCATCACATGGGTGGTTTGCTAATTAAGCACGATATAACTGAAAACCAGAGTGTGTGCTGATGCTATCTTTCCACTGAATTTTCTCAAGGTATCTTTTTCTGTTGTGAATAGATCGATCGATGCGGACTGGCAATGTCGACTTGTCAAGTGCTTACTTGATTATATGTATAGAAACATTTCCGAATGCACGTGTCCTTGTTCTCTGGTCCAAACGACAGAAGATATCCACAGAATTATTATCTCAAGGTATCCTTTCGGCAACAGAATTGATGCTAATGCTAACCAGAATTGATGCTAGAACTCTAAAAACAGAATTGATGCTAACTGAGGCCGTCGAATGCTTACTTGCATTGTGCTGCCCATGTTGAGCTGATCATAAGCTACAGCAGGACGCAGGTCAGTCAGGTCCAAAGCGACGAACTTGCCACCCTTCTCCCGAATCCGATCAGCACCTCGTCGTCGCCACCGCCAAGACTTGTCTTGGAGCGGAGCAGATCATATATGCAGATCAAGGTGCTTTGGCAATGTTCTGGAGGGGTACTCCCCATCCTCCATGGCATCTGGAGAACTCTTGTCACTAGTACAGAAACACGATGTAGTCCCGGTTGGGAAACACCTTTGGTCCCGGTTTCCCAACCGGGACAACAAATGCGGGACTAAAGGCCAACACTCACTGTAGAGAAATGGCCTTTCACTACGGGAAACTCAATCTTTGCCGAGTGCCCAGGCCTTCGCCGAGTGTCAAATCTCGGGCACTCGGCAAAGGGCATCTTCGCCGAGTGCCGCCCTCGGCAAAGAATGGCACTCGGCAAAGAGCTCTTCGCCGAGTGCCAGACACACGGCAAAGATAGGCACTCGGCAAAGAGACTCTTTGCCGACTGCCAGACACTCGGCAAATCCTGGCACTCGGCAAAGTTGGCCGTGGGGTTGACGGCACCTGACTCCGTGCCTTTACCGAGTGCCAAACGTTTGGCACTCGGCAAAATAAACTCTTTGCCGAGTGCCAAACATAGGCATTCGGTAAATTATTATTTTTTTTTGTTTTCTTCCAACCAAATTTTTTGTTTAGGTTTCCTACACTAGAAAAAACATAATTTCAAAATTTGGGACATTTTCATTACTTTTTGCTATATTTCATGACTTATTTTATTTTTCTTGATTTTTCTTGAACGGTGTGCGTTTGAACTGCAGGCGCGTCGAAAATTGGATTTCTTTCGTTCCAAAAATGTTGGCATTGTTTGTTAGTGCAAATTTAGGCTAAATCCAGAAACTGGCTCCAAATTTCGTTACGCGCGCCGACGGGGCAACCGCACCATATTTCATACGAACGGTTTTTAAATTATATTAAATGCAAACGAGTTCTGAAAATCACGAAATTTTGCGAGTGGTCTTCATATCGTATGCGTATGCCATGATAAAAATTTCAAAAAGTTTGGGGCACGTCGTCACGTACGCTGCTCACAAACCAACACATCTCCTCATGTTAACACAAAAAAAAAATTCGCCGAGTGCCTAGGGTTGGCACTCGGCAAAGAGTTTATTTTGCCGAGTGCCAAACGTCTGGCACTCGGTAAAGCCGCGGTTTTTTTAAAAAAAGCTTTGCCGAGTGCCACAATCCTGGCACTCGGCAAAGCCGTTGATCATGAAAAATAAAAAACGGACGCGCCCTTCCCCCCTGCGCCTCACTCTCTTTCTTCTTCCTGCCTCCACCGTCCACCTCCCCCGCGCCCAAGCCCGCCGCGCCACCGCCCGGCCCCGCCCGCCCGCTCCGCCACCGCCCGACCGCCGCCCTCCCCCGGCCCCGCCCGCCCGCGCCCTCGCCGCCCGCCGCCGGAGCGGCCCCAGCGCTGGCGCCGCGCCCTTGCCGGCGCCCCGGATCCGCCGTCTCCGGCCCCCGCCGGCACCTGCCCCGGCCGGCCCGGCCCTGGCCGCCATCGGCCCCCCGCCCGCCCGGCCCGCCACCAGCCGCCACCGGACCGCCCGCCCCGCCACCGGCCCGGCCATCCCCGTCACCGGCCGCCGCCGGCACGTGCCCCACTCGCCCAGCTCACCCGCCACGCCGGCCGGCCCCCTGCTCGCCCACCCTCTGTGCTGTGCCAAGTGCAGAGGAGGAGGGAGAGAAGGGGAGGGAGGTGGCAGAGAAGGGGAGGAAAGGAGAAGGGGAAGAAGAAGAAGGAGGAGGGAAAGAAGGAGGGAAGAAGGAGGAGGAGGAGGAGGAGGAGGAGGAGGAGGAGGGGAAGAAGGAGAAGGGAAGAAGAAAAAGGAGGAGAAGAAGGAGGAGGGAAAGAAGGAGAAGGGAAGAAGAAGAAGGAGGAGGAGAAGAAGGAGGAGCCGTTGCCCCCGCATCCCATTCCCGACACGTCGCCTCGACCTTTAGGTATGCAAAATATGTGTGGTAGTGCTAGTATGGTAGTTATGCTAATAGCGGTCTTGATAGTAGTTGCCGGCCATCGTGTCGTTGTTATGTGTGGTTCTCGGCCATCGTGCCTTTGATGTGTGTGTGGAAACCTCCCCGTGAAGGGGAGGTGCTGCCGAAATTTTCTATTGATCGGCTTTTACGTTCTTTTTTTTGCAGGGAAGAGCGCTTGGTGGGAGCGGCATTGCTGCCGGTCTGCCTGCACTGCGTCACCTCGCCACTGCACCGACTCGCCACTGCCCCGGTAGCCTTACTTCACCGCCACCATAGGTATAACCCCCTCCTTTGCATGCATATTTTATATGGTCACTTAGCCCAGTTAGGCGTCTCCCGTTCAAAAGAGATACGGATCGAGGTATGCAGATCTCTGCATATCTGTGACCGTATCTCTTTCGGATTGTCCACGTATTTTGGACGGCCCGCGGATGCGTAGATGAGGTTAGTTTCCATGGTTTGCTCCGGTCCGAGACAGAATTTCGACACCACCTCCCTGTTGTTCTCTGGATACACTCTCCTTTGCTGGACGTGTATCGGGAGAACAGCGGGGAGGTGCTGCCGAAATTCTGTCTTGGATAGGAGCGAACCATGGAAACTGACCTCATCTATGCATCCGCGGGTGGGATTAGGACCTATCCACACCTATTAGATGGTAGGCACACCGAGCAGATGCACCATGGTCATATTACTCGTCGCTTATATATGCATATGCCAGAATATGGAGAACCGTGAGTGGATGTACATGGGCCACCCAAGTTTGACCCCAGAATGGATGACTAAGACTAATGCTTTCTTGGAGCATACTTTTGGTGAGGCAGCTAAAGGGTCGATTCGGATGCCGTGTCCCTGCCGCAAATGTGACAACCGTGTAAGAAAGAATAAGAAGGCCGCGAGGGAAGATCTTTGCAAGTTTGGATTCATGCCAAACTATACCTGCTGGATCCACCATGGTGAAGCCGACCGTATTAGAGAGGAGGTGGTGAGACCACGCCTCGAGGCTTTTGATGGAGATGCCGGGTAGCAGACTGGATGGATGACTTTCACGAGGCACGGTTCGGTGAAGGATTGGAGGATGACCCAGAGGAATCCGCAAAGGCGTACTATGCTATGCTGTATTCGGCCCAGAAGCCCCTTCACGAGAAGACAATAGTTTCGCAACTGGATGCCATTGGACGTCTAATGTCGTTCAAGTCGCTGTGTAGCATGAGTCGAGGCCACTTCGATGCTATGTTGGCAGTTTTTGGAACCCTGCTTCCGGAGGGTCACATGCTGCCGAAGAACTTGTACGAGTCACAGAAACTTCTTCGTGCACTTAAGATGCCCTATGAGCACATTCATGCTTGTCCGAATGGGTGCGTCCTATTTAGAAAAGATCACGAGAAAGCAACACATTGTCCCAAGTGCAAGTCCTCTAGGTATCTGGAGGTCGACACTAGTGATGGCAAGAAGGAGCAGCTTGGTATCCCCGCTAAGGTCCTACGGTACCTTCCTGTCATACCGAGGATCCAACGGTTGTACATGACAGAGGAGTCCGCGAAACAGATGACATGGCACAAACAAGGCAAAAGATACAGCCCTGGCAAGATTGTACACCCATCGGATGGCGATGCATGGACCCAATTCGATGGCATACATCATCGTAAAGCTGAGGAGGCTCGGAACGTACGTGTGGCGCTTGCAACAGATGGGTTCAACCCCTATGGATTGCTGGCGGCCCCGTACACTTGTTGGCCCGTGTTCGTGATCCCCCTCAATCTCCCCCCCGGCGTCATGTTTCAACCCAAGAACGTTTTCTTGTCACTGATAATTCCTGGACACCCGGGGAACAAGATGGGAGTGTTCATGGAGCCTCTCATTGATGAATTGATCATTGCTTGGGAAGAGGGGGTACTGACATACGACCGAGCTACAAAGAAGAACTTCACTATGCATGTGTGGTACCACTACTCCCTGCATGACTTCCTGGCGTATGGCTTATTCTGCGCGTGGTGTGTTCACGGGAAGTTCCCATGCCCAGTATGCAAGACAGCTGTGAGGTTCACTTGGCTGAAGAGGGGTGGCAAGTTCTCTTTGTTCGACCAGCATCGCCAATTCCTCCCTCTTGAGCATGCATTCCGGCGAGACGTCAAGAACTTCAGGAAAGGGGTTCAAGTTACTGACCCTGCGCCTCAAACGATGACTGGTGCCGAGGTCCGTGCTCAGATAGAGGCTCTCAAAGATGATAAAGAGAAAGATGGTTTTATTGGATATGGGCAGGAACACCAGTGGACTCATAAATCCGGCTTGACTAGGCTCCCCTATTTCGATGACCATCTGCTTCCACACAACATTGATGTAATGCACACAGAAAAGAATATCGCCGAGGCGCTTTGGGCTATACTCATGTACATCCCTGATAAGTCAAAGGACAAAGTAAAGGCTAGGCTGGACCTGGCAGAGTTGTGTGATAGACCAAAGCAAGTGATGAAGCCTCCCGCGCAAGGCAAGAAATGGAAAAAGACTGAGGTCGATTTCGTATTGAAAAAGGACCAAAGGAAGGAGGCACTGCAGTGGATCCAGTCGCTAATGTTTCCCGATGGGCATGCGGCGAATTTGAGTAGGGGAGTGAACTTGTCCAGCATGCGAGTGTTGGGGATGAAGAGTCATGACTTCCACATATGGATTGAGAGGCTCCTTCCTGCGATGACTCGGGGATACGTCCCCGAGCATGTGTGGCGCGTGCTGGCAGAGTTGAGCTTTTTCTTTCGCCAGCTTTGTGCCAAGGAGTTATCTCAGGACGTCATTGAAGACTTGGAGAAAGTGGCACCTCTGTTGATCTGCAAGTTAGAGAAGATCTTCCCACCCGGCTTCTTCCTAGCGATGCAGCATCTGATCTTGCACCTACCGTACGAGGCACGAATGAGAGGTCCCGTGCAGTTCCGTTGGTGCTATACAATCGAGAGAAGTATAAAGATTCTTCAGAAAAAGTGTAGAAACAAAGCCAAAATTGAGGCTAGCATGGCGGAGGCATTCATTCTTGAGGAGGTGTCAAACTTCACAACATCATACTATAATGATAGCCTTCCCAGCGTGCACAATCCTCCCCCTCGTTACCACGACGAAGAGAGTTCATCGAACCTCAGCCTTTTCAAAGGTCAACTTGGAAAGGCAAGTGCACCAAACACCAAGAGCTTAAGGCATGATGAGTGGCGCATTATCATGCTTTATGTGCTGTGTTGAACCTCGATGAAATGAAGCCTTGCAGTAAGTTCTCAATGAGCTTGTTACATACTGCACCAATACCTTATGCTTTATCATGTATCCACCCTTTTGTCTCTTGTTTTTCAGGAAATTTCTGAATACATACTGGACAGGGAATAGGGCTCCTTCCCCTCAAGAGGAAGATAATCTTCTCAAATATGGTGTGCCTGATTTCATTTCCTGGTTCGACACAAAGGTACCGGGTTAATCCATTGCCTTTCCCACTTCGATCATAAGAGCGAGTAATGTAACGTTCTATCTTTCCTCACCTTGCAGGCCCGTAAAGATAGGGCAATGGATGCTGAGTTGAAAGAGCTAGCCAAAGGCTTCGCCTACAAGGTCAAGACATTCACCAACTATACTGTGAATGGCTATCGCTTTCACACAAGCCACTACGAGCGTAGTCGGCCCAATCGGAAAACCACAAATACCGGAGTTCGTACGCCCGGCACCGATGGGCACGACTACTACGGCATAGTAGAAGAAATATACCAGCTCGATTTTGAGTGTTGCAAAGCTCGTAATCCAGTCATATTCAAATGCTATTGGTTCGATCCTAACGTCACGTGAACAACCCCTGAGATTGGACTAGTTGAAATTCGACAGGATTCTGTATATGAAGGAGAGGATGTCTATATTGTGGCTCAATAGGCCACACAAGTTTATTATCTCCCTTGGGCGTGCCAAAAAGGCCCCAATCTTATAGGTTGGTACCTTGTGCAAAGGGTATCGCCACGCGGTAGACTACCTGTCCCGAACGATGAGGATTATACACAAGAGTTCTACCAACCAGAGGGGTTAGAAGAAAGGTTTGACATAGACATGTTTTCGCTGATGGACATGGAAGTAGACAATAACATTGACCGAGGGGATGCAGAAGAGGAGGAGGGAGAAGAGGTGCAAGATGAGAAGGACTTACAAATGCTTGAGCGATTACAGTTAGACGATGACAATGATGAGAACGATGGAGATGAGGACGAGGGAAAAGATGAGCTAGTTGACAATATTGATAGTGATGACGACGAGGGAGAAGAGGAGCTAGATGCAGAATATTTCTAATTCATGTAATACTATATTATTATTATTACAATTACTATTACTACTATGTTCAATTCATTTCGCATCTCTTTATAAGTACTTTTTAATTTAACATTGCTAATTGGTTTATTCTTTGAAATTGCAGGCACTCGACAAAATACCAGGCGGAAGGCAGGGCCGTCGACAGGTCAACTCCGTCTACATGAGGGACCGCTCACCAGCCCTAGCTGAGGAGGAGCCTGTGTCGGAGCCGGCACCGAGGAGGTCGAGGACTGGCCGCCGTCCGAGGAGGCGCTTGGAGCGGACTCCCACCCCGTCGGCGGACGAGGACGACTAGGGGGTGGACCTCGAGACAGGAGGGGTCACACCTCCCCTGAGTCGCCGGACCACGAGGAGGAGGGGCCCTCGACAGGAGGGGGCTCCACTTCCACTGCTTCTGGCTCACCTCCTCGGGAGTGTACTTGCGCGGGCCCTCGAGGCTCCCGGCGCAGCCGATCCCACTTCACCAGCGCCCGGTGATTCGACCCCAGGGCGACGAGTACGTATCATTTCATTATTGTTTCATATGGCATGCATTTTCTTAACGACTAACAATTGTTCTTAATGACTCTTGCAGCAACTGGGAAGTTGTGTCCGGGAAGGGCCGCCATGTCAATGGCACGTTGTCCCTTCTAATCCGGAAGCACTTCCCTGGGATGGTCACCTACGCTGGTGGTGCTCCTTCGCCTCCCTGGACGTGGGAGCACTTCCAGGCCGCCGAGGACAGTGAGCACGGCACCGTTGCGGCGCGGATCAAGGCCGAGTTCTGGGTGAGTCTACGTGACACTAATTTCATCTTTACTATATATTCATTGGTCGCTCTAAAAAAATCAAAAAATTACATGATGTATGCATGCAGGACTTTTACAAGTGCGACGCTGGGTTTGAGGCCCAGGCAGTGCGCGTGCAGGACAAGGCCTGCAAGTCCCGTCTCTCGGACCTGTACTACGAGATGCGGCTCCAGTGCATCATCAACTACCACGCCGACGTCCTTGGACAGGTGGTGAGGAAGCGCGATAACAGGAGCATGACGCTCACGAGGGAGCAGTACCTCTCGGTAAGAAGTACTTTCATGGACAGTAGGTTGGCTTCATTTCATCTTCTGACATTTCAATAACTCTATGGCATGCAGCAATGTGCTAATTGGTGCGCCTGTCACCGCCTCTGCTGGGAGGCAATTGTGGACCGGTGGCTCTCGGCCGAGTGAGCGGAGAAGCACTAGGTCCGCCGTGACTGCCGCCTGCAGATGGGTGGGCCGGCACACCACCAAGGCAACCTCAGCCTCAGCGCGTACGCCAGGACATGGGTAAACTTCTTTGTGCTACCATCTTTATTTTTCTATCCTAAGAGTCAATTATCACTACTTGTAATCGTCTTTGTGTTTTTCTCGCAGTCCCAGGCGCACCAGGGCTAGGAATGCAATGACTTCATGGCGTTCGCCCTGGCACACAAGGGCAAGGCGACGGCCCCGGACGTCACATACAACCCGGCGGACGGTCCCAAGGCGTACACCAACCCGAGTGTCCACAGCAAGCTTAGCGAGTACACCTCGGCGGCACGCCAGCGCCATGCGGAGGACTACGATCCGACTCGGCAGCCCCTGGACACAGACCTCGTGATGAGGCTAGGAAGAGGGAAGCAGCACGGCCGGTACTGGATGGCGGACAGCACAGTTGACTCCACCTCTGTTGCCAGCCTCGCCGATATTCGAGCCAGGAGCAGGGACTCCTCCCTCCCCATACGCCCTCGGCAGCCGAGCTCACTGCAGCGGATGGCAGAGCTCTAGGTTACTACTCACAAACTCATCGTTCATTACTTTTACACATGTACCTTACCTTTGCGTTGTTTAATCCTTGCGGTTGGAATGTCGCAGGAGAACATGCGGCAGTTGCAGGCCCAGCAGGCAGCACAGGCGGAGGCCCAACGCCAAGCGATGGAGGCCCAGGCAGAGGCCCATCGGCTGGAGATGGCGTCTGTGCAAGCACAGAAGGCGGCTGAGCAGCAGAGGTTGCAGGACATGTTCACCTTCATAGCAAGCCTGCAGACCTTGCCAGGTGTGGTCGTGCCTCCGTCGCTGCTCGCACCAGTTGCGCCTCCTCCTCCTATTTTAGGGACTCCGGTTAGTATGTCAACGTGTTGATTCCTTTAGCCTTTTGGTCCAACCATCCATACTCATGATTCTCGCTTCTCCTTTGTGCAGCCACAGTCGTTGGGTAGTGCCCCGTCTCCACACGGTGGCCCGTCTCCACGGGGTGGCCCGTCTCCATCGTCCGTGTGGCCAACTGCCCCTCCACAGACCGAGCAGTCTCCACAGTGGCCAGGACCAGGATGGCAGCAGTAGGTACCGCTCTGCATGTTCTTCGGACTTGTTCAAAACCCAGACTTTGTGTTTGTGATGCACTAGAGACATATTTATATGTATGTGATGGATTATGGATTATATACGATGGATTATGGATGATATTTGTGTGATGCACGATGGATGGATGATATATGTGAATTTCGTGGATTATGGATGATTTGGATGATGAATGTGATATATTATGCTCTGTGTGTGATGATGTATATAATATATATGTGATATATATCTCTGTTTTGATGGAAAGCAAAAAAAAAACAAAATTTTTGACCTCTTTGCCGAGTGCCATGGTCAAGACACTCGGCAAACCTGGGGAACCTGACAGCTGGTTTCCCAGATTTGCCGAGTGCCTTCGTCATGGCACTCGGCAAAGATTTTTTTAAAAAAAAGCAAAAATCTTTGCCGAGTGCCATGGCTGGAGCACTCGGCAAAGAGTTTTTTTAAAAAACAGCCGGCTGAATTTCTTTGCCGAGTGCTGACCTGGCACTCGGCAAAGAATTATATTAAAAAAAATAAAAAAAATCTTTGCCGAGTGCCCGGTCAACCGACACTCGGCAAAGAAGCCGTCAAAGTAGACGGTTCCAACTTAGTTTGCCGAGTGCTGACCTGGCACTGGGCAAAGCCTTTGCCGAGTGCCCGGTATCTGGCACTCGGCAAAGAAGTCTTTGCCGAGAGAACCTTTACCAAGTGCCCTCGGCAAAGCCTTTGCCGAGTGCGGCACTCGGCAAAGCCTTTGCCGAGTGTAATCGGCTCTTTGCCGAGTGCCCCAGGCACTCGGCAAAGAACTCGCATCCTGTAGTGTTTAGTCCCGATTGGGAACCGGAACCGGGATTAAAGCCCATCCCTAGAAAAAATAAATAAAATCCGAGGGAGACCTCTTTTCTGGTATGTGAGATTCGAACTCAAAGACCCCTCGCCTCATGCGTAGTTTCCTTACCAACTCAACTGCACAACACATGTGACAAAGTCATGGGCTCTCTCATTTTCAATTGATGCGGGGGACCTTTAGTCCCAAGTGGGAGACCTTTAATCCCGGTTGGTGACACCAATGTTGAAGGACCGGACCGAGACTAAAAGTGGGCAAGGAACTTTACTCCCAATTGGTATCTGCAACCAGGAGTAATTCTCCCTTTACTCCCGAACACATAAAATACCGGGGCTAAAGCAAAACCGATGTGGATCAAAAGTCTATTCTCTACTAGTGACTTTTAATCTCGGTTCTCTTTAGTTTCAGATTGTAACCTCAACCAGGACTAAAAAGGCGTCTAGCCATGCAATGGGACTGGCATCTTTAGTCCCAGTTGGTATATTCTTTTTTTTGTTTTTTGTTTCTTTTCAATTCATAATTCATTTTTGTTTTAAAACAAGTTTTCGAATATGTTTTACGCTGCTAATATATGTATATGCATGAGTATAATAAGTATCGGTTTGAGCATACGTAAATAATACAATTAAAATATGAAACTATATATATGCATACAAAGTATAATAAAATAAACCAAGTTATACATAAATCATAACAATTTAAGAGTCATTACACACTCATGTCAAGTACTCCCCAACGTGACTGCAAACGTACTATGTCACCACTACTACCTATAAACTTCTATAAAGATCATTTTCTCGTATTAGCAACTGGGTGAAGTGTACGTCACCGATGTGGTATCGACAAACATCATTAAGGTAGATCAACATATTAAGTAGTGCACACTCTCTTGCTTCACAACTACGAGCACAGGGTCTACTGACAACGGTAAACGGTGCTCGAGTAGTCGGTGGGCCTCCCCTCTTAGTCGCAGCCAACTTTGCCTGAAATCCTTCTGTAGTGAGTGTTGGCCTTTCATGAGCGTATTGCCAGTCATAGCCCAATCGATCCATTGTCTGGTTTAGAATGGCTTCGAAACTGCACCCTACGTAGGATAAGTCATAAGCCTGAACCTATAATTATTGCCATAAAAAATATATATGAGAACCAAGCTTTGCAGCATAAAACAACAAATCTAGATATAAGCTAGCTTGAGTTTAACTTCGACTTACAACATCATTTCAGTTTGCTGTGGCAATCCTTGCACAAAATTCCGCAACATCATTACGCATGTTTGCATTTATAGTTTGTCTGAGCAACGAGGACAGTGTAGGAAATGTGTACCCAATAATTATAAGCTTAGTTACGCATACCATGACAGCATATTTTTGTGCAACGATCTACTGAGATGCCGTTATTCCCACCTCTGATATTTATACAATATCTCAATCACGTACGCCTAGCAATGATCGATGGAAAAGCCAATCCTGTATTGGATTAATTGCCCATTATCTACCTGAAAGGTTTAAACATCCACTGTCTGAACGTCGAAATTTGAGAGTGTATGTTTAAGCCGAACGTTTAGGTCAATTACCTAAATACACATTTATGATTCACATACATTCCAGGAGGAGGTCGCCACGGGGGTGGCTATGGTGGAGGCTACGGGTGTGTTTGGTTGCCTGGCTTGGGGTCTGGCCAGGCTCCTATAAGCCAACTTGGGCCTGTTTGGTTGCCTGGACAGCCCCTTTAGCCAGGCCCAGATAAGCCTCCCATGGCCCGTAAGCCAGGCTTCCGGGAAACGCCCGGGGGGTCGTTTCCGCGGAGCCTGGCTCGGCCCGGTCGCACGCCCCGCTCCCCTCACCTCCGCTCTGCCCGACGCGTCCCGCTCCCCTCACCTAGCCGCCCTCCGCTCCGCCGTCCGCACCACCCTCTTCTCTGCACCGGCGCGCCGCCCTCCGCTCCGCCGTCCGCACCACCCTCTTCTCTGCACCAGCGCGCCACCCTCCGCTCCTGCGAGGCGGACGAGATCTATGGCGAGGCGGCCGAGATCCATGGCGAGGGCAGCGAACGCGGCTGGAGCTCGCGCGGATCCATGGCGAGGGCGGCGAACGCGGCTGGAGCTCACGCGGATCCATGGCGAGGGCAGCGGATCCACCTCCTGCGCGCCCGCTCGCTCCGGCTTCATCTCCTTCCCCGACCCGCTTGCCGGAGCCCACCATGGCGCGGCCGCCAGAGCCCAAAGAGGAGCTAGTCCGCCGGGAGCGCGTGCGCTAGGGGCGTGGCCGCCGGAGCCCACCGTCGTGGTTGTAGGCGTCCTCCTCGCCGATGGCAGGTGAGCTCCCCTTCGGTCTCGTCCTCGCCGGCGGTGGACGGGCTCCCCTCCGTCCATGTCCACCACATGTTCGAGGAATTGCCTCAGAGGAGGTGAACTCACCGGCTCAAGGAAGAGGTGACTCTAAGCAAACTAAATCAGGCAACCAAACACACCAATTCTTAGCCAGGCTTAAGATATTTCAAGCAACCAAACATGTGGGTCTTGGCCTGCTCGGGGCAGGTTGAGGCTAGCCTGGGTTACTTTTGCTAGCCAGGTTAGCCGGGGAAGTGAACCAAACACACCCTACATGGGGTGGCCAAAGCCAGCACCTCCCGCCGGAGCTCATGGTGCCTATGGTGGAGCATACCACCAATTCCACAAACACCCTGGATATGGTGGTTACGGCAATGGAAAGTACACGCAAGGACACCAGGGCAAGTTTAAGCATTACGCTCACCACCATGGCAAATTTTAGTAGCGTAGCATGCATCGGTGAGGCGGCGAGCTCGGTGCCAGCCAGGGGGGCCGGCCACTCACAGTATTGGAGAGACATGCATGATGTCAAAGCTCACAACAGTACGTACAAGCTGATGGATGCATAATAAGGGAGTATTAAATAAACTCCGTTGTATATATGGTGTAGGCTTCTCTTTCAGGACTGCTCGATCTTGGTAGGAAACTGAAGCCTCTGCCTTAGCGATGGATGTACTAGCTAACTACGCGCACTACTTAGCAGGGTGCATGATGCTTCTTCATCACCCTAAACCATAAATCCTAATACTTTTAGAATATGCAGCAGCGGGGCTGCATCCATGCAGTATATGTATGTATGTATGTATGTATGTTTGTGAACCGTGCAATCTAGCGGTTTGCGTGTACGACGACCCATGCATCACCTGGGTCGTTTGCTAATTAAGCACGGGAACTGAAAACCATAGAGTATTAGTGTGTGTGTGTGCTATCTTTCCACTGAATTGTCTCAAGGTATCTTTTTTCTGTTGTGAATAGATCGATCGATGCGGACTGGCAATTGTCGACTTGTCGAGTGCTTACTTGATTATATGCTGCCTATGTATAGAAACATTTCCGAATGGATGTGTACTTGTTCTCTGGTCCAAACGACAGACGATATCCACTGAATTATTATCTCCAGGTATCCTTTCGGCAACAGAATTGATGCTAATGCTAACCAGAATTGATGCTACAACTCTAAAAACAGAATTGATGCTAACTGAGGCCGTCGAATGCTTACTTGCATTGTGCTGCCCATGTTGAGCTGATCATAGTTAAGCTACAGAAGGTCAGTCAGGTCCAAAGCGACGAACTTGCCCCCCTTTTCCCGGATCCAATGAGCACCTCGTCGTCGTCGCCATCGCCAAGACTTGTCTTGGAGCGGAGCAGATCATATGCAGATCTAGGTGCTTTGGCAACCTTCTGAAGGGGTACTCCCCAGTCAACAACCCCATCCTCCATGGCATCTGGAGAACTCTTGCGCAGAATGATGATGCTTCTAGACTAGATATGGCACATGTACCATATCGTGGGAGTGGTGTGGTCAAAGCTGGAAGCACAGGGCCCTATGGCTAGCGCATGTACGATGATGGGCTTAGCAGACCTCATCGATGGGCACATCAGTTTTTTATATTTAAAAAAAACATTTATAGAGGTGGCAAGGAAGTGCCTCAATTAATCTTTGACTAATAATGGACCCAGGCCACAAGCAATCGGCACCACCTCATCCTCTGTAGTTCATTTTACAGTACTACCTTCATCCAAAAAGAATACAATTTCAGCCTTTCAAGTACATTCTATGTTAAATATCTAAAATTTAACCAAATTTATAGGTAAAACATTAGCATAATAACACCAAATAGGTTTACTAGTAAAATAGATCTCATGAAAAATCTAATGATAATTATTTAATACCTTAAATATTGATACTTTTCTATATATAGTTAGTTAAACTTAAGATATTTGAACGTGTGGTCTCATGTTAGAATTGTATTTTTTTTCTGGAAGGATGGGATAATGATTATTATGGGTCATGTGTTCTCGTTAGTCGTGCTTGTCCATGTATTTGTATGCATGTGCGCGCACCTGTGTTTAGCTGTTTATACTATGTTTAGAGTAATACAGACTTCATTTTATAATAATAATTCTAAGATTTAGGATCATTTTATAATAATAATTCTAAGATTTAGGACATGTTCGGATCTCATTTTCATATTGAGATTTTTGGATTCTAGATTATAAATGTAGAATTTAAATTCTGAATTAAAAAAAGAGGGTTTTTGCATCTCATTCCCAAAGTGATTATTGCCTTTACATAGTGAAAATATCTAAATAGTAGATCTCATTCTAGAATCCAAATGTTTGAATCTCATTCTCATTTTTCTTAAGAGGTCTAAACAGGGCCTTACACTGCTCTAAGTCAAAGTCAAGCATAATCACAAAACAACCGCGCGGCGTCGCTGTCCGAAGTCCTAATTGCTACTGGGTTCTCTCATATTCTTCTTTCAGCGGATGAGGGGAGGAGAAAAAGGAGATATTGAGGATATGTATTGTTTCACTGTGTTGAGATTCGTGCTGTGCGGGCTATATAGATATTTTTGTTGGCCTGCACCAGCAAAAAAAAAAAAAAAAAAAAAAAAAAAAAAAAAAAAAAAAAAAAAATCCAATAATTATCTCCACCAGTGAGAATCGGAATTCGGAACAAACCAATAAACAGGCAGATAGCAACTTCAGGGATCATTGTCACTGCCACGTGCACATACAGTATTTGGCATCAATCAAACAAGACCTGATCCCTGAAAGTGACTGGCCATGGATTTAAATAGCGGCCTAGTTACTGGAGAAAGATCATGCTATAAACTATTTTTATTTTACCGCTATGTTAACTATAAACACTATATTGCGCTTTAGGGCCGCTAAATTGTTTAGCAGTAGCTTTTAAATAGTGCCGCTATTTCAATTTTAGAAATAATAGTGACAATCTAGTTATTATATATTTACATTTTGTTTCAAAATTGGTCATTTGGAAACTTGAACAATTGATTTTCATGAACCATGTTATAATACCCTTTTTTTTGTGAAGTTTCCTAAAACTCATAGAATTAGGCCTGCTAATGTGTTGAGTTCAAATGGGTTTAACGGGTTGGGTTCTCAAGTGGGTACACTTTGGACGGGTAAAAATGGGTTGAGTTACTTAGCGGGTTAGGTTAGGGTGGGTTTAATAGGAAAATGGGTTGGGACGGATTGGGATTTGATATGGGGCTCACATATTTATCTGTCAATGTCAGTTGGCATGAAGTTGCTACTTGTTATATTAAATCATCTGCAACAAATTTCAGCTAATTTTGATAAAATTTTAAGATGTGAACGTGAGGTTTTATTTCTAGGGTACAGCTTTGATGTGGGGCCCACATAACCATCTGACAGTGCCGGTTGGTATGAAGTTGCTACTTGCTATATTAAATCATCTGTAACAAATTTTAGTTATTTTCGATAAAATTTTAAGGTGTGAACGCGGGATTTTATTTAGGGTCCGGCTTTGATGTGGGGCCTACATACACATCTGGCAGTGCCGGTTAGCTTGAAGTTGTTGCTTGCTATATTAAATCATCTGCAACAAATTTCAGCTAATTTTGATAAAATTTTAAGGTGTGAACGCGAGATTTTAAGGTATAATTAGTTTATGGATTGAAATGGGTTGGGTTGAAGCTAGAAGGATATGGAGTAGGGTGGGTTAAACAAGGGAGTTAATTTGTTATGGGTTGGGTTGGATATGGAATGGGTTTTAACCCATTAGCAAGCCTACATAGAACCTTAGAAACAAATATTTGTGTTCAATAAAATTTCATATTTTTGTGAGTCGATTACTCATATTTTTCATAGTTTATTTTACTTGTAAAGCGCTATCTGCCATAACTTTTTTTTTACAACACTGTCTGCCATAACTTTGCTATAGCTTTATAGCTTAAAAAAAAAGATGCCCCTATTCGCTATCACACGTGTGACTGATTTTTTTAAACCATACATACGACTGACAGAGGCCACTCCACCACCGCGCCTTCTGCCGTAGGAGGGGGAAGAGGATTCAGAGGAGATGGCCACCGGCGAGGGCGAGAGCCGAGAGGTGGGTGGGGCTGGCGACGGACTTCTCCTAATGGAGCCGAGCGGCGCTGCGGTGGACGGCGGCCAAGCTGCAGCTGCTGCTGCTGCACGTCATCAAGGAGCACGACCATATATATGTAGTCACATTATTGGCTCTGTTCGTTTGAGATTAAAACCGCTTATTTTTCAGCTCTTCTACAGTATTTTCCTCTCACAAAAAATCAGCATCAGCGCTTATTTTCAGCGGTTTTCAGCTTCAGCGAACAGAGCCATTGACCATACAAGCTTTGGTCAGCTCAGATGTCGCAGCTGTTGTCCACGCATTTTCTTCAGAAAGATGCCACTGCCCAGCTGATTCGTTGTCTGCCAGGATAGGTGGTAAGTTTGCCGCTAGTAAATATTGCAAACTACTCATGGGACGTTCAGTTTCGTCTTCTCTGAAGAGTATTAACCTGGCTTGCCCGTGACATCACAACCATTATCTTTAGAGATGATGCCAGAGTAAGGAACAGGGACTGGTATTCTTAGTTTCTTACACAGACTGACAGACGTAGTATACCTGTCGGATACGTACATATTATAGTAAAGAAATTGCAAAACTGTTGTTGTGGGCATACTACTATCTGTCTATCTTCTAAGCCAAGTAGCCTAGTTTATTAAGTAGATTTTATTTCCTTTAAATGAAAGGATCCAAACGCCCCTTAGAAAACCTTTTGAACTGAATTTTAGAACACACCTGCTGCTTGTTTCAGGAATATATCTTAAGCTATATTGAAAATTTATATACCCTTTCTAAGTGTATTTGAAAAAATTTCCAAACTTAAGCTTGATCCTAGAAACAGTTTTCCAAAACATATTTTCAAAGTTTTATTTTCCTATAAATAAATCTATATCTATACCTATCTATAAAACGAGAAGATTTCTGGCTCGTTTTTTCGTCCAGCCCGTCAACTGTCGGCCCACTGCACTGACTCCACTCAGCCCACATCACTTAGCCTACTACATCGCCTCCTCCGTCACCGCGTCATCTCCCGTACCCGCAGCATCGGCGACGTAAGCGCCGCCGCCGCCGCCGCCGCACGATATCCCCTTCGCGCAACCTCCTCCATCGAGGGAGAAGCTCTGTGGAGCTCGACATCACCCCCTCCGTCAAGAGCGCCGCGAATGGCTCCGCCATGGCCCGGCGACGGAGAAGCTGCTGCTGGGGCCGTCAAGAGCGCCGCGAATGGCTCCGCCATGGCCCGGAGACGGAGAAGCTGCTGCTAGGGGACGCGACATCACCTCCTCCGTCAAGGGCGCCGCGACCGGCTCCGCCATGGCCGGCGACGGAGAAGCTGCTGCTGGGGGACGCCGTGGAGGCGCTCGACAGTTGGCTGCATCATCCACCCACCCCCACCTCTCCCGCCGCCGCAGCATCGGCGATGTTCAGCGCCTCCACCGGTGGGTCCGCGCCGGCCACGCCACCGTCCACTGCGTCTTCGCTAGCGAGCGCTGCCTCTGCTTCGACATCTTGCACGACCTTCCCATCTCCAGTACCACCATCTCCGCCTGGCGTCTGGTGCTTTCGGTCATCCGGCCCACTCGCGACTTCCGCCGCATGGAGTCCCGTTCCATCCGGACACCGCAAGGAGTCCTGCTCGAGCAAGCAAGATGAAAAACCACGCAATTGTCTTTCCTTCTCCTTCCCTGCCGCACCTCCGCAATCGTTGGGAAATCCGCGAACGACGTCCTCGTCTGGCAGTTGCCAACAGCCACACCAAGCCACGGGCGGAGCACGCCGCCAACGACGACCCTTCGGCGAGCTCCGTGCGACGCGGCGCCCTGCCCCCGCCGCCTCGACGGCCATCTACCGCGCGGCACAGGCGGCAGCGCGACGCGAGCAAGGGGCGACCCTGGCCCCTGCGCGGTGCTGTTGCTGTAGATCTGCCCCACCTGGACCCCGCCGCTGAACCCGCCTCGCCCCGTGTCTGGAACATGAGACGACGCTTTCCAGTTGCCCCATGTCTGCAGGCCAGCTGCGGGAGACTGCGGGAGATGAGGCCGACCATCCCTTCCCTTCGAGGTAGCAATAGCAACGCATCACTATCAGGCTTTCTTTTTTCTCTTGCCTCAGGAAAGGGGATTTTGATTTTCCATGCAGTCATGTTTGGATTCGTTCTTTTCTCTGCCTCGAGCAATGCGGATCCGAATGTCCTGGATGTTAACTGATATACAAAACTTGTCGATCCAGTACTCATGTTATTTGCCAAGAGTATAGAATGTTTACTTGATCTGCAGTTATTTTCCTGTTAAAAAGGGGGCATTGTTTGTATGCTTAATGTTTTCTGCCAATTTTAAAAATTGCTCATGTATTCATCATTCATTGATCTGTAAATCTGAAACTTTTGTTCTCTTTTAATGTAGCGTAGTCTATTAAGGAAGTAGGCGTATTTTTATATCTCGCAGGCGAAGGTAAAAACCATTTTTTTCCCGTCTTAATAGAGAAATTTTGAGTTTCCTCTCTTAATGCATGTTTGTTAGTTTGGAAGGTTAATTTTTTTATTTAACATAATGCCATTTGCAGGTCCTTGGAACAATACGCACAAAATTCATACAGGTTGTGGAAAATCACCTGATAAGTGAGCCTCACTGATTGTTCACATATGTCCTAATGTAAAAATTGTTGTTTCGATATTGATTGAATTTATTGTTACTTTTACAGATTATGGATCGTGTTTTTGAATCAAGCTCCGGTGAGAATTTTGATAGTCGACCGTTGAAGAAAATCAATTGTCCTGATCCAGGAGAGGATAAGCAAGCTGTTAAACAACTAGAAGAAGGCAAACAGAACAAAGTTGATACAGGTGTCTATGTCTCACAAGGTTAATTGTCTTATGTTTTTTTTGTCTACCTTTTTTTTTTAATATAATGTTGATTCATTACCTATATATATCTTCTTCTTTTTTAATTTGTAGATAAGCTGATGGCTCTTTCTGATCCAGGAGAGGATAAGCAAGCGATTGAAATAGATGATGTTAAACAATTAGAAGAAGACAAACAGAACAAAGTTGATACAGGTGTCTATGTCTCTCAAGGTATATTGTCATATGTCTGTTTTTTTTGTCTACCTTTTGTTGTAATATAATACTGATTCATTACCTATATTTTTTAAAAATTTGTAGATAACCTGATGGCTCAATTAGATGGTGATAAACAGCTAGGAGTGCATGAACAGAACAATCCTTCTACATATGATACTATCCCACAAAGTATTTTTATTTATTATTTATTGTATCTATCCTTTTCATCCTAGAAATTCTTTTTTTTTTGACATTATTTCACTGTTACAATGTTTACAGATTATATAATGACCAATCTGGACTTTTGTTCTCAAATATTGATTGAAACTTCTCTTGAAGATGATATTCTGGTGAAGATTGATGAAATATATGTTAAACAAAATCAGTTATTGTGTCTCCTAGACCAAAACCAATGGTTAAACGATGATGTAAGTATACAACTCTATTTTCTCATTCATGGTTATCATTTTAAATGAATTCTTTCTTGATAGGTAATCAGCGCTTATATAGGTTGTATGAGAGATCACATTTTAAATGAATCCTTTCTTGATAGGTAATCAGCGCATATATATGTTCCAAGCGGCAAAATTTCAGCTTTTGGTTTTCGTCCAGCTTTTGTTTTTCCAGTCCTGTCCGGTCACTAGCATTAACGGTCACGAACGGCGGTCGAACCTTGGGTGGCAGCGGCGTCTGCGTCTCCCTGGTGTCCTGTTTTACTCCGTCTCGTCAGCCCTGCGATCCCTCAATACCTCTCTTTTTTTTCTGCCCCTAATACCAATCCTGCTTTGACACGACTCCAATCAACACATATATAAAATAAAACCCAGGAGAGACAAAAAGTGGAAGAAAAACAAATCACCTATTAGCTGAGGATCTACACGAGACGGACGCGTTTGCGCACATGGAGGGCCACCAGCACAGCTGTATTCCAAACGAAAAGGCCACAAACATGGAGCAAGACGATGAGACCGCCCCTTGAGGCCACGAGTTCGAACCACTGCACGAATAATGTTCTATGATCGCGTACGAGACGCCCAGCAGGATGGCACTGTTGTTGGCCTTGCCCTTGATGCCTAGCGAGCTTGTGGCCTCGATGTGGTGGCCGATGGTTGGGTCACCCAGGATGGCGTAGCGAACGGTCTTGGAGGTGATCATGTCCACCAAATCGGCAAACAAGGTACAAAACCGAGACTGAAACAAAACCAAACGGGCGCCCATGCAGTCTCCTCCCACCACGCGCACAGCTAGGTGAGGCCACGGGGAAGAAGGTGAGGGCCGGACATCGAGGCAGAGTGGGCGCGGAACAGATGGCTCACAGAGAAGAAGGATATGAGGGCCGGACGTTGAGGCGGAGCGTGGGTGCAACCGTGACAGCGATGTGGAGCGTGGCCGTGGGCGCCATTGCGACGCGTGTCTGTGATACCGAGACGGCCTTCGGTGAGCGCTGGCCTCTCGCCCTCTCCTATGCGTAAGAGATGAGGATGCAAGTTGCTTGTGCGAGCCAAGGGCATAAGGAGGAGATGCGAGAGGTGGAGAAAAAGTGAAGGTGAAAGAAAATAGTGAAAAGGATGAATTGAAAAGAAAAATATAAAACAAATAAAATAAGTAGGGAAGAAATTAAAAATAGAAGGCTATTCTAGACTACTAATTATGTCTATTTTCATGTCTATTTTTTAGGTCGTTAGAAACATATATCCATATCTAATTATCTATGAGTTAGTTGGGTATAAAATAGATATACTCCTAGGTTATAATCATGTACAAATACAATCTTCATTAAGAGGTGCAATATGGAAAATCAAGATAGAACTCCTATCATAATCATCTATGGATAAACTAATCTTGCCTAACATGTTAGTAAAAAACTCCTGGCTTACTTATATGGAAGATTAAAATTACAATGTAGGGAAAGGCTATGAGCATTCCCTATTATTTTTAGCAGCTTTGTTTCTCCCGTTACAACGCACGGGCTTATTTACTAGTATATAAAAAATCAAAACCGCAGCGAATTGTTTGGTCAGACCAAAGCCCACATCACTAGCCGCAGCAGCCCCAAAGATGAGAGGCCCAAGTGGCCGGACTCCAACCCGGGAAGCCCAGCACCGATGATGCCCGGTGGTTTTGGTGGATGTTAAACTTGTGATTTGCAAAGGCTCAATCCTAAGACATATTGAGTTTTGAAGATCTCAGACATTCGGACTGTCTGATCGGAACTTCCAATTAGCTTTTGTCTGAAACCCGAGACTTGGTGTTTTGGAGATTTCGGACATTCTGAATCGGAGCCTCCAATAGAAACTTAGTACTAAAGAATTACCTCTGCGTCATCATCATATTGAGATGCACAAAAACTGACAACGTGACATTTCCTCTTCATCATGTTGTATTAAGGAATGAAAAGAGGGCATGTGTAGTACTCATCAGAAACAACAGAAACTAAAATTTCTACACACGGACGCTTTCGCATGCAATCTCTAAACTGCTAGTATTACAGTTGAGTAATTCACCATCAATATCACTGCAAACTCAGTAATTCCTTCAGCATCACCCAAATTAAAGCGGCAAAGTCGTCACAGTTTTTTGCTTCCCTGCAAAAACATGCTACACCTAGTCTGCAAAGACCCTGTCTTCGAGCTGGAAGGCCTTGGTGAAGAAGGCCGGCCAGCAGAGGTAGGTGGAGAGGATGCTGCTGATGGTGCTGGCGCCCATTTGCATGTTCATGACGACGATCTGCAGCTGGATGGCCTCCAGCGGCGACGCGCCGCCCATGATGAGCCCCGTCATGGCGCCCGGCAGCGCGATCAGCCCCACCGTCTTGGTGTTGTCGATCACCGGCGACATCGCGATCACCAGCGACCGCTTCACCTGCTGCAGCGTCGCCTGCCGCGGCGTCGCGCCCAGAGCCAGCGCCGTCTCCACCTGGTCGATCGATTGAATAATTGATGCAGAGATAGACAAGAGAGAAATTAAAGCAAGCGGATGATACGCTACATCGATCATCACGATCAGGCTAAAATGTAAGCTGGTGGCATTTTTTTTTTTATTCCGATTACAGCACCATGTCTGTCATGCAACTGTATTAGCCTATTGATGTAGGAGTATCTATGAGGAGCATGATGTGTGCGAAACAGAGCTGTTTCTGATGTAACAGCTTCTGACTTTGGTCCTGTCCTTGCTGTACTGTACCATTCTTGGTGGTCTCTCGGTCAGTCGGTCTCTCAGAACTAAAAGAACTTGACAGGCAACAGTTTTTTTTATATATAATAAAAAACAAATTAAAGAAATTGAGCAGCGATGCAGACAAGGTCAGAGGTGAAGGTGATTGATTGATGCAGAGAAAGGAGATGCTAATGAATCTTCAGACTCATCCGATCGACAATGCCAACAGAATAATATAATTAATTAAGTAATTAGACGATACTGTACTATTATGAGGCTATTAGCATGGTGTGCCAGCCAAACAGAGCTGCTTCTGATGTAACAGCTTGTAAACTTTCGTTCTGTCTGTCCTTGTTGTACCATTATATATATATATATATATATATATATTCTTGGTGATCTCAGTCAGACAGAACTTTGAAGAATTAGACGAGCAATTAAAACAAACAATCGAGCAGAAAGTCAAACAAGGTCGAATGGTGTGCAGTGCAGCTGGAGGTGAAGAAGGTGAGTGATGACTGACCTGGTTCCTCTGGATCTTGACGTCCTCCCTGAGCTTCTTCATGGTGACGCCGGTGACGGTCATGGCGTTGCCGACCATCATGCCGGCGACGGGGATGATGTAGCGCGGGGTGAAGGGGAAGACGTCGAGCAGGACGAGCAGGGACATGGTGACGGCGGTACCGACGAGGATGGAGACGAAGGCGATGTACTTCCCCCGCGGCACCTGCTTCGCGCGCTGCCCCGCCGTGTAGCCGGCCACCGTCACCTGCAAGAGAGGATTGGAGAATTGAATGAATGAATTGGACGAAAGTGGAAGAAGCAGAGACTGAGACGGGACCATGAAGAGGTAGGCGAGGAGGATCCAGAGCGCGTTCTGCTGGGTGAAGATGAACTGGAGGACGAAGCCGATGACGGAGAGCTGGAGGAAGGAGCGCGCGATGGCGTAGAGCATCTCGCCCTCCAGGCCCAGCCGCTGCGAGAAGCTCAGCGCGACGGCCATGGCCACCACGGCCGTCGCCGCCAGTGGCTTCAGCATGCCCAGCAGGAAGTCGCGCCAGAACCCCGGCGCTCCCGGGTCCACCTCCCCCGCCACCAGGTCCACCAACGCCGCCATCACCGCCGACTGCCGCTCCATCTCCTGCTCCTCCTGCTGCTGTGTTGAGCTGAGCTTCCTGCTGCCTCGGCGCCTCGTCTGGGGCGGCCTTGAGGAGGAGGAGGAGGAGAGGAGGGGGAGGGGGCAAGTGAGGCAGGCGGCGGCTGAGACTGGTGAGGTCAGGTGCGGGGGGGAGGCCGTACGCCTGCTCTGTACCTGTCCTTGTCTTTTTGGTGCTACGCGGGGGAGGGAGGGAGGCTGGACCTGGGTCCGATCCCGGTACGGCGGGGGGCCCACGTGGCGGTGACTTTGGTCAGCAGCGGGCGGGTCAACTCGGTTTCGGACTCCGGCGAGCGGCGGTGGCCGGAAACCAATACGTGTCCCGTCGTCCGTCCCACTCGGGCGGTCGATGGTGGTGGCCTCTGCTGGGCTGTGCGCCTGTGCCTCAATGATTCACCATCTTTTTTTCATGGAGGCAACATGAACGAACTCATCAATCAAAAAGAAAAAAGAATGGCACTCACAGTTGGGCAGGCCAAAAGGAGTAGAGTAAGGCCACAGAGAAAGAAGAGGAGAGATGCCGCTGAGATGACTAGGTGGCACAATCCATGTGTTGTGGGCTTACGCAAAACCTAACTTTTGTAGTTTCAAAAAGAAAAAAAAAAACTAACTTTTGTAGCAACAGTCGGACTCGGGGGGTTAATCAGGTTCACAAAAGCTTGGCAAACTATCCATCCATCGGGATCAGGCATTACGGGCGTGTTTGGATGAAGCCCTGGAGTGGAGTTGCCTGGTCTGGGACTTGCCTGTGATCTGCCTGTGCTCCGTTTGGTTGAGACCCTGGCAACGAGACTGGTCCAGGCAACACCAGGCGTAAGAAATCAATCGCCTGGCTGGAGGACCGAAGCTGCCCTGGGTAATCCGTGTTAAAGCTGTTGCTCGTGACCGAAGATGGATAGATTTTTCTTTTTTAATTGCAGTACATCGTGTAACACAAAAAAAAAAAAGATTATTTCTAAACTACACAGACTACTCTTATGAATATATTTCTCTTTTATTATTCGGGTACACAGGGATGTGCATGGACAACAGTCGCCTATAAAAAGTAGTATTAATTAATAATATTATTTATGTACTTAAGCATATTATGCCTTTTCAAAGTTAACATCTGACTATTTTATTAGACAATAAAACATTGTTAATGTCTTTCATTAGCTTTTTCACTTTTCCAAGCACAGGCTTCCAGCCAAACATATCAACTTCTAATTTGCCTGGCCAGGCAGATTTTATCAAATTTTCAGGCTACTCTCAGGCAACACTTTTTGTCAGGCAAGTCATCCAGGTCTTCAACTAAACAGGCCCTACATATCCCTCAAAAAATTCAAGATCAAGAATATTTGATATACCAAGACTAATAAATATTAGCCATCTAAAAGTTTGGTTCTAGTGCAGGGGCTTTGGCCCTCCAGTTTCTTCAGAGTTTGGTTCTAGTGGATCATAAAAAACAAGGTGAACTATCGGGAAAAAACTAATTTCTAGTTAAAAACAGTAGCTAAGTGGACTACGAGATACCAATCCATACGTCCAAGCAGCGTCGGATTGGTCTTTTCTCGACAAAAGAAGAATTATGTCATATGATAGTTGAATACATCAACACATTACAAGCAATCAGAATTACAAAAAAGATACTCACCATAACACAACCTAAATCATAACCTGTCAGGTGCTTTACAGTTTGAAAGACCGCACATGCAAACATTCATTAAAAGGCCTGAGAACACATCTTCGACGAATGACGACCAACATTCTTGTAGGCCAATTGAAGAACTTCGTGGTCTGAAAATTATTCTCCCTAATCTAACCAATTAGTCCTAACAATTACTTCCAGCAGCAATTAGACCTTGGACACCTATCAAATGCATCACACAAACCGCGACACAGATATGAATGATACTGGCAGGTACATTGCTATACGTCAGCGGTCTCATAACTCGTCTCACGCAATGCCATATAGGATTTTTGGTTATGTGAAGGAAAGAGAGAGGTGAGAGAGAATGAGGTTGTTGTCTCGCAAAACAACCACCTCATCAGCTAAGATTTAGGACTACGAGACAACTATTTTGCCATTATATGAGTTAATTGTTGTCATGTAACTCACAATCCTATATTTACTCTATGCATAAATTAAGGAATTTTGAGTTACTATGAGACAACTATAAAAATAACCATTGTATATATTGTCTGATGAGTCGTCTTAATAAGGGTGGCAACGGATCGGGTTCAGATCGGGTGGAGTCTCTGGGCACCCAAAACCGAAACCCAAACTTAAAAACCGAACCCGAAACCGATTCGGGTGAAAATCTATCCCCAAAACTGAAACCCGCGGATACCCGAAACCCGACGGATTAACCGAAACCCGAAACCCGCCAGCCACTATATAGCAATAAGAAAAATAATGAAGAATTTTTAGCAACATATGTATGATATATATTACGTATTCAAATGTATAAACAAGATACAATAAACAACCCATAATTTTTAGCTTACATAAATAATTTACTAATAAAAATACATGGGTTTTTATTTAAAATGTTATATTTCGGATATCCATTGGATATCCGTGGGTGAAAACCGAAACCCGAAACCGATATGTTTCGGGTACCCGAACCCGAAAACCGTGGATGAAAAATTAAACCCGAAACCAAACCCGCTGGAACCAAAACCCGCGGATACTCGCCCCGAACCCGATCCGTTGCCATCCTTACGTCTTAAGATAATGTGACATTACATGAGACCATTGGTAAGACAACACCAATGTACATACCCTTAGAAACTTAGGTTCCATCTGGTTGCCATCATACTGTATATTTTTCAACGGCCGTAACAGACCACACATGCCACCGGCAAATCCAGGCTCATGTACTTTCTTTTTTTTTTTCAGTAAATAAATAACAAAATGCCCATCAATGTTCATCAGAACACACTTGACAATGATACGGTCATGAAAACAGCCTCCCCCAGTTAATAACCCAACATAAATAAATCATGAAACGGCTCTTTCACCTCAAAAATTGTATTGCCATCTAGACAGAATCAATCCGGTACGCTGCAGTTACATAAAGTATACCATATTACCTTTTTTTAAGAGAGAAAAAAAGGATAGACATCAGGTACTATCCAAGGTGGTATGCCTAAAATAATCCGAATATTCTTGCAACAATTAGCTTCCTAAACCGGTGGTTTCTAAAGATAAACATGGTGGAGTGCAGACTGTGTCAATGCTATTCATTATCCATGTTCTTGCCATTGCCCTTCTTCTTGTACGATTCTTCAAACTCCTTGGCCTTGCCCATCAGACCCCACATGAGCTTCTTTATGTTTGGGACGTCGTAGTTCTGGGCAATGTAGATGCCGCAGCCAGTGCCGATCAACAGCGAGAAAGTGTTTTTCAGGAAACCCATCGGAACTGGGCTGCGGGAGAAACAAACAAACCAAGGAGCAGTACAAAAAATTCAGAACAAACAGCGTGGCAAGTGGTAGTCTGTGCTCTGACTATTGACAATTTGCTAGCAGTTAAGAGTTGGAAAGGGACCCCCCCCCCCCCCCCCCCCCCCCCCAAAACACACACCGAGACCAGACCATAGTTATGCACATGTTAACATAAAGCATCTTGCAAATAATTGTGAAACCAATCAAACATGTGTTAAATTGTCAGAAAATTGATCGCTCTGGTACTATAATATTAAGTTTTGAGTGACCAAAATTTCTCAGCCTAACTGTAATGGGCCAAAGGCTGGATACATATAAACAGATAATCTTAGCAGAAAATATTTTGAACTGATAGCATGGACAAAACAGTGGGCCATACAAGCTCAAACGGTAAGCAGACACATGTTTCAGGCAGATGCATGAGAATTTACACCCAAAAAAGAATCCTATCAAAATTGATCGTCATATTCAGTATCACATCTCAACTTTGCCTTATAGCTGATTCAGGGATAAAACAATGCAAAGCAGTGCCTTCCACATGTTAAAAACTCCTTGCCGTTCTAGTGATATACAGATTTTCATTCATTTGCAGTAAGACAATGAAAAAACCAACATGCAAATAAACTGCACGAGGTTCAAAAATAACACACAATCAAATTGATTTCATTAACCTGAGAACTGAATGTATCACAAAAACTACTGCTAGTGCCTGGAATTTTTCAATGTTGGATCCAGCCTAGCTCCAGGCCTACACATCTGTTCCTTGCTACGAAGCGTGAGCAGAAATAATAACAGGAACATTCAGATTCAGGCATCCTAAGTTTTCAGTCCGTTCACACTGTCCAAGCAGCTGTGAACTACTACTCGGTTGCTCCCGACTCTACTGAACAAAAATCTTCTCTATATGTTGAACTAGAAACATTGCCAATTAGAAATCTAGCCAAACACACCCAACCTGGGTGAAGCGTCAAGCGACAGGCTCTTCCGATCCCGGCCGAGGAAGCGAAGCCCCCTCTCCGAACTAAACCGCCGCGCCCGGATTCAAGGAGAGGGAGAGCAGCGGCACGAGGAGAGCGCAGCGGCGAGAGTTACCTGAGGTGAGGGAGCGAGGGAAGAGGCCGTGCGGCGGAACCGAGGCGGAGGCCGGAGGGATCCGGCGATCGGCGAGGGGATCGAGCGGATTCGCGTGGGCGAGACGAGCAGTTATTGCCAATTGGAGGACTCGTCCAATCCTGCAACATTACGACTGGCTTCCATGGCTGGGCTGGGCTAGAACTGAACTTGGGCTTTGATTTTGCATGGGCTGGGCTGCAACTGAACTTAGGCTTGGATTTGCTCGACGAAGTTGGGCCACGGGTTGCGTTGAGTGTGTGCGCGCGCGGGGGGAGGGGAGGGGGGATTTATTTTATTTTTAATCCTTTTTTAATACATATTTTATTACTAATCAGGTCGCCAATGTATTTTCAGATGTAGCCCGTTTGGTCGCGCCAGGCCGCCAGGCGCGACAGTACTACACTGCCGCTCCAGTAGTGTTGGCGCGTCAAGTTGCTACGTCTTTCGTTGACCGCTGGCGTGGACAGGTGCGGACCCCACTTTACCGCGCCAGGCGGGAAGGCGTGGCGCTTTGGTTCGCCAGGCGGGGCGGCGCGACTTTATGGGTTATGGGCCGGCCCAATATGTGAGTGCCGACGCGCCAGGCAGGGTGGCGCGACGTCGGCGAGATGGCACGACTACTGGAGTCTAGGGCCCGGCCCAAATTTCATTTCGTCTCTCTCCCTCATTCCTCAGCACTGCCCCGCACGTCCTTGCCACCGCCGTCGCCCCCGCCGCCGGGCGTTGCCGGCCGCCTACGCGCTTTCTCCCGCAACCGGTGGTGGATTTAGCCGATTCGATCGTCCCTCCTCCGCTGCAGGTACTCCCATTTGGCTTTGCCCTCTCCGATTGTTTAATTGTCTAGTACCCTAGGGTTTGAGTTTGGATTAGGGATTTATTGTGATGTGAAGCGTTGGATTGTAGTTTTACTCACGTACATTGTGTTTACAAAGTTGTTAGGCCGCTGATTTGACGTAAATCAAGTGTTGCATGAAGGCTAGGTGATTATCATGTAGGATTTACATAGGTAGCGGAATGTGTTGTGTTTATGGGAACCGGATGGCTGATGTACATGTGTTGGTTGATTTTGTAGATCAATCGTTTAGTACGATTGTTCCATGGTGGCAAGGTTAAAGAGAATAGAGAGTTTGAAAGAATGAAAGAAGAAGTTGGGTTCTTTAGTAGGCCACCCAGCTTTAACGACTTGGTTTTGAAATGCCGCGAGAAATTTGGGTGGCCACTTCTTTTCAGAGGTAGGTTTGATTGTGGGAAGGAACGAGCACACTATGTGCTAATGGGTTTGTCATCTGAGAATGAATGGAAAGACTATAAAGAAGTAGTAAGTACTTGTAGTGTCAATTGTTTGGAGGTATTTGTGGAGAAGGCTAGGCGACCATTAGTGGTATGCTCGGATGATAATGTGGTTGTGCAGCCCATTACTGGTATGGGCAATGTTAGTAAAGAAGAAGTGTTTGAGGCGGATGTTGGTAAGTTAAATGATGAGTTTGATGTACAAAATTTTATGGAGGATGATGGGTTTGAGGAATTGTCTGAGGGATCTGAGGATAGCGAAGATGGAGGTCCGATGGGTGACGAAGATGAGTATACTTTTGTGAGTTGGACGACAGATGACGCAATGGAGGATGAGTATAGGACCGATGGTAATAGCGATGGTAGTACTGAAGATGACGGTGATTGGGATGACAAAAGGCCATTGCAAGAGTCTTTTCGTTGTATAGGTGATGCATCATGGAGAGAGGAGTTCAATGATGTGGAACTCATGCAACTAAGGGGTGTTGGGGTGGAAGTACCTGTGGTACCTAAATACATGGACGTTAGTATGGTTGATGATGCAATATGCGACACTGGGTTGTCGTTATTAGCGGATGCCATTGCAGATAGTGAGGTGGTGCAGATCAAGAAGGGGATGATGTTTGATACTTTGGAGCATTTGCAGTACTTTCTCATGGACTATGCAGTCTGGTTTCATCTGCCATATAGTGTGACCCACTCAAATAGGAATGAGAGGTATACCGTAGTATGCAAGGCTGGCTGTCCGTGGGCCCTATGGGCGCGCAGGCAGAGGAATGGAAAGTGGAAGATTCGCAATGTAAGGCAACCACATACATGTAGAAGTTCGAAGCCCAAGGGTGTGCACGCCCAGAACACTACAAAGTATCTTGGTCGTCGGCTTGTTGGTATGGTAAGGGCTAATAGTGATACTTTAGTGTCCTCCATTATCGAAGCCTTATTTGGTTTTACTAGTTATAGAGTCACGTCCTCGAAGGCTTGGCGGGCAAAGCAGAATGCCATTGAGTTGCTGTGGGGAGATTGGAAGGAGGCCTACAATTTAGTTTCTAGAATATTGTCTGCAATGAAGCACTTCAATCCAGGCTTGAGGTGGTATCCTTGCCCAGGTCGCGTTGTCACTGATGTGGATGGCATTCTGAAATATGTATTGCATAGAGTGTATTGGTCATTCCCACAATCTGCGCAGGCCTTTGAGCATTGTCATCCATTAGTCCTTGTGGAGGGCACCTTCTTGACGGGCAAGTATAGGGGTGTCTTGATGATAGCTGTAGGGGTGGATCCTGACAATCAGCTTGTGCCTTTAGTCTTTGCTCTAGCAGAGGGCGAGAACGACGATAGTTGGTGTTGGTTCATGAAACTAGTGAGACAAAATGTCCTCTGCCCGTTTGGTAAGATATGCATGATTTCTGACTGCCATTACGGGCTTCTGAGAGCGGCCAAGGAGAAAGTAGATGGACGACCACCTCTTGAGCATAGGTGGTGCATGAGGCACTTTGCAGCCAACATTTGGAGAAGACAGAAGAAAAAAGAAGTTGTGCAGAAGCTGAAATCACTTTGTGTTTGTCGGACAAAGGAAAAGTTTGAGGAGACCTTATGCAAGATCACTAAAGTGTTGAATTCGAGGGCAAAGAGGTGGCTTGAGGAACAAATGCGTCACAAGGAGAAGTGGGCACTTGCTTTCGATACAAGGGGTATTAGGTTTGGTGTGATGACTATGAATGCTTCTGAATCATTTAACAAGGTCTTCAAGGGCATCCGCGCTGTCCCGGTGTCTGGCATTGTGGAATACACTTTTAGGAAGTGCAATGAGTACTTTGTGAAGCGTTGGAATGCAGCAAATGTCCGCAAAGAGAAGTGGGGCAAAGCTGCAAGAGAACACTTAGAAATTTCGGAGACTTTAGCTAGTAACCAAATCGGTGAGGCCTATGGCCCGTCAAGATTAGTGTACGATATAAGGTCCGCAGGAGGAGCAAATCCTGGTGGAGAGAAATATGGTGGTCGCAACTATAGGGTAGACCTTGAGAAAGCGGAGTGCTCATGTAACATCCCACAATTGTTCCATGTCCCATGCTCCCACACCGTAACAGGTTGTAAGTGTCGCGGTATGGACCATGAAAGTGATAAGTCATCTCCCCATTGTATAGGGTGTGCAACACCATGAAAGTATGGGAAGCTAGTTTTGAGCCGTATCTAGATCCAACACAGTGGCCACAGTACTGTGGGCTGGATTACGTTCCAGACCCTGACCTCCTTAGGACAAAGAAAGGCAGAAGAAAAAAGAAAAGACTTCAAGGAGTTATGGATGAATCGAATGGTTATGGTGATGATATGTATGGCACCGGCGATTTCGATGAGGCGCCGGGAAAGCTTCATTGTTCAAAATGTCACAAGTTTGGACACACGGCCGCAATGCATGGGAAGCGTAACAATGTGACAAAAGTTAGTAGAAGTGGGGCTAGGACGAGTAGTTCGAAAAGGAAAAAAGTACACGACAAGTTTGACATTGTCCTTTGTTTGTTTACTTTCATCTCTTCTATGTCGCCATGTCAAACATTGAATTTTATGATATCACCCATAATAATATGTATAGCAATTTCATGTCTAATATTGTTGCAGGATGGCGCACGCGCAGTACCCTCTTCTTCTGAATTGCAACGACAAGGACCACCGAGCGCACCTGATCGTGGACGAGCGTAAGGTAAGTCATTGTCTTTGTTGTTCGACGCGTAATGTCACTATGGCCTATTTTTGCTCCATGGCTTACATTGTGTTTTCTTGCAGGACTTGTCTCCGCTACTGTTGACATCTACTAACGTCGCCCAATATAACTTTATAACCTTTAACACTAGGGACGAGATTAGAAGATATATGGTATTTAATTAACTGATCATTAGCAACTAGCCACTTATCTATTACCAACATTCTTTAGCATGAACTGGGTTGTCAATCCTAATTATATATACTAAGAATAAATAAAGGTTTTATATATTATTACTTGTGACTTGGCAGAAATATAAATAAATATAAACTAAAAACAATTCTGCAAGCGGACAAATAATTATACCATTGTAGCATTTTACCTAGGAGTTCTACCAGGTTGTCGATTTATATTTATACCACTGGGAAGGACTTGGATAAACTACAATCTATTATATTGATAACAAACATATACAATGAGTAAGTGAAATTACCAATGTCATATACTCTACTCATAACAGGTAGAGGTCACAAGATAATAAAGATAAATAGGGTGATAAGTATGATCAAGCATCATTAATAAAGATAAACATCAGAGCACTTTCTAGTCATAGCTAGCCAATGGATAAACTAAGGAATTAATGTCTAAGGTAATTCTATAACTACGTCAATGAATAACTCTAACTAGTGCAATTAGATCTAGCAATCATTGTCAAATATCATGATCACATGCAAAGGGCATCATCTAGGAAAGGTGTGAAACAGAGTCATCACCCAACTTCGCGACCGTACCTGCTTGCCTACATACGTGGGGTGGACTACAGAGGAATCAACGTAGCTGTCACCTACGTGAACTACCACACGATCCGGCACATCAGGGTGCACTCGTAGATAAATGAAATATTTAGACACGACGTCTACACATTGTTCATCATCTACCCAACGATCGTTTGGATAAATGCTATATGAGCAATTACATGAATTCAATAAGATCAAACCAACTATACTAGACATATAATTAAAGTAGACAAAGACTAATGTAATCAAGAACATATGAACTATTAAGAACAATGTTTCCCTAATCATAATGAAGAATACAATAATAGAGACAGAACCAGAATTATACCGAACTCTGCGCTCCAAACGATCGCCGGGGCTCCAGATCCCGCCGAAGAACTAGATCTCCTCTACTCTCTAATCTAACTAGGCTAGAACTATAAACTAGAAGGCTCTTGATGAACTAATAGGCTCTTGATGGCTTGAAGACTTGTTGCCTTCGATGAATGATTGATTGATGCCTCCAGGGGGGTCTGCCCCTCTATTTATAGCCTGGTGGGATGAACGTGCGCCGTAAGATCAAACCGATTTCAACATAGGGCCGAGATGACTCCTAAGAGGCGGCGGAAGAAGACTCTAGAAGGTGGCGGTGAAACCCTAGGGAGGGCGCCGCCCGGCCCTACCCCAGGGCCGGCCGGCCCCACTTGGCCAGGGTTCGGGCCCCGGTTGCTCGGGTGTGTTTCAGATGCTTCTAGTGTTCTCGTGATGATATTTCCTTCGCGGTTACGTATCGTGTCTTTTATGCTCTTTAACCCTTCTTTTATGCTTTTCTGGAATAGTCCCTACAAAATATAGAACATGCAAAACTCGTGGAAAATATCAGTTAAAACCTAGACTAGTATGTTTTCATGTATCCTTTTGTGTCTAAAGTTCTAATAAAAGTTAACGTTATCGACCGTCAACAACTCCCCCAAGCTTACCTTTTGCCAGTCCCTTGGCAAACAAACTAAGCCTAACTACTAATGTATTTGGATCAGGAGTTACTACAATGCTTTCATTCTTTCCAAGTACACATGCTTTCAAACAGAAATTCTCCTCTAGATTAGACAATAACTGCTCTAACCTTCAGACTTGCTCGTTTTACCTTTAACTACGGAGCTTTACAACCCTCGCATAAGTCTTGAGCAATTGAAAGATAGAACAATTAAGTCAAGCACTATGTCTCAAATTCTTCACAGTACCTGTATTTCGGAGTTTTGCAAGTTTTCGAAAGAAAACTCAGAGCTTAATTGTATGACACCCTTAAGTCTCTCAGTATCTATGGTATCTGTGGATCTCACTTAAGACATTAATATTATGCATTCCTATAACTAAAGATTATAATGGAGCTCATAGGAGTGGCAATAACAAGGTTTAAGCATATTTGTAATTCATATGTTGTAAAGTCAAACGATGGATCCACAGAGAATCGAGGTATACAATCAAACCAAGATGTGTATGCGTATGGAATATGGTGGATAGGTGTATATAAGGTGGCTAATCCTAATTCTACGTATGCTCTCTTTAGAAATAGATCTCTCTTTTGGAACTTGGAGGAACACATGGGCTATCTTTATTCTTTCTCTCATTTTTTTTATTCGGGAGGCGGGCATCTAGTACCCATTGTTTTAATGCTGGGACACTTGTCCATCTTTTACTCCCTTTTCTTTTCATATTTTTGCATAGCCACATGCATATATGCAATACAAAATTTGGAGAGATAACAATAGTGAAAACTTAGAGCATTTATAACAGGGCTGTCCTATGGGGTTTATATATTTTTGGTGTTCACTCCCAGTGCAGGAGCGAACATTTTTATGATGAACATAGATGAAAGTGGAAATAGTTATGATTACTCCTAGGGTAGGAATAATGCATATGTGCTGAAGTGTGTACGTGATCTTGGTTTTAAAAGCATGACAAGACTCTCATATGGTATTCAACAAGGGTTGACTAAACTCAATACAAAGCAAGCAGCATGAATGTGCATAAGTTCCCTATCTCTAAATGTATAATATATGGCTTTGATAGGAATTCATATTTTGTCATACAAGAGCTCATCATGTAGATTTTAAGTTTTTAAAAATAAATCTCCAGAACTTAGTAATGCTAGGAATAAGATAAATAGTAGCTAAATCTTCATGAATCATATCAATCAATTACCTAGATTTTTGCTCAAGCATATGCCTCCACAAGTTTCGAGTTTAGAGCAAATTTTCAGATAAAAACAGTAATATCTAAAACTCAGGAGAATCTAAGTTTGACAACTAGGCACTTAAAAGGAATTATGGCAGAGCAACTATTCATCATCTCCGAAACAAAATTTTAGTGTTCATCAATTTGGTTCTAGCCTAGACTGACTCTAAACAAACTCTAATATATAACTAAATATTTATTTGGTTTTCAAATTTTATCTTACTAACTAACTCACGCGAAAAAAACGATATAGTAATAATGATAAGATAATAGTGTGGGAAACTGATACTTAGCTGGACTTAAAATGGAGGGTGCCCTCCCCCAAGCTTGACGTTTGAGAGGGTCTTTGATGTTGCAAATTGAGTGATCCTTCTGAGAGCAGGTGTATCGACAGCATAGAGGTGTCGGGTTGACTAACTCTTTGATCTTTCATTTTCCTATGAAACTCAATTGCCAATAAAAATACCAAATCTCATAGAGAGGGGTTAGGTTTAGTAACACTCCATGGTAAGTGATCGATTTTATATTTCCAGCAAAAGCTTCCTAACTGAGTGAACCTTCATGTGCCCACATATTTTTGGGGTTTTTTCTAAAAGGTGTGGACCTTCATGTGCCCATATATTTTTGGTATTTTTAGATTTTCTTAAGATACTATAGTGAACCTTCATGTGTTCACATATTTTTGATATTTTATGCTTGTATAAAGTAGACTCAATAAGCGCGTAGGTATAATTACCTGATAACTAGGGGATGCTCCTCCCCCAAGCTTGATGTTTACAATGCTTGGTGCTTGAATGTTTCTCAGAGTGAGCTAGCAGTAGTCCTGGTGGATGCCACTAATAGACTCTCTCCTTAGTCATAATATTATTTCTGCATAGTTATACTCCAACAAGAAAACCAAAACTCGAGGCTCGAATTATCAAGGGGTTAGCGTTAGCCAGTGAGCACTTTGATTATTCTTTGAATTGATTTTAATTAATAGATTTTACCAGGATTCTAATAGGATTCTCTTTTTGGGGTTTTTCTAAGTTTTTATGCACAAATCAAAAAAATATGCATGCTATATATGTTTTTTTATGCCACCACAGGGAATATTCATTCCCATGGGGCTTAGGATTTTCATAATGCAACAAAGTAAATATGGATTGTTATTTTTATTTTTATTTTTATGCCACCACAGTAAATATGTCTACAGGGTTACCATAGGTGTATTCACATGGGGCTTTAATATTTACGTTGCAGTAAATAAAGCAGTAAATATTTTTATTGTTTTATTTTTAATATGCAAAAAATGATTGTACTAATAAATGTGGTAAGCAAAATTACTAATGAATGCTAACTTAATTACATAACTACCATTCTAACCTTATAGTTAGGGTACAGAATTTAAAGTCTACGACAGGACTTAGATTGTAATACCTCTGGTATTACTGATTATTTAAACTGCTATGTCATCATACCATTATGTGCATTTGTTTGCCATTTAGAATAATAGGGTGTTTGATTGACTAGAATTGGATGAGTGTCCTAAAAACCCTAATTTCCTTGTTATTTCTTGTGATCTCCTTAATTACCTCTAAACCCTAATCAAGGTCCTTAAGTGTACTTTTAAAATTTGATCAAATCTGAGGTAGGTCCCTTAATAAAAGTTGTAGAGTTTTTGATGTAGAACAACTTCTATTTTGGGTGATTTTGAAGTTATGTTGAAAATAATTGAATTAAGCTCAAAACAATGTTTCAAAATTTGAACTTAAAACTATATTTCAAAAATTATTGAGAATATGACAAAACTCCCTAAATAAAAGTTGTTGGCCTCAATGAGATGTACAACTTCTATTTTGACCAATTTTCAAGTTCTTCAGAAAAATCAAAAGTAATTTTGAAATTACAGTTTGAAATTTTAAACCACCTTTTACCCCCTTTTGAATATTTTCAAATCCTGACCGAATTTTGAATTGGTACCAAAACAAAAGTTGTCCAGCACAAAAATATCTACAACTTTGCTTTTGGGCGTGGCCTCGGATTCGGTCGTTTGGCCAGTCAATTTGAGCGTTTTTCCCTGAGCAAGTACTGTACCGGCGGCACTGTTCACGCGTCACGCGCGCGTCCGGCCGCGGCGTGCACGTCGCCGGCGTGCGCGTCAGCGCCGCGCGTCCTCTGACGCCGGAGCTCCGTCCGTGGTACGCGCAGCATGGAGCCGAGTACCTCCCACGTTCTTCCCTCACCGTCTCCCCGCTATTTAACCCCCCGAGCACCCTCTCCCAGCTCAGTTCTCTCCGCCGGTCGCCGTCGAGTTCGCCGCGGTTCGCGGAGAAATTCGTCGCCCTCCGTTGGCCTCCATCCTCTCCGTCTCGCCGGTTAGTAGAGTAGTTCCTTGCGCATCCTTTGGTGCTCTCGGGGCTCTCTCTAACGCTTCGTGTGTTCCAGGGTGGTCGTCGCCGCGCGCGTGCGTTCGCCGGAGCACCGCCGCTAGGTCGATCGCGTGCCAAGCTTCTCGGGTGAGCTTTAGTCCCTAGATCCTCGTGTTCCAGCTTCTTTGTGATGTTCTAGTTCTCATGTGCGCGTCGGTGGGCTTTGTGGTGGTCTAGGTTCGTCGGAACGAGCCGTCACCGCCGGAGCCGAGTCACTTCGTCCGCCGCCGCCGTCAACCTCACTTCTTTAGCCCGTTTCAGCCCCAACCGTAGACTTCACTAGCCCCGGGGTGAGCTACCGATCCTCCCCATGCCCTCCTTTCATCTTTTACCGGTCTCGGGTGGCCGGCGCATGCTCGCCGAGCCTTGGCGTCCGCCATGGACGGGATAGACCCCGTCGGAGGCGGCTAGGATCGGGGATAGGTGTACTAGGGTGACCGCTAGGTCGTAGGGTAGCCGTAGGGTGTGTCCGCGTTGCCGTCGGCTCGCCGGCAGCGAGGGTCGTGCCGGCCCGCGTGCGCCTCGCGCGCGGTGCGCTCGGCCGGAGGAGGAAGAAGGACCTGACAGGCCGGCCCCGCCTGTCAGCGTCCGGGGAAGAAGAGAAGAGGAGCCCAGGTGTTGCTGGGCCGGCCTGCCGGTCTGTGGGCCGAGTGGGCCGAATGGGTTTGTCTATTTTTCCAGTGAATTTTGAATGCTTTTCTATTTTAATTTGGTTTGAATAGTAGCCTGTTTTATTATTTTTGCATGATTAATTCTGTGCAACCAAAAATTGTGAAATAATTTACACATGCTATATATGTAGTGTAGAATTTTATAAAAATATTGTTTGTCATGTTTGGGTACATTCTGTAGTGGTTAAAAATCACTAAATAAAATGAAAAGTGGGCCTTTGCACATTTTTAATTAATTCTAGGTAATTCCAAAAATCACAAAAATTTAATTGGTACTGTTACTAGTAAAGATCTAACTGTTGGCAAAGTTTGGTCCCAAAATAAATTAGTTTGCTTCTGTAATTGAATTATGATGGTTTATTAAATAATAAAATTCAATTAGAATTTGAACTTAGGAGTGTTAAGTGATTTTGGATTAAATGTGGTTCTAGGTCAACCCATTTAAGACCTAGGACACCATTGTGAAGTCATGATGTGTTGTGCTAGGGTTAGCTTCTTTTTCCGCACATGTTTACTTTTTGCATCGCATTCATACATGCAATATTGCACCCGTGTAGTTCCCGTGTCTGAGGAGGTGAAGCTCGAGGTGTCTGAAGAGGAGGCAGTGGAAAGAGCTCCTGAGCCTGAAGCCTGTGCCACTCCTGCCCCAGTTCTGTTTGCTCTGCAAGGCAAGCCCCGGTGCATTTAACCCTCTATTTACAAATGCTTTATAACTTGAGTTAAACTATTGCATTAAGTTGATAGGAGTTGTGTGATGAAAACAATTGATGCATTTATCACCCTTGACTACCATTACCAAGATAACCTAATGATTTTTTAAATGAATTGCAAAAATGCTTAGTCATGCTTAAATAATAGAATTGCAAAATATTATTTTAACTTGAGGATCATTATGAAGAAATATCAAGTGAAGGGTATATATGTCCATGTATGATGATTGGGGTACTTTGGCCGGTTCACGATCATCATTATGGATGGGTTTTCCGGGTGGTTGGCCAATTGTTTGGGTTAGAGTCCCAACTTTCGTCACCAACGGAAAAGGGATTCGAAAACCGAGCGGACTCCAGGGTATTTGGGTTAGAGTCCCAATGCATGGTTTCCGGCGGAAAGCAGTAGGGACCGTTCGTTGCCGGCCTGTTGTGATCATGATGAACAGACTAGCCACATACCATTACGGAAAGCCTAGAGTCCGGTCGCTCTATTGCTGGAACCGACAACCACGCACTGGGAGTGGAGAGATGGCGAGAATAGTGAGTACCCTCGTGGGTTAGAGTCCCGGATTGGAGTTGTACCGTTTTCTCGGGTGGCGCAGGACCGGTTCCGGGATAGAAAAGCTGAGATGACGGGTTGGTATATGTATGCCGGCGTGCTGCATATACAGTGTGGATAGGAACCCCAGCTGGGTCTACTTTACTTGATTCGAATCGACGTGCTCCTCGGTTATGGAGACATGATCCTCACCCCTACACCGAAAAGTGGTTCTAAGAGTAGGATGTTTGAGAATAAAGAATCGATGTTTAGAGAAAGGATAAAGAATGAATTATGATAATATTGAATTTAAGTAAAATAAAATATTATGATAGATTAGTAATGCTTTTCTGCTAAATCCCTATCTCTGCTAGCCTTACCTATAACCTTGCATTCCAAGAGTCAAATATTTTTACTTTGTCGGGTAAGTCTTGCGGAGTACCCCGTACTCAGGGTTTGTTAACCCCGTTGCAGGAGGGTCGCAGCCTGAAGTCTGCCTTGGTCCTTGTTGTGCCACCGTGATCCAGGAGGAGAGTGGTGAGGAGTAAAGACAGAATCCGTGGGCTGGATTCGTGTATCTATTTATCTATTTATGTTGTACCGTTGTTCCATGCTACTGCTACTATTTCAAGATGGTCTGTAATAACTACACTTAATTACTATTTGAACTCGTTTGTAATCTAAGTTCTATTAAATCTTCCACATTTACTCTGATGTATTTTATTATGAAATGTTGTAACTCTGTAATGGCATCGCAATGGAGATCCTGTCGGAATACGGGTACTGATGTAGCCCGGCAGAGCTGCTTTAATCATTTGGAACATGGGTCCAACTGTCAGAAGTCATTAGTGACTTTGATAGGTGCCCGTGGGCCATATTATTAAGGCGGTTCTGTTACAAGTGGTATCAGAGCGATCTATTGCTAAATCATTACGGAGTTGTTTTCGAAAACTTCAAAATATTTTGGATCTAAAATTTAAGTTGATTATTTTGAGTCCAAAACTGCTTTCTTGTCTTACTCTGTACTAGGAGTAGGGTGGCATGTGGAACAATGTTATTACTATTATTATTGTTAAGCCCTATGTCTGAAGTATGTTATTAATATTTATTTACCTGCATTGATTTAAAATTTGCGTAAGAACGAATCATGCATCATGTTGATTCACATGTTAATAACTTCCTCCCTAATTTTGGGTTTTGGGATAGGATTTACCAACCTGTTCATGCTAGCCTGTTCTATCTTGTCTTACCCTCTCTTTGTCCAGCTGGCTCGCACGAAGCTGACCGCACGCAAGATGGTGGGACCGCGTGGCATTCCTCGTCACCAGCTCGCTCCTAGCCATGAGGAGGGCGAGGGCTCTGGCAGCCGTCGTCGCAGCCGCAGGGAACTCAAGGAGGAGATCAGGGCACTCAAGGCCGAGGCGAGGCTGATGGAGGAGGACTTTGACCGAGCTGTGCGCAACCACTACAGGGATGTGCGCACCAACCGCGATCTGCACCGAGAGATTCACCAGGTCGAGGCCGAGGTGCAGGCGGCCATGGAGCGGGAGGCGGCAGCACTGGAGCGTGAGCAGGTGGCAGTCCAGCAGAGAGACGAGGCTTTGGGGCGCGAGCAGGCCGCCCTTGGGCGTGTGGAGTGGGTGGAAGCCCACAATGGCAACATGCAGGCGTACATCAACACCCTGCATGAAGAGGTGCACAGGCTTAACAACCTGCTTAACCCTATCTTGGTTCCCCGTGAGGAGGACCCGGAGGGTGGCGTGGTTATCGGGCCTGAGGACGAGGGGAGCGAGTCCGAGGAGTTGGGCTACTTCGAGCCCGTACCTTTCGCCGAGGACCCAGCAGAGCCTGAGGACCAGATGGTGGAGGACGACATCGAGGAGGAGATCGTGGTCATCGACGACTAGTTGCCCGTGCTGCAGCGTTGGCAGTTGCTTGTATCTCTATGTCGTAGTTTATTGAGCCTTAGAACTTTAGTTGTGGTTGGGGATCTATGTGCTGTATGTCGCTAAGACTATGTTTCTTGTGTTGTTATAATTTTTAGTTGTGATGTTCTCCGTTTCTATTTAGTAATGTCAAGCCCAAGTTCTGAGTTAAGTGTGCAAATCACAGATGGTTCAGACCCGTGGTCAGTCCAGCAACCAGGGAGAGGACGGTCTTCCTGAGGCACCACCCGTGCCACCAAGCCTCGCTGATGCCATTATCGCACTTGCTAATGCGGCGAATGCTTTCGCTCAGAATCAGGGTCAGCGTGGAGAGCGCCGTGGGCGCAATAATGGGAACCAGGAAACTACCTATGTGGACTTCACCGACACCCGTCCACCGGTGTTCACCAAGGCGGATGAGCCGCTTGAGGCGGATGACTGGCTCCGTACCATGGAGCAGAAGTTTGGTTTGATCCATTGCACCGAAATCCAGAAGCCACAGTTCGCAGCACAGCAGCTGCGTGGACCCGCAAGTGCCTGGTATGCTAATCTCCTGGCAGCACAGCCCGCAGGACACCTGCTTACCTGGGCAGAGTTTCGCACTGCATTCCGTGCACACTACATCCCTGAAGGGATAATGAGAATGAAGCTTGACCAGTTTCTGGCATTGCGGCAGGGAGACTCCACTGTGATGGAGTACGTGACCAAGTTCAACCAGTTGTCTCTGTATGCCCCAGAGTACGTGAATACTGATGGTAAGAAGAGGAGCTGCTTTGTCAGAGGCTTGAACTACAAGATCCAGCGCAGCTTATCCAACAACCGCCACTGTACCTATCATGAAGCTGTTGACAGCGCGCTCGCTTTTGAAGAAAGTGACCGCCAACTTCAGGGAGAGAAGAAGAAGAAGAAAGCTGTTTTCTCTGGCAGCCAAAAGCGCCAGAAAATCATCTACCATCCCACCCACCACAACCGCCCACAGTACCCACAGCAGCAGGTAGTTGTGCGTACCGCCGCTACCTCCCACACCTCAAACCAGCAAAACACCACTCAGCCGAATGCCCCTGGCGTTCGTGTCACCTCACCGCAGTTCGCCTACAATCAACCATGCTACAACTGTGGTCAGATGGGACACTGGTCCCGCAATTGCCCTTTCCCCAAACAGTCCAATCAGAATGCACAGAAGGGTGCTGGTGGACAGCAGCAGCAGCAGCAGGGACAGCACCGTGGACAGCAGCAGCAGGCCCAGAAGGGCAAGGTGGTCAAGAAGGCTGGCCAGGTGTACTACACCCAGATCGTTGATATCCCGGAAGGAGAGCCCGTCATGCTCGGTAGGTTCCCCATCGCTGGTAACCCTGCAATTACACTCTTTGATTCTGGTGCATCACATTCATTCATCAACCGTAATTTTGTCGTCAAGCATGACATTCAAATTGGGGAGGTTAATGAAAATTTTATTATACAATCGCCCGGGGGGCGTATCAGTACTAAGGAAGTGGTATTTCGGGTACCCATAGAATTGGGAGGGCATAAGTTCCCGACCACTATGATAGTGCTAAAGGATCAGGACATAGATGCCATTTTGGGGATGAATTGGATGTATCAGCACAAGGCTGTGATTGATGTGCTGAATAGGACAATCAAAGTTAACATACCTGATAGTCAGTCCAAACTTCTCATCCAACTTCCCTTACCTTTGAGAAATATGAAGCAAGTTAATGCCGCCTCAGTCCTGGAAATCCATAACATTCCAGTGGTTTGTGAGTTTCCGGATGTCTTTCCAGAGGAGTTACCTGGGTTACCTCCGGACCGTGATGTTGAGTTTGCCATAGAGCTTAAGCCTGGTACGGCTCCTATATCTCGTAGGGCGTACCGGATGCCACCAAAGGAACTGGCAGAGTTGAAAGTTCAGTTGCAAGAATTGTTGGACAAGGGTTTTATCAGACCTAGCTCATCACCTTGGGGTTGTCCTGCTATTTTCGTGAAAAAGAAGGATAAGTCTCTCCGGCTGTGCATTGATTATCGTCCTCTTAACGAGGTCACCATCAAAAATAAATACCCATTACCCCGCATCGACCTCCTATTTGACCAGTTATCTGGGGCTAAGGTCTTTTCAAAGATTGATCTTCGATCGGGGTACCACCAAATAAAAATCCGTCCTCAAGATATCCCTAAAACAGCTTTCACCACCAGATATGGCCTATACGAATACCTAGTAATGTCTTTTGGCCTAACCAATGCACCTGCCTACTTCATGTACCTAATGAACTCCGTGTTCATGCCTGAGCTTGACAAATTTGTAGTCGTTTTCATTGACGATATCCTTGTCTACTCCAAAACCCCCGAGGAACATGCTAACCACCTCCGTATTGTCCTAACCCGCCTAAGAGAGCACCAACTTTATGCCAAGTTTAGCAAATGTGAGTTTTGGTTGGACCGAGTTCCATTCCTTGGTCACATTCTGTCTGCTGAGGGAGTGTCCGTGGATCCAAGCAAAGTTGAAGAAATTCTGAACTGGAAGCCACCCACTACGGTACATCAGGTCCGTAGTTTCATGGGCATGGCAGGTTACTATCGTCGCTTTATCCCGGATTTCTCCCGGATATCTAAGCCGATAACCAACTTGCTAAAGAATCAAGTGAAGTTTGTCTGGTCGCCCGAATGTGAAGAAGCTTTCCAAAAGTTGAAAGAGTTGTTGACTACTGCACCGGTGTTAGCTCAGCCAGATATAGAGAAGCCGTTTGACGTCTATTGTGATGCTTCGGGAACTGGTCTTGGCTGTGTGCTGATGCAAGAGGGCCGTGTCATCGCCTATGCTTCGCGGCAGCTCAAGCGTCATGAAGAAAATTACCCCACCCATGACCTAGAGTTGGCAGCCGTTGTTCATGCACTGAAGATATGGCGTCATTATTTGTTGGGAAGTACCTGCAACATTTACACTGATCACAAGAGTCTGAAGTATATTTTCACTCAAGAAGAACTAAATATGAGGCAAAGAAGATGGCTCGAGTTGATCAAAGACTATGACATTGAGGTACACTACCACCCTGGCAAGGCGAATGTAGTCGCCGATGCACTCAGTCGCAAGGTTCACTGCAATTGTTTAAATGTAAAGTCATATGCGCTGACCTTATGTCATGAGTTGGAAGAATTGGGTATTGAGATGGTGCCACAGGGCAGCATAGCCAACATTAGAATTGAAACTTCAATCCGAGAACAGATCATTGCCGCTCAGAAGAAAAGTAAAGGGATCAGGCATATCAAAGAAAAGATCCAAGCCGGCAAGGCCGACTGTTTCAGGGTTGATGACGATGGTGTGGTATGGTTCAAGGATCGATTGGTTGTCCCCAAGATTCCTGATTTACGTCAAGCGATCCTCGATGAAGCCCACTCCACAAAATTCTCTATTCATCCAGGAAGCAATAAGATGTATCAGGACTTGAGGCAAAAATTCTGGTGGACCAAGATGAAGATTGAAGTTGCTCAGTATGTGGCAAGGTGTGACACATGTCAGAAAGTTAAAGCCATTCACATGAGACCTGGTGGAGAACTCCAACCACTGCCAGTACCAGCATGGAAGTGGGAAGATATCAGTATGGATTTCATTGTGGGATTGCCCAATACAGCTCGAGGCTTTGATTCCATCTGGGTCATTGTGGATCGTCTGACAAAACAAGCTCATTTTCTGTCTGTCAAGAAAAAGTACAGGGCATCCATGTATGCAAAGCTCTACATTGAGAATTTTATGAAGTTGCATGGTGTACCAAGGACCATTGTTTCCGATAGAGGAACCCAGTTCCTATCAAATTTCTGGCAAGCCTTTCATAAGTCAATGGGTACCAAACTGTTGCATAGTACTGCGTATCATCCGCAAACCGATGGGCAGACTGAGAGAGTCAATCAAGTATTGGAAGATATGTTGAGAGCTTGCGCGTTGAATTACCCGGACAAGTGGGACGAGTGTTTGGCCTTGGCCGAATTCTCATATAACAACAGCTATCAAGAAAGCATCCAAATGGCTCCATTCGAGGCCGTGTATGGTAGAAGATGTCGCACACCTTTGAATTGGTCCGAACCAGGAGAAAGATGGTACTATGGGGTAGATCTGGTAAAAGAGGCTGAAGACAAGGGTCGAGTGATACAAGAGAACTTAAAGATAGCACAGTCTAGGCAGAAAAGTTACGCTGATAAGCGGCGACGACCGCTAGAGTTTAAAGTGGGAGATTTTGTGTACCTAAAAGTGTCACCAATGAAAGGAGTGAGCCGTTTTGGAGTTAAAGGCAAGCTAGCCCCACGTTTCGTTGGACCCTTTGAGATCATCGAACGTGTGGGGAAAGTAGCCTACAGGTTACAGCTGCCAGAGCATATGTCAGAAGTGCACAACGTGTTTCATGTGTCACAGTTGAAACAGTGTCTGCGAGTACCAGATCAAGTAGTTGAAGTGGAAGGGGTTCAGTTAGAGCCAGACATGACAACCTCTGAGTACCCAGTCCGAATCCTTGACATCAAAGATCGTGTTACCCGCAGGACCTCAACCAGGTGGTACAAAGTACAGTGGAGTCAGCAATCTGAGGATGAAGCCACCTGGGAGTCAGAGGATTTTCTGGCGGAAAAGTTCCCTGAGTTCTATGCTACCCTATAAATGCAACTTCTCCCCGCCTAGTGTTTTTTTTGTGCCTCTGGGTGTGCATTGAATGTACTGTTACATTTTCTTTTCCTCTACTTTGTGTAAAAACAATGTTGTCTACCTAATCTCGGGACGAGATTTCTTTTAGGGGGGAAGGCTGTAATACCTCTGGTATTACTGATTATTTAAACTGCCATGTCATCATACCATTATGTGCATTTGTTTGCCATTTAGAATAATAGGGTGTTTGATTGACTAGAATTGGATGAGTGTCCTAAAAACCCTAATTTCCTTGTTATTTCTTGTGATCTCCTTAATTACCTCTAAACCCTAATCAAGGTCCTTAAGTGTACTTTTAAAATTTGATCAAATCTGAGGTAGGTCCCTTAATAAAAGTTGTAGAGTTTTTGATGTAGAACAACTTCTATTTTGGGTGATTTTGAAGTTATGTTGAAAATAATTGAATTAAGCTCAAAACAATGTTTCAAAATTTGAATTTAAAACTATATTTCAAAAATTATTGAGAATATGACAAAACTCCCTAAATAAAAGTTGTTGGCCTCAATGAGATGTACAACTTCTATTTTGACCAATTTTCAAGTTCTTCAGAAAAATCAAAAGTAATTTTGAAATTACAGTTTGAAATTTTAAACCACCTTTTACCCCCTTTTGAATATTTTCAAATCCTGACCGAATTTTGAATTGGTACCAAAACAAAAGTTGTCCAGCACAAAAATATCTACAACTTTGCTTTTGGGCGTGGCCTCGGATTCGGTCGTTTGGCCAGTCAATTTGAGCGTTTTTCCCTGAGCAAGTACTGTACCGGCGGCACTGTTCACGCGTCACGCGCGCGTCCGGCCGCGGCGTGCACGTCGCCGGCGTGCGCGTCAGCGCCGCGCGTCCTCTGACGCCGGAGCTCCGTCCGTGGTACGCGCAGCATGGAGCCGAGTACCTCCCACGTTCTTCCCTCACCGTCTCCCCGCTATTTAACCCCCCGAGCACCCTCTCCCAGCTCAGTTCTCTCCGCCGGTCGCCGTCGAGTTCGCCGCGGTTCGCGGAGAAATTCGTCGCCCTCCGTTGGCCTCCATCCTCTCCGTCTCGCCGGTTAGTAGAGTAGTTCCTTGCGCATCCTTTGGTGCTCTCGGGGCTCTCTCTAACGCTTCGTGTGTTCCAGGGTGGTCGTCGCCGCGCGCGTGCGTTCGCCGGAGCACCGCCGCTAGGTCGATCGCGTGCCAAGCTTCTCGGGTGAGCTTTAGTCCCTAGATCCTCGTGTTCCAGCTTCTTTGTGATGTTCTAGTTCTCATGTGCGCGTCGGTGGGCTTTGTGGTGGTCTAGGTTCGTCGGAACGAGCCGTCACCGCCGGAGCCGAGTCACTTCGTCCGCCGCCGCCGTCAACCTCACTTCTTTAGCCCGTTTCAGCCCCAACCGTAGACTTCACTAGCCCCGGGGTGAGCTACCGATCCTCCCCATGCCCTCCTTTCATCTTTTACCGGTCTCGGGTGGCCGGCGCATGCTCGCCGAGCCTTGGCGTCCGCCATGGACGGGATAGACCCCGTCGGAGGCGGCTAGGATCGGGGATAGGTGTACTAGGGTGACCGCTAGGTCGTAGGGTAGCCGTAGGGTGTGTCCGCGTTGCCGTCGGCTCGCCGGCAGCGAGGGTCGTGCCGGCCCGCGTGCGCCTCGCGCGCGGTGCGCTCGGCCGGAGGAGGAAGAAGGACCTGACAGGCCGGCCCCGCCTGTCAGCGTCCGGGGAAGAAGAGAAGAGGAGCCCAGGTGTTGCTGGGCCGGCCTGCCGGTCTGTGGGCCGAGTGGGCCGAATGGGTTTGTCTATTTTTCCAGTGAATTTTGAATGCTTTTCTATTTTAATTTGGTTTGAATAGTAGCCTGTTTTATTATTTTTGCATGATTAATTCTGTGCAACCAAAAATTGTGAAATAATTTACACATGCTATATATGTAGTGTAGAATTTTATAAAAATATTGTTTGTCATGTTTGGGTACATTCTGTAGTGGTTAAAAATCACTAAATAAAATGAAAAGTGGGCCTTTGCACATTTTTAATTAATTCTAGGTAATTCCAAAAATCACAAAAATTTAATTGGTACTGTTACTAGTAAAGATCTAACTGTTGGCAAAGTTTGGTCCCAAAATAAATTAGTTTGCTTCTGTAATTGAATTATGATGGTTTATTAAATAATAAAATTCAATTAGAATTTGAACTTAGGAGTGTTAAGTGATTTTGGATTAAATGTGGTTCTAGGTCAACCCATTTAAGACCTAGGACACCATTGTGAAGTCATGATGTGTTGTGCTAGGGTTAGCTTCTTTTTCCGCACATGTTTACTTTTTGCATCGCATTCATACATGCAATATTGCACCCGTGTAGTTCCCGTGTCTGAGGAGGTGAAGCTCGAGGTGTCTGAAGAGGAGGCAGTGGAAAGAGCTCCTGAGCCTGAAGCCTGTGCCACTCCTGCCCCAGTTCTGTTTGCTCTGCAAGGCAAGCCCCGGTGCATTTAACCCTCTATTTACAAATGCTTTATAACTTGAGTTAAACTATTGCATTAAGTTGATAGGAGTTGTGTGATGAAAACAATTGATGCATTTATCACCCTTGACTACCATTACCAAGATAACCTAATGATTTTTTAAATGAATTGCAAAAATGCTTAGTCATGCTTAAATAATAGAATTGCAAAATATTATTTTAACTTGAGGATCATTATGAAGAAATATCAAGTGAAGGGTATATATGTCCATGTATGATGATTGGGGTACTTTGGCCGGTTCACGATCATCATTATGGATGGGTTTTCCGGGTGGTTGGCCAATTGTTTGGGTTAGAGTCCCAACTTTCGTCACCAACGGAAAAGGGATTCGAAAACCGAGCGGACTCCAGGGTATTTGGGTTAGAGTCCCAATGCATGGTTTCCGGCGGAAAGCAGTAGGGACCGTTCGTTGCCGGCCTGTTGTGATCATGATGAACAGACTAGCCACATACCATTACGGAAAGCCTAGAGTCCGGTCGCTCTATTGCTGGAACCGACAACCACGCACTGGGAGTGGAGAGATGGCGAGAATAGTGAGTACCCTCGTGGGTTAGAGTCCCGGATTGGAGGTGTACCGTTTTCTCGGGTGGCGCAGGACCGGTTCCGGGATAGAAAAGCTGAGATGACGGGTTGGTATATGTATGCCGGCGTGCTGCATATACAGTGTGGATAGGAACCCCAGCTGGGTCTACTTTACTTGATTCGAATCGACGTGCTCCTCGGTTATGGAGACATGATCCTCACCCCTACACCGAAAAGTGGTTCTAAGAGTAGGATGTTTGAGAATAAAGAATCGATGTTTAGAGAAAGGATAAAGAATGAATTATGATAATATTGAATTTAAGTAAAATAAAATATTATGATAGATTAGTAATGCTTTTCTGCTAAATCCCTATCTCTGCTAGCCTTACCTATAACCTTGCATTCCAAGAGTCAAATATTTTTACTTTGTCGGGTAAGTCTTGCGGAGTACCCCGTACTCAGGGTTTGTTAACCCCGTTGCAGGAGGGTCGCAGCCCGAAGTCTGCCTTGGTCCTTGTTGTGCCACCGTGATCCAGGAGGAGAGTGGTGAGGAGTAAAGACAGAATCCGTGGGCTGGATTCGTGTATCTATTTATCTATTTATGTTGTACCGTTGTTCCATGCTACTGCTACTATTTCAAGATGGTCTGTAATAACTACACTTAATTACTATTTGAACTCGTTTGTAATCTAAGTTCTATTAAATCTTTCGCATTTACTCTGATGTATTTTATTATGAAATGTTGTAACTCTGTAATGGCATCGCAATGGAGATCCTGTCGGAATACGGGTACTGATGTAGCCCGGCAGAGCTGCTTTAATCATTTGGAACATGGGTCCAACTGTCAGAAGTCATTAGTGACTTTGATAGGTGCCCGTGGGCCATATTATTAAGGCGGTTCTGTTACATAGATAGAGGAGAGTACTTACTCAGTAGATTCATCTTCTGAGGTTACCTCAGTCAATTCCCCATTTTGCGGTGGTGTAGCAGGTGCTTCTTCCTTCTCCTTCTATTTCTTTTCTGTCTCTTCTGCTTCTCTCTTTTCTAGCTCCAGCTCTTCCTGGTATGCTTCTCTTGATTCTTCATCTCTCTTCATCCATTCTTCTACTTGCACCTGAATCTCTTCTTTCTCTGCCTTAGCAATCTGGTCCATCCTCTCAATTTTCGCTTCCCACTCACTCCAGCATGGTGCTTGTACGGCTTCTTCTTGCTCCTTGTAGTAGTCTTCATACTTCACAATCTTAGCAGGGAACTCCTCTCATCCACAGTGAGGCTGGGCAGCCTGACGGCGGGCTTGGCGTCTCCTCCTGTTGCGTTGCTTCCTGTTCTGCTCATGATTAACAAGTGTTCTGAATTGACAGCGTACCTTTACAATGGGTAGGTTGAAGTGGATCTGTCCAGGAACGGTCTTACCAAAAGAATAGGTGATTCGTTGTTTTCCTGCATGTCAAGAACTAGAAAATCTGCGGGTATATATTTATGTTGAATTCTTACCATGACGCCCTTGACTACGCCTTCAGGGAATCTCGCTGATTGGTCTGCCATCTACAACTGAATATATGTTGGGTATAATGGTAAATCATCAAATAATTCATCATATATCTTTTTGGACATTACGTTGACGCCTGATCCAGTGTCGCAGACAGTGTCGGGAAAAGTGATGTCTCTGATTGTGCATTCAATGATTGGTACAGCTAGGTCACCTTTCTTTATTGGGAATGGTTTCGAGAGCATATGATCATTTTATGTGTTGATAGCATTGACTAGTTGAGCGGTTTCTTCAGGTACATGTTGGGGCTTGTTTTTCCTCCATCTTCTATTGTTCTTCTTCTTGGGCACTTGTTTTTGTTGCTTTTCTTGTTGATGGAATTGCTTCGGGACTGCTGGATCCTTCAGGATGCGGTTCTTAAACAAGAATCTCTCCTTCTTACCCTTGATGGAGAGGACAATCTTGGCGTGTTCCGCATAGATGATGGCTTTGATTGTGCATAAGAATGGTCGTCCCAAGATAATGGGTGCCTTCTCATCTCCTCCGGTATCCATGGTCACAAAGTCAATTGGGACATATGATTGTCCCACTCTGATAACAGCTTCTTCTAGCACTCCCTCGCGGTAGCAAATGGACTGATCTGTAAGCTGCAAACGCATATCTGTGTACAACAAAGGATCACCTAATATTTTCTCATAGATTACCTTAAGCATTATGTTGACACTTGCGCCAAAATCGCAGATAGCTTCTGGAAAGCTGTGACATCCTATGGAGATAGGAATGATAGGTCTTCCAGGGTCTCCCATCTTCTCAGGTAGTGAGTGATCTATCCACTGTATATCTGTAGGCTCAATTTTGTATTGTGTTGCATTGTGAATATCAATAAGGTTAGCAGTTTCCAAATCTTCCGGCTGGCCCAGAATCTTACCTTTCTCAAATGGAGGGACAGCAGCAGCAAGCTGAGCTAATTGTGATTCTAACATTTTATTAAAGCTGTGCTGATTCTTTATAGCAGAAGCAAAGGTATCCATTCTATTATTTATTTTTTCTAAAGCTTTATCATTCGAGGCTACTTTTCTAGACATTTGATCTAACAATTTAGATTGACCAGCAACTAAATCTCTTAAAGGTGGAAGATTATAATTACTATAATTATTACCTTGGTTGTTACCTTGGTAATTACCTTGTCGACGTTGCTGATTCCATCCTTGGTTTGGTTAGTTCCATCCTTGACCTTGCTGAGGACGATAGTAGGTGGTGTTGTTGATGAAGTTCACATCCTCTTGCAACGTAGGGCAGTTGACAACTGAATGTCCGTAATCTCCACATTCTTCACAGGCCATGCGGGAATCATCAATATGCATGACTTCCTTCTTCTCTATGTCGAGTTTCTTTATGATGAGGTCTAGCTTGGCAGTGACCATGTCGGTCTCCTTAAGATGACGGATGCCTCCGCCTCTCTTGCGAGGTTGAGTATGTTCTTCATTACAGCTCGGTTTTGAGGCCATCATCTCCACAAGTGCTTGAGCTTCTGGAAGCTTCAGTGACAGGAAAGCTCCTCCAGCTGCAGCATCTATGGACTCATGAGTGCTTTAGATAAGCCCGTGGTAGAAGGTCTGCATCAGTAGCCAATTGTTGACGGTGGATAACGTCAACTTTTATTAGAACTTTAGACATGAAAGGACACATGAATACACACTAATTTAAGGTTTTAACTGACAATTTCCATGAGTTTTGCATATTCTGTATTTTCCAGGAGTATTCTAGAAAAGCGTAAAAGAGGGATTAAAGTGCGTAAAAGACACGAAACTTAACCGCGAAGGAAACATCGTCATCAGGACGTGGGAAGGATCTAGAACACACCCGAGCAACCGGGGCCCGAGACCCCACAAAGTGGGGCCAGCTGGCCCTAGGGTGGGGCCGGCCGATGCCCCCCTAGGGTTTCGGCCCCCGCCTTCTGGAGTCTTCCTCCACCGCCTTTGAGGAGTCATCTCGGCCCTTGGTTAAGTCGGTTTGATCCAACGGTGCGTATTCATCCCACCGGGCTATAAATAAAGGGGCAGACCCCCCTGGAGGCATCCCTATTCCTGAACTTCAATTCAATATCTCCAATTAGGGTTAGATGTAGCAATTAGGGGAGACTAGTTCTTCTAGATCTAGTCTTGTCTAGAGAAGTAGAGAGATAGAGTAGAGTAGAGTTCTGGAGGAGTTCCGGCCTGTCGGCGCTTCTTCGTAGCTGTATTCGTCTGGATTTAGCTCCCTTGCCCGGAGCTGCTCTCTGAGGTACTTTTGTATTCAACTTCTAATTCAAGTAAGCATTTGTTCTTATTTGTTCTTAAGTTTGCAACTCATATTGAGTACTTTGATCTTGGTAATTGCTTGATTGAAGTAGTATTTTGTAGTGTAGGCGTGGTGCCTAGGCTAGGTTTACTTGTGAATGTCCCCTGATTGGTCGGATAGTGGTAGTTCGTGTAGGTGACAGCTACGTTGATTCCTCTGTAGTCCACTTCCCGTTGATAGGATCGATAGGTGTATAAATGTTTGGTTGGAGGGAACTCTGATTTCCGATCTTACTCATTTCACCACCCAGTTAGAATAATATTATTCAAAGCTTACCGGTTGTTAGAACTAGATAATCATTAGCTATTTCCTCTTTCTTGATATTATCTAGCCTAATTGTAGGGTTAAGTTCATCGGCTTGGTCATTATCACCTACTGTACCTTGTGGATTCGATATTTAAAACCTCCAGGTGAAATGTGACAGCGGTATATTATCTGTGCGCTTGCCGATAATCTGAATACAATCTTATTTAATAGAGTGCAGTTAATTTATACCAACAAGCATTTCTGGCGCCGTTACCGGGGAACGGTTTACGGATTTTGACTTAGTTTAGCTTAATCTTGTATTATACTTTTATCTTTTCTATTTTATCCCCACCTTTTCATAATTTTATGTTCATCCGTATGGATGCTTTAAATTCCACGCCTATCTATCTTTATGGCATACACAAAAGCTTTAAGCCACCAAAATCTGTAGAGCCTATCATAACACCTGGCTATGAGCTACGCCCATGTCTAATTAATATGACTCGGGATAAACCCTTCTCGGGAGAAGGTAACGAAAACCCATATTTACACCTACGAGAATTCGAGCAGACCTGTGCATGCTTGCACATTGCTGGCATGTCTGATAAGACTTTAAGGTGGAAGCTTTGTCCGTTCTCTTTGATCGGAAGAGCTAAACGTTGGTATAATCGAGCCGTAGGAAGTATGCAAGGGGATTGGGAAACATTATGCTCTGAATTTTGTTTATATTTCTTTCCCATCCATAGTGTAGTTAACCTTCGAAAAGCGGTTCTAACTTTTAGGCAACTAGAACAAGAATCTCTTAGTACATCATGGGATCGTTTTAATGAACTTGTTACATCTGGCCCTGACCTTGGTTTTTCAGACCCTGTGCTTATTCAACATTATAATTTTGGGCCTTACCAAGAATTCTAGGGAATCCCTTGATTTATCCTCTGGAGGAGCCTTTCCTTATTTGCCTATAATTAAAGCAAGAGCAATGATTAACAAGGTTGCTCTAGCTAATTCCGAGCTCCCCGAGGAAGAGAAGAAATCATACCCCGAACAAGCAGAGGAAGTCTTGGTAGTTAAAACACAACCACTCCAATCCCCAGATTTAGCTGTCAATCCTAAACCATCGACTTTGATGATTTAGACTTCCAATTAGTTAAGATGCTTATCAATCAATGTAAATCAGATCTTCTTAGAAGAGCATCTTGGAAAAAATATCGTCAACTTCCCTTCCCCCTGAAAGACATTGGGAAGAATACAGGGATGCCATGTCTAGTGATGTCATAGAAGGAGAGCCAAGCCACTTAGGAATCAATTCAATCTTCTACCCTTCTATGCTCACATTAAATGTCCCATCTAAACCCATCTTTAAACCCATCCTTGACCCTGATGATTCTTCTTATTCTCTCTCTCCTAAGTCTCATAATGACCCTAAGATCCCATTAAGACATCCCAAGAATAGGAGTCATGAAGATTATTGGAATGACCAAGAAGAGCTGCGACAATGGCAGGAATGCATAGAACATACTAGAAACACATACGCTATTGTCAAAGAATAGATGGAAGAGGACAAAGCCTTTGTACTAGCATCTAAACTTGGTATAGATTCAAATGGTGAGCTTAAATCAATTTCTGCAGTAAACATAACTTATCCAAGTTTAGAGAAAGCCTTAGACGAGACCAAACTTAGAGACACCAATCCATGGGAAATCCTAGAAAATAAAACATCCAATAAATGTCGTAGACATGAATAATAGAGACAAACTTGTTGCCTATAGACATCCATGAAGAAACACCCTTGGAGTTTGAAAAGGGAGATCATATCGATGAGCATGGGAATTAATTCATTAACACCACATCGAATCCATGCTCATATGATAAATCTCCTGGATCAATTGGTCTCTCTATCATTATCACACATGAGATCTTCAACCCCCTCATTCTACCTGTTCATAAATTAATTGAAAGGGTGGTTTTAGATGCATATGTTTATCATAAATATTGTAGATCTCGTTGTAATCTCAAGATAGGTGCACAAAGACTGGTGTTCTAAAGGAAACCACCCCATGAACTGAAAGTACAATAATAAAAAGGTTTCCCAAGAATGACTTTGTGTCTTAAATTGTCACTCTTGAAAAAAAATAACGTGAGCTTGTACCTTTTGCTACAATATCCTTGTGAATTGAGTATAGAATTAAAATTATGAAAATATTCCCTCGGGTATTTTTGTCACTAACCATTTCAGGTTTAAAGTAGAAGAGTGACAACGCAAGGTATATCCAACTAATCATTATGTAATATTGAATTATATCTATCCAAGCTTAACTTTGCTTTGCAAAATTTCAGTTTGGGGGAATGGGCTTACTTAGAAAATCTTATGTTGCTAATATTGGTTGTCTCTACCTTTCTAATCCATGTTCAATTGCTCGCCTTTTCGTCTCTAAATGAATAAACCTCTATAAGTGCTTTCGTCTGCCATAGTAAGTTTTGGTTTGGAAGTACTACGTACGACGGTATAGGTATTTTCAAAGGCTTTTAAATTGAGCGTGGTGTTCAGGTTAAATAGCCTTCCTTAAATAAAATTAAACATGGAGTTTGATTTGGTTATTGAACCAGAAATTACTGTAGTAGACATTGGATACTTTGTTAGACTAACCCCTGCTGAAAACTTTCACAATTAATCTGGGTAAGTCATGAGATAAATTTCAAATCAGAGATAAGACAGGGCGCATGCTAAACTTCAATAACTTTGCAGAGGAAGCCACGGCTCATTCATCATGGATGGAAGAACTGTGAGTATTAATGATTCATTCACTTTATCTTCTGCTGCAAGTTACTTGAACTCAAGCCATGCCGGTATAGAACATAATCTATGCTAACATAATATCAATCCTATCTTCTTAATAGCATAGATGGAACATGATAAAATTCTGGACAAACAACCTATGTTCCAAAATTGTACATTCCTTCGGGTATGTGTTGTCCACTAATCTGTTGCAGGCATAATAATGAATGGAGTGACAAGGTGTCATAAGATCAAAGAAGCAAAAGATGGCAAAGAGGATAAGCGACAAAGGAGACAAGATGCTCATGAACAACTCAAGATGCAAGAGAAGGAAAGGGCCACTAGTCATCTACCCTTCATTACTTAGTGCCATCATGCTCCAATAATGAAGGTAATATCTTAAGGTAAGTGGTCAATATCCTCTCTTGATCTTGGTATGCACATAAATGAAGATGCAAACATGCTAGAATTACAGCTTTAATGGATTAACCCAATTAACTCAACATGCTTTGTCCTTTAAGATTGTTCATGGCATCATTCTTTTCATCTCAGTCTTAACCAAATGTGCTAAACATTGTATTCTATCTTTGGAAGATGATAGTCATACTCATGTGAAAATTTATATATTATGTAGAGATGGACAACTCTTCCATTGGTTAAGCAATTTAAATCTTTTCTGCCATATGAACTTAAATGCAATATAAATGCTTAATCTTCTGATCTTACCACTCGTGTCATAAGTAAACAAATTATGCAACACTAATTTCATCTTGTTCAATGTGCCTAAGGATAGAGAAAATAAAGAGATAGATTTGGTTCTTTTGATGTTTTTCCACCAGCAGAACCCAACCACTTGATCTCTACCTTGGTTTTGCAAGCAGGACAACACTTCGACCAAAGTTTATTGATTCCTAAAATTCTACAAGTAAAAGTTCTGTGAACATGCACACTGGCCAAGATGCTGCCAGATCTAACAATTAATGCTCTATTCCAACTGCTGGCCAAACAAAGGATAAAAATGACATCACCATCACAAGGGGTACAACCATCAAGACCTCCATCTCTAAGACGGAGAGATACACAAGAGTGAACGAAAAAGTCCTAACGGTAGACTTTAAATCCCGCACCTTTGCCATAAGGTAATATGGTAGTTATTTAATTAATTAGTATTTCTAACTACATTAGTAATTTCACTTTAGTATATTCATCTTTATGCATATCAAAACAAAAAAAAGAAAAAAAGAAAAATCTTTATTTTCTTATTTATTGCATCACAAAATATTAAAGCTTCACGTGAATAAACTTATGGTAACCCTATAGGAGTATTTACTGTGGTAACATAAAAAAATGATAATAGCATATGTATTTACTTTCATGCATTATGAAAATCCTAAACCCATGAGAATAAATATTCTTAGTGGTGGCATAAAAATATTTGTCATGCCTACATATTTACTTTTCTGCATAAGAAAACTAAAATCCTAAAAATAGAATCCTGCTAGAACCTATCAATTTAAAATCAACTCAAAAGAATAATCAATTACTTATTCGCTGAATGCTAATCCCTTATCACATTCGAGCCTCAAGTTTTGGTTTTCTTGTTGGAGTATAATTATGCAGGATAACACTATGTCTGAGGAGTGAGTCCATCAGTGGCACCCACCAGACAGCTACTGGCAAGCTCACTCTAAAGATCATCAACACCAAGTATTGTAAACATCTAGCTTGGGGGAGGAGCATCCCTTGGTTATCAGGTAACTATACCTATGCGATTATCGAGTCTGTTTTATAAAGTCATAAAATACCAAAAATATGTGGGCACATGAAGATCCACACTTTTTAGAAACACCCAAAAATATGTGGGCACATGAAGGTCCACCCAATTAGGAAACTTCTGCTGGAAATATAAAATCAACCACTTACCATGGAGTGGTACTAAACCTAACCCCTTTCCATGAGATTTGGTATTTTTGTTGGCAATTGAGTTTCCAGGAAAATATAAGATCAAAGAGCTAGTCAACCCGACGCCCTTACATTGCCGATACACTTGCTCCCAGAAGGATCACTCAATTTGCAGTATCAAAAACCATGTCAAACATCCAAATTGGGGTAGGGCACCCTCCATTTAAAATCCAGCTAAGTATAAATTTCCCACCTTATTATTATTACCATATCGCTTTTCACGTGAGTTAGCTAGTAAGATAAAATTTGAAAACCAAATAAAAACTTAGCTATATATTAGAGTGGTCTTAGAGTGTGTCTATAGTCAGTCTAGGTTAGAGTCAAATAAAAACTGGAGAACATTAAAATTTTATCTTAGAGATGATGAATAGTTGCTCTGCCGTAATTCCTTTCAAGTGCCTAGTTTTCAACCTTAAATTCTCCCGAGTTTTGGATACTACTATTTTGGCTTAAGAATTTACTATGAACCTGAAACTTGTGGAGGCATATGCCTGAGCTAAGTCTAGGTGATTGATTGATATGGTACATGAAGGTTGAGCTGCTACTTATCTTATTCCTACCATTACTAAGTTCTGGAGATTTATTTTAAATTTAAAATCTTACATGATGAGCTCTTGTATGACAAAGTGTGAATTCCTATCAAAGCCATATATGATACATTTAGAGATAGAAAAACCTTTGCACATTTATGCTGCTTGCTTTGCATTGAGTTTAGCCAACCTTTGTTGTATACCTTATGAGAGTCTTGTCATGCTTTTAAAATCAAGATTACTTACACACTCCACCAACATATGCATTACTCCTACTCTGGGAGTAAGCGCAATCATTTTTCACTTTCAACCAGATTCACCTTAAAAATGTTTTTCTCCTACACTAGGAGTAAACACCCAAAAATATACCCTATAGGACAGCCCCTGTTTAATTGTTCCAAGTTCTTATCATTATCTCTCCAATTATTTATATTCAAAGCAATGCATGTGGCTATGCAAAAGTATTGAAGAAAAGAAAAGAAAAGGGAGTAAAAGATGGACAAGTGTCCCAACAATTAAAACAATGGGTACTGAGATGCGCCTCCCTGAGAAAAATGAGAGAGAGAAAGAAAAGAAGAAAAAGGAAATAAAGATAGCCCATGTTTTCTCGCGAAAGTTCTAAGTTCCAAAAAGAGAGTGAGTCATCTTCAAAGGGCAAAAGTAGAATTAGGATTATACACCTTATATACACCCATCCACCATATTCCATACACATGCACATCTTAATTTGATTGTATGACTTGACTCTCTGTGGATCCATTGTTTGACTTTACAATATATGAATTGCAAGTATGCTCATCCTTGTTATTGCCACTCCTATAAGCTCCACTATAATCCCTAGTTGTAGGAAGGCATAATGACATCATTAATGCCTCAGTGAGATCCATAAATACCACATATATTAAGAGACTTGAGGGTGTCATACAATTAAGCTCTGAGTTTTATTTCGAAAACTTGCAAAACTCCGAAATACTGGTACTGTGAAGAATTTGAGACATATTGCTTGACTTGGTTGTTCTATCTTTCGATTGCTCAAGACTTATGTAAAAGCTGAGAAGCTCCATAGTTAAAGGTACAATGGGTAAGTTTGAAAGTTAGAGCAGTTTTGCCTATTCCGGAGGAGAATTTCTGTTTGAAAGCACGTGTACTTGGAAGGCATGAAAGCATTGTAGCAACTCCTGATCCAAATATATTAGTAATTAGGCTTAGGTTGTTTGCCAAGAGACTGGCAAACAGGTAAGGTTGGGGATGTTGTTGACGGTCGATAACGTCAACTTTAATTAGAACTTTAGACATGAAAGGACACATGAATACACACTAGTCTAGGGTTTTAACTGACAATTTCCATGAGTTTTGCATATTCTGTATTTTCCTGGGAGTATTCTAGAAAAGCGTAAAAGAGGGATTAAAGTGCGTAAAAGACACGAAATTTAACCGCGAAGGAAACATCGTCATCAGGACGTGGGAAGGATCTAGAACACACCCGAGCAACCGGGGCCCGAGACCCCACAAAGTGGGGCCGGCAGGCGCCCCCTAGGGTTTTGGCCCGCGCCTTCTGGAGTCTTCCTCCACCGCCTTTGAGGAGTCATCTCGGCCCTTAGTTAAGCCGGTTTGATCCAACAGCGCATATTCATCCCACCGGGCTATAAATAAAGGGGCAAACCCCCTGGAGGCATCCCTATTCCTGAGCTTCAATTCAATATCTCCAGTTAGGGTTAGATGTAGCAATTAAAAGAGACTAGTTCTTCTAGATCTAGTCTTGTCTAGAGAAATAGAGAGGTAGAGTAGAGGAGTAGAGTTCTGGAGGAGTTCCGGCCTGTCGGCGCTTCTTCGTAGCTGTATTCGTCTGGATTCAGCTCCCTCGCCCGGAGCTGCGTTCTGAGTTACTTTTATATTCAACTTCTAATTCAAGTAAGCATTTGTTCTTATTTGTTCTTAAGTTTGCAACTCATATTGAGTACTTTGATCTTGGTAATTGCTTGATTGAAGTAGTATTTCGTAGTGTAGGCGTGATGCCTAGGCTACATTTACTTGTGAATGTCCCCTGATTGGCCGGGTAGTGGTAGTTCGCGTAGGTGACAGCTACGTTGATTCCTCTGTAGTCCACTACCCGTTGATAGGATCGATTGGTGTATAAGTGTTTCGTAGGAGGGAACTCTGATTTCCACTCTTAATCATTTCACTGCCCAGTTAGAATGATATTATTCAAAGCTTACCGGTTGTTGGAACTAGATAATCATTAGCTATTTCCTCTTTTTGATATTATCTAGCCTAATTGTAGGGTTAAGTTCATCGGCTTGGTCATTATCACCTACTGTTCCTTGTGGATTGGATATTTAAAACCTCCGGGTGAAATGTGACAGCGGTATATTATCTGTGCGCTTGCTGATAATCTGAATACATTCTTATTTAATAGAGTGCAGTTAATTTATACCAACACCAATCCTCCATCCCATGATGAGGACAGTTTTCAATGTAATCTTGGAATCTCTCCCATGTTTCAGTGAATGATTCATCATGTTGTTGTTGAAAGTTTGAGATTATCCCATGCAAAGCATTTGTCTTGCCTGTAGGAAAGAACTTTGCCAGGAAAGTAGTTGAGCATCGGTCTCATGTAGTGTTCTTGTCTTTATTGGAGTAGAACCACTGCTTAGCTTTCCCCAAAATTGAAAATGGGAAAAGACAGAATAAAATAGCATCTCTTGGTACTCCTCTGATTGTGAAGGTGCTGCATATCTCTAAAAAGTGTTGTAAGTGTGCACTTGCATCTTCATGAGCTTTTCCACAAAACTGGCTAGCTTGAACCATGGTGATAAGAGCTGGCTTGAGCTCGAATCCATTCTCCCCCGTGTTGACTGCTGGTCTAGTCCAGATGTTTTCTATTGTTGGGGCAGAGAACTCGCGGAGTGTCTTCTCAGCCATGTTTTCAAACACAGGAGATAAATCTTCTCCTAAGTGTTCATCTTCCAATATTGGAGCTGGCTCCTTTGATTAACTAACTTGAGCAGCGATGGGTGTTCTTGATGGTAGCTTGAAATTGTCCCTCACCTCTACAAACTTCTTTCTTCTCAGGAGTTTCTCTAGATCGTCAGTGAAATTATTTGGAGGAGAAAAACCATTCATTCATCACCCTGCATAAGATAAGTAAACGATAAAAAACAGGGGTGTGCCTGTTTGAGTTAGAGATCAATCGGTAATACAATCTTATCCATGATGCATATGTGTTATCAATATTTTCTAAGTTTAATGTGTCTTCCCCGGCAAGGGCGCCAAAAATGCTTGTTGACATCTAATAACGTCGCCCAATATAATTTTATAACCTTTAACACTAGGGACGAGATTAGAATATGTATGGTATTTAATTAACTGATCATTAGCAACTAGCCACTTATCTATTACCAACATTCTTTAGCATGAACTTGGTTAACATCAGAGCACTTTCTAGTCATAGTAATAGCTAGCCAATGGATAAACTAAGGAATTAATATCTAAGATAATTCTATAACTACGTCAATGAATAACTCTAACTAGTGCAATTACATCTAGCAATCATTGTCAGATTAGTCATATATCATGATCAAATGCAAAGGGCATCATCTACGAAAGGTGTGAAACAGAGTCATCACCCAACTTCGCGACCATACCTGCTTGCCTACATACGGGGGGTGGACTACGGAGGAATCAACGTAGCTGTCACCTACGCGAACTACCACACGACCCGGCACATCAGGGTGCACTCGCAGATAAACGAAATATCTAGACATCACGTCTACACATTGTTCATCATCTACCCAATGATCGTTTGGATAAACGCTATACGAGCAATTACATGAATTCAATAAGATCAAACCAACTATACTAGACATATAATTAAAGTAGACAAAGACTAATGTAATCAAGAACATATGAACTATTAAGAACAATGTTTCTCTAATCATAATGAAGAATACAATAATAGAGAAAGAACTAGAATTATACCGAACTCTGCGCTCCAGACGATCGCCGGGGCTCCAGATCCCGCCGAAGAACTAGATCTCCTCTACTCTCTACTCTAACTAGGCTAGAACTATGAACTAGAAGGCTCTTGATGAACTAGTAGGCTCTTGATGGCTTAAAGACTTGTTGCCTTCGATGAATGATTGATTGATGCCTCTAGGGGGGTCTGCCCCTCTATTTATAGCCCGGTGGGATGAACGTGCGCCGTAAGATCAAACCGACTTAAACATAGGGCCGAGATGACTCCTAAGAGACGGCGGAAGAAGACTCCAGAAGACGGCGGCGAAACCCTAGGGAGGGCGCCGCCCGTCCCTACCCCAGGGCCGGCCGGCCCCACTTGGCCAGGGTTCGGGCCCCGGTTGCTCGGGTGTGTTCCAGATGCTTCTAGTGTTCTCGTGATGATATTTCCTTCGCGGTTACGTTTCGTGCCTTTTATGCTCTTTAACCCTTCTTTTATGCTTTTCTGGAATAGTCCCTGAAAAATACAGAACATGCAAAACTCGTGAAAAATATCAGTTAAAACCTAGACTAGTATGTTTTCATGTATCCTTTTGTGTCTAAAGTTCTAATAAAAGTTAACGTTATCGACCGTCAACAGCTACGTCCCCGGACTCATCACCCGTTCAATTGGGACGAGTGCAATGCACCGTTCCTTGACCGAGCTGGGTTCCTGAGTCTCGCACGAGCAATCAATGCGGGCCTGCCAGATATGGATGCGCCACTTTTGACGGCCTTCGTGGACAGATGGCGGCCTGAAACTCACAGCTTTCACCTGTCTTGGGGAGAGATATCCATCCTCCCGCAAGACATTGCGTACATCCTCAGCCTAAACCTTGATGGCCTCCCTTGACTGTGCTTATCGACACTGACAATTGGAAGGACATGGTAGAGGTCTTCATAGGGCACAGGCTGCCAGAGCCTGAAGAAGGAGTCAAGGAGAAGAAGACATCCGGTGTTAGCTCGAATTGGTTGCGAGGCCACTTTGAGTTCTGCCCCCCCATGCTGAGCCTGAGGTTGTTGAGAGGTATGTCCGCGTGTGGATGTGGCAAATGGTCACTTGCTTCCTGCTTTCCGATGCGTCCGGCAACACCGTTTTCTAGATGGTCCTGCCACAGCTTGCGAGCAGATCGCACAATATAGCTGGGGCTCAGCTACCCTTGTTTAGCTATATAGACAGCGTTGCGATGCATGCAGACGTTCGTCCGGCTTCTCAAACATTGGTGGCTGCACGTACTTGCTATAGATTTGGATTTGGGAGAGGCTACCTATCGGGAGAGTGCACCGCAACAAAGTACCGGTATGTAATCTTTCAGTATTCCCTTCATATTTTGGTCTGACCCAGTTAAACACATGCTAATGTTATGTTTTCCTTAGGCATGGCCTCATCAGGACTGTCTGCTGCCTGTCTGCTACTTATGGAAGTCCATTGTGCCCGTGCATGGGGTGCCCAAACGTCGGTACATCCAATACTCCAATGATTTGGATGCCATCACTTACAAGCAGGCATGTTCCAATTACTTTTCCTGGTTTGTTCACTTCCTTGGTGGGGGGCTGACATGTTCATACCATCATCAACTTTTCTTTAGGTGGAATGGACTCCGTATGAGAGGCCGGAGGTTGGCGAATTGGGGATCTCACCTCTTTGCACTGTAGGCAATGAACTTTGGTGCTGAAATGTCCCAATGATCCTATACTATGTCGTGGAGTGGCATTTACCTATACGAGTGTGCAAGCAATTTAGGAGGCAGCAACCTTTCCATGCAGAGCATGAGAACACCGATGTAGACTTGCATGAGTAAGTATTTTAAAAAAACTTACGTTCATTTTAACTATTGTACAAGCTACATGACCTATGCCCCTGCAGTGTGTCAAGGAGGAGAAGGTTCGGTGGGAACGATTGGGGTGCACGGCACGGGGTCCCCATTCATTTGTGGGAAGGACAGGTCCGCATGCACTACACCAACGGCCCTCGTTCCACTACATCACAATACTGTGAGTACTTGGCATGGCTGCACAGGTCCACCCAACTACGTCTTCATCCATCCATGTCCAACATTCCCATAAATGAAATCAACACGGATGATGAAAACCCATATGATGAGATCACGCGTCTTGGCAAGGAACCGGAGAGGGCCCCTCTGGAAGATTACATGGTACATGCCAAACTTACTTTTGTTAAAGGTAACAGGCCATTATCGTGACTTGCGCTCATAACCTTCGGTTAAATTGTGTAGGCAACTTAGCTTGGCTACTTGTCCAACGAGGCAGGGGTATACCTTGGCCACGTGGGAGGCGTTGAAGGGACAATGTTGGAATAATTCGCCAAGGTGCGTCAATTTAACCTATGTGCAACCCTTGCAACCTTTGCTTCATACTGTGCATGACTTGTGCAGAAGGTGATCAAAACTTGCAAACGGATGGCAAGAAAGTTAGGTTGTATGCGATCCGTACATGTACAACCTTCTCATGGGGGAATGACTTCTGCAAGCCGATGCCTTGATGGTGACATTGCGTCATCTTTTCAGCGTGACGCAAGGGATGATGATGACAAAGAAGAGGACGAGGACGACAATGACAATCATGATCCAACATACGGTCAGGATGAGCTCGGCGGTAGTCAACTTCATGACGCTCCTGACGCCACGCAGTCTCAGGCAAGCAATTTTGTAACATATATCGTACACCATTTCGCCTTGACTCCTGCATGTGTTGACTTCCCCATTTTCGGCAGCATACCCCACGTCCCACTCGGGCCAGACGCCGTGCACGCGACCGGGCCGACGTTAGTTCTGCCAACCTATTGCCAACACAGCCGGGACGTCCGCGTCGTCGCCGTGCTCCGTTCAGCCCCGACCCATGATAGTTGCGAGTCTTAGATTGTGTAAATTCCTTGTTGAGACCATACTATGTTAACTCTTACGTGTGCTATGTCAATGTGTAATGCGCTGGACCCTGGATGTGGATGCTATTTTGTCATTTATTTTTACCAACACTACTAAATTAAGCCTAGTTGTCCTGGTCATTGAATTGTGGAACTGTGTACCAACTGTTTCAATAGAAAATAGTGACTTTTTTGTGGCCACAACTGTTAAGGCAAGGCAGCTCAAACTTTAGGACTGGGTTGCCACGCCAAGCCTAGTGGCACGACAGCCAAAGTACGCCACTCTTGTCGCGCCACGCCGCCTGGTGTGACCAAATGGACGAAGGAAGGCAAAACAAAACTGTTTGCCTTTCCTGACTGACATGGCTAGTCGCGCCGGTCCAACTGGCGTGACGGTCCGCTCGTGCCACTCCGCCTAGCGCAACCAAATGGACGTAGGAAGGCAAAACAAAACTGTCTGCCTTTCCTCCCTGGCGCGGCTAGTCGCGCCAGCCCAACTGGCGTGAAGGCAGTAGCGCCACTTCGACTGGCACGACTAGTTGCACCACACAGGAAAGGCAAACAATTTTTTCTTGGCTTCCTTCGTCCATTTGGTCACGCCAAGCGGGGTGGCGCGACAGGAAGTGCGCATGTAGAAGGGGTTGTCGCGCCAACCAGCCTCATGCGAGACTCTCCACTCTAACGAACTACAAAACTTCATGTCCCTTTTAGGAATGAAGCTATCGGGTGGGTCAGTGTGCGGCCTTTTTTGAAAACAAACTACAAAAACAAGAAAGTACAAAAGTAAGCTTCAACATTACAACTCAAGTGTAGTCCAAGGTCAAATTGTAGAACACTACATGATATATGGTTCCCAAAAGGAGCATAACATAGCAACAACACATAGTTGACACACAGATTTAGTTACGGAAACATTACCTAGCGACCTGAATTGCATGAAAAGATATATGGAACTACTAAGTCCATTGAGCATAGGACAGGAACATCGTCCAAAGCCTTAAAACAGGCCCGGGCTTCTGAACTCGTCAACGGCATCAAAGGGGAAATCATCATTATCAGGAGCACTGAGGTCGTCCTCTTCTTTGGGAGCAGGGAGATGGCCATCATTCGGTGCCTGTGAAGACGATGGCTCATCGGTGACAACATTTTATGAAAAACATTGTCATTCGGAAACCAATGTTGTCCCATGCACAGGGAAGAACTGTTAAGTTCACAGAGTACTCACAGAGCTGATGATTCAAAGGCCTATGGCCAGCATTGGCTTCGCATTGATAAAACTCAATATCCCGGATTTTTTCCGCTTGTATGAAGTCGTACCTCTCCTTGTTTTGTCGCCAGAAGTTAATGAGTTCCTCCTCAATGTATAGCATGTTGAATTGTCATCCATTGACCTGAGCAAAGTCCTCACCAACCTAGTTCCATATCTCATACATTGGCATCTCCACACCATAGCGGTGCCTCACAGCCATCTACTTTTGCTGACGGAGCATAATCTTTCTATGTTTGTCGTACGGTGACTTCAGGTTTGGCTTCAATGATTCAAGTAAGTCAGAACGGCCAGGAAAATCCTCCCAGTTGCAAGACCTCCCAGCCTAATGAAGCATTACGCAATGATCATTAAACAAATACCAAAAAACATAAATGAATACTTACATTATATCATGATTACCCAAAGTCCCGATGGCCCTCCATAAGCATTGCCGCAATAAAATCCATAGCCAAGTTCGAACGGGACAACTCCTTCACGAGCCCTGATGCCACACTTGCACTTCATGTCTGCCTTCTTTGTGCATGACCATGCTTTCAACCCTGCTTCAAACTCCAAGACCTCTTGCTCTAAAGGCCAATGCGACCTTGGGCCATAGTTGAGCTCGTCAAAGTCGCAACATGGAAAACCTTTCTGCGAAATGAAATGAAATGAACCAAAATTATATAGTATGCAAATGGCATTGTTCGTCAAATCAACATGTACCTCTGACATTTACTTACTTCATCATGCAGTGCAGAACGAAAGAAGGGTGTAAACAAACCATCCTTGCTAGGGAGTTGGAGAACTGATGACACCCCACAGTAGCATCTAGGATGATTAGCTCGCCTGCGCAGAGAAGCGTCCACCTTCTATTCATTGGTCATTTCTGGAGGGTTGGGTGGCGGAGCAACCCAACGCTCAAAATCATCATAGGCGACGCATTTCCAAGGATCGTACGGGAACAACATGATCATCTTGTCAAACATGTCGTGGCCATCGATTCATTGGTAGAACTCGCACCTAGCCAAATAGGGATCGCCATTAGGGGACGTTGCTTAAGTTGACACACGAAAAAAGCATGGCTAGCTGACAGAGGATGCCTCGATTGCTTCACGAACGCTAGTAAACCGCATAAACACTTGGGAATTGGTACGGCTGCAAGGAATGGACCAAGTGCACCATGATTGTTCGGATGGTGAACGAAGCGTTTTTGCAAGTCATCCGCCATTGAACGAGGTTCGACTGTGTAAGTAGCATCGAGGTTACACAAAGTGAGATTATTTCATACAACTGCCCACTGGCATCATGCAATAAGTAGACTGAATAATGAAACCCTAATGCAGTATACCGTTCAAACCCTAGTTCAAAACAAATAATTTTAATTTGCTTCGTCTAATAGGCCCGCTTAGTGATGAGATCGCAGCATATTGTATGTCACCAATGTTTGACAGTTTACAACGATTTACCCACAAAAACTATCTACAAAACAGTGAAAAGAAGCAACAGTACCACTTTGTACAGGGATTTCAATGCAGAGATGAGACAACAAATCAAACCACGGAAAGGAAGGGAGTAATCCAATCCAAATAGAAGAGAAATGAGAGAATCCACACGTTTTAGAGCAACCAAAATCACCACTTGTGTGCCTCAGTGAGAGTTCCTTTCTAAGAAAGGAAAGGGAACGAGGTCGGCCGTGGCCTTTAAATGCCGCTGTTGCGCTAGGCGGGATGGCGTGACACCCGCCGACACAGTCGCGTCGGGCCGGCTGGCACGCCACCCTAAGCACCGACACTGTCGCGCCTGTGGCACTGGCGCGACAGTACTGGGTATAGCCAAAAGTTGAACTTATAAGTTGAGCTATCTTTCAGGTCAAACATAGAACACTGAATGTTACATTACCAACAACAACAATATATGGCCATAAGTTCAACTGGGTCCCATAATTTTAACATCCACAACAGCAACAATAACAACAGGCTCCCATAAGTTCGAATACAAAACCAACAAGTACACAACAAGTTCACATAGTACACAAGTTCACAATATACACATACATAATTTACAACCATAAGTTCACTAGCAGGCTGGTCACATGAAATTTGAAAACCAATCTTGAGGCCACGCCGAAGCTTTGTCCGGTCTTTGTGCAGTTATTTGGCCCTCGATTGCGTGCGCATCTTACCATTCAGTCGTCGTCAGCCCTACAAATGAGTTCATGAGGTCAAACATACCAGGAATTCGTATTCTTGTTGTTTACATGTTGTGTAAATAACAATTCCAGTTCAAGTAAATGTATCATTCTCTGGAAAGTGGTTCGGTCAAGTCTTCGACGCCATCCATTGGTGTTGGCACCTCAAGTTCAGTGGAACCCCTTCCCGCCTCCTCTCGAGACAAACCCTCCTCTAACGAATGGTTGGCACCCGGTGGTGTCTCCGGTACTTCGGTACCACCAGATGACGCTTGCTCTTGAGGCGAACCTTCTTCCGATGATGAGTTCACTCCTTCAATTAAGTAAGCTGTGCGTCCGCTAATGCGAGTGAATCATTCTATGTACAACTGAAGTACGTACTAAATGTTGGACATGTGTGCAATGGTTCTACCTGAGGCCACTCGCCGATGTCCGCCTCCTTGTCCACCTCCATATCCTGAAGGGCCAGCACCATGGCCACCCGTGCATTGATTGAAAAGGGTGTATCGGACTTGGAAGCCGGGTCGCTCTGCATGAATACACACTATTGTTAAAGGGAACTCCATAACATTGACACGACATGGTTTCAGGTATGTGCACAAACCTGACATTGGCACATGGACCACGAGCTGATCACTAGGTGGTTGTGATTCCAAAGTAATCTAGAGTGGCCATAGGTGCAGGAGGTAATCACTGCTATGCCTTTGCCTGCGGATGCCTATATGTGCAACCCTAGGAATAGATAAACTCGGTGCAAATGTGCGGATGCGGATCATGAGTTCACTTCTAATGAAATAGATATCGTGAATGGGTCATATATTCGCGAACATTCTATGTAGTATCATGGGTTGCCCAAAAAGATGCGGTGGCATGCCATGGATGAAAATCCTAAGTGCCTCGAAATTTCCAGGTGGCCCTGGCACTGGAGCTGCTGTACTGGAGGTAGGTACGGTGGTATCGAACCCAACTGTAATGGCACCATAATCCGGTGTCCATGGATAGATCACAAGTTCGAAACCATGGATAGCGAGAGATGGAAAAGACATGATGTGATTTGCATCTTCGATAGATGGGGCTTGCACAAGATAATCCCTAAGATAATGTGAGATATTGGCTATGTGGACAATGATCCGACACTGCTGCTGCAATGTGTCCTGTATGACTTCAGGGTTCACGAAATATGGGCGCTGTTCAGGGACACGCGGATATGCTTGCTCAGGGACCCTAACAAGTACTAAGAGGCCTAGCAATTCAGGATTATGAATGTTCACCTCCTGCTCGTCAAAGATTGTCATATACAAACGATTGAAATCTGCCATGACTGCGCCACCAATTCAGGCCGCACAAGCACTTGTCCTGCACAATTGAAAACAAAACAGAAGTGAACCCATGCATGTGGCATACAACAAGAGTAAGCACTTGTAACAAAATATACAAAACGACACTATATAATATACTGTCGCATTAAGAAACCAATGACATATACAATTAACAACGTGTACTAAGTGTTCATCGTAATTAAGTTACTGTTAACACCAGATTTTGGGCTGGAAGCCGATAACCGATACTAAAGGGAGATAGCCGATACCAGAGGAAGATAGCCGATTTCGGAAGCAGACTCCGTCCAGCAGAAGGAAGGAGAATAGCCGATTGCACGGTGAATCGGTTATCGGGCGAAGGTGACAGAAGGCGTGCAGCGTCGGTATTGGTGACGTCATCTAGAGTCTGCACCGCCAAGATGCGATCACGATCGGAGTCCGTTATAAAAGGGAAGATGTGACTCCAAGTTACCTTAGATATAGGATAGTTTGTTAGTTTCCTTATCTATTGATGAGTTGTAATTCGATTAGGACTCTAGCTACGCTCAGGGTATAAATATAAGCCCTCAGCCATTGTAAAAGAACAACAACATCAATACAACACAACTTTCGGCTCCGGCCAAACAAACCCTAGAGTCAGTCGAGTCCGGCGAGTTACTTCATCCAGGCTGGGTGTCATCCGGTGGACGCAGGTTTGCTTGTAAGTATCGTCAACCCCCTGTTAAACTATGTCTTTTTAGCGTCATCCGGTGGACGTGGAAGCATGGCGGACCAGGGTCCTTGCTAAGCTCTGTTTCTTTGGCGTCATCCGGTGGACGCGGGAAGCACAGTGAGTCAAGGATGATTCACGCTGGTTTACCCGATCAATCTGCGTTAACCGTCATCCGGTGGACGAGATGCAGATTAGGACGGTTTTCACGCGCGGATTAGTTATCGATTCATGTTTGTTTGCTTGATTAATCTATTAGTTAACGTCATCCGGTGGACAGGCTATAGATTATGATAGTTTACACACATGGATTAGTTATCGGCTCTAGTTAAATTTGGCAGTTTAGCTAGATTCATTAAGTTACCGATGTTGCTTATGTTTATTGTTTATTATTTAAAGTAATCATCAATTTGCCCGTCTTGATCCATATACGTCGGCTTATATCTAATAGATCTATATGTTCAATGAATTATGTTTGCCATTCATTTTATATTGATAAGATAGAATGTTTTGCACCAGCCAGTTGTATTTTGGATCTAGATTAGATACGGGTCGCACTCAAGTAATAAAATAAACATTGTCTAGATTCAAGGGTTAACGGATCTAAGTTGCAACTTCATCATGACTGCCTCGATCCGCTCGATCTCCACTGTTGCAAGATTGTGATTTAGATCTATTGGCCGGAGAGTTGAAACATTGTTTACATTATAGGCTTGTATGTTGCCCGTATACACTGAATCGGCTGAAATAGCCGATTTCATCTTGTTTTTACATTGAGATATCTTATGATCATGTTAGCTTACTGTGACTACATCTTTTATAGCATATTTCCATCTAATGCAAGTGTATGTCATTGAATTCATGTCTGAATCGGTTAACTTGAGTCATAATGCAAGTTTCGTAACAATCGGTTCATAACATGACGGAATCGGCTTTCTAGTCGATCTCCCATTACATCGGCTCTTCGAGCCATACAGTTGGAACTATCTGGACATACCAGCTAGTTCCGCCCTGTGATTACTGATTACTATCTTTTTCCTTGTCAATTGCAGGTCAAATTGACTGGCACGCTTGGGTGTTACTGACACTCTCAGACCGGGTCCGAAGCTAGCTGGATCTGCGAGAGCATCACTGCCTCAAGGGTCATTTCCGGCTTCGCTGGTGTGTTGGGCTTAGAGAACCACTTTTTGCGCCAACACACTTTTTGGCACGTCCGGTGGGACCATTCACTGAAGACCATGGAAAGAGGAAAGGCTGCGGCGGACGGCCCCTCCAGGGATGACGGTGTCCTCAGGGTCAGGGTCGAAGATCTCAGTGAGGAGGACGCGGCAGTGCTAAACAAGATTGTTGAAGAATTCGCTGATGCCTGCCTGCTTTCGTTCAGCAAGCAGCGTGATGGCTCGGTAGTGAAGAAGAATGCATTCCCTAGATGGATCATGGATGGCCATTCTGATAAATCTGAAGAGGAGTGCAAGGCCGACCTCAAGCAGATGCTGGAAGAAGCGACCTGGGAGGCCGCCTATTCAGCAGTCGGCCATCACCATAAATCCTTTCTGCAGACATTCTATAACATCATGAAGACTGTTCTCAAACGGCAGGATTGGGAGTCTCTGGGTCCGGTTTACTTCAACATACCCGCAGAGGACGCAGATCCAAAAGCAGCGGCAGGGACCTCCAATTCCTCACCGCAACAGCCGAGCCAGCCGAAAACGCCAGGGCAGGGTGCCACTGCGGCCGGTTCGGCTCAAAAAATAGCAGCGTCTCCAAGATTATACAAAGATCATACTCCAGAGGAGCTCGCCGCTTTCATGCAGGCCACTGGACAGTCGGTGAACTCGATGAACTCATCAGCAGTGAATCCGACAGCTGGAAATACGCCGGCGGCAGACGTGGCCAACCCAACTCCTGGATACCATGAGGGGATCACATATCAAGATCTTCAGGCAGCGCCGCATCCGGGGTACGCCCAGACGCCCAACAATCAGCTGCTGGAGCAGATGAGTGTCATGCTCCGTGATACGTTCGGTTTACAGCCGAAGACCGGGACTGGGATCAAATACAGGCGCCCTTACCCCGAGTGGTACGACCGAGTGACATTGCCGCCCAGGTATCGCTTACCCGACTTCTCCAAGTTCAGTGGGCAGGACGACATCACCACTATGGAGCACATCAGCCGTTACCTGACCCAACTCGGCGAAGCTTCGTATGAGGTAGCTCACAGGGTCCGGCTCTTTCCGCTATCACTGACAGGGCCGGCGTTTAGCTGGTTTGCATCTATGGAGCCAGGCTTGATTCAACGCTGGGAAGATCTGGAGACTAAATTACATAATTACTTCTTCTCCGGCACTGGGGAGAAAGACATCACAGATCTCACCAACATGCGCCAAAAGCCGAATGAACTTGGATCGGCTTTCATCAGGCGGTTCAGGGAGACCAGGAACATGTGTTACTCTTTGAACCTGAATGACAAACAGCTCGCCAAGATAGTGGTCAGTGGGTTGCTCCCACACGTCCAAGAGAAGTTTGTGGGCACCAACTTCAACAGCATCAGCGAGGTGATGCAGAGGGTGGCCGCATTAGAACAGCAGGCCTAGTGTTTCAAGAAAGATTCAAAATACAAGCAGGCCTACGTCTGTGATTCCGACTCAGAGGACGGAGAGAATGAAGAAGTGGCTGCTGTTGAACTTAAATGGGGAACAAAGCCCATGACCGTTGTAGGGTCGAGATGGCGGACTAGAGGGGGGTGAATAGTCCTTTATAACAACTAATCGCAGCGGAATAAAACCTAATCGGTCCTAGCGACAATTCACCACTCTAACTAAGACTCTAAACACCTTGCCAAAGATCCTAGCGAGAAGCAAAGGTGCAAGTCTAGCTTGAGCTTCCCTAAACCGTTCTAGCGCAAGATCACACAAACCTAAGCGCTAGTACTTCAAGCACCGGGGAAACTCCTATTAACTAGCAAGCAAAAAGCACTAAGCACCTAAACTCACTACTTGCTCAATGACAAGGATATACAATCCAAATCAAAGGGCGCAACTCACTTAGCTACACAAACTAAGTGAGAACTACTTCTAAGCTACACAAGCTAAGAAAGTGAGTGGCAAGCTACACAAGCTAACCGGTCTCACAAGAGCAACTACAACTACACAAATAAAGTAATGCACAATATAAATAACTTGTGTAGAAGCAAGCAAACCACCGCGAACGATGGGAAGATGTTGACGCGGTGATTTATTTCCCGGAGGTTCACTTGTCGCCACAAGCTACGTCCTCCGTTGAGACAAGCTCCAAGGTTGCCGCCGGTCCTCTTGCTAGTGGTGACCCGCAAGTCACACTCTCCCACGTGGAGTGCTTACCACAAGCTCTAGCACTTGACTCGGCCGGACCACTTGTCGCTCTTCACGTCTCGCTCTACTAGCGATGCTCTTCGCGATCTCCCGCGGGGTGAGCTCCAACCCCTCACAAAGCTTCTCCGGAGCTAAGCACAATCTTCTTGCTTGCTTCCACGGAGCCTCTCGCCACCAAGCCGTCTAGGAGGTGGCGACCTCCAAGAGTAACAAGCACCACCGGCTTGCAACTCGATCACCTAGTGCCACACGATGCAATCTCTCAATGCAATGCACTATCGATCGATCACTCACTCCTCGATTGTGAATTCTATGAGCACAAGTGAGTTGGAGAGCACTAAGCCATGCACAAACAAGGGAGACACATTCCCAAGGTGCAAGACACCTCTCACAGCCGGCCACACACTCCTATAAATAGCCCTCAAGCCAAAGGAGCCGTTATCAACTCAAACCGGCCGTCGGACCGAGCGTCGGACCGTCAACCGCGCAACCGTCGGACTAATTCTCACGGTCCGACGCCTTGGATAAGCGCCACGTGTCACTAGCCGTTTGAATCCAACCGTTACCACGCTCTAACGGCTCTCTGGGAGCGTCAGACCGTGGAGCGTCGGACCAATTCTTAGGGTCCGACGGTCTACAGACAAGTTTCCCGAGAGCTAAATAGCGTCGGACTGTAGCGTCGGACTGTCCCGGGGTGGGCGTCGGACTATACCTCAAAGGTCCGACGCTTTAGGCCCTTCGAACGGCTGTTTTCAGGGCGTTGGACTGAACCGTCGGACTGGTCCGACGCTTAGCGTCGGACTATAGTTTCCCAGGGTCCGACGCCTGCCCCCGTTCGGTAAAACGGCGATATCTCTTAGCTCCGAACTCCGATTTCGATGATCTAGGACATTTTGGAAAGCTTATTCAGAGGGCTACACAATCCATATGATTTCTTGATCCAAAACTCAAAGGATAAAAATAGTTTATCCATCCAAGATCTAACCAAGCTTCCTGCGAGCTCGAAACTTCCACCCTTTTGCAAATGTGCCAACTCCAAAGTGTTCTACAACCTTGTGCATGTGAGTTAGAATTTTCACAAATATTTTCCAAAGGGTTTTTTTCACTCTTTCTTGCCACGCCACTCGATCCTAGCAATGCAAAGTTAGATCACTCCGAGTGGCACTAGATGACCGATATACAAACAAGTTTGCCCCTCTTGATAGTACGGCCATCTATCCTAAATCCGGTCAAGCACTTCTCTACTCAACCTTAGACCGGTGAAATGGAAATGCCCTAGGTTATACCTTTGCCTTGCGCTTTCCATTTCGATCACCGTCTTCATCACCGTCTCCGACACCATCGATGCCGGTGCAACACATGCACCAACACCTCATGAATAATATGATCCACTTCATATCATCACGTGGCTTTTGGTTCATCGATCCTTGACTTGCTTGCTCTTCACCGTTGCGTTGGTCCATCGGCGCCAAGCCATCACCCGACTTGCCCTTCACACTTGCAACCGGTCCATCGACGCGAAGCCTTGTCTTGATCTTCTTCACCTAGCCACATGACTCCATGTCATGTCTCATGCGTTTAGCTCCTTCATACCATATGTGTGAGCTAAGCATCATCTCCAAGCCATTTTCACCTCCATGGCATAGATGCTCACACACATGTACCTGTGGACTAATCACCTGTGTAATCAACACTTAAACACATATTAGTCCACATAAGTTGTCACTCAATTACCAAAACCAAACAAGGACCTTTCAATCTCCCCCTTTTTGGTAATTGATGACAACCCTACAAAGATATGGAAATTAAGCGCATTAACCAAGTTAGCTCTTCACACAAGTGTAAATTACTAACTTGGGTTGAATTTTATGTTACTTATCCATCTTTAAGCTCAAATCTTTAGACTTGGATAAACTCCATAAAACCCGACTTGGTAGTATTAACTCCCCCTACATGTGTGCTCAAATGGTTTGGTTTCAAATTTTCACACATGCATAAATATGAAACTTGTGGGAGTGTCAACACTACTAAGTGATGCTAAGGTGCATAGAATAAACCTTTGTAGCGTGATACCAATTGCTCGATACCAATTGCTTGAAGCCAATTGAAGTTGCACCATTAAGTCCACCCTTAGCATCAAGATTAGCTAGACAAGCAAGAATACTAGATACCCCGTGAGATCAACATTAAAGGGTAAGGTTCTAGTAAATACTTGATAAACACAAGTCTAGCTAACAACCTATGCATGCTAGTTATCAAATCATCATTCAAACCTATACTAGCATACACCACACAAGTAACATACCATGTGTAGAAAACTAAGTGCAAATGCAAGCAAGCATATGAATATGCACATTTCAAATGCAATCAACCATGTCCATGAGCTTGCTCCCCCTACTTGTGTGCTTCTCTTGTCCAAGAATTTTGATCCCCTTATAATCTTCAATCTTGTGGATCATCCTTCTTGTTGGCCTATTGCTCTCCCATCATCGGCCTCCATGATGGTTCATTGCGTACTTCCATCCATCTTGATTATCTTTTCCTCATCACACAATTTCATATCTTTGTCCAAATCTCTCCCCCTTTGTCATCAATTTCCATAAAAGTCAATGCTCTATTGTGACAAAGGTGTGTGGTAGGGATGTTGAGGGTAGATTCTTGCACATTTGATGGACACCACCATTTTGAGTTGGAATGACACCACTTGAAAACCATCCAAAGAATGAGATACCACATGTAGGACCTTACATCTCTTGATACCAAATGAATAAGTATCTCCCCTATGTCATATGATCGGTCATCTACTTGAACTTGAGCTCTTTTGGTGTGGGAAGTCTTCATCTTGATGATCACTAAAAGTTGAGGATCAATTGCACATCTTGTCGGATACCACTTGAAAATACCTCGTGTAGATGAATATCACGTGAAGAAATAACTTGATATCCATTTTAATTGATGTCTTGTGCTTCTTGAACTTAGATTATTTTCAAGAGCTTCTTTCTTGATTAGTTCAAACTAGCAAACTTGCACAAGTAATCTAACTCGGTTTGAACCAAAGACAAGCTTCTTCACGCCACTAGGGGTTATCTTGCCTATGTTGAATTAGATCCTTTTTGCTCATTCAACTAGTTCAAACACTAGGTTCACATGCTCATGAACAAGTCATATTTAGCCACTAGATCAAACAAGACATAGAAGCAATAGTGGCATCATATAAACTTAAAATTATTTGATTTTTTTTTATGAATGCTCATCTATGTATGACTATATGCTCTAATCAAGTCCTTATCAAAATATGGATGCATATGCCATACAATAATACCTTTGCTATCTCGGAGTATAGGATAGTCATTTTCAATCAATCTCTAAAATAGCAATAGTGCAGTCCATTTGGAGAGCTTGGTGAAGACCAATTATCATCATGAATTCTATTCTTCACCCATATGATCAAGTGCTACCTTCAATGTTGTGGTTTACATGCTTCTTTTCTTGATCAAGCTTTGCATGAGAGAATGCCACTTGGATTTGCATGAGTACCACTTGTGAATATTTGACTTCTTATTTGGTACGTTGCTTGCTCTTTAGATCAATCCTTTTAATTTCTTCAACTAAGCATCTTCAATGATTCTTCAGATCACCACTTCCATATTAGCCATCCAAGCATCACCCACTTGGTTTACCTACATAAGACGGCACGCCCCGACAATCGGGAGAAGTGACATCTCTCCAAAGAAACATCTTCAATACTTATTTGAATTGCCTTTCCTTGATTGATCTAAGGACTTAACATGATAATCAACTTGAATTCCTTCTTTAAGTCCTTTTCTTTCTACTTCTTTAAGTCCTTTTCTTTCTATTTCTTTCTATCCAATTGTTCTCTAATCATCACTAGGACTTAAGCTTCATCTTCTCTTTGCTTGGTCTTGACCTTCACTTGAGAACCAATCTTCATGATCCAAAACCAAACAATTGAAACTCTCAACCACTTGTAATCATAATTCCAACTTGAGAGCCTTTCAATGCAAGAGATACCAAATATTTTCAATAATTCTCTCTTGTGGACAGATTCTGTACCTTTTAAAGAATATGCTATATCTCCCAATGTACGTGTCCAATTGCCATGAAATTTTGTGGAGATGACCTTCTATGAGTCTACTAGCAACCACAAAAATTTGAGCTTCATTTGACCAAGTATAGACTGCCAACCATCATTTTTCTCTACACTACTACATGCTGAAAAAACTGCTGCACTATAGTTGACAAGAACTACTCTAAAACCAATGTAATCCTTATCCAATTCTTATGGGATCTTCACAGCAACTTGTACCATAAGTCTAGAGCATGTATATCAATTTTTCAAGCTAATCCAAATAGTTTTGATTACTCAAACATGGCTTTGTTCTCAGCTAGCTCAGTTTCACAATTTTGGACAGATTTTAATCAATTGAGCTAATCTTCATCAAATTGAACCAAACTTGAACTAAACTTACTTGAATACTTTCACAAGACATAAATCCATTCAATCCACTTACTAAATGTCATCTTGTGATTATATCCAACCAAATCTACTCAAATTTGATCACTAAGCAATTATTCCATTCAAACTTCTTATTGCAAGCAACATATGCATATTTATCCAATTCAATCAACTCATATGCATCCAAATAAGTTTGATCAACAAATGATATACCTTGATAGTTCATGATTATCCATTTTCAAGCTTCAACTCAATTGTTTGCAAGTCATCAAATAATTAACCAAAAGATCACCCACAACTTGAACTTTTGCACTTGTATGTTATAGCACTTGGACATCACTTTATTTGACTTGGCATTGGTTTGGATTTGCACTAGGTTTCATGACTTGACTCAATATATGATGATCAATAAGAATGCCAATTGAATCAAGCCTCCAATGCCATGGTACCTACACGCAATCATCCACTTTTTGATGGTACCCAAACTAGTTTGGGTCCTCTCAAATTAGGAGCAACATACTTAGGCATTGCCTTAGTATGGATAGCGGGATGTTTTGCAATAGCAACCGATGAGGTACCATTGTCATCCTTCCTAAGCAAATTATTTGCATGAATTGAAATAGGCTTAGGAGTGTTACCTAGGGGACATGAATTAGCCATGTGTCCCCTTTCCCGGCATGAGTAGCACTTTTGCTTTGCTTGAGCCTTCTCTTTCTTGCTCATGTTGTGCTTCTCATTGCCTCGCCTCTCTTGAGTTGCTTGAGCCTTCTTCTCAAGCTTGTTAGGACACTTCGAGGCAAAGTGACCCATGTCTTCACATTTGACACACTTGATGTGAGCCATCTTGTTCTTCTCTTGAGTCTTGCTCATCATCAACTTGGCATCATGAATATGAGTTTGATGCCTTCCTCTTCCATTACCCCTTCTTGTTTTCTTCTTCTTCAAGTCACCATAGCATACTTCATGGTTGGTCTTGACTTAATCTTGGGGTGTCTTGTCTTGTGGCTTTTGTTGAGACCTCACAAATCTCTTGTATAGGCACGTAGAAGGAATATCACTTCTAGTGCTACACTTGGGACATTGTGGATGTGTGAGCCTCACTTCTTCTTTCTTCTTGGGCTTCTCTTTGGTAGGACATGACAAAGCTAGATGACCCATTTTATGGCATATAAAGCACATGAAATGAGCAAGTCTTTCTCGCTCTTGCTTCTTCTCTTTTCTAGCTCTCTTTCTTTCACCTTTGGTCATGTCCCATTTCTTTTTGATGTACCCAAGGCCACTCTTGTCACCGACAATTTTTGTATTCTTTAACATGTTATTGAGGGTGACACTTGAGTTGTTCCACCTTTCTATCTTGTCACTCATGTTCTTCACTTGACTTTTGAGCTCATTGTTCTCCTTCAAAAGGTTAGTCTCACAAGACATAGAAGTAGAACAAGTATGTAAAAGTAAAGAACAAGGCATATCATCACATGAGGCGGATACATTCTTCATGCCTACATCACGAGGGTTAGTTGCGATATGTGAACGATCATTTGACCCAAGTGATGAGCTCTCACAAGTTTTAGATTTTTCATTGGAAAGCTCCTTAGTGAGAAAAGCATGGTCTTTTACCAAATTCTCATGAGCAACACTAAACTCCTCATGAGTCAATTTTAGCTCCTCATGTGAACAACTCATGACATAAAGTAGATGCTTTTGTTGTTCACATGTGTCCTTTAGAAAAGAGTTTTCATTAGTCAAATTCTTTGTTTTATTCATCTCATTTTCTAAAGCATTAAAGAGTTTGCACACAAGCTCGAAATTTGGATCATCACAATCAATAACCACATTGCCAATTGATACCTTGCCATCACCAAGTGATGTGTAGCAATGCGATGAGGATGAAGAGCTTGTGGATGCATCACTCTCATAGCCATCATCAAGTGAGCTTGAGGTAGAATCATCATGTGCGTCACTTGTGGCTTTATCAACTCCCTTGTCAAGTGCTCTTGTGGTAGTATCAATATCATTACTTGACGAAGAGGAGGAGCAACTCTTCACAATCACGGAGTTGTGAAGGTGCTCTTGATCACCAAGCTTCATGTCTTTGGCATCATCTTCATCTTCGGGGAGCGCGCCATAGTTTTCATTGAGATACACCCAAATTTCATGAGCGGTCTCAAAGTGCATGATCCTTCCGAAGATGCTATCATCCAAAGCTCTATAAAACATGTTAATAGCTTGGTAACCGAGTTGTAAGCATTTCCCTTGCGCTTCGGTAGGATTGTCCTCATCAATCGCATGGGAAAAGCCTACATCTACGATCCACCACATTTGGGGAAAAATAAATTTAATATTACATTCCATCCAATTTCTCCAACGTGCAAAGTGTGTGCCATCAAATGTGTATGGACAATCAACATCTAACCCATATGTCGCCATCCTCTCGGGTCGGTTAAGACCGCAATTGAGAGACCAAGCTCTGATACCACGTGGAGGGTCGAGATGGCGGACTAGAGGGGGGTGAATAGTCCTTTATAACAACTAATCGCAGCGGAATAAAACCTAATCGGTCCTAGCGACAATTCACCCCTCTAACTAAGACTCTAAACACCTTGCCAAAGATCCTAACGAGAAGCAAAGGTGCAAGTCTAGCTTGAGCTTCCCTAAACCGTTCTTGCGCAAGATCACACAAACCTAAGCGCTAGTACTTTAAGCACCGGGGAAACTCCTATTAACTAGCAAGCAAAAAGCACTAAACACCTAAGCTCACTACTTGCTCAATGACAAGGATACACAATCCAAATCAAAGGGCGCAACTCACTTTAGCTGCACAAACTAAGTGAGAACTACTTCTAAACTACACAAGCTAAGAAGGTGAGTGGCAAGCTACACAAGCTAACCGGTCTCACAAGAGCAACTACAACTACACAAATAAAGTAATGCACAATATAAATAACTTGTGTAGAAGGAAGCAAACCACCGCGAACGATGGGAAGATGTTGACGCGGTGATTTATTTCCCGGAGGTTCACTTGTCGCCACAAGCTACGTCCTCCATTGAGACAAGCTCCAAGGTTGCCGCCGGTCCTCTTGCTAGTGGTGACCCGCAAGTCACACTCTCCCACGTGGAGTGCTTACCACAAGCTCTAGCACTTGACTCGGCCGGACCACTTGTCGCTCTTCACGTCTCGCTCTACTAGCGATGCTCTTCGCGATCTCCCGCGGGGTGAGCTCCAACCCCTCACAAAGCTTCTCCGGAGCTAAGCACAATCTTCTTGCTTGCTTCCACGGAGCCTCTCGCCACCAAGCCGTCTAGGAGGTGGCGACCTCCAAGAGTAACAAGCACCACCGGCTTGCAACTCGATCACCTAGTGCCACACGATGCAATCTCTCAATGCAACGCACTATCGATCGATCACTCACTCCTCGATTGTGAATTCTATGAGCACAAGTGAGTTGGAGAGCACTAAGCCATGCACAAACAAGGGAGACACATTCCCAAGGTGCAAGACACCTCTCACAGCCGGCCACACACTCCTATAAATAGCCCTCAAGCCAAAGGAGCCGTTATCAACTCAAACCGGCCGTCGGACCGAGCGTCGGACCGTCAACCGCGCAACCGTCGGACTAATTCTCACGGTCTGACGCCTTGGATAAGCGCCATGTGTCACTAGCCGTTTGAATCCAACCGTTACCGCGCTCTAACGGCTCTCTGGGAGCGTCGGACCGTGGAGCGTCGGACCAATTCTTAGGGTCCGACGGTCTACAGACAAGTTTCCCGAGAGCTAAATAGCGTCGGACTGTAGCGTCGGACTGTCCCGGGGTGGGCGTCGGACTATACCTCAAAGGTCTGACGTTTTAGGCCCTTCGAACGGCTGTTTTCAGGGCGTCGGACTGAACCGTCGGACTGGTCCGACGCTTAGCGTCGGACTATAGTTTCCCAGGGTCCGACGCCTGCCCCCGTTCGGTAAAACGGCGATATCTCTTAGCTCCGAACTCCGATTTCGATGATCTAGGACATTTTGGAAAGCTTATTCAGAGGGCTACACAATCCATATGATTGCTTGATCCAAAACTCAAAGGATAAAATCAGTTTATCCATCCAAGTTCTAACCAAGCTTCCTGCGAGCTCGAAACTTCCACCCTTTTGCAAATGTGCCAACTCCAAAGTGTTCTACAACCTTGTGCATGTGAGTTAGAATTTTCACAAATATTTTCCAAAGTGTTTTTTTCACTCTTTCTTGCCACGCCACTCGATCCTAGCAATGCAAAGTTAGATCACTCCGAGTGGCACTAGATGACCGATATACAAATAAGTTTGCCCCTCTTGATAGTACGGCCATCTATCCTAAATCCGGTCAAGCACTTCTCTACTCAACCTTAGACCGGTGAAATAGAAATGCCCTAGGTTATACCTTTGCCTTGCGCTTTCCATTTTGATCACCGTCTTCATCACCGTCTCCGACACCATCGATGCCGGTGCAACACATGCACCAACACCTCATGAATAATATGATCCACTTCATATCATCACGTGGCTTTTGGTTCATCGATCCTTGACTTGCTTGCTCTTCACCGTTGCGTTGGTCCATCGGCGCCAAGCCATCACCCGACTTGCCCTTCACACTTGCAACCGGTCCATCGACGCGAAGCCTTGTCTTGATCTTCTTCACCTAGCCACATGACTCCATGTCATGTCTCATGCGTTTAGCTCCTTCATACCATATGTGTGAGCTAAGCATCATCTCCAAGCCATTTTCACCTCCATGGCATAGATGCTCACACACATGTACCTGTGGACTAATCACCTGTGTAATCAACACTTAAACACATATTAGTCCACATAAGTTATCACTCAATTACCAAAACCAAACAAGGACCTTTCAGCCGTACCGAAGGGGTGGAGCGCGGAAAATCAATACGACTTTGACACGCGCAAGCTGGACAAGCTATTCAACCTGTTAGTCAGTGCAGGCCACATCACCTTCCCAGCTGATTACGTCAAGCCATCTCCTGAGGATTTGCAGGGAAAACCGTTCTGCCAGTACCACGGCCTCACCTCACACTCTACAAACAACTGCCGCAATTTCAAAGCAGCAATCTAGAATGCTATTAGGTGCGGTTTATTGAAATTTGAGGCTCCTCCCAAGGGGAAGATGAAGATCGACAAATTCCCATTCCCGAAAGGGCAGAACATGGTCCAGATCGCGAATCCTCTGACTAAAGTAAAGGTATTAACCTCCGAACGGGCCAAGAAGAACTCCTCAGTTGATACCGATGCACAAATCACAGTTGAGGAGCTGGCGCTGATCAAAGGAAGGAGGGAGCAGAATCAGAGGCAACCGGAGCAAGGAGAATCCAGTGGTACCAAGAGCAGGAGGCCCACACACCAGCACCTTCTGAACAAATGGCGGCGACAGAAAGAGAATGATCATCAGAGGCGGCTGCAGCGCGAAGAAGAGGAGTACCGCAGGTGGCTCCGCGAAGAAGAAAAGGCGCGCTATCATGAAGAAATGACCCGCCACCGGAGAGATGAGGAGGATCATTGGCATTGCCCATTCTTCCGACATTGTTGGAATGAAGGCTTGAGACTGCCAACGCTGCGCAACTGCCCAGAATGCAGCGATCAGTACCGAGAATACAGGCAGTTCCAGGTCAACCGCCGGTCTGTGCATCAGATGCTGGGGAGCCCCCACAGCCCGCGGGATCGGCATGAAAAAAGGGACTCGCACGATCGGCTTGATGAAGCGGTAGTTGAACGCCGACAGCTGATTTGGCAAGAGAATCAGTGGTGCCCAGGGGATCTAACTAGGAGCCAAAGGCGCCGGGTGCAGCGGCTCAGAAACAGAGAACTCCAAGCTGAGGGACGTGCCAAACAGATATGGCGCGAGAAGCCTCCACAAAATAATGGAAAGGCTGTAGCCGATGCACAGATGGTTTTCGTGCTGCCTGCAGAGTTCAGAGCCAAGAAGTATGATACCGAGTCCGACTCAGACGATTCGGGATCAGAAGACGGAGTGGCCAAGTTAGTGCTCGCACAGCAAGCTACTTTTGATAATCCAGCCAAGAATCGACATTTGAAGGCCCTCTATCTCAAAGGTTATGTCGACGGCATGCCCATGACGAAGATGTTGGTGGACGGTGGTGCCATTGTCAATCTCATGCCCTACACTACATTCCGCAAGCTAGGCAAGGGTCCCGATGATCTAATAGAAACTGATCTAATGCTAAAGGATTTCGGGGGCAATTCTTCCAACACTCGGGGGGCAATCAACGTCGATAACAGTGGGGAAGAAAACACTGCTTACCACCTTTTTCGTGATCGACAGTAAAGGTGCCTACAGGTTGCTACTCGGACGCGACTGGATTCATGACAACTGCTGCGTGCCATCGACCATGCATCAGTGTCTAATTCAGTGGCATGGCGATGAAGTCGAAGTGATCCCGGCCGATGACTCGGTCAGCGTGGCGACGGCAGATGCCACATACTGGGAAGCTGGGGATCATGACTGTTTCTCTGGCAAGACTTGGGAAGAAGGTTCCATCAAGATCAGTGATGAGAGTCAACAGCCGATCAGGGCAATCGGCTCTGAGTCTTTTTATTAAATGGAGAACCCGATTGATGGCACAGAAGGTAAGTTGGGACAAGGATTCACGTCGGCCGACAAGCTTGAAGAAGTGGATGTTGGACCCGGTGACAGACCAAGGCCGATGTTTATTGCCGCCAATTTAGACCCAGAGTTCAGGCAGGAGCTGGTTCAACTATTGAAAGAGTACAAAGATCGTATCGCCTGGTGGAATGCTCTCCGGGTGATGTTTATATCTTCGAAGACTTGGAAGGGCAGAGACTCGCCAGAGCCATCAACGGGGAGCATCTGAGGAAATACTACCCTAGCATCCCAGTTCGGGGATAATAGCCTATTCATATGAATCTGGCTCTAACAGTCGATGCCGTGCAAGCGGGTCGCCTTCAGGACAAAAATGGCCGACATCGTAGTAACGAGTCGTCCTTAGAAAAAAAAAGGAAGGAAAATTCTGGAAAATACATATATATATCCGAGCACATATGGAAATCAGATTGATGTTTTTGAAGGAAGTTTTATTTCTGATTGTGCTTACAGGAGCCCTATTACATTCTAATCATGCGTGGCTTTATCTATGATGTCCTAGGCGTCGGTGACAGCCACGATCTCGTCGGCATGAGGAAAGAAGTTCGCCAGTTGGGCGCTGGTCTCCTCCATGTTTTGGCCCTCCGGGAATTCAGGCTCGACGGCTTCCAGAGCAATGTCGGAGCGGAGTCGCGCAGCTGTAAGAGCCCCAGTGGCGCCGTGACGGACGCCGGCCATGGCCACCTGGGAGACGCGGTGATGAACATCCAGGAGCCGTTCCGCCTGCGTGTTGCCATGCGCATTAACGGCATTGGCAGCGGCCTCGGCGGCCACACATAATTCTTCAAGCTGTGCAGTCAGGGCTGCAAAAGAAAGAAGTGTCAGCATGAAGGTAATTGTTAGCATGTCACAATTCAAGTTGTTACCGGCCACTGCAGCGTCCAATTCGGCGACAGTCAACAGGCGCGACAGTGTAGTTCTGTCGCACCAGGAGGAGTGGCGCGACCAAACGGGCTACATCTGAAAATACATTGGCGATCTGGTTAATAATAAAATATGTATTAAAAAAGGATTAAAAATAAAAAAACCAGGGGGTGGTTACCTGTTGTTGTTCTGTTTTGGTAACATTATTACTACTCCAATAGTATTTTTGACCTCTGCTTTTTCCTTTCCTTATGTATGAAAATAAAAGCCGTAGTTTCCATGTGTGTGTTATTATATTACTAGGTTCGTGTCCATGCGTTGCTACGGGACAACCAAACTTTTATATAAAAAACATACGAATTGCACGACAAGATAATTATACTATAAAATTAAATACCGATTTTAAAGTAATATTTAATCTAAAATTCATAAAATAACAACCACAGAGAGCGCGGTGTCGTAGGTTCTCCTACTACACTGTATAGTGCTTTCTGTGATATGTGGTTACGATAATGTTATATATCAGCAGGAATGCACACGATCGAACGGTTATTCCCATACATTGCAAGTGACCAACCATGCACATAAGGTGATTTATCTAGGTAATGCAATAAAAAATTTTCAATCCATGTCTGAGTTTTCTCAACTACTATGGCTACAAAAATATCAAGGTTGACCTTAAGTTCAAAATCCTTGGTCAATGCATCATGTTTAGAAGTGTTTCACTGATCGCCTGAGGAGTTCTAGCTTCATTTGGCAAACCATGTGTTAAGTATTGAGGCCACACCGTCATTTCATTATTCTTCAGTTGTACAAATACAACACCTAATTCAAATAAAAACATAAATATTCACAGAAAGCACAATGGTGAAAGATCATCATTTGGGACTACTGCTATGCAGTAGATTAAACTGGAGACCTTCTGTGTTTCCTCTGTTTCCCTTTTTGTTTCCCTTCTTAGTTCCCTGGCTGCTCCTCTCCATGTCCCCCAACTGATTTGTTTACTCTGGAACTACTGCTATCCAGAGAGCTGCCATGGTGGTTGTGGCGGCCCTGCCCTGCCCCGTGCCTCTGCTCTCTCCCTGTTCTTTAATTCAATCTCTTTCAGATTTTACCATCTCAGACCATGCTGGGAATGTAAGCCATGAGCCTATGACTATTACTATATTTATAGGAAAAGCATCCATTATACTTCAAGTGGGATCTAAACACAGCCTTCATGGTGCCATTCGTTTTTGGACTTTTCAATTCGTTGCTAGAAGAATAATCTACAATAAATTCTTGTACAAGTTTTTCGTCAGTTGCTTCCAGATTCAAGGTATCAATAAAAAGGCTATTGCATCTGTTTCCTTTTCTTAGTATTCAGTAACATGACACCCCACCCCCAATTTATTTATTTCACAGCATTCTTCTACACGATGTTCTGACTATATAATATCACTTTTGTGCCTTTGTGATCGTTGATGACAGATGGCAGAAGATATAAAAGCACTCTAAATCATGCTCTTTTTATTTTCATGTACAATGTTTGGAACTGATTTTGTACAATTAATGTTTTTCTTCGTCAGTATTATGCTAAATGGAGCTGTCATTTGTATTTGAGAAAACAAAAATACCAGCATTGATAGCTGAAAACGTTCAAGTAAAAGCCTTGCACCAGAGACAATCTCGTTTATTATCAAGCACAACTCGTGCAAGGACGGAGAAGGGTGCTCGACCTTCGCAGCCTCTGGAGAAGGATGGCGGAGCGCGTCGAGGAGGCAAACCGGATAGGGTGGAGCGGCGCCGTGGTGGCCTTGGCGGTGGCGATGCTGCTTCCTTGGCTTGGTCGGCGGTGGCGACTTGGTGGACTCGGCCGGGGCGACGAGGCGAACTCGATCAGTGGGGTCAGCGGTGGCGACGAAGCGGGCGGCGCGGCGGCCTCGTCATGAGAAGGATCGTGGGTGTTACAGTTCTGTATTAATTAGGCGCCGGGGTGAAGCCATGATTAGCGGTGTATTAGATGCGACGATTCCTGCGGAGACGATACTTCCCAGCCTTTTTAATTAGTTGTAGGACTGTGTTGGAAAAACTAATAGCCGATGAAAATAGACATGGACTTGCAAGCATGCATTCTTCGTATTAGAATATTTTTTTTTAAAAAAAAAGATGACGTTGGAAATATCACTATTACAACTCTTACTAATATAAGGCCTCGTTTGGTTAGTCGGATTTGTACCAATTCCCATGTGTTTAGGTGGATTAATTGGAGTGGAACTTTGAACTAAATTCCACTCCAAACCATGTGATCGAGTTAAGGTAAATCAGATAGCATCTCGTAATAATAAGCTTCAGAAAGGTGAACATAGCAGGCAGGCGCTACACAGTACACAGCCTGCCAGACACTGAAACATGTAATGTACCCGTGCTACCGTGCATAAGTATATATGTGTATGTGTAGTACCTATAGTACATGAGAACAATGCAACGCTCGAGCAGGCATATCCGCATATGCCACGGTACGTGACCCGGAGATCGATGTTTGCTCTCGATATATATATACTAATAGCTAGCTTTTAATAAATATATATCGTGATACACGACCGTGTGCAACCCGTAACACGTAGTACAAGAACAAAAATACCAAGAAACAACGACACACGTCGTACACGTCAAGAGTACACACATGCATGCAGCAGTTTCTCTCTATATATGATGTGTACGTGACAAGCCCTCGTGCGCGGGGCAAGTAGAGTATACATGTGGGCTCCGTTCCAATTACAGCATGTTTTAATTGTTTTAGATACATTACTTTTACTACATATAATATATATATATATATATATATATATATATATATATATATATGATTCTATTTGATTGGTGATGTGTATGTAGTTTGCCACATCTCTATAGCCTCGAGCTCTTACCTCCTATATGGATGATCCATTGTTATTAATACTTTCTGTTTTTCTTTGGTCCAAGAGGCTATATCTTCTTTTGATCAACAGAAATATGCACCTTCTTGTGCTGGTTTGTTCAAGAAAAAATAGTTTACCACGTCTAATCTTTGGTAAATTATGGCTACCATAAAAATTGTTGCGAGTAATTCGAAACCACACTTGTTGCAAAATTATGCTTTGATGGATCGTTGAGCAATATACCTTTGATGTTGACTTATATTGTTAATCATGTCAAATTTGATCTGAAAAATTATATTGAATATTTGGGACTACTCTATTGTAGTCTAAAATTATGTTAATTCCTCAAGAGCGTGGCATTAGGAGTAAATATGAATATAATGTAACCGACCATGACCTCTTGGTGAAGTTTGACCTATGGCTCTGTTCGCTGGAGCTGATAAGCTGAGCTGATTTCGGCTGTTGCTGATTTTTTGTGAGAGAAAAACACTGTTCTAGAGCTGAAAAATAAGCGCTTTTCAGACGAAGCGAACAGGGCTATTATGGGGATTGCCTAAGCTTATCTCCCAAAAAAAAAGTCAGGCTGATTCTTCTTTGGTGGGAACACTGTGAACGCAAAAGAGAAGGCAGGCGAAACACAAAAGTCCACACACACAGTGGAGATCTAGATGCTATTGCTAGGGAGATGAGAGAGAGAGAGAGAGAGAGAGAGAGAGAGATCTGGGGATGGAGTTGGTGGAGGTTGGGAGTTGGGGGGCCGGCCGGCATGCAATGCAAGGAACATTCCATTTCATCATACACTCACTATTCATGAACTTTATTAGTTTGATCTCTTCTCCACCAGTTAAATGGGCTCTGCAAATAGAGCCTAGCTAGTAGGTACCGTACCAAGCTAAAAAGCTTCACAAGCAGCTGCTGCAAGCCTGCAACATCTCATCTCATACTGCATGCATGTTAGCTAGGAGTACACTAAACAGGCACTGTACGCACGGTCACATTCCATAATAACTCATTAAAGGAATCACTGCACTGTGTGCCACCCCTGCCTCTTCTACGTACTACAGTACACTCTAGCTAGTACTCCTATGTAGCTCCAGCTGCTCAGTGCTCACTCCCTCTCATGCATCCCATCTAGCAATGCAAGCAAGCCAGTAGTCGTACGTGCACTAATGTCTACTAGAAACTAAGTACACCCTCTAATTAATCAAACGCATGCATCAGAAAGAACGAGAAGACGACGACGACATGGAGAGAGAACGAAGCTAGCTAGCTCTAGCTCTCTAGCTATAGCTAAATTGGCCCAGTTGGGAGCTAGGGGACGAGGAGCTGAGATTAAGTCAGCGTGTGTACTCTACTGCGTGCATGTCGACGACATTGACATGCATCAACAACAACTAAATTAACTGGATGGCGACGACTAACTAACTAATTAAGTAGGAGGTGTAATTAACTAATAGTAATAATGGCAGCTAATAGGCATGGGTCGATCATCATCAGGCCACGTCGTGCTGCTGCTCTTCCTTGAGCCCGCCGGGGAAGAGGTCCAGCGTCTTGAGCGGCCGGCAGAAGGCGGCAGGCGGCGGCGCCACCACCTCGAACCCCGGAGGCGGCGTTGTTGTTATGTCGACGACGGCGGTGGAGGCGCCGGAGCTCATCACGACGTCGTCCAGCGCCACGCCGAAGTTGTCCAGCTTCCCCAGCGACGACGAGTACTCCGGCCGCCCGTGCGCCTCCGCCGGCACAAGCCCTCCGCCGCCGCCGCCGCCACCCTGTCCGAGTAGTCATCCATCCATCATTGTGAGATAATAAAAATGGAAACTTTCTCTCATTTCCAGTGATGTGACGTTCTACCTGATAGTGGAACAGCGGCGACGGAGGAGTGGCGTTGCCGGCGCACCTGCTCGCCGGTGCAGCAAAGGCGGCAGTGGCGGTGGCGGGGTAGTTGTATCCGTACGCCGCGGCGGCGGCGGCAGCAGCAGCAGCCGGGGTGGGCGACGTGGACGGGGAGGAGAGCATCAGCTGATGATGATGGTGGTGCGCGTACGACGACGGCGCCGGCGGCGGCAGGAAGCCGGCGGCGGCGTAGTACTGGGCGCAGGAGAGGAGGTGGTGGCTCATGCAGAGCCTGCGGCGGAGCTTCTGGCGGTCCCGGGCCTTGTGGTTCTGGAACCAGTAGAAGACGTTCTTGCCCTCGATCCGGCCGTAGCCGGCGAGGTGCGCCGTGATCTGCTGGATCTGCGACGCGTTCGGCGTCCGCAGCCCGCCCCGGTACATCTCCTCCAGGATCATCAGCTGCTCCGGCGTCGGGCACCACCGCGTCGACCCCGCCACCACCTGCCCCTGCTGCTGCGACGGCATGTCGTCGGTCACCGTCGCCGTCGTCGTCTAGACAACTACGACGTAGTACACTTGCTGCTTCAAGCTAGGATTATTTGATGACTAGCTAGTTGATCGATGAGTACGTACGTGCTGGATCGATCAGTTTGTTTGGATGTAAGCTGCTGATGGTGTCTGTGATCAATGAGCTGAGGTAGCAAATTACTAGCTTTGTTGTTAGTTTGTGGTTAGTTGGGTGGGAGACAAAATGGGTACTAGGAGGGAGAAGGAGCAGATGGGAGGATGGAGGTCAGATGTGGAAGAAGAGAAGATGGAGGGATGAGACGACGACGAAGAAGAAGCATAAAATGGAGAGAGGGACACTCACTACTGCTGCTGCTTCCTTCTTCCTGTCTGCACACAGTGTATATATAATGGATGCAGAAGACACTATACATACACGCGCATGCACATGCCCACCATGCACCACCATTCCACCATAGCAGTTACACGTTGATGAGTAGACTTTAGAGAGAGAGAGAGAGAGAGAGAGAGAGAGAGAGAGTACATGTACTGCAGGGACTGTTTATTTAGAGAGAGAGAGAGAGAGAGAGAGAGAGAGAGAGAGAGATGTGTGCATGGCAATGGCAATTGCAAGAACACGGCCTGCTGTGGAGTACTGTTCATAGGTAAGGTAGCTAGTACTATAGGCAGAAGTCATCTTTTCTCACTGAGGAGTGTGTGAGGAGCAGACAGCCAGCCAGCTACTGGGTTGTAGCTACTGTAGCGAAGTAATCAAGAGAATCGATGTGCTAATCAAGATCCGACTGTACGTACTGTTGTATGGTGGATTTCCTGACCGATTAACACCGCGCGCATATCCAACACATTTCGTACCGACCGGCCTACCTATCTATGATCGATCATATGTACAGTATAGGATCGGACATGTAACTATGTATGAGTATGATATATATGCATGTCCTGATCTCCGTTTCAAACTTGTTGGCAACACATAATATTACATATCTTAACAATTTGAATGCATATGCATGCATGCATGACAAGTGATGAACAAGTGAAACAAGTGAGAGGAATTGAAACAAGGATAGCAAGCTAGACACGGAGACGGAGTACAGTAGTACAGGCAAGAGGCAACACAGTTCGATCATTTCGTTGCCGTATTTATTGCTAGGCTACACGTACGTACGTGTCGTTGTTGATTGCCTGCGTGCTTGAACGAACGCGGCGGGCGTTGTACATACTACTTGTGCGTGCACACTTTATTTGGTCACTCGTGCTAGCTACACACAAACGTCAAGCGTCAGTGTAGGTACTACGTATATATATAGACGATCGATACTATAGTGCTACGCACAGCTTGCTCCATTATCTGTTCTAGATACATGTCGATGGGTGATTCTTCGATTTTTTTTTTCTTAAATACGCAAAAAATTTGCGCATCATTGTATTAAGTAAAGAAGGTTTTACAAGCCGCTCTACTGTGAGCTATTGGAGGTTATAGATGAACAGTGCGCATTGCCTCCCTAGCGAGCATCCTAAGCTGACTACTTCCTAAATAGGCAACCAAGCTTCCATGCTCCTGCCAGAATCCATTGGTCGACGGTGTGCTTTATGACATCCAAGAAATGTTGGACTGAGGAGGTGCTTGAGCGGAAACGGCATGTATTTTTGTCTTTCCATAGCTCACAGGCCACCAGAGCAAATAAGGAGTCGGATCCTCATAGACTATCTTCCGTCCACCACTATCTCCACGACTCCCACCATTGTAGCACCGAGTCTGCGCCGATGAGTGATGTGTTGGTCCTAGGGTGGCAATGATGGTCCACCACACTTGCTTAGAGAAGGAGCATGATGCGATGATGTGGTCGATAGATTCCTACTCTTGGCCGATCACATAGAAAGCATTGCTCTGTCCCATCAAGCCCGTGTCTCCTCCTCCTATCAGCCGAGTGATTCTTCGATTCAATTAAGTTCGTAATTAAGGTACAACTAGCATTAGGTACGGTCTATGGCTTGTTTGTATTTTGGCTTCCTTTCAATCGTACAACGTTTTCCTCTCATAATAAATCAACATAAGCTTTTTTTTTTTGCAAAGAAGCCAATAGCACCCATAGTAACAAGCATTTAGTGAGGTGATAAACCAGAGATGATCGATCGATGATGGACGTCGTATGGTATGCAATGGATCGGAGAGTGTGTCATGGACGACCACACTAGCTAGCTACTCCTACTATACATTATTCCTCTTAAGAAAAATGGCGCCTTTCCGGCCGGTATCTCTCTATCTGCATGCATTGCATGAAGCATGCCTGCAACTGCAAGGCTGCTGCGAGTGAATTGAATGGTTACTGGTGCCGAGTTATTTCGCACATCGTGTCGTGCCTGGCCTCTCTGGTCGATGTCTGCATGCGTCTGCCTCTGCTCACCCTTCATCAGATCAGAGAGAAGAAAAAAAAACCCCATCGATCAGTGGTGACGATCAAGGCGATAGATGATAGATCATGCATGCACTGCATGCGTGCATTTAATGACAGAATTACACGTCGGATTCTGGAAATCTGCCTAGGATTTCGGTCGACGACCACTACCAAGCAGAGAGAGAGAGAGAGAGAGAGAGAGAGAGAGAGAGAGAGAGAGAGCGAGCTTGCATTGCTCATTTGCTCATCTTGCACAGTTGCATGCAATGCAATGCAGCAATGGGAAACTGGGGAATTATGAGGTGATGATGGCCCCGGCTCTCCTCTCAGCTAGTATGGGTACGTGCCCTTGCTGAGTGGTGCTTTTGGCGTAGGGAACTGCAGCTAGCCGATCAGCAGAGTTCAGTGAGTAATTACTTCCATCCTTTTTGTATTTCCTGCATTCCTGCCTATACGGCTATCTAATACCGATAGCAGCTAGTCGATCCATACCCCCTCCTTTCTATCTATACTCCTGTGTCCTGTGTATGTATTATTACGGAGTATTATATTACTAGTATATGGTGAGGCCAACTGTACCTTACATCATTTAACTAGTGTTTGCTTTTCAATCCCGTCCATGCTTGCAGTACTGCAAATAAAGAGTTGAGACTTTAATTTGTCCAAGGCTTAAAATAAAGGTGGTATCCAATGATGTTATAACAACTTATTAAGCATTTGTGTATGTATTCCCTCGGTCCCTAAAAAATTATCGTTGTCAGGGTGCTTATCGCAAGTTTGATTCGATTTGTTAGAAAATATATGCGGTATTTATATCTCTAAATAAATTTATTAAAAAAAACTAGATTCAAAGATCTTTCTAATGATACAAATTATCGCTCTGTTCGCTTGAACTTACCAGTCAGCATCAGCTAGTCATTTAACAGTGTTTTTCTCTCAGAACAATCAGCCAGCCAGCCGTACAATCCAGCCAGCCGAACAAAGTGTATGTATCACATATATTAATTTTTAATATATATTTATTTAAGTTGTTTCTTATGAAACAAAAACGATAAATACTTAGGGATAGAGGGACAATGGAGCATGATACCATACTTGATTGGGGCTGATCAAGTAAGGACTAACCAGGTTCCACCCCAGCAGGGTAAAAATCCATGTCTTGGGCGTGCCAAAGCTCTATGTGTATAAGGCCTCAAATGTTGGAAGCACTACTATAGGTGGGGGCGGCCTTTAATAGTTAGGGTGACAAATCAACCTCCTTGAGGATGGGGCCGATCTTCACGACAGTAAGTCGAAGAACCGAAAATAGCTTGTTACAGAAAGATAACTATCTTTATACATATCTAAGGTTGGATGAAAACAAACGACGGAGAGAGAGAGAGAGAGAGAGAGAGAGAGAGAGAGAGAGAGAGAGAGGCTCTAAAACCGCAAGGACTTCATTCGATTGCGTTACGGTGACATTCATGAAAGAGATCTTAGCAGGAAGTCAATGCTCTATCAAGGACATGCTCATGATCGCAATCGACAAAGCTACCCTAGACATAGAGATTTATGTGACATGTGAGTGCAATCACACCAGCACCATGACATCCTCCACTGGCAAGGAACACACACACACACACACACAGAGAGAGAGAGAGAGAGAGAGAGAGAGAGGGTGGGGGCGCTTCTTCATGATCCGTTTGAGATCGCAAAGTTGCAAATCGCCAAGTTAGTCCACGACAAAGTCCAGACTTCTGAAGGAGATCATCGTGCTGATGCTCACCTAAAACAATTGAAACGTATGTGTACACAAAGTTCCCGTAGCTACGTACTTGGCACCCTAACTATCGTAGGATTTTTCATCCGATAATATAGAGAGAATTGTTATGTTTATAGAGAACCAGTGGGTTGCACATGTGACATCAATTTATACTGTTTCAGTTATGGAATATACCCTACGTCCAATGAATAATGCTTGGGTTAGAGGGACCCGTCTCTGTAAATTCATTTAGAAGAATGCTATTTTGCGTCGTCCACACAAATAACTTGTGTTCAATAAAATGCCCGAATGGTTACTGGTAAAATTCGGGAGATTCAATTACATATAGGTACTCCCGAATTGGACGTACGGCAAAACCTGCTAGCCATTGGACGATGAGCAGCTAGCCAGATGCATGCGAGCAAAGAATGTGGAGGAGATCGAAAAAGGGAACGATCCATCATCAGGTAATAATGAATTTCTGATCTTTCTGAATTTCTGCATGTATGCCATGCAGATGCAGTACGTACACCTGCTACCCGCCGATAGCAGCAGTATCTGTGTATATCTCATATATATATATATATATATATATATATATATATATATATATATATATATATATATATATATATATATACATATACATACATACAGTATACATACTGTACGCAATATCGATCGAGAGATCATCAGATGAGGACAAGGCATCACATCGTACGTAGACTCGCACACAGACACACAGACACACACCCGGAGCTGCGGCCAGTTTGTGTAGGTGTACTCCTAGTAGGACTGTAGGAGTAGTGTGTGACGCGTGACTGTGAGCTGACTTCACAAGACGTACCTAATCGGCGACGTACGTACTCCTCCTCCTCCTATTGCTTTGCTTGCTTCTTCTCCGTTCACAGTTCAGTTTACTTCATCAGGCGGTCAGGTACTCAGGTTCAGGCCAGCAGCAGCCGCAGCGGCCGGAGCGACAGCACGCGTCACAACACTTCGATGGATGGATGGACATGGACGTATGCGTAGCTACTATAGCTAGCCAAGAGCAGCATGCATATGCATATGCCTTGCCTCCAGGTAGAATTCGTAGCCAAGAGCATGCTCCTTCGTCCCAAAATAAATCTTGTTTTAAGATTTTAACTACCTCCTTTTAATCATTCGTCTTATTCAAAACTTTTATAAAAAAATTAATTATTTTATTATGACATGATTTATTATTAGAAGTACTTTAATCTAGGTTTTTTTGTTCTTATATTTTCGTAAATTTTTTAAATAAGACGAATGGTCAAACGCTGATTTCAGAAAGTCAAAAACGACACTTATTTTGAAACAGAGGGAGTATGCTTCCCGCCAATAAATTGTGTGTGAATATTATACATATATACTCTCTTTGTTCTATAATTCTGTTTCTTTTAAATTACCAACGATTTTGAGTTCAACTGGTTTAGCTGAATCTATAGTAAAGAGCAGCATGCTTATGCATATGCCTTACCTCGATGTAGCTTGTTCGCTTCAACTTAATCAGCCGTAGTTTTCATCCAAGAAATATCGTTTTTCTCTCTCAACAAATTAGTTCTATAAATCAACCACAACTGCAATAATTCTTTTTTTTAAATTCAACCAAATTTAAGTTTACCAGAATCTATACAAAAGAATCCTAACCATCAATCATCTTTCTGAATAGCAAGTCATTGTTATTATAGACTAAACATGAAATATTTTTTCTAGTGTATCTCTATTTAGAGCCATTGATATTAGAATATTTTCTAACCCTCTATTCCAAAAAAAGTAAAATTGTTTTAAGAATTTTATGACAGATCAATGCTCAATTGAAATTATTTTAACTAAGAAATAAGACACTAAGTAAAATGAATGCATGGTGGTATGTGAGTACAGTCTCAAGCTGATTTGAGCCCAACCTAGTACAAAAGCTAAAATATCAAGTTGTTTGCGATAAATTTAGAATTCAAAATTTTCTTGGAACGAGGAAGAGGGTACAAATTTATGCAGACTTAAAGAAAATTTAACGGATGACAGTATATATATAATACTAATATATTAACGTACGTCAGTGGTACTACGTGACCTAGCGCGGTACTTATAGCAGTAAACTTTGCAGTGGCGTACCGCAGGCCTATACTAGTACTGTATTTACCTCGAGCTCGTGCAACCATGGTCGCAGCATTCTGAACTTCACAGAGTAATTGGATTCCGTGTGTCTTCCATTTCTTGCAGGCCGGACGGCCGGTCCATTCCTAATTACTCGCTCTCGGCAGTATTGCACCTACGTTTTCCAGTTTCCTAGCTACTACTACAAGAGGTCCATCGGTTTTCCTTGTCTGTTCAAATCCTGTCGAATCGAATCGAGTTTGAATTCAGATCTTGTCTTTAAAAAAGGGTTTGTTCTATTGGCCACCTTAGTTTAGCGTTTATTAAAAAGACGACGAGCATTCCAATCTCGTTGTACAAGTAACGCAAATTTAACTTTGTTCTTAATACATTGACGCATTCTGCAATTAACGCGGACCATATCGTTGGCTATCATTTTCTTTGTAAAACAGATACGTTTTTTAAATAAAAGAGCATATGTTTTAGTGAAATTTTACAATGGTTGGAAAAAACATAAACCGTTTATTGGGTGAGATCTCGGACGGTGCAAAAATATGAGGTACCTAACGCAAAGTACCTGGAGGTACTAAATATATGAAAGTGCCAAATTATGTGGGACCAGTATCAATAGATGTGAGGCAATATCTATTTTCCATTTTATATTTTATTTTCGAATAAGGCTAATTTGGTCATTTAATACTCTCAATCAAGGCAAAATGGGATAGCAGCTGGAAATAAGATATTTTTTACAATGTGAATATAATGTAATAATAGTAACCTTACACCTGCACACTGCAAATAATTTATTTTTTTATCAAAATTAAGTTAACCTTGGTTGTCATCCTGTTCAAAATAGTCAAAACTTAATTAGGAAAAAATCTAAAACAACTTATTTTTGGACCAGATGAGGTCGATCTAACTAGAGGGGTGGATCTACCAATGGGACGGGCCGGGCTCAAAAGCATCGCTACCGCTTCCACGACAATATAGATCGTCTCCTCCTTTTGCTCCTTCTAATTTTTATAGACATATAGAACAGAGGAAGAAGAGGCTCTAGGGGTTGACAATCACTTGAGCCTCCTCTTCTATAAATTTTCAGATCTACCATTGCCTATAGAACCAAGTGCCTATATTATGGATAATGACTTGAGTCTCTCTTATAGGTGGATTTGCTCGGGAGTATAAGCTGAAAGCCTTGCTTATTGTATGGCTGTTGTTGGCAGAAATGATGTTCTCTAGCGCCATTTGCCTTCCTAAAGGCATTGTTGTGGTATTTCAAGCCTATCTTCTAATCGTCTCTAGAAAAAGATTTCTAGAAGCAGTTGCCAATTTGGTCTATCTCTAAAAATAGATGGACCATAGTAAATTTCATAACTTTTCCAAACCAATTGAATGAAGACCAAACTTATATTAAAGTTAATTGTACTGCTCGAAGAGATTTACAACTTTATGTTTGATGTTTTCTTAATTTCAATTTATTCACTACATGAAAGTTTGTTTAAAAATTTTTAAATTCATTTTCTTTGAATTTTTCATATGGATGGACAAATTGACCTAAACCAAAGTTGTAAAGCTTGAAGAGATATGCAAATTTGTAGTCAAGTACCTTTTCGTTTAAAACAGTTTAGTGCCTAATTCTTTTGTTTTTGATTTCTAGATTTTTTTAACAATTCATTTTAAATTTTCAGAGCATCTCGTATTGAGAAATAACCTAAACCAAAATTGTAGTACTTGAAGAGATACGCAACTTGGAGTTGATAAATTTTTTTATTAAATTCATTTAGGTCCTAGAAATTCTATTTTCACATTAATGAATTTTGAAATTCATATTTATTTGATTTTTTAAATGGCCTCAAATGGAGAAATGGCCTAGATCAAAATTGTAGTACTGGAATAGACATAATAAATTTCTAGTTTAATCTTTTTTATTTGAATATGTTAGGGTTTCAATTGTGCATTATAGTATTCACTAAATTTACTACAAAAGAAACTTATCAACTATCTATTTAGTCACATGTTAGATGCAATGTTAAGGAAGCACCGAGCTAGACCTAAGGTGATGAGTTCAATCCGTGCAAAAAAAAAAAAAATGCTTGACTTGAGACACGGGCTTCTCCTGGGTTGCTTGGATAGCCTTTCCATACGTTTGGCAGGTTCTCAGCAACCGGGTCTAGCATTGGAGACTTTGTGGCAGCGGTGACCACAGTAGGCTTAGCTAGTTTAGGTACTACTCTCCCGTCTTCAGTTGCAAGTCATTTCTGTTTTTTGTATTAAATCAATTTTATCTAACTTTGTCTGGGTTTATATAGAGATGTGTATATATATATTGACATCTATATATAGTATCAATAAAATGCTATATCAAAATATATTTGATGGTGTAGTTAATAAATCTTAATTATTTGATGTTATAGATGTTTATGCATTTTTATATACTTTGTTAAAATCATAAAGTTTAATTAAATTAGAAACAAACTAATAAAATGACTTGAATATTTAGGATTTATATAGGAGTATATCACGAAAGGCGAGTAATTGGCCAAATGTTGTGATTTGTGCTGTTTTATTTCCATGCACAAATCTATCTAGCTTATAAAAAAACTAAGAATCAAGCTAGACCCAAGCACACAATTTTTTTTAATTTGTTTCATGCTTGATTATTTTTTTGAGGAAATGCATGCTTGATTATTCCCATATCATGCATGTATCTAGCTTGGATTTGTGCAGTCTTACACACATTAATTAACTCATCGTTTGAATTTAACCATCATTCGTCCTAGCCTGCAATCAAGTGTGCTGTGTTGCAAGTACATAGACACAGCTTGTACGTTGTACCTTCGCAGGGTATTTGGCCTGTTGGACAGCAGCACGCATGCAGGCCTCCATTATTTTAATTAATGAATGGTTAATCACGCCACGCACGCGCACATATAGCTTTCAATTGTGTTGGTCCTTATTAGACGTACATGCATTAGGGCCCCCTTTTTTTTAAAAAAAATGCATTAACGCATTCTCCGTGCAGAAACTACTGGATTATATAGTTTCCACCCAATACAACTCACAATATAGCTTCTTTTTGTACGGACCCTCTCTTACCTCGGTCAAATCCGCTCTTTTTGTCCAACAATAGGAAGAAAATAGCAGCTCTCCCCAATGCAATACCTGTAGTTTCTTCTACCATCAATTTGTGTGAAGACACGGTTTCTGTTTAGAAGCTGTGTACTCAATAAGCTGCTTGTCAAGTAAAATGTCTATCTGACAAGGCAATTAATACACAAAGAAACCATATTGATTTTGCATTGGGAGTGTTCCTTAGATTACTTCGTATGACCCTAAAAATAATGTCACTTCCTTGTATGTTTTTTTTTTAATTTACCTATATGGCCCCTGCCCTGAAATCCCCTTCTTTCTACATCCGTTCGTTCAGTTTAGCCCACTAACAGTGTTAACTTTGAGGTCAAATGACCATTCTACTCTTGACGAGAAATGAAGTGCACTTTATTTTTTCGTCAAGGATAAAATAATCATTTAAGCGCCCAAAACTAACACTGTTAGTTGGCTAAACTAGACGGAAGGCCACAGAAGGGAGGAAATGTCATTTTTTGAGGTCATAGGTAAGTTTGGAAAAAAGAACCATACACAGGTAAAAAGCTGTTTTTTATATACCAATGCTGACATTGAGATTATACTCTAGTGGAGTTTAGAAAGATATATAGATGAACATCTAAATGGGCCGCAAATAAACGAGCTGGATCTCGGTGATGCACGCATCTTGATCGATCATAGCGCCCCACAAAACGACTGGCACTACTGCACGTTGACGTTTTTGTCCCGGGGCTAAAGGGCCTTTAATCCCGGGTCTGAAACCGAGACTGGCAAAGCGAGACTAAAAGTAGTACCATTAGTCCCGGTTCTATGGCCCGGGACTAAAAGCACACCTTTAATCCCGGTTGGTAATACTAAAAGGTTAGCCAGGCAAGGCCACGTGCCCTGCTCTATTACTCTCGGTTGCTATTACCAACCAAGACTAAAGGATTTTTTTTTGTTTTTGGTTTCTCATTTCATTTCATTTATTTGGGTTTTACTATTACTATAGGTTTTCAATACGTATTCTTCGCTGCTAATATAAAGATACGCGCATCGATATAATCAACAAGTTTCGAGCATTACAGATAAATAAACTATAAAACTATATATTATATATTATATAGAGCTACATATATGTTTAACATATATTTATATGCACATAAAATTATTACATGAAAGTGTTACAACAAAATGTTATCGGAAACAAACTTTCAACACTAATCGTTGTTTGGCCTTATTTTTTCATTGGGGTCATGGTAGAACTCGGAGCCAGGCCTGATGACATGATCATTAAGGAATCCTGCGATTGTCTCTTGAATTGCTTTGAGGTATACCTCTTGCATCACCTTTTCCTTCAACCACCAAACCTTCAATTTGTATCAATGAAAAATGTATATATATATATATATATATATATATATATATATATATATATATATATATATATATATATATATATATATATATATATATGAACAAAGCAGTTATGAGGGTAACATATATACATATTACGTACTTTGAGCTCCTCTACAGGAGTTTTTCTGATGTACACCATGATAAACTCACAAACGTAGTATCCACACAAATTGTTGCCCGGTGACTGCCTAAGAACCCACTGTACAATAAAAAGATTACTCTCGTCATCCCGTGCGTGAGTTGAAGCATGCTAATAAGATAAAGATGTGGCGACGTACTTTGCCATGTCTTACAAGAGAAAATCATATGCAAAGTCCTTTGTTACTTTGCCATCCATTATTGGCCAATACATCATGCATATATACTAGCATTTGATTCTTTTAGGTGATCAAAAACTTGACGCATTGTGCGACGAGCTAGCAAACGTGCGGCACTATTGTATCGATCTAGGGTTACGTATCGAGCTAGCAAACGGTCGAGATCGGATTATTAGTTCGTGATCGGATTAGTATTTCGTGACCGGATTAGGGTTTTGTGAAAGGATTAGGGTTTCGTATCGAGTGGCGATGATTGGGTCAAAGATCGGATTAGGGTGTCATGATCGAATTATTAGTTCGAGATCGGATTAGGGTCGAGATCGGATTATTAGGTCGTGATCAGATTAGGGTTTCATGAAAGGATTGGGGTTTCGTATCGAGTGGCGGTGATTGGGTCGAGATCGGACTAGGGTGTCGTGATCGGATTATTAGTTCGAGATTGGATTAGGGTCGAGATCAGATTATTAGGTCGTGATCGGATTAGGGTTTCGTTGGCTGCTGCAAAAGCATATCCCTCAGCTCGATGGCCGGTCACAATACATACGATCAACTTGGCTCGATGGCCGGTCACAATGGTTGCTCACCGTTGTCGTCGAGAGTGTGGGCGCGGGTGGTCGTGGCAGCGCGCACAGGGTCACCGGCGGGCCAAGTAGGATCGTCTACGTGTGTGCTGCTCGGGCTGCTACGGCGGCCGACCGGGTTGCTGCAGCGGCCGGCAGGGCTGCTACGGCGGCCGGCCGGGATGTCGTGGCGGCCGGTCGGGATGCTGCTGTGGCGGCTAGCCGGGCACGCGCACCTCGGGGCTGGCGGCGCGAGCTCCTCGGAGCCGGCCGCGATATCGTGGGGCCGGGAGGCGCGACGACCTCCGGCGGCGCGGTGTGCCAAACCTCGAGGGCAGGCGGGCTCCTCGGAAGGCGCGGGTTCCTCGGCCGGTGCAAGCTCCTCGGGTGCTGGCGGCGGCGCGGGATCTGGAAGCGGCGGCGCAGAAGCGAGCTCTCCTACGGCGGGCGGCCGCGTCTCTTCGGGAAACGGCGGCGTGGGCGCGGGCGGACGGACGCAGGCGCTCGTCTGGAAGCGGCGACGCGGGCACGAGATCCTCGGGGGCTGGCGCGCGCGCGTGGGCTCCGGCGGCGCGGACGTGGGCGGCGCGGTGAAGTCGGAGGAGGAGACGTCGATCTGGCACTGTTGCTTTTATAGATCTGATACTTTTAGTGCCGGGTCGTGCCACCGACCGGGACTAAAACACTTTTAGGTGCGTATTACGGCCCGGGACTAAATGGCTAGCTTTTAGTCCCGGGCGGTGTAACGAACCGGGACTAAAGGGTGTTTTGGCGGGCAAGTAAAATTCCTCCTCTGGACCTTTAGTCCCGGGCTAGGTTATGGACCGGGACTAAAAGTTTTATCTGATTTGTTTAATCTTTTAAAATGCATAATATTTCAAAATTTGTTAGGACTTATAAATTGCACAATAATTTAAATATCAGGGAGAAAAAATTATAAAAATCACACTTACATTTCATGTAACTTTATTTTATACTAGAAAATTTTCTAAAAGAAATTGTTTTCTTCTTCCTTTAATATCGAACATAAATGTAACTAATAATTAGTGTTTTGTTAATGCAAAAATATATTGTTTTACTAAAAAACCGAAAACTATTGGTTTTCGATAGGAAATTTATTTTTGCATCATTTTAACGTTAATCTTTTTTGTTTTTAATCATTAAGTGTCCAAACGCGCGGCAGAGAAATTAAAAAAATTACAAAATAAAAAAATATGATTGAAACATGTGAAGTCACAATTATTACATAATTGTTGGTATTTCTTATGCACAACTAAAATATGAAAGATTCCGCAAGCGCACAAAATACCATTGTATCATTTTACCGAGAGTATTTCAAGTATCGTTATTTATATTTTACCACAGAGAAACAATGGTTAAAAAAGTTAATAGTTCACCATCATGTATCTACTAACTAGTATAATTAATAGATTAAAGTAGGGGCATCTGACACACACAGGAGAATTCTATGATAAAATTAAGAGCAGATAGCTAAAGTGAGAGGACAACGAGAGAGTTCAAGGTTTCTAAGTATTTCTCTATTACCTTAGTTCTATAAAACTAATTCATGGGTAGATAAAGCAATCACACAATAACACTTTGGAGCAACAGTACCTTTCCGACTCTCGAATAGACCGGGAAAAAGGTAGTCAGGAGAAGGCTGCCAAAAGCTCTACGAAACACCAACTCCGACGTGGTGGAATACGAAGGCCTAACAGAGCTGTCACCTCTGGGGCTATCACAACTAACCGTAAGAATTGGACGCAACCTCAGGTAACCTATAGCCTAGACACCACGTCTACACTATCAATTACTACTCTAATCACATATGATAACTAGAGCACCTAATACAGGCGGAGATCCCATGCCAAGATGTAACAACTATACTAACCAGATGTATAAAAGGCATAAAGGTAAATGAAGAAAATAAATATTAAAGCATAAGCCTTACAAAGATGAGATACAAAGATATACCGGACCACTGAAGACTTTTCCAGAACAGAAGCTTAGCTCCGCTCTCCCTAACTCTCAACTAGAACTAATCTACTACATTGGAAAGTCTAGCCCTAATTCTCTAGAAATGAGAGGTTATCCATTCGAGGGACGCCTCTACAACTCCATCATGGTGCACTTGACTCGGGGGTCCTGGGTTCCTATATGGGGGCGCCCGGCCTCCCCTCCACCTTGGGCAAGAAATATGGTACTAAGCCTTTCCACCATGTGCACATAGGCTTTAATGGGCCAAATTTTGATTTAAGCCCAATTAATCCCGCAGCCTTTAAATAATCCCGCAGCTCAGGTTCTCGAATCTTGTAGTATTTGTAAAATCCATATCTCTTTATTCCGGACTCCAAAAATAGCAAACCATAGGTCCGTTTCGATCGTCTCGACAAGCTCTATGCAATGGTGAACTCCAATTCCTCATTTGAGATACTTTTAATCGGTGAAAAATTGAGTATCCTTTTATACCCTGCAAAACAAGTGAGAACACCAAAACTCGTGGAACTTGTTAGAATCAAACCCCATAACTGTGTTGTGTATTGTTTTATGCCCTTGACTCATGTTTATTTGATGGGTAAAAAATGAGCAATAACTACCATCAACAAGTTCCCCCAAGCTTACCTTTTGCTATTCCCTTAGCAAAGCCAAACTTTAGCATAAATCAAATGTTGTAGCTACCCATCACAATTATTCAGTTTTAAACCAAGAAGTACTCAAGGATTAGAGTAGACCAAGCTAACCTTCAGACTTACCTGTATTACCGTTACCATGGAGCTTGTAGCTTTCTCTTGAGTCTTGGGTAATTGAAGGATAGAATGTCTAAGTTAAATACTATGTCTCAAGTTCTGTCGTTCAGCTCTTATCCTAGAGGTTTTGCAAGTTTTCAAAATAAAACTCAGAGTTTTCTTTGTATGACTCTCTCAAGTCTCTCAATATGTGATATTTGTGGATCCTTACCAAAGCAATAGTGATGCATGCCTTCTCTTCTCTCTCTCACCCTATAACTAATAGCTTGTGTGGAGCTTATGGGTAAGGAGACAACTTATACATACTTGCAATGAATATATTATAAGGTCAAACAATGGATCCAAAGGAACAAGTCATACAATCAAATCAAGATGTGCATGTGTGTGGATGTGAGGTGGTACGTGGATATATATGGTGGCTAATCTTAATTCTACTCTTTTGCTCCTTGAGACATCTCTCTCTCTTTTTCAAACACTAGGGAACTGTGTTGCAGGACAACATGGGCTATCTTTCTTTTCTTTTTCTTCTTTTTTTAGGCGAGCATCAGAGTACCCATTGTTTTGGTAAATTCGGACACTTGTCCATTTTTACCTCTCAGGCGGGCATCTTTGTACCCATTGTTTTCTCTCATCTCACTCTTTTGCATAGCCACATGCCTCTTCTCTGCAACAATACTTCCCTTTTTCTTTTTCTTTTAACAGATAACAACAAGAACCTTGGAGCATTGATCTGGAGTAACCAATGTGATATTTTAGTGTTCACTCCTAGTGTAGGAGTAGAACATTTTCAAGTGGATCTAGATGGAAAATGTGGAATGTGGATGCGCCCACTCGGATATGAGTAGTGCATTATGGGTGGAGTGCATGTGATCTTGATTGTAAAAGCATGACAAGTTCGTAAGGTATCAACAAAGCTTGACTAAACTCAAAACAAAGTAAGTAGCATGTAATGTGTATGTTTTCTAATCTAGCATGTATGGCTGTGGTGGGATTATAAAGCTCTTGTCATACATGAACTCATCATGTGGTTTTAAGGATTTTTAAAATAAATCTCCAGAATTCAAGTATCACTAGGAACAAGATAAATAGCAGCTCAAACTTTGCATATCATATCCCTCAATTATTTAGACTTAGCTCAAGCATTTTCTACCCACAAGTTTCAGGTTCAAAGCGAATCTTCAAGTTAAAATGGTTGTATCTAAAACTTGAGATGATTCAAGGTTGAAAACTAAGTTGGAATGAGGAATCATGGTGGGGTGCTACTTATCAAATTCCTGAGCATGGTTTTCATTGAGTCTGAGCAAAATTATTGTAAGTACTCTCTTTTTATTTTATTCAAACACACTAACTAACCTAAACACTATTTATTTGGTTTTCAAATTTTATTTCACTAACTAACTCACGCGAAAAGCAATATGGTACAATAATAAGGATGGGAAACTTATACTTAACTAGATTTAAATGAAGGGCTCCCTCCTCCAAGCTGGATGTTGACGTGGTCTTTGATGTTGCAAGTTGAGCAATCCTTCTGGGAGCAGGCATATTGGCAGCGTAAGGGCGCCAGGTTGACTAGCTCTTGATCTTGTATTGTCTTGTAAAACTCAATTGCCAATAAGAATACCAAATTTCATGGAGAGGGGTTAGGTTAATACTAATTCATGGTAAGTGATTGATTTTATATTTCCAGCAGAAGTTTCCTATTTGAGTGGACCTTCATGTGTCCACATATTTTTGGTTTTTTTCTAAAAAGTGTGGACCTTCATGTGCCCATATATTTTTGGTATTTTATGACTTTATAAAACAGACTCGATAATCGCATAGATATAGTTACTTGATAAGCAGAGGATACTCCTTCCCCAAGCTAGATGTTTGCAATACTTGGTGTTGATGATCTTCAGGGCGAGCTTGCCAGCAGTAGTCCTGGTGGGCTCCACTGATAGATTCGCTCCTTAGTCATAGTGTTATCCTGCATAATTATACTCCAACAACAAAATCAAAACTCGAGACTCGAACATGATAAGGGGTTAGCGGTTAGCCAATAAGTAATTGATTATTCTCTGAGTTGATTTTAATTGACAGATTCTAGCAGGATTCCCTTTTTAGGGTCTTCTAACTTTCTTATACAACAATCAAATATGTACGCATGCTATATATTTTTATGCCACCATGGAGAATATTTATTCTCATGGGACTTAGGATTTGCATAATGCAAGAAAATAAATACAAATGCTATTATCTTTTTTTTATTATTTTTTTATGCCACCATAGCGAATATTCGATAAGTTATTCACATGGGGTTTTAATGTTTTATGATGCAATAAATAAGGCAATAAAGATTTTTCTCTTATTTTTTTTATATGCATAAAGATGAATATGCTAAAGTAAAATTACTAATGTAAATTATGAATACTAATTAATTAGATAACTAACATGTTACCTTATGCCAAGGGTGCGGAATTTAAAGTCTACCGACAGGACTTTTTCTTCCCCTCTTATGTATCTCTCCGTCTTAGAGATGAAGGTTTTGATGGTTGCACCTCTGGTGATGGTGATCTCACTTTTGTTCTTTGCTTGGCCAGCAGGTTGAAGTAGAGCATTAATAGTGCAAGCTGGCAGCATCTTACTCAGCGTGCATATTCACAGAACTTTCACTTGTAGAATTTAGGGAATTAACAAATTTGCTTGAAGTGTTGTCCTGTTTGCAAAACCAAGGTAGAGATCAAGTGCATGGGCTCTGCTGGTGGAAAAACACCAACAGAACCGAATCTATTTCTTTATTTATTCTTCTCTAGCCTTAGGCACATTGAACAAGACAAAGTTGGTGTTACATAATTTGTTTTACTCATGACATGAGTGGTAAGATCAGACAATTAAGCATTAATGTTGTATTTAAGTTCATATGGCAGAAAAGATTTAAATTTCTTAACCAATGGAATGGTTGTCTATCTCTACATAATATATAAATTTTCACATGAGTATGACTATCATCTTCCAAAGATAGAATACAATGTTTTAGAACATTTGGTTAAGATTGAGATCAAAAGAATGATGTCATGAACAATCTTAAAGGACAAAACATGTTGAGTTAATTAGGTTAATCAATTAAAGATGTAACTCTAACATATTTGTGTCTTTATTTATCTACATTCCAAGATCAAGAGGAAAATGTTGACCACTTACCTTAAGATATTACCTTCATTATTAGAGCATGATGGCACTAAGTAATGAAGGGTAGATGATTGGTGGACCTTTCCTTCTCTTGCATATTGAGTTGTTCATGAGCATCTTGTCTCCTTTGTTACTTATCCTCTTTGCCATTTTTTACTTCTTTGATCTTATGACACCTTGTCACTTCATTCATTATTATGCCTGCAACAGATTAGTGGACAACACATACCCAAAGAGATGTACAACTTTGGAACATAGGTTGTTTGTCCAGAATTTTATCATGTTCTATCTACGCTATTAAGAAGATACAGTTGATATTATGTTAGCATAGATCATGTTCTATACCGGCATGACTTGAGTCAAGTAACTTGCACCAGAAGATAAAGTGAATGAATCATTAATACTTACAGTTCTTCCATCCATAATGAATGAGCTATGTCTTCCTCTGCAAAGTTATTGAAGTTCAGCATGTGCCCTGTCTCATCTCTGATTTGAATTTATCTCGTGACTTACCCAAATTAAATTGGAAGTTTTCTGCAAGGGTTAGTCCAACAAAATATCCAATATCTACTACAGCATACGAGCGGCTCAAAAATCAACCTAGACACCACGTCCACATTGACTTAGGAAGGCATTTTAACCTAAGCACCATGCTTAATTCAAAAAGACTTTGAAAGTAAAATCATCACACCTCTTGGTTGAAAATCAAACTAAACACCTTGTCTAATTATGATTCCAGAAAATAGTTTAAACTAAGCACCATGCCTAATTTAGAAGGTGTATGAAATTTCTCCAAACCTTAAGTATACTATAGCGAACAAAGGTAGCTTGAAAGTTTATAGAGAGCTATGCAAACAGAGATGAAAAAGCATGATCATTGATTAACAATTTGAACATGGATTGACAAGGTAGAGACAACCAATATTAGCAACATAAGATTCTCTAAATAAGCCCATTCCCCCAAGCTTGAATTTTGCAAGGCAAAGTTAAGTTTGGATGGATTACTGTTGCATGATGATTGGTTGGACATACCTAATGATGTCACCCTTCTACTTCAAGCCATGACTTGTGTGTAGCACAGCCTCTATGTTCGTCACTTGAAATGTGATTTGAATTGTTGTGACGATGTCCTTTTCTCCAATCTACACAGGGTTAGAAAGAAATACAAATATTTATGTGAACCTGCGAGATGGCAGGATTCCATTCTTGATGAATTTTGAATGTTCAGGTACCATGGGCTCTTCAATGTGGAAACTTGCTGGAAGGTCAAAACGGCTTCTGTTGTCCTGTCTTATTCCACAACTCAATAGAACAGGGGTAATCATACTAAATCTAGTAGTACACTAAATTAGCAGACATCAAGATCACTATAAAACTCTTATGCCAATTGCTTCCCCGGCAACGGCGCCAAAAATGCTTGTTGGTATTTTTTATGCACAACTAAAATATGAAAGATTCCGCAAGCGCACAGAATACCATTTTATCATTTTACCGAGAATATTTCAGGTATCGTTATTTATATTTTACCACAGGGAAACAATGGTTAAAGAAGTTGATAGTTCACCATCATGTATCTACTAACTAGTATAACTAATAGACTAAAGTAGGGGTAAAAGGTAAATGATAGGAGTTATGTATATCTGACACACACAGGAGAATTCTATGATAAAATTAAGAGCGGATAGTTAAAGTGAGAGGACAACGGGAGAGTTCAAGGTTCCTAAGTACTTCTCTATTACCTTAGTTCTATAAAACCAATTCATGGGTAGATAAAGCAATCACACAATAACACTTTGGAGCAACAGTACCTTTCCGACTCTCGAATAGACCGGGAAAAAGGTAGTCAGGAGAAGGCTGCCAAAAGCTCTATGAAACACCAACTCCGACGTGGTGGAATACGAAGGCCTAACAGAGCTGTCACCTCTGGGGCTACCACAACTAACCGTAAGAATTGGGCGCAATCTCAGGTAACCTATAGCCTAGACACCACGTCTACCCTATCGATTACTACTCTAATCACATATGATAACTAGAGCACCTAATACAGGCGGAGATCCCATGCCAAGATGTAACAACTATACTAACCAGATATATGAAAGGCATAAAGGTAAATGAAGAAGATAAATATTAAAGCATAAGTCTTACAAAAATGAGATACAAAGATATACCAGACCCCTGAAGACTTCTTCAGAACCTTAGCGTAGCTCCGCTCTCCCTAACTCTCAACTAGAACTAATCTACTACATTGAAAAGTTTAGCCCTAATTCTCAAGAATTGAGAGGTTATCTATTCGAGGGACGCCTCCACAACTCCATCATGGTGCACTTGACTCGAGGGGTCCTGAGTTCCTTATATGGGGGCGCCCGGCCTCCCCTCCACCTTGGGCAAGCAATATGGTACTAAGCCTTTCCACCATGTGCACATAGGCTTTAATGGGCCAAATTCTGATTTAGGCCCAATTAATCCGGCGGTCTTTAATAATCCCGCAGCTCAGGTTATAGAATCTTTCAGTGTTTGAAAAATTCATATCTCTTTATTCTGGACTCCAAAAATAGCAAACCATGGGTACGTTTCGATCGTCTCGACGAGCTCTATGCAATGGTGAACTTCAATTCCTCATTTGAAATACTTTTAATTGGTGAAAAATTGAATATCCTTTTATACTCTGCCTAACAAGTGAGAACACCAAAACTCGTGGAACTTGTTAGAATCAAACCCCATAACTATGTTGGGTATTGTTTTATGCCTTTGATTCATGTTTATTTGATGGGTAAAAAATGAGCAATAACTATCGTCAGCAATAATACGTTGAATACATAATATTAAACATCACTAGCATTATCAAGTGGGCACAGTAGTGAACTTCTTCTTGACGTATGTCCCTTAGTTATGATCATGTCGTAACCATGGAGTGTCCTCAGCATTTAGCAGGATGCTAGGGTCTTTGTGCACTATGAAGGGCTAGATTCGCTCCTCTCTTTCATAATCTTCTGACATGTCTGATTTTTCCTCAATTCCCACAATATTTCTTTTCATTGAAAGAACTATGTGGCACTTTGGCTCATTGATTGATTTGTCATCGTTTTTCCCTCTCTTTAGTTTTGTAGACATGTCTTTCAAATAGAACACCTGATTCACATAAGTAGCAAGGATGAATGGTTCGTCTTTGTACCCAATATTGTTGAGGTCAACTGTTGTCAATCCATACTCCTTGTCGACTGTTACCCCGCCTCCGGTCATCTTCACCCATTGGCACCGGAACAAAGAAACTTTAAAATTAGGTGCGTAGTCTAGTTCCCAAATCTCCTCTATGCGACCATAATATGTTTTCCTATCTCCATTCGGGTCTGTGGCATCTATGCGGACACCACTATTTTGGTTGGTGCTCCTTTTATCTTGGGCTTTGGTGTAAAATGTATTTCCATTTATCTCGTACCCTTTGTACGTGAGGATGTGCCATGATGGTTGCCTAGCCAACAAATACAGTTGCTCATCAATATTTTCATCACCCTGACATTCTTTTCGCAACCAACCACCAAAAGTTTCCATGTGTTGACACCTAATCCAAGCTTCATTCTTCCTTGGAAACTGGGATCGTAGGAACTCCTTGTGTACCTCGAGATATGGATCCACCACGGAGGAGCTTTGAAGAACTGTGTAGTGCGCTTTATTGAAATAACCGTCCTCCACACCAACATATGTTTTCTTCCCTAGTGTTCCCTTTCCACTTAGTCTCCCCTCGTGTCGCGATTTAGGAACACCAATCGGGTCAAGATCTGGAATAAAGTCAACGTAGAACTCAATGACCTCATCTGTCTCGTACCCCTTAGCGATGCTTCCTTCTGGCCGAGCATGCTGGTAAACATATTTTTTCAGTACGCCCATGAACCTCTCAAAGGAGAACATGTTGTGTAAGAACACAGGACCGAGAATACTAATCTCTTTGACCAGGTGAACTAAGAGGTATGTCATAATATTAAAGAACGATGGAGTGAACACCAACTCAAAGCTAACAAGACATTGAACCACATCATTCTGTAGAGTAGCTAGTTCCATTGGATTGATTGTCTTCTGAGAAATTGCATTGAGGAATGCACATAGCTTCACAGTGGCTAGACGTACATGTGGAGGTTGAATTCCTCTTAAAGCAACTGAAAGCAATTGCGTCATAAGCACGTGGCAGTCATGGGACTTTAAGTTTAGGAATTTCTTCTCTGGCACATTTATTGTACCCTTTATATTGGACGAGAATCTAGATGGGACCTTGATGCTGTTTAGGCATTCAAACATGGTTTCCTTCTTTTCGTTGCGAAGAGTGTAGCTAGCGGGTCTTAAGTAATGGCGTACATCATCTGTCTTCTCTAGATGCAAGTTGTCTCGTTCTTTCATGCGCTGCAAGTCCTGTCGTGCTTCAAGTGAATCCTTAGACTTCGCATACACACCCATGAAGCCTAGCAGGTTCACACAAAAATTCTTTGTCAAGTGCATCACGTCGGTTGCGTGGCGGACCTCTAGAACTTTCTAGTAGGGTAGCTCCCAAAATATTGACTTCTTCTTCCACATAGGTGCACGTCCATTAGCGTCTTTCGGAACAGGTTCGCTGCCCGGTCCCTTTCCGAAGACTACTTTCACATCATTGACCATATCAAGTACATCTTCTCCAGTTCTATTGCGAGGCTTTGTCTTTTCTCACATATACCTTTAAAATGCTTGCTTTTCTTTCTTAATGGGTGATTCGCAGGAAGAAATCGACGATGGCTAAGGTACATGATCCTTGGACATTTTTTCAAATATATACTATCAATGTCATCAAAACAGTGTGTGCAAGTTTTATATCCCTTGTTTGTCTGTCCCGAAAGATTACTTAGAGCAAGCCAATCATTAATTGTTACGAACAACAATGCTCGCAGGTCAAAGTGTTCCTATTTGTCCCCATCCCACACACGTACACATAGTTTGTTCCATAAAGTAGAAGTTCCTCAACTAATGGCCTCATATACACATCAATGTCATTGCCAGGTTGCTTCGGGCCTTGGATGAGCACCGGCATCATAAGGAACTTTCGCTTCATGCATAACCATGGAGAAAGGTTATAGATACATAGAGTAACAGGCCAAGTGCTATGACTACTGCTTTGCTCCCCAAAAGGATTCATACCATCTGTACTTAAAGCGAACTTTAAGTTTCTTGCGTCATTTGCAAACTCTGGGAATTCTCTGTCTATTGCTCTCCACTGGGACCCATCAGCAGGATGTCTCAACATATTATCTACCTTACGGTCTTCCTTGTGCCATCGCAATAACTTTGCACGGTCTTTATTTCTGAACAAACGTTTCAAGCGTGGTATTATAGGAGCATACCACGTAACCTTGGCAGGGATTTTCTTCCTGTGACGTTCTTCGCCCTCAACATCGCCGGGGTCATCTCGCCTGATATTATACCGCGACGCATGACATACTGGGCATTCATCCAAATTCTCATTGTTGCCACGGTACAGGATACATTCATTAGGACATGCATGTATTTTCTGTATCTCTAATCCTAAAGGGCAGACGGCCTGTTTTGCTTCATACGTAGTGCTGGGCAATTCATTTCCCTTCGGAAGCAGCTTTTTTGGATCTTCAGTAATTGACCAATCCCTTGTCGGATAGACCATTCGTTGCTTTCCATTGTAACAGCTCGAGTATTGTACCCCAACTTTTTTGCCCGCCATCGGCATTCGGGTATAGCAATTTCCTATGATCCTCTAGCATGCGGTCAAACTTAGCCTTCTCTTCTTCACTTTCGCATTCTCTTTTCGCATCACGAATGGCATCACCAAGAGCATCATCATCAGCGAGTGTGTCTTCTACCCCTGCCGCTTCTTCTTCAACTTCCCCCATTGCTGTATCATCAAAGGCACCGTATTGAGCAATAATGTCGTCGTCAGGCTCCAATTGTTCTTCTTCACCTTTTTCCATTATAACCCCGCTCTCTCCGTGCTTGGTCCAACAAATATAGTTTGGCATGAAACCCAACTTTAACAAGTGTGAGTGAAAACTCTTTGAGCAAGAATATTCCTTCAAATTGTTAAACAGGGCACATGGGCAGCACATGAAACCATCCCGCTTGTTTGCCTCGGCCACTTTTGAGAAATAATGTACGCCCTCAATGAACTCTTGAGAGCGCCGATCGGCATTATACATCCAATGGCGTGTCATGACCTTCATTAAATGACATATGACATAATTAAATTTGTCATTCTTCAAATTTGTAAATACCCAAAATTCTATAATTCTCTAACGTTCCTAAACACGTATTAAATAAAATTTCTAATTTTTCTAAACACTTATTATATACTCAAAGTATGTAAATCTCTACGTTCCTAAACACGTATTAAATGAAATTTGTAATTTTTCTAAACACTTTTTATATACCCAAATTATAAAAATCTCTAATTTTCCTAAACACGTATTAAATGAAATTTCTAAATTTTCTAAACACTTATTATATACCCAAATTATAAAAATCTCTAATTTTCCTAAACACGCATTAAATAAAATTTCTAAATTTCCTAAACACTTATTATATACCCAAATTATAAAAATTTCTAATTTTTTTAAACACGTATTAAATGTAATTAATAAAATATCCTAACATTCTCTATTTCTCAAACTTAACCATGTAAGGTGTATAATAGCAATGAAAGGTGTATACTTGTTTTAATTTAATAACTTTAGCTTCTTTAACAAAATATACAAACTATCAAGTGATTGTTGCTTAAAAAGGCGTACAAATCACAAAAATGAAAAAAGCAAATATATATATTTAAAATGACGTATGGTACTGCTAAAGCATGAGAAGATGAAGCTATTCACCGTTAATGAAGTCGATGGCGGAGTAAAGATCTTAAGATGGATCAACGGCCGGAGATGAGAGAGCAACAATTCAAACAAACAAGAACAGAGCAAGAGTTGTCTGCTTGGGCTCGGGCTGGGGGGAGAAGAAGGTGGTTTAAATAGGGGGGACATTTAGTTCCGGTCAGAACTAAAAACCGAGACTAGAGCTCAACCTTTAGTCCCGGTTTGTGTTACCAACCGGGACTAAATATTTAGTCCCGGTTGGTAACATAAACCGGGACTAAAGATTGAGTTTTTGTCCCGGTTTGTAACACGGACCGGGACTAAAAGTCCCTCCAGCAAAATTCTGACACCATAGCTGTTGGGCACGGGACTTTTTGTCCCGGTCGATGTTACAAATCGGGACTAAAGATCTTTTTGGTCCTGGACGCAAAATTTGCCGAGACTATTGTGCATTTTGAACATCGACCAAAGGCCTGTTCTGTAGCAAATGTGCATGTACCGCCTCGCCCCTCGTAGGTACTGAGTATAGCTGCTTATATATTCCAGGGGGTTGTGTTGCAATCTGATAGGCTGATACGCATGCAGCTAGCATGCAGGACCAGCTGTTGTAGTGTGTTATTATAAAATACATCATGTATGAATTCTGATGATGATGAGGCCCAGGGCGAAGCCAGAGTGCAAAGCCATTTGGGTCAGCTCCACCTTTCACCACGAAAATACAATAGCTGAGAGAGATTTTGTATAGAATTTATCAGGTTTCATAGGGGTCAGCTGACCCGATAAACACCCCTAGCTCCGCTCCTGATGATGAGCTGCGTATAGTACTACTGGAACGTACCTGAAACATACATTAACTAACACAGTAACAGCGTATGCAAAGCAAAGATGATGCATCATGATTCACACACACAGATCTAAAGAGAAATAGAGAGAGAGAGAGATGGCGGTATACGTACGCTTTAGTGCCTGCATCCGTAGACACGAAACTTCAGGGGCGTACGTAGGTAATAGGACACAGGAGGACTACAGGAGTAATTCCGACCAGGGAGACGTGCGTTTAAGAATCCTTACATCCGAGAGATCAGTCAACAGATAAGTAGCAAATCTATTAAAAAGAATGTTCAGATCTTTTTTAATATACATTAGATGTGAAATCACACGTTTCATGCAACAACTTTATCTTCTTTTTCTTCATTGTTCTTCCCATAGTCATGGAGCCACCCACGCACACTCCTTAATTTCTCATTGCCTTGCATTATTGCCATAGCACTTGCTGCCTCACTAGGGTGAAGGAGAAGAAGTGCGGCACCAATCTCTACACCAAATCATGAGGTGGTGAGAAATTCGACATATTTCATAGAAGAAATCTGCTAACAAATAAATAAATACTACAAGCTAACATTCTAATTAATACACAAAAACGTGTGATCATGGACAAGTCTATAAGCTTACTCTTCGAGGACAGCTCCAAATTTGTCTTATAAAGGCTGTGGAATATCTAATTCAATAAGGAAAGAGAATGATAAGGCAGCTCTCCTGAAGAGGTAATAAGCTCATGCACTTTTATAGAACTCATTTCTATACTTACAAATTTTCTATACTATCCTATCATATTACTCTATTTTTATGTTATTTTATGTTCATATTAGCTATCCAAATTTTAAGTCATTTGAGGCAAGATTTGGATCAAACATTGGAAATATAAATCATGAATAACTTTTAAGTTGTTGAATTTGGATATCTAAAAATCATATGAATATATTTGTCTTGAAAAATATTTTCATAAAAAATATGCATATAAATATCACTTTTTTATAAATATTTTCATAAAATAAGAAAGTTAGTTATGATTTGGAACCGTGCCACTTTCTAAAATGACACTTTTAACGGGAGTACATCAGCTTGTTCTTTTGACCAATCAGCGTTTATTTTCATCCACGAAACAGTATTTTTCTCTTACAACAAATCAGCACGAGTCGAAATCAGCGGCTTATTTTTAGCCAAAAAGAACAAGCTGATCCTAGGCCTTATAGATGTATCCTAGTGCGCAGCTGAAGTACTGCAACGACATGCGAAGGTATTCATTGCTGGCTGGTGAGAAGCATATCCTCCGTCTCTCTCTCTCTCTCTAGTTTTACGTAGTACTCCTATATATCTCTATCTCCCCTCTCTCCTCTCTCTCTCTCTCTGCAGCTGGGGCTGGGGGTTCAATGCAATCTTCTTTCTAGACGTCTGTGTGTGGGTCTCGGGAATACGACGATCCATGCATGTACAGCAACATACAGCAGCTACCACGGGCTGCATGCCTACAGTACGTAGCAAGAGGGCAGTGGTAGAGGCAACGACGACGACGTCATGCTGCTGCTTGCCTGCTTCCTAGCTACAGAAGCTCTTGGCCTCCAATAATTCTTTTCTTCCCTGGCTCGACAAAGTTGACAAAGTTAATGTCTGTCAGAAACTGTTTTCGTCCACTCACCTTTTCCCATCCATCCTTCATCTTTCCGGCCGTTGTTTTGTCTAGTAGCTCGTGTACGTTGGAATTGGCCGTCTATCCTTGCATTCTAGCTCTTGCATATAGGAGCTCGAAGGAAGTGAACCAAAAGTCTAAAACACAGGAATATGAATACTAGAAAAAGAAACACATGATTCAAGTTATATGCCACCGCTTGTAATTCTGCAGGAACTGAAAATGTAGAAAAGTTTGTAATGGATTTTGTGGATGCAGAGCGCAGAAGAAACACATGAATTAGAAAAGAGCGAAACACACATTTAATTTCGTCCAAAGTTTCTATGAACTGAGCCATTTCATACAAATGTTGGATGGCCAATCATTTGGTCGTCAAAAGTGGCCACGTAGGAAAAAAAGTTCATATAGATTTACAATAATCCTACAAAAAATTCGTCCGCAAGAGAATATGCGCCATTAACTTTAGTACTACTAGTACGGTTTCATGAGTTAAGGTGGAGAGAAATGAAGATGCAACAGAGACAATTAGAGAGGTTTCAGAAAGGAAAAGCAGCAGCAGCAGCGAGGAGGAAAGCTCCATCTTAAACTGCTAGTAGTGAAGTTAGGCCTTGTTGCCAGACTGCTAGCTAGGCGAGCAGTTAACCTGATCTATCTCATCACAGCATTATTATTATATAATGGTTGCTGCAGCTCGTTGTACTGTCATCCCTGATCCTGCGTGGGTCATTAATACAAGGCCATTTCATCCCCTCATCCCTGATCTGATGGATCATTCCAAACAATATTATTATAGCGGTGTGCTGTACTGTAGGAGTACACAGCTCCGAGCAAAGCAGCAGGCAGCATGCATGCTGGCTGGCTTGGTTTGAAATTGCATTGCATTGCAGCATGCATCAATTCCTGCCCAGAGCGAAGTGAATTGGCACCAAGGGGTGTTTAGATCCCAAAATTTTTGAGATTTTGGCACTGTAGCAGCGAGGAATCTTTTGCAATAAGTGTTCAATTATAGCCCAAATAGACTCAAAAGATTCGTCTCGCGATTTACAGGCAAACTGTAGAAACATCAAAAGTTTCGTCTACATTTAATGTTCCATAATGTGCTGTAAAATTGATGTGACGGAAGTTTTAGGATTTTGGAGAGGAACTAACACCACCACCACCACACCCCCCCCCCCCCCCCAACCCCCCAAAGGACGGCACTCACCCTGGCGCACAGTGCCGTGGTACTGCTGCTAAAAAGGTTTGAAATGCTGAGAGAGAGAGAGAGAGAGCTAGAGAGAGTACATGCATGCACCATGCATCTTTCATGGAGTAGCGTCTCTTTTCTATCTGATCAAAAGAAAGCTGGTTGTTGGCTGCCTCTGCCTGTGCCTGCATGCGTGCAGTAACTCCACACACAGCACAACCTCTCCTACAATAGACATATACTACAGTACCACTAGCAAAGCTAGTACTAGGTTGCGTAGTGTAGCTACTAGTGCATGCAATAACTTGCATTGCATTGACACAAACAAAAAACATGCTAGTGTGGATCTGATGATCAGAATTCAGTATAGTAGTCGTAGCTGCTGCTAGTGTTTCTTCTTGAATACTATGTACAATCCTTCTGCTCTTGCTCTTGCACTGCATGCTCTTCCTGCACTCTCTAGCTAATAACTATGAAGGCATTGAAGATCTCTGGCACGCCATGCCCAAGCCGATGCAAGTCGTCTTTCTTTCCAGAATTCAGCAGTACTCTCCACTAATCACGATCAGAGAGATCAGTGTGATGATCGAGTACTCCGGCCTACTCCTAGCGTATTCAATCACTCACTGGCTGTAAGCTGACCATCGATCTAACTCCAATCCAAAACAGATTCTCCAGGCCAGCACTCACCTTCTTTTATGGCCGGCCCAGTAAGCTGACGCGACTGTGCTGCGCGTTATTTGCATGGATATTCAAGTCATCGCTGCTTGTGAAATAAACATCTTGTCCCTCTCGATCCATCTCTCTGCCATGGCCATGCATGCATCCATTCAATTCATTCTGCTTCCGTTGTTTGCTTTTCTGCACTTCAATTTATGCATGCTACACAAGTTTATTTATTAATAATATACTCCTTCCATCCCAAAATAAGTGTCGTTTTTTACTTTTTAAAATTGACGTTTGACCATTCGTTTTATTTAAAATTTTTAAAAAAAATATAAAAATAAACAAATCAAGATTAAAGTACATCTACTAATGAATCATTTCATAATAAAAAATAATTTTTTTATAGAATTTTTGAATAAGACGAATAATCAAAAGAAGATAGTCGAAATGCTAAAACGACATTTATTTTGGGACGGAGGGAATATATACATGTCTTGGCTGACGAAGCTGCAGCCCTACACATACGTACGCGCTCCATTGCCCTGTTTGTCCATGCATGGCCGGCGCTAGCTTTTCTGTTCGATCTATGGATATAAAAATATGCACAGTGACCCAGCCTTTTGGCTTTGTCATACATGTAGGTCCCTGTTTAGTTACACTGTAAATTACAATTGTAACTACTTACATCAACATTGCGACATATGTATAGAACATTAAATGTAGACAAAATGTTTGCATGTTTGTACTTTTTGCATGTATATCACGAGACGAATCTTTTAAGCCTACTTAATTAGGCTATGATTAGACAAAAGTTGTCAAATACAAATAAAAGTGGTACAGTATAGAATTACAGCTGCAACTAGTAACTATACGCAGCAGTAGTACTACAGAACACGAGAGAGGCACTAGTTGTCTGTTTCTTAGGCCCTGTCTTCAAAATTTTAAGATTCTCATCATATCAAATGTTGAATGTTGCGACGCATACATAGAATATTAAATGCAGATAAAATTTTTGTATATTTGCGCAGTTTGCATGTAAATCACAAGATGAATCTTTAAGCCTGTTTGGGTCATGATTGGACACTTAGGCCCCGTTTAGATCCCAGTTGCAGTTGCAATTCTGCACTGTAGCACATTCGTTTGTATTTGACAACTTTTATCCAATCATGGCCCAAATAGGCTTAAAAGATTCGTCTCGTGATGTACATGCAAAAAGTACAAACATGCAAATATTTCGTCTACATTTAATGCTCCATACATATACCGTAACGTTGATGTGACTAGTTGCAATTGCAATTTGCAGTGGATCTAAATAGGACCTTATTGAAAAAGATTTCTTCTCCAAATTACAAATTGTAACTGCATCTAAACGGGCCATTAGAAAGAGGTCTGCAGCTGCTACCTGCTACTACTGGAACTTGCATAAAAGTTTTTGAAAGAAAACAGGAACTGTCGAATTGCTAGCTTCTGCTGGCTACTGACTTTATAATTGAATGAGATCGTAGAGGCAGCAGCAGGGTATGTAGCTAGGCCGGTCATGCATGCGTATACACACTGTACTGTAGTGCTAAAATTTCACTTTTGTAACGCCGCCGGTGCGTGGTGTCAGTTCCGTTCATTTGCATGCAGTTGAGATGATGAACATTGAACTGTTGGTGCAGTGGCAGCCATCCATGCATGCTTTGTTAGTTGTTACCGATCCAAAAGATGATGATACCCTAATAAGCAGTGACTAAGCTAAGCTCAAAAATTGTGATGGGCAGTCATTCAGGATTCAGAGATGGACAGTTGGAAAGTTTCTTTTCTCTCTTTTTTTTTAACCAAGGAAGGTTACAACGTCCCACAGAGGGGGCAAACAAAATTACATAACGAAAGATACTCATAGCTAGCTGTTTCCACCACCAAATTTTGGATAGAATGTGCGAGAAAATCCTAAGTCCAAAATGAGGGGGATCGGGAGTTACGACGGCTCATTCATGGCTTTGGTTGGGATCGGCTACATGTAGAGGTGATGTCATCGACCCGTGTTGAAGCATGGCACATTCATGGACAACATGCTGGACTCTGATAATAAGGAAAGAGTAGAGGTCCAAGTTATTTTATAATTTAGAAAGTTTTTCTTTCATTTTAAGTCTACATTGAGTCACATTAGACTAGAATTCGTGTTTAAGCCTAGGGCATGAATATAAACCCCTTGACCATTGTAATGAGATATCCAATCATCAATACAATTTCGGCTTACGCCGTCAAACCATAGGAGTAGAAGTACTGTAGATCTGGACGAGTTCTTCATCAACTAGCATGGCTGCATTGGTATGGACCGAACTCCAGCTTGTTTGTGAGTACCGTCACAACTTATGTTATACCTATATATATAATATTCCATCGGTGTGTTTGAACTTTTACTAGTAAACTCAAGTTAGTTATCGATCTGTATCGTTATTCGTAAGTATCAATCCGCTTGATTTCTTACGAGTCATATATAGTGTAGATCAAATTCGTTGATCCTGTGTTAAGTAGCTTGCTATTTAGCCCATTATCAATAGTTATCGAATTTAACAAAGATAGTATATATGTTATGCTTGCTATTTAGGGTAAACTGATTAGTTATCGAATCAGCTAGAATTGGTAAGATATACCTTACTATTTTGAGTAGATTCACCAGTTATCGGTTTTATTATAAATATAATAATATCAACCCTCGTGATCATCAACATAGAAGTGGATCTGTCTTACATTTATTTGATTAGTCGTCTCCTAAGTTAGGTCATATCTGTTATGTCCCAATCTTGATCAAACATAGCACGTATTCCGAGGCATGTTTGGATCCTGACAAGTTGTTAGCTAAAGCCTAAAGGATCTAATCTAACGGCCCTCCCATAAACTGCATGCGAATGTTTCCATGGATTTCATAGCTTTAATTGTTATCATTGTCATTTTTGATTGGTCTGTTTGAACCTCACTCACAATAATGATACTCAATTAAATTTAAGTTGTTTACAGATCCGTTTGCATTAGACAGTCGATTGTAAAAATGCTATAATCATGACCTGTTACGACAAAACAAGAGCCGGCTGTTTTTAGCCGATTTTTCCATACTCAGTGCGGCTTATGATGATATGGGCATGCGGCCGGCTGTCCCTGCACGTAACACGGACATGATGCATGCAATGCATGCATGCGCGTGGCTGACCCGCGGGCTCTCGCATGCGCCATGCCATTGCCATGCGCGGCGCGCGCACTGCAGCACGTACGTACCAGTGCGTGCATGCATGCAGACGTAGCAGCTAGCAGCTACTCCTACTCTACTCATCGATCCATCGAGATCATCGATCGATGGATCCGATCCTTCCTCTTCGTTCTGACGATGTGACCACTCCCTCATCATCTCATGAATCATATCCACTCAGGTCTGGTCTGCTCTTGCATTCGTTAATTGCGTCATTTCTCTTCTTTCTCACGCCAACACACCAGCACCGGCCGGCCAGAGGCAGGCAGACCATGCACGCCGAGCATGCTGCCTGTTACACGTTCAATGCCAAACCTACTGCCTACTGCATTCCTGTCTCTACTCTACACATGCATGTACTGTATACAATAGGTGTGTATATGTACGCGTGTGCCACTTCTGCCCTTGCCCTGCACCGCGCAGGAGAGAGATCGTCGCCTCGTCCGAGGTCCCCTTTACTTCCTAATTTTTTTTTTTTTGTCATTCAACATCACATCGATTGTACTTTACGTCAGCGATGGCATATTTCTACTTTTTGCCTGACTAGCTCGGGAGAAATCTTTTGAGTCTACTTGGTCTATGATTAAACAAAAGTTATCAAATACAAACAAAATTACTACAGTATATTTTTCACCCTTTTCACCCAACTAAACAGCCGCGAAGTGGCAAGGGACCACTCCTCCTCTATACAGTAGTTAGCTATCTGCATGAATCGATGCCCGGCCTGCACGACGACACTACTGCAATGCGATCTTAATGTTTTGTCTTTACCCATAACATTCCAAGTGTTGTCAACTCGGCCGGCCCTTACCAGTACTCGCACAGTGTCACTGCCACTGGCAGGCCCACACTGATCAGAGATCACCATGCCTCTCTGTTCACCATGCCTCTCTGTTTACCTCTCTTCCATGAAAGGTTACGTTTGCAGTTGCAGGGACGACATGGATTGCAGATTTGCAGCTTGCAATGACAGGCCTCTCTTCTAGCTCCTCTTCTTCAACTCCCTGCCTGCCTGCATCTATCGATCCCTATGGCGAATTAAGAATTCTGTCACGCATTGACTTGTGCTTAATTAATTGATTGATCGTACTCCCTCCGTCCCATAAAGACTGTCGTTTTAGACTTTTCAGACATCACGTTTGACCATTCGTCTTATTTAAAAATTTTATATAAATATTATTTATCTTATTATGATTTGTTTTATCATTAGAGATACTTTAATAATTATCAATTAATTTTATATTTTGTATAAAATTTTTTAATAAGACAGATGATCAAACATAGTTTCTAAAAAGTTTAAAATGATGGTCTTTCTGAGGAGTAGGGAGTATCATCGTAGCGCAGCTATAGGCTATGGCTAGGCCCTATATAGCCCAATTAAGTGGCCATCTCCTCCAAAGTCCAAACAATGGCGATCAGTGTGGGCCACACCGCCGGATTGTGGTGTCGAGAAGCAGGGTACAAACAGTAGGCAGAATAGATGCCGCCATAACATCATACTACTACTACTACTAGCGGTTATGTTTACTCACTCTGTCCTAAAATAAGTGTTGTTTTTGACTTTCTGAAATTAACGTTTGACCATTCGTCTTATTCAAAAAATTTGCGTAAATGTAAAAATAAACAAATCAAGATTAAAGTACTTCTAATAATGAATCATTTTATAATAAAATAATTAATTTTTTTATAAAATTTTTAAATAAGACGAATGATTGAAAGAAGATAGTCAAAATCCTAAAACGACACTTATTTTAGGACGGAGAAGTACATACTACTACTAGCAGTTATGTTTGTACTCCAAGCAGAAAGAATATAATTATTTAATGTTTCGGGTCAAGCTCGGGCTTCACGGGCTCCAATAGACAGTCTATTTCCACATTTCCTTTACTTTGATTATCATTCTCACTCCTTGGGCTCCTCATTCTGTTGCTAAGAAATATTGCCCCAATTCATTAGGAAATGGTAAGATCTTTAGTGAAATGGGGTCATCCATACCATCTTGACTTGGTTCTACTCCCCCCTCTTTTAAAAAAGTACTGATTCAGGTTCTCTTCTGTAAATATTATTGAAAGAGAGAACATGTTGAACAAGGTCTTCTCCATTGGAACTTTTGATTTAGATCAGGAAAGCTTATTGCTATCATCATTATTGTCTTCGTTGCCGTCATCCCTATCAATGTAGTAAAAAACGAGAGCAATTTAGGATGAACAAGGCATTATTTTTCAATCTAAAAGAATCGGAATCCAAATTCGAATTGAATAGGACTTGAGCGTCATCATCATCATTTTATTTCTCCTTGGGGGTTCAAGCCATTCTATGGTCACCATAGAATCGGCCACCAATCTCCGCAGGACAACCTAGTTGACCTTGAGCGCTTGAAAAGAACTACACTTGTTTGCAAAGTCACATTGGGCTTGCTTCACAGGGTCACAACAGTTCGAGAAACCAACTGACCCAATCCCGGCCAACTAACAGTGGTCAAAGCAGCCTAGATCCCTACCTACTTACGGCCCACATAAACTATGGGCCTGTTTATATGGCCCACGTAAAGTCCTGAAAGCAACTAAGTTGTTCTATAAGGGCTATGCATAAATCTGTTTAAGGATTTTGTTGAGTATTTTTTTTCACTCTTTTCAGGGCCTTATATTTATTCGAGATTATTATTCCAATTACAATCAGGTGCCAATCAAAAAAATGTCACAGAATGGCAGAGTTTACTGTTTGCTCGGGCTCCCAATGAACCTGCTTGTTTGTACGTCACAACACCATTCCATTCTGGTTTTTGCGTCTAATGTGCAGCATGCAACGCCCAGGCAATCAGTTCAACCAAAAAAAAAAAAGACTTGTACGAGTTTACATCATCCCTACCCTGAGTATTCAGTTATTACAGGCTACAAAAGTTCCTTGTGATAAAAAAAACATCAACAAAAATCATTTAGGAGACCATATAACCCATATCTCAACTAACAAGCAGTCAAACCACGAGAAAAGGTGCTTACTAAATCGTTTCATACATGGATCCATACACATACTCCTACAGTACTACTAGACTTAAAATAAAGAACTGTTCTTAGCTTATTACCATGCCAGCATACCTGACAATACTGCAACTGTAAGAAGGTATATTTGTCCAGATATCCTGAAATTGGACAGATAAGGCACAGCTTTACCTTGCATAATCCATTCCATTAAGGAAAAGCATTACTGATAACAATTGCGATATTTTGCATGGGTTATTCTGCTGAACAAGATCCTAATGGAAGATAATATGAAAGCAAAGTGGCTGGCCACACAATCCCACCTGCAACTGCGATCAACCAACGAACAGAAACCAGAAGTCCTCATGGAGTGTGTTTTCACTTTTCAAAAAGGCAGCCTGCCCCAGGATGTTGAACACTCTTGTTAACGTCCCAAACAACAGTTTTACTCAACCTTAGGTCGTAGTGGAACGGTGGGAACTCGGTACGACGGTATCAGCGCGTGGTATTTAAGATTAAGGCATCTACACGCCATGGAACATGGACAGATAGGAATTACTGAATTGCACAGTTGTCCAAAACAACTCGGCAAACAAGTGTACTGTGCACAACACCTTGTATATTCTTGCCCTTATCAGTCATCAGAGAGGATTTACACTCGAAGAATCTGGTGTTTTGCATGACGCGAACCTGGTTTCAGTCAGCACCTGTTCTCTCTTTTTTTTTTTTATGAAACTGGAGGGGCTGGGCAGCCCCTACATTAGGGGACAAAGAACGAAATAAAGAAAATATAACTAGCCGGAGCAATTACAGTAAATTTTCGACCCATAGATCAAATGTTGATGAAAGATTGGCCTTTGTCCTTAGGGAAAGGATTTTAAGCTCCTTCTGAAAAATTTCCCTTACTACAGAAGTGTTCGGTTGTATCCCCTTGAAGATGTAATCATTTCACATTAGAACTGCAATGCCCATGAAAAACAGGGGTGGGATTGGTCTCTGATTTGGTTAACTGCTTCCATTATATCTGAGTTTGCCTAAAATGAGATTCCAAACTGTACGTTGTTCTCGCTTCTGTAGATACATAGATTCTATCGTGCATCTAGACATGGCCTATACCTAGATATATAGCAAAAATAATACCTAGAAAAGCTAGAACGATTTATAGTTTGGAATGGAGGGAGTATAAAACAAAACCTAGAGTAATCCCTAAAGATTACATATAAGTTATCCACCACATCATTATGAACATAAATTACTTCCTAAATTTACTTCTAAATTATCTATGTACATTATAAAAAAGATTATCTGCAAAAGTCCTTGTTAATATTAAAAATAAATGAACTCAAAGATATAGATGCATGAGCATGATAATGATAAGTATTCACCAAAATAGTGTGCCTCCAGTGCCACTTCCTACTTGTGTTACCCTGGCGCGAAGGTGGGGGCTGATTTTCTGCTTCCTGTTTGCTATGTTCAGGACTACTAGCATTGTTGTTTGCGGTTTCTCCGAAATTGAAATCCTTATGCTCGCATCTCGTTTCCCTCTGGCCAAATAAAGAAACAACAGCCATAGTTAGCCGACTCAATTCATTTATTATGCTTATGCCTGATAAAATTACCACTTCATTTTGCAGTAATATTGTGACCCATATGTCATGACAGTTCAATTCTCGTCGGTCGCAGGCGCATAAAGATGAAACTTTCCCATCCAAACATTACCACCATGTCATGTATATTCGGTGCAATCATTCAATCATCAAATACATGGTATGATAGACCACTAAAGTAAGAAAAAAAGAAAGTACTTACAGCATGTAGAATCATCCTATGGAACATCTTTTAGATAAAGGATAGATCGTCTATCCGGCTTCATTCATTCGAATAGAATGAAATCAGGCCACATTATTACAAGAGTTTGTTTTAACCAAACCAACGCTAAACTCGGTAGTCTCACACAACCGATGGCGTAGAGAACTCCCTGACCTATGGAACATCTAGCTTATTACAATCATACAATCACAAAAAGCAATATCCAGAAGACAATCTAGACCACCACGAAACCATCTCAGATACCCTCGTGCAAATCCATGTATATATGCAACACCATGAAACCATCTGATGAAATATCTCTACATCAACAATGCGGCACATAAAAACTTCATCTATTGCAACATCAAATAATTCAATCTAGATCGAGTTCACCATAAAGCAAGTAGCATCGAAGATTGATCGTGAGAACATAGAATTCATCTACCACAACATAAAAACTCATAAAGTGTAGATACAGTTGCCTCACTAGTGAAGGAGCAACCATCACATAGGAGCTCTGTTATGGACGGTGTTGGCATTTCTTAACGTCGTTACAAAAGATAGACTAAAAGTCCATCCCTGGCAATGGCGTCAGAAATGCTTGTTGGCGTTTCTTAGCATCACTACTAAAGATAGACTAAAGGTCCGTCCTTAATAATAATAATACTAGAAACATAAGTTGACATTCCCAACCACCATTACTTCAGAAAGGTAACCCTTGGCCCTTAGTGGCGCCGGCCTAGGTAATGCAGTCTGGTAATAGCAGTTAGTGGTGCCGGATTGGCCTTCCTAACCGTCATTACTTACGATATGCAAAACTGTGGCACGGCGCCGTGGGGTGCAACAGGAATTACAATCCTTAAGTAACGGTACTTAGGTACGCCAATCGATAGCTCAGTAAGAAATAAGATTACTCTGCAAGCGCAGAGAACTATCATTGTAGCATTTCAACCCGTGAGTATTCAAGGGTGTCGTATTTATAATTTTCCGTAGGAGGGCATGATGAATTTCATCTAGCTTTTGGTATAAACATGATCACTTATTGAATGCATAGGTAGGCATAGCATAAGCAGGGGTTAAATCAAGTTTATAAGATAGTGGACACACGCATCGGAGCAACCTCAAGGATAAAAAGAGAAAAATAAAGAATAAAAGAATACAACTAACTGAGCAGACTTTGGTCGTATACAGCTATGCAAAGAATAGCATTTACATCTAACTAGTAAGACTAAAATCAGGGCTAAGTCTGGGATGATAGGGAGATCCCCGCAGCTGGTCTGCCAGCCAATAGAGACTTTTCGAACTCCTACTCAATACCCGAACGTGGGGGAGTGCTAGGGATGGACAGGGCTGTCACCACCTGCCCACCTACCCCTCTGCCCATGGGGTACCGACATATTCGCTGATCTCCGCATACCCGAACACAATGCTCGCGTAATTGGAAACAACTCCTAACCTCCCGGGACCCCAACCCTTCGGATTGACAGGCTCGGCTAGGAGGAACCATGACAGCACAACGAACTATTATCCCATCCATAGTTCTTCCTCTATTCCTACTAATTTGATGAACGATGAAAAACTTTGATGAACATATCAAGAACATAACACATAGACTATGAACTAGTTCATATGCCATCATAATATGAACAAGATTATACTCTAATTCAGATGCATTGCTATAAATATAAGATGAGAACTTGCTCATAGAGGAGAACTGAATTATATTCATACCAAGGTGTTCTTGATTCCTCCAAGGAGACAAGCTCTCCTTGATAGCTTTGCCTTGCTCTACTACTACTAAACTAGAGAGAACAAGTATGAAATATGAGGTGTAATGCTCCAAATATTGGTGTGTGTGAATGATGAAGGAGCACCATCTATTTATAGCTAGAGTAGGACGGTTTGGGCGTCTCCAGGATTGGAAGGAGATGAAACCGCCCTTGGGAAACCGCCTAGAGCACCGCCTCCGAAGACTGGGCCCGGGAAGCTCCACCTGGGGGGCGGCCACACCTGGGGGCGATCGGTCCCCTGGCTGGGCCTATTGGTCACCGCCTTCAGGTGGTCGGTTGCTCCCTGGGTCTGGGCCTCTCCTGTGGTTACGGATGGATCTAGTTCATTGTTTGAGATGTGCTTTCCTCTTTTCTTGGTTTGCGCCTTCTCTAAATACGTTTCCTGAAAGTGCGCTTTCTTATGGATTTTACGCATTTTCACGTATCAAACCTGCATGTTATATACACAACAAAACTCATGAAAAGATTAGATAAAAGCTCTACCTTCTATTTGTTTTAGTATTAAAATGATGTTGTATTTTAATTACTAAGGACCGCCAACAGACGACAATGATTATATACAGAGGGAGCAGAGCAGTGGCTGAGGAGTAGCATGTGAGATGCGCAGGATGTGCGTGGTCACCACGCCCACGGCAGCGCTGTCCCTGGTCTTTAGGATCTTTTGGCTATCCGCACCACGGATCTGTAAAGCCGCCTCAACGCCATTCTTAGAGATGGAAGGGGTGCACCGCAAACCTGCAAATGCCACGGTATAGTCCAGGTCGCTATAGGGAAACGGTACAGCTAGAGGTGAGGAGAGAGGAGCGCTATCCACTGTAGTGGGCCCCGCGCCGCCGGCCATCGTCGTTGTCAAGCTCGTCTGTCCCCGCGCCGCCGAGTCGAAGGAAGGAGCTCTCGGATCCGCTGCGCTCAGGCCGCCGCTGAGCTGGTCCGGCCGCCGCAACGCCCCCAGATCCACTGTGCTCGGGCCACTGCCGCGCCGCCATCCCCGCGCTCGGGCCGCTGCCGCGCCGCCCCGCTCGGACCAGGAGGCCGTGCCTGCGCCGCGCCACTGGGAGCCCACGCCGCCGTAGGTGGAGGGAGCGCGCCGGTGAGGGCCCGCGGGAAGGAAGCGTGGTGGCGGCGCGCGGCGAGGAAATGAGAGGATAGAGGCCGGGATAGAGATGAGTGCGCGGCAGCTGAGCTCGCCTGTACGCCGCCTGCCAAGCGGATCCCATCCCTTTTAGCGTGTGCGGTTGTGATAGGGCAGTGTGGATAGCCTTACTCAATTTGTTAGCTCAGTTTGTCAGGTGTAGTCTCTGGTTGGGCATGTACAGCGCGTCTATTAGACTCGGCTGTATAATTTAATTTTTGCAAAAAAACACCCCGGCGCTCCTAATTGAATGAGGTGAGAGAGGGAGCCCGTCGTCTCGCGAGGCGACGCTCCCGGCTCGTGCTCCCAGACGTCGTCGCCGGCCAAGAGACGCGCTGTACGGGGATGCTGTCTCCAAGCCAAGCGCGCGGGATCGAGTTGTGGCGCGCTCGATTTCCTTTTCCGCGCCAAAATCGCCCATGCCCATACCATATATTGCCGTCCTCTCCGAGATCCGCAGCCATTCGTCGCCGTCGAGATGGAGCCCAACAGCGACCCCCAATCCAGGAAGAACAAGTTTGTTGCTCTGGGTCGGATGGGCAACAGTCCAGCGGCGTCTTCAGCGGCGGCGACGGTGGCGCCAAGCAACTTCGTCCGCAGCAACGGCCGCGGATCCGGCTTGTCGGCATCCCTCTTCCATGCTGCCGGCGGCCCATCCCCTTCCTCGTTGTCTGGATCTGTCGCACCAAAGACAGCTTCATACATGCCTTCCTCCATGGGTGATCTTCCTCGAACTGATGCCTCCAGTTCTTCCCTTGTTGGGCGAGGTGGTTTCACCGGCTCCCCTTCATCGTCTCCAGCCTGGTGGCATGCAGCTGCTAATGGTGGCCCAACAGCTTGGGATCCAACACGGTATATTTCTCTGCACTAGGTCTAGCTTAGGGATTGAATTTTTCTTCATTTAAATCTTTTGCCGTATGGGTTAAGGGATTGATGCCCTACTAGTTGGCCGTGTACAAGGTTTTAGTTAGCAATGTCTATGTGCTATCAGTACGCTCTCTGTTTGCAATTTCGTTAGTAATTTCAGTTAGCAATTTCATTGTAGAACAAATAAGAATCCTGAAGTAGAGATAAAACAAATTAGTATCTGTTAGTAGTTTCAGTTAGCAGTTTCAGTTAGTTTCAGTTAGCAGTTTCAGTTAACAAATTAGTATCTGTTTACATGTGTTTGCTTTATACAGTACAGGTGTATTTCAGAGAAATGGTAGTAGTTGCAGTGAGTTGTATCTAGTACTGCCTTTTCTTTTATATTCAGCTTTGTTGAAATGAAAATTAGTTGCTTGACTCCTTGTTGTGCATAAATGCTTCCAGGGACAACAGTTCACATCCCCCTGGTGGATTTATGGGTATTTTGAACAACCAGGCCAATTTGCATTTGGTTGGTGCTCCATCTCACTATGCACCTTCCAAGGCTCCAAGATCTGCTGATGTTGGAGGAAGCTTTGCCTCAATGGATGCAAGTTCGCCCTCAGATGTTGAAATCCTATCGGACAAGCAGCCTGCTGTAGTGGACAGAGATAGTGAAAATGTTAGGACTGAGAAGTGAATCATGTGGACACCAAAAGAAGACGAAGTATTGATGAGTGCTTGGATTGAAAATTCGACGGACTCAACCACCGGAGCCGATAGGAAGGGCGAAGCATATTGGGGTGATGTTATTAAGGCATACAACAAGAACATCCCATCGCAGTGGAAAAGGAATGCAAAGCAAGCCAAGGATCGATGGCACAAGATTAATAGGTGGTGTGACCTCTTTGAATGTGCATATTTGAAGGTTGCATGCTATAAAGCCCAAACGTTGGTTAATGAGGAGATAAGCTGGAGATGAGTTGAGAGTCAATCTCTCCCGCTCCCCTGTCGTGGGCGACGCCGAGCCACTGCAAAGTTTACACTGCTAGTACCTCGCTAGGTCACGTACACTGACGTACGTTAATATATTATTATATATATAATTACTGTCATCCGTTAAATTTTGTTTAAGTCTGAATAGATTTGTACCCTCTTCCTCGTTCCAAGAAAATTTTGAATTCTAAATTTATCGCAAAAAACTTGATATTTTAGCTTTTGGACTAGGTTGGGCTCAAATCAGCTTGTGACTGTACTCAAATAGGAGTACCACCATGCATAAGCCGAAGGCAACTTCGGGAGAAGTTGGTTTTATAGCCACACGATCCTTATTTCGAGCTTCGTGCACTGTATTGGTAAAAAAATAAATGTATTTCGTATATAGAATACACGCCCATCCCATCCGGTCTCTCTCTCATACTTCCTCCTCCATGCCAGAAAGAATGTAATTCTCACTTACCGAGGAGTCAATCACTTTTTAACTTTGACCTAAAGATATACGAAAAAGTACTCATATTTATAATACAAAATAAATATCAATAGATTAATAATGAAATATATTTTTATAAATAAATTATATTTGAGACATATATATTAATATTAATCATTGTAAACTTGGTCAAAGTTTAGCAAATTTAACTAACACCAATCTCATAATTGCTTTTTTTTTTTTTTTGGACGGAGGGAGTACGCCCGTTGTCCTCTTCCTCTATGCAATTCTTGCGAACCGAGGACCTTCCCCGGCGCCGCCCGTCCCCAGGTGCCATCCCCCATCTCCGGCGCCGCCCCCATCTTCGGCCCTCCCCCATCTCTGGCCCTCCCCCGGCGCCAGCCCCCACCTCCCGTGGGCTATAGAAGGACCTGGCCGGCCGGCGGGAGGCAAGCTAGCCCGACGGTGGGGAAGAAGGATGGGCGGTTTAGGGGCCCTGGTGTTGCCCACGACAGCCGGGCCTAGGGAGGGGCGGGGGCGCCATGGCCGGAGGGGGAGGGTAACAAGAAGGCCGTCGCAGGCGGTAGGGTTCGCTGGAGCTCCGGCGAGCCCTACCGCTCGCGGCAGGGCCTAGGGCGGTGGCCGGCGGCGGGGGCGAGGTGGAGCAGGACTAGATCCCGCCGGACTCGACCTCGTCCATCGTCCTCACCGGTGGATAGCTCATTTGGGCTCCTGCTCTGTTGCTGCCATGAAGCCGTGGTTGGTGAGCACCAGGCTCGACGGTGAGAGGGAGGTGGTGGTAGACGGTGTTGGGTGTGGATCCGTTGCCGGATTTGGAGATTGTGGAGGTCGCGTCACCGTCAGGGTGCGTGGTGTGGAGGCGGCGGGGGAGCATGCGAGGATGAAGAAGGAAGAAAGAGAAAGCGTAAGTGCTGTCCAGCTGTATTTTCCGGAGGAGTATACAAGAGTTAGTATCACTTCCTGCACCAATCTAGATGTATCAAATGGATGGTCACAAAATAGCCTTCCCGGGAAGTGCACTTCGGAAAAACCACTCTCCCACAGTACACTCGATTTTTCTCACCGCTCCTTACTCAACGACCGCGAGAATGAGCTGCGAACCCGATTTTAGGTATGGCAGTCCCCTCCTCACCCTCACCATCGCTCGTCTACTACCGCACCATGTCTCCACTCACAGCATCATGCGAAACACAGCAGCGCTAGCTAGCTACCCTAGCTAGCTGAAGCGAATGTGGCCACTGAAAACCTGCTGTCGGCCATCAGAGGAGAGAATATAATAAAGGATGGAGTTCCGTTGCTTAGTACTGTTGTTTGGAACTTCTTTTATTCGCACCTATTCGATCTCCTAGTCCAAAATACAAAGATAATTAAGTGGCATCAAGAATTCCCAACACAATCTTTGAAGAAGCGCAACCTGTTCGGGCGGAGGCGACGGCCGGAGCAGAGACGATGGCGCCGAATCTCACAGAGTATTCAAGTGCACCTTAGCTTAATATCATTACCAGTACCGAAGTACGTAGAATTGAGAACTTGGGATGCTTTGTAAGGTAATAAAGCATCCCAATCCCGCAGTCACCCTTTCTCGTAATAACATATACTCCCTCCATCCCTGCAAATAAATTCTCTCTTAGAATCCATTGTTGAATATATAACCCTGTTCGGTTTACCTTCTTTTCTATTTTAGTAGATTAATTTGGTGTGAGCTCGTTCTTTCTTCACGGAGGAGTGCATGGCTTAGCTTTATTTCAGTTGTGTGACCGTGCACTGCATTGGCTCGGGATGGCGCGGACCTATAGGAGTTGTGTGGTGCATGGTGTAATCAAGGTTGTGTGGTGCATGTTGTAATCAGGTCTGTTTATAAACCCATGAATGAAGAAGGAAAAGCACGGCAATTGGGTAGCAACAAACACTCTTGTGTGTGATAGCGTTGAGTTTATGTGCGTTCTGGGGCCATCCTCTCTAGTTCCGGCAAGTGTCGCCGGTGTAGGGAGACGACATCCATGCCGATCAAACTTTTTTAGCTTATAGCTATGGACTTTTTGACAAATTGGATCAACCTATGGTCCTTAAAATTGGCTTTGAGGCCACGGTGCAGTAGATCAAGTCCGGGTACTTCTCAGCAAGTGGACACGCGAGCCGGCGAGCGTGTCGCGGATACCAGATCTGGCTGTTGCGGCGAAGTTCCATGAAATGTTTGCCGAGCCGCTCTCCGCCTCCAGGCGGGCTGCCATGCGTGAGCTATACTCGATGGCTGCAGCACGCTCGAGGAGAGTGCTGCACATGGCAGACTGACGTAGCGGGCAGCTCTGAGGTCGCACAATTAGTTTCTTAGTTTAAGCAAACCAGTGTGTGTTCCACCGTCCTGCGGTGCTTTCTGTTTGTGTTCTACCTCATCACTAATGACATCTGGCTGTGATGTGATGCAGGACGTGTACGATTCCAAACTTCTTCTTAATGAAATACATGCTATGCACATTCTAAAAAGTTTGGGTCCTTAAAATTGGCAAGTACAACAATTGTCCTATAGCCAAGTTGGTCAACATTTTTGCTGATATGGATGAGAATAGAGAGTTTGGTTCTCATGCAAGCAAAAAGCTAGCATGAAAGCATGCATAATAGTGGATTCTAATAGAGATATACGTAGGAGGAATATGAAAGAGAATAGAAACATGTAATGTTAAAGAAATTTTATAGACAAATTGAAAACTAACCATTGTATAGCTTAACTTGTAATCAAACACTTGGCTCTATTATTCACGTTGCTATCTCACGGTATCACAGTGGGAACAGCAGCAGCAACAACTACTTTAACTTCTTTTAGCTTATTTTCTTTCACAGAACACTATTGAATTAGCTGAAATCAGCTGTTTTCACCGGCCGAATAGAGTGAAAGCCTGTCAGCCATCAGAGAAGAGAGAGAATATAATAAAGAATGGAGTTCCCCGGCGGACACTCAAAAGAAACTTTAGGAGTATAGGAATTTCGCATCTTTCTCACTCATTGGGACTTGTTTTATCGTTCGTGTACTATTGTTTGGGAACTTTATTCGCTTGGTACTGTTGTTTGGGAACTTCTTATATATATTCGCACCTGTCCAAGAAGCGAAAATAAGTGGCGTCAAGAATTCCCAATACAACGGACAAGTCTTTGAAGAAGAGCAACTTGTTCGGCGGAGGCGACGACGGGAGCCGAAGAGGGCAGTACGTAGAATTCAGAAGAGGGATTTAAGGTAATTATTAAATCCCTTAATTACTTAATTCTATGATGAATATCCTTACTTACTAGCTAGTATGGCAGTACATAGAATTCAGAAGCAACCGATGGGTTTTTCGCAATCAGCTAGTCAGGCGCGCCTTGTATAAGTTAGAGAAGCTAGATTCTCTCTCTCTCTCTCTCTCTCTTTCAAACTGATTGGAATTTGAACATTAAGATTGCCACACGCGTTCTTAAGGTAATAAAGCATCCCAATCCCACGATCTTCTTTTCCCATATATCATTTTAAGAGATATTTTACAATGCTTGGAAATAATATGAGCCCTCCATTTTCTTAAATCTAACGGTCTAAAAATAGATGGAACCAGATGAGAGATACTCCGAAACCATGCACCCGGAACTGGTTTTGAAGGGTACGAGAGTCTTTTGACATATAAGGAGCAGCTTCACTGAATAAGCTTCTTCAAATCACGGAGTTGCTAAGGCACTCCGATCACTACCACGACGACCCCGCCGATATGGTCGCAGCCGCAGCAGCCGGTTGCGGCCACCATCATCATAGTCAGCCGCGGCTCACTGTCTGGTCGATGGATCAATCGATGGATCCGCACGTTTCTTTTTTATCCTGTTGCTGATGATGGTGGTGTCAATTCATCATCATCTTCCTCACTTCATGCTAGCTGCTATTCTTGGTACATAGGTGTTGTGTTGGTCGTCTCTATGAGCGGAGCTCGAGGTGTGTAGATGGTTAGGTGGATTGGATCATGGAGGATGGGGTCAGGATTCGCGGGATTTTTGCCATTGTTCAACGGATCATGCATGGATCGGCGGCTAGGCAGCTTGGTACATAGGTGGCCTGCGAGCTTGGAGGCGATGGGGGAGGAGGAGGATCGGCGGCGTGACTCACGTGGTGCCGCGGAGGCGGAACCGTAGGCCTAGAGCAGTTCGTGGATTTGGATATAGACCGTGGAATTGGGAATTTGGGAACCAGAGCTGATGGAGGTGAGAATCGGTACAATGTACTAAACTACCCTTAGAGAGAATTAATGGAAGGAACCGGCCAAAAAGAGACTAGAGAGAGATTAACGGGAGGAACCACCGGTTCCTTCCAAGCACCGTAAAAATTCTCTCATTTTAATATTAGAGCGTGTTTGGTTCCTTTGCCGCCGGTCGCCTCGTCTAGCTCGCTCACCTCACCTCGCCTAGCCTGCTTGCAAAGCTATCTTCCAAGGTGTTTATTTCTAGAGCCGTCTCGGTTTGGAAACTATTTTAAGAGGAGGTTTTAGATTGAGCCGTCTCTAGGAAAAAAAAAGACGTTGCTACAAATACTTTTTGTAGTAGGGAGTTGTGCTAAAAGTAGCGATTGAATTATTTTGCCTAGTATCACAGAGTTTGATAAGTAGTCTTTCTTTAATTGCTTATATATCTACTATTGCAGATAATATATATATCCTCAGACTAGATAGCTGGATCATTGCATCAGGGCTCGAAGATCATGAATAATACTAATAACTGTACTATCCTGTCGGGCAACGAACGCATGGTAGAACGTATACCTCCTCAAATGACAACAAAAACGCTCCGAGCGAGCATGCTCATGTTGTTCAACGCCATCTTGATGGGAGTGGTGGTGGTTATAGGCGATCGCCAACATCAAGTGATCAGTGTAGCCACCGCTTTGTTCCTCCCCATCGTTTCCATTATTGTCGCCACCATTGATAGTGTTCATGGCCTTATTGAAACTTTACTCATACAAGTTCAGTGCCATGACGAGACGCATCTCAGCTTTGTCTTTGCATGGACAGGAGTTGTGGTAGCCATTGGTATTAGTGCAACTGCTGTAGTTGCTGGTGATGAAAGAGAAGGTAGAAACAATGGTCTGCCTATAAAACTGTGGGTTAAAGCAATTTGGAGTGCATACCTCACATTCTCAACCCTGTATCCACCGGATATTGTTCTTGTTCACCTATTTGTCATTATGTTTGCTAAACTGCTCTTCAAGTACGCCGCGCTTAAGATGGCGCGGCGATCTTTTGCACTCGGACGCAGTCCTCGTCTGATTGCAGGGTACATGGCTCAGCTCCAGCAGCCGGTGCATGATGAGCACACATCAGCATCACCACTTCCCCCTGCTCTTATAGTTATGGGTGAGGATAAAGTGCAGGTGGAGGAGCAGCCGCATGGTTACAGCTTAAAAGTTAAAACACAAGGACCGGAGCGGTGGAGATTTGACCAAATCAAACAACCTGGTGACACTAGACCAAGTTTGGGGGTTTCGTCACACGGACATTCTTCCTCAGATCTTGTCAGCAAGACCCAAAGATTTGTGTTGCTCATTTGCCTTGTTTAAGCTCCTACGATGTCGATTCGCAAAGTACACGGTTTCCGAGGCCGGCTTCATCAAAATCAGCAAGTTTTTCCGGGAGATATTGCTCCGCGGCGATGATTATGAAAGAGTGTTTGGGATGACTAGGGATGAGCTTTCATTCATCAATGATTATTACTTTTCATCCCTGCCAATCTATTATTCCCATCCTCTGCTTCCTGCCTTTAGCATCACGCTTTCACTCTGGAGCATCGGTTACTGTTTATGGCTGGTTGTGAACTTGACACATGGTTTAGTCATTTCTGGACACCACCGTCTTGGCCAGATAAACTGTTTGCTGGAGTTGACCACGCAGCATTGTGAAAATGATACTACAGGTCTTGGATATTATGATGGTTATTTTCCAGTGGTGCTTAGATTCGGGAGTTTGTACTACGACATAGTACCGTTATATCTAGCCATTGCAGTGCTTGTGCTTGCAGAGGCGAGAGAGATTGTTTCCTACATCTGTTCCAATTGGACTAAAGTAGCCCTCATTTGCAACCATGCCAATCAAGCTTGGTGGCAGCGATCCCGTGTTGTGAAGAAATGCATTTGCTCCCTGTTGAAGTATCGCAGATGCAAGCTGGTGAACAATTGGGACGACAAGATGAAACAGTGTTCAATTCTTGTGCTCCGTCCAAGGAAAACCCCACTTCTTCTGTGCCGGCTCCTACGTTCACTAGACAGAGGGGAGAAGGTTGAGGTACCAAGCACTGTGAAGACCGCCATCTTTGAAACACTCAAAGGAGAGAGCTTTACCACCGAGCAGGGTATTCTATATTTGGCTTACTTGCCGATTTTATCTCAAGTCATGTATACATATCTATTCCTCTTTGCCTTCCAAATGCAAGGAATAATACAACTGTTTGCACTGTTTTATATATTTGCAGTGCATTGGACCACCATCATCTCCGGTTCCTCTCAATATTGTTGCGGTGGCAGACAACCAGGTTACACCATACTTGTCTGGCACATCGCCACAAGTGTGTTTGAGGTGAGCCAGCTCCCACAGCCGGTGTCGGACCACAAGACTGTCGCCATTCACCTGTCGCGCTACTGTACCTACTTGGTGACCAGCCGCCCTGAGCTGCTCCCTGACGATGCTGAATGGTGCCGCAAACTGTACAATCAGGTGAAGAAAGATGCCGGCCGTGTCCTAGCCAAGGTGCAGGGAGTAGATCATAATAAGCTCATCCAAGTGCTGAGAGCAGACTCCAACCATGAGGTTCTTAGGAATGGCGCGATGCTCGGGCATGAACTGGTGGAGGACTCGGCCATGGGATGGGAGAAGCTGGCCCGCTTCTGGGTGCAGATGATCCTGTATGTCGCCCCATCGGAGAACTTGGGAGCCCATGTGGAAGCCATTTCGCAAGGCGGCGAGCTGATCACCCTCCTCTGGGCAATACTCGCACACGCCGGGATCACCGGTAGGGTAGCTGCTGAAGAAGGAAGTGGGGTTTGCTAACTGAACATGTGCTATCTCTATCCGCTGAAGAATTATAGAGGCAGGTGATATATCGTCTGCCGCCTAGAATGTTTGTGCCGCGCCACACCAAACTTGGGGCCTGCCGGGTGTTGTCTACATATACTGGTTGTTTCTATGCCTTCTTGGTTATCTATATATTCAGTATACTAGAATAATTAAAACCCCGTGCGATGCTGTGCGAATTTCTTAGAAATGCATTTGTTGTATATACAACATGACTATATGGTAAGCTACTATGTGTATATATTGAGCTTGATTTGCATGTTATTTTATTGCATTGGATTTGGTAACAATCAGTAAGCTAATAGAATATTAGATCATATTTTAGAAGTGTTACAAAATGAAAAACAAACCGGCTGTGGACACCAGCTTACATCAGGATCAAGGCCCCATCAGGCACAAGCAAACCAACTACAACCAAACCGAAACAAACTCCAACCATAGCAACCAAAACTTTTGGACACCACCAAAACATCACAGAGCAAAAGACCTTTCAAACATCAAAACAACGCCTTCAGATCACTCCCTCCTCCTCAAGGTTTTCATTTTGCTTACAATTTACAAAAGTCCCTCAACTAAGTCTTCATTTTTCCTATTTTGTCCTCCAAGACCCCCTCCACTAAGTCTTCATTTTTTCCCATTTTGTCTTCCAAGAACCTAGCATCCTGATCCTTCAATAGAATTCGCTACTTAAGCAGAAACATGAAAATTTTGTGAAAAAACTCACTAGATGAATTTGGGAACTTCTTCCCAATCCCCATCTTATTCCTAACATTCCATAAACCCCACAAAATAATAGTGAAAATGAAAAACTTTATACCCTAGTCCTTCACCCCAAGGGAATCCAATGTTTAGACACATCTTGCATATTTTTGGGCACTACATGTATTCTCAAGTATACCTAATGTAAACTATTTATAATTTTAATAATAATCAATATAATATTAACCAGTAGGGGCTTCTACCCCTCATGATTTCCTAAAAAAATACCTAATTATTTTGCAATAAAATCTAGTATATATGAATATATACATATGCATAAATAATATTGTGTCAGAGAATTCATGTGAATCCTCAACATATTTGGCAACAAATGGATCACGGACAAATGTAGTAACGTGTTTTTCTTTTCCCCTTGGAGTAGGGAAGAAATATGTTTTATTCATCCGAGTGTCATCGTGAACTGGGCTATATATGGCTCTTCTTAGAGCAAATAAAAAAATACACTCCCTAGAAATTGACGATTTGCTAAATCACTTGTATTTTTTTTCATTTTTGCTTCCTCTACATGTATTTTTGTGCTTGCTAGTCATTTAATAAAAAACTTGTCTGGCCTGATGACCTCCCTCTTGTTTCTAGAATCTAGAGGTGTGCTTTGTGCTAGTAGCGAAAGCTAGAGTAAATGTGTGACGAGCGGAGGCGCCGTCCGAATGCTAGCGCCCGAATCGCCCGTCCGGACACTAGCAGTTCCGTTTTTTTGAATGCAAAGGTAACCCGTGGGTCACCTGCCCTTTGGCTATTATTCGGGCAAAGCAGTCCATTAAATAGATTAAATAATGGTCAATTTGTAACACCCGAAAATTTTCAATTTATTAAATAGGATTAAATCCAATTTATTTATGTTTATGTGGCATATAATTTAGTGAATAAAAACCTTTTTTTGGGCAATTAAAATAAATCTTGATAGTTAGAAACTTGAGTGTTGCATACATGCCGCTGCACATATTTATTTCATGAGATTTGATTAGATTTTGTAAGGGTTCAAAATTTAGTTTGAAAAACCATTTGGAAAACAAATTTTAAAATGAATTAAAAAAATTAGAAAAGGGAAAACTCCCTCCCTTTCTCTGCAGGCCGAGCCGGCCCATCCCCTCTCCTCAGCCCAGGGCGCTGCCCCTCTCCTCCTTCTCCGCATGGGCCGAGCCGGCCAAGCCAAAGCCCAGCTTCAGCGCAGCCCGCCTCGCCTCCTCTCGGTCTCGCTGACACGTCAGGCTCACGGCTCAGCGTCGTCTCCCTCCTCAGGACGGAGTCCGAGCGGAGCACGAGCGCCGCCTCCAACAGAAGGCAACCGCCGGATTTTTCGGCCGAGTCCATCCCGTGCATGCCTCCACTGGCCCGTAAAAGGAAGCCGCGACCCTCTTCCCCCGCCGCTGACGCGTAGGGCCCGCTGCCCCGCGCCAGCCCTTTCCTCCAGTCGGAGTCCGCGCGAAGGCACGAGCGCTCCCTCCTCCGGGTCGAGTCCCAACCGAGTCCAGCTCTCCTACACCTCCCTCGCGCCCCTATATAGGTCGGCTGAGCCCTGCCGTCCCTCCCCACAAGTTCCCGAGCAAGCCACGCCCTCCAATCTTGCCCTAGCCGCCGCCCCGAGCTCCGCCGCCGCCGTCGATTTCTCCTCGGGAGGACTTCTCCGTCGAAATTGGTTGTTCTCCAAGTTTCGCAGCAAGGTCAGGGACCTTCCCGACCCCTTCTCCCTCAGTTTTGTGCACTATAGCCATGATGCCGAGCTTCGCCGCCGCCATAGTTCCGCCACCTAGCTCGCCGCATCCTCCCCGAGCTACCTCTGTGGCAACCGAAACCATAGATAGATTTGGCTTGAGCTCCTCTTGCTTCCCGACCAGGTCCCGAGGTGTGCCGAGCTTCCTAGCCCCGAAAACGCCGTCTCCGGCCATCTTCCGGCGAGGAATCGGCCGGGCGCCGCCCGACTCCGGCGACCAGAGCCGCCCCTCTTTCCCCCGAGCTACCTGCGCCGTCCACGGCCGATCCAACGGCTCACAGTGAGAGATACCCTTTCGCCGGCACTTTTGCAAAAGAGCCCCTGAGCTTTTTAATGTTCTAACCCACGGTCCTTTGGCGTATTTCTCAGATTACGCTTTCCTATTTAGAAAACGTATTTCCTCGGTTTTAATTCAAAAGGCGTTTTTAATATTTACAGATTTGCCACTCAGTTTATTTCGGCCATATTTTATTCGTTTTAGCTCCGATTTGATCCGTTCAAGTCTCGTTAGATTCATAATTTCGTAACCTATCTAATGATGCTACTGATATTCATGTTTTGAACTTTTAAAATTCGAGATTAGATTTAATCTATTATTTTATTAAAGTAAAACTTGTTTATTTCATAACTTCTCCGTTTGAACTCCGATTTTCGTGATCTTTATATCGTTGGAATCGTAGCGACGCGTAGATTATTTTTATACACTTTTCAATCTGTTTTTCCACTGTTGGTGTACTGTTTCTAATATAGATCTTGTTCGCTTCGTGTATGATTGCCTCGATGATTGTGTGGTGATTTTATGATCGAGTTCAGACGGTGAGCAATACGTAGGTGATCAAGAGTACGTTGAGGATCCAAGTTCTCCAGAGCACTTTGATCAAGGCAAGTATAGCATGGACCATCCTTATTGCCTATTCACCCTAATCATTAAATTCATGATGCATGTGTCTACATTGGCAACCCTAGTATTTGTTCCTAGTTTTTGATCACTTGATCCTTATTACCTATGAGATTGCATTTGAGTAGTGATGCTAGTGCTTGATGGTGTCATGATCTTATGAACTTGAATAATTAATTATGAAATAAAGATTAAAAGATGCTTTTTAGCAACATGGACTAAGGATTCATCTGTAAGTATGACACCGGGACTTATAGCGCAACCATGGGGGCTATATGGCTCTGGCTTTAGTCAAGTATGGAGTTACTTTCTATCATGCTATTAATCATGAAAGGTTCCTTGCCGAGCTGGTTGTTTTGCGGCTCCTGTCTTTGTGTGTACTGCTGCGTGTGTGTGCCACTTGGAAGAAGGGCTCTATCGCCCCTTGCCATTGCGCCCGAATTGATTAGTAACTTGTTAGAGAGCCTTTTAAAAGACTTTATAGTGAACCCGCCGATCTACCTTGGTAGTGGATCGAGAGGATGATCACCTCAAGAAAAAGGGTAAATCACGACTCATGGTGAAAGTGTGCAACCTCTGCAGAGTGTAAAACTGATATATCAGCCGCGCTCACGGTCACGAGCGGCCTTGGACGTCTTACAGGAACTTAACTAATTTAATATTGATTTATTTGAAGTTTCTATTGATGTTTATTCCATGTTAATTATCGTGTTTATATGATCATGCAAATCTTGTTCCTTGGTATATTCTATTGCTGCTACTCAATTGCTAAAATGTGATCAACTAAAAGCAACCGCTGTCAACCAGTGTCTTGTCTTATTTGAGCCTCATAAACCCATGTTATTCTTGTTGAGTATGACATGTACTTACGCTTGCTTTATTTTTCATATTTGATAAAAATCCCGGATGGGTAACAGATGACTATGAGGATTCTTCTGAGGATTATTAGGATTGTGTTCACCAGTCAACTATTCCCTGTGGAATGGAGATTCTGCGAGAGAGTTATCTATATTATTCCGCTGTTATTAATGTAAAGACTCTGTGATATTATTCATTATATATTAGACCTTGTGATGGTACTATGTAATTTGTCGCTTATATGTGTGATTGATCTCTGGGCGCACATAAGTTGGTTCATTCAATTTTATCCTTAAAATTGGGTGTGACAGATTTGGTATCAGAGCATAGGTTGGCTGTAGGACGCAAGCCTAGATAGAATGGACATATTATGATGTGTTTTTCTCACCTCATTCATGCTTTCTACTTAACCTTGATAATTGTTAAATTATATGCTTCCCTTATCCTTATTCCATCATGAAAATTTGATGCTTCTCTTCTTATTCTAAGATCTATCATGTTTTCATGCTTTCTTATCTTGTTCTATTATGAAAATTTTCAATTCTATTCTCAATCTAGCTCTGTATTGGTCGAAGATTAAGAAGATGAGATATGATCGCCACGCTACCCTACAAGCGTGTTGGAGAAGCCAAGCCACAAGTCTGACTGTCAATGTGAGGATGAACTTAGGAATCAAGAAAAGATGCCAAGCTCGATAAGGAGAATCACGATAGGAGTCCAATTAGATAATAGAACGATTTAGATGTGAGTCAAGTTGAGTCGAGTCTTGTGTGCGTGTGAATTTTATGTGCTTGTTGCATTGTGCTTATGAATTATATGTGATTTGGTTCTTTGTAATGAGTGCTTAGGATTATACATATGTCTCTAAACCTCTTAATTAAAAGATTTATTGGGTAAAAAACATTAGATAAATAATCAGGTTGAATAAATTTGGTTTTCTCAAAATCTATTTTTCAGACCTCTCTGTCTTGTTAATTGCTCTTAATTAATTTCATAAATGCAAAAATTATGAAAATTTTATGGGGAACAGTAGACTTCCATCCCTTTCCATGGCCTCAAGAATCGCATTAATTGCTATTATGGTTTTGGAGATACAGTGGTTGCAAGTTGAAGTTTCTGCGCAGTTTGGCAGTCTGGATAGTTTCTGTTAATGTCTGTTTTTGGATAACTTAACATCAGAATCTGGAAAAGTGGTCCACATGAAAGTTGTAGACAATTTCTCAGGCTTTCCAACGGTATAGAGAACTCCTCTGTTTGATTTCTGAATACTCCAGATATGATCGTTTTTCTATGCTGCTGTTATCAGATCTCGCCCAGAAAATTTAGATTCATGGTTTACAAATGTTTGCATAATAGAAAAATTCTAAAACTCAATTATATGTTGAAAAAAAATAGATGACCGGTAACAGGAGGAATCCTGATCCACCACCACCACCACAACCTAGCATTCAAGATCTAATCGCTTCGCAGACGCAGTTGATGGAGACAATGATGCAGTTCATTCAAAATCAACCAGCTGGAGGACCACAACCTGCTCAACCTCAAGTTAGAGATAAGCGAGGAGAATTTTTGAAAGGTCGTCCACCTGTGTTCAACCACGCCGCCGACCCATTGGATGCTGATGATTGGCTTCGCGCCGTGGAGAGACAACTCACCATTGTGCAATGCAATGATGAAGAGAAGGTGTTGTATGCATCTGGACAGTTGTAAGGAGCTGCTCAAGACTGGTGGGATGCATTCCAGTATGGTCGTCCCAATAATGCGCCTGCTATCACATGGCAAGAGTTTTATGAGAACTTCAGGTCGTACCATATTCCTGAAGGTTTGATAGAGTTGAAGCAGGCAGAGTTTAGAGCTTTGAAGCAAGAACAAATGTCGGTGCCAGAGTACCGTGATCAGTTTGTTCAATTGTCGCTGTATGCTCCCGATGATGTTGCTAATGACAAGGACAAGCAGCGTCTCTTCCTCAAGGGACTTCACGATAGATTGCAACTCCAACTCATGACAACCACCTACCCCAATTTTCAAGAGCTGGTGAATCGCGCTATAGTGATCGACAACAAGCGCAAGGAGATGGCTGATAACAAGAGGAAGAAGTAAGGACAAACCTTTACAAGAAATAACCGTTCGCGTCCCAACGCCCAGCAACGAAATTTCCAGCAGAGACACCAAGGGCCATCAAATCAATGGAACCGCAACCAGAACCAGTCTCGTTCTCAATCTCCACCACAACAGCAGAAAACTCCTACCCAGACTCCTCAGCAAGCTACCCCTAGCAAGACCCCCAACAGGACCAATACATTTGGCACTCCCATCAAGTGATTTTCCTGTGGAGAATCGGGACATCTCTCTTACCACTGTCCCAAGAAGCAGAACCAGCAGACTCCGCAGAGTAGCAACCAGAAGGGAAGACATCAACAATCGTCTATTCAAGGAAGTGTGAACCATGTGTCCGCGGAGACAGCTCAGGAAGCACCAGAGGTTATGATGGGTACGTTCAACGTCAACTCCATCCCCGCTACCGTTCTTTTTGATTCCGGTGCTTCTCATTCATTCATATCACAAAGTTTTGTGAGGATACACGGTATACCACTATTAGCCCTACAAAACCCATTATTGGTAAATTCACCGGGTGGGGCTATGCAAGCTCAATATTATTGTCCTTCGGTTAGCATTGCTCTAATGGAGGTAGACTTTAAAGTGAACCCTACGGTAATAAGAACAACCGGAATAGATGTTATATTGGGTCTGGATTGGATGAAGCAGCACAAGGCAGTTATTCAGTGTGAGGAAAAGGTCGTTGTGTTAACTACGTCCAAAGGAGATAAAATCAGTGTTGACGTAGTAATGCAACCACCACCAGCAGCGACAGTTAACCAGATTCGAGGGGAATACCCAATTAAAATATTAGAAACCATAGAGCGATTCAGAAGGGGTGAAATTATAAAGTTATGCAAGGTACAGTGGAATCGGTCTTCAGAAAACGAGGGAACATGGGAAAAAGAAGAAGAATTAAGGAAGTTATATCCCCAACTTTTTGAGTAAGCACGAACTAATCTCGAGGACGAGATTATTTTTAAGGGGGGTAGAATTGTAACACCCGAAAATTTTTAATTTATTAAATAGGATTAAATCTAATTTATTTATGTTTATGTGGCATATAATCTAGTGAATAAAAACCTTTTTTTGGGCAATTAAAATAAATCTTGGTAGTTAGAAACTTGAGTGTTGCATACATGCCGCTGCACATATTTATTTCCTGAGATTTGATTGGATTTTGCAAGGGTTCAAAACTTAGTTTGAAAAACCATTTGGAAAACAAATTTGAAAATGAATTGAGAAAATTAGAAAAGGGAAAACTCCCTCCCCTTCTCTGCAGGCCGAGCCGGTCCATCCCCTCTCCTCAGCCCAGGGCGCTGCCCCTCTCCTCCTTCTCCGCATGGGCCGAGCCGGCCAGGCCGAAGCCCAGCTTCAGCGCAGCCCGCCTCCCCTCCTCTCGGTCTCGCTGACACGTCAGGCCCACGGCTCAGCGTCGTCTCCCTCCTCAGGACGGAGTCCGAGCGGAGCACGAGCGCCGCCTCCAACAGAAGGCAACCGCCGGATTTTTCGGCCGAGTCCATCCCGTGCATGCCTCCACTGGCCCGTAAAAGGAAGCCGCGACCCTCTTCCCCCGCCGCTGACGCGTAGGGCCCGCTGCCCCGCGCCATCCCTTTCCTCCAGTCGGAGTCCGCGTGAAGGCACGAGCGCTCCCTTCTCCGGGTCGAGTCCCAACCGAGTCCAGCTCTCCTACACCTCCCTCGCGCCCCTATATAGGTCGGCTGAGCCCTGCCGTCCCTCCCCACAAATTCCCGAGCAAGCCACGCCCTCCAATCTTGCCCTAGCCGGCGCCCCGAGCTCCGCCGCCGCCGTCGATTTCTCCTCGGGAGGACTTCTCCGTCGAAATTGGTTGTTCTCCAAGCTTCGCAGCAAGGTCAGGGACCATCCCGACCCCTTCTCCCTCAGTTTTGTGCAATATAGCCATGATGCCGAGCTTCGCCGCCGCCATAGTTCCGCCACCTAACTCGCCGCATCCTCCCCGAGCTACCTCTGTGGCAACCAAAACCATAGATAGGTTTGGCTTGAGCTCCTCTTGCTTCCCGACCAGGTCCCGAGGTGTGCCGAGCTTCCTAGCCCCGAAAACGCCGTCTCCGGCCATCTTCCGGCGAAGAATCGGCCGGGCGCCGCCCGACTCCGGCGACCAGAGCCGCCCCTCTTTCCCCTGAGCTACCTGCGCCGTCCACGGCCGATCCAACGGCTCACAGTGAGAGATACCCTTTCGCCGGCACTTTTGCAAAAGAGCCCCTGAGCTTTTTAATGTTCTAACTCGCGGTCCTTTGGCGTATTTCTCAGATTATGCTTTCCTATTTAGAAAACGTATTTCCTCGGTTTTAATTCAAAAGGCGTTTTCAATATTTACAGATTTGCTATTCAGTTTATTTCAGCCATATTTTATTCGTTTTAGCTCCGATTTGATCCGTTCAAGTCTCGTTAGATTCATAATTTCGTAACCTATCTAATGATGCTACTGATATTCATGTTTTGAACTTTTAAAATTCGAGATTAGATTTAATCTATATTTTATTAAAGTAAAACTTGTTTATTTCATAACTTTTCCGTTTGAACTCCGATTTTCGTGATCTTTATATCGTTGGAATCGTAGCGACGCGTAGATTATTTTTATATACTTTTCAATCTGTTTTTCCACTGTTGGTGTACTGTTTCTAATATAGACCTTGTTCGCTTCGTGTATGATTGCCTCGATGATTGTGTGGTGATTTTATGATCGAGTTCAGACGGTGAGCAATACGTAGGTGATCAAGAGTACGTTGATGATCCAAGTTCTTCAGAGCACTTTGATCAAGGCAAGTATAGCATGGACCATCCTTATTGCCTATTCACCCTAATCATTAAATTCATGATGCATGTGTCTACCTTGGCAACCCTAGTATTTGTTCCTAGTTTTTGATCACTTGATCCTTGTTACCTATGAGATTGCATTTGAGTAGTGATGCTAGTGCTTGATGGTGTCATGATCTTATGAACTTGAATAATTAATTATGAAATAAAGATTAAAAGATGCTTTTTAGCAACATGGACTAAGGACTTATCTGTAAGTATGACACCGGGACTTACAGCGCAACCATGGAGGCTATATGGCTCTGGCTTTAGTCAAGTATAGACTTATTTTCTATCGTGCTATTAATCATGAAAGGTTCCTTGCCGAGCTGGTTGTTTTGCGGCTCCTGTCTTTGTGTGTACTGCTGCGTGTGTGTGCCACTTGGAAGGAGGGCTCTACCGCCCCTTGTCATTGCGCCCGAATTGATTAGTAACTTGTTAGAGAGCCTTTTGAAAGACTTCATAGTGAACCCCGCCGATCTACCTTGGTAGTGGATCGAGAGGCTGATCACCTCAAGAAAAAGGGTAAATCACGACTCATGGTGAAAGTGTGCAACCTCTGCAGAGTGTAAAACTGATATATCAGCCGCGCTTACGGTCACGAGCGGCCTTGAACGTCTTACAGGAACTTAACTAATTTAATATTGATTTATTTGAAGTTTCTATTGATGTTTATTCCATGTTAATTATCATGTTTATATGATCATGCAAATCTTATTCCTTGGTATATTCTATTGCTGCTACTCAATTGCTAAAATGTGATCAACTAAAAGCAACCGCTGTCAACCAGTGTCTTGCTTTATTTGAACCTCATAAAACCATGTTATTCTTGTTGAGTACGACATGTACTTACGCTTGCTTTATTTTTTATATTTGGATAAAAATCCCGGATGGGTAACAGATGACTATGAGGATTCTTCTGAGGATTATTAGGATTGTGTTCACCAGTCAACTATTCCCTGTGGAATGGAGATTCCGCGAGAGAGTTATCTATATTATTCCGCTGTTATTAATATAAAGACTCTGTGATATTATTCATTATATATTAGACCTTGTGATGGTATTATGTAATTTGTCGCTTATGTGTGTGATTGATCTCTGGGCGCACATAAGTTGGTTCATTCAATTTTATCTTTAAAATTGGGTGTGACACAATTAAACGGAGTAAACGATGAGTAAACAAAAAACCATCGCCCTGTAATATTTACACGGTGTTTCAATGGTCTAAGGGCCTGTTTGAATGAACTAGAATCATGTATTGTTTACCCTAAATGACTGTTTAGGCAAACAGTGTTATACATATCAGTACAAGAGGGGGCTAGCTACCAAGTTGAGTAGCCGCTATATATATCACTGACTAGAATAGCGCATATAACAGTCAAAATAATGTACATCCATATTCATCAAACTAACACCAACCTACAAAGATACAATAAAGACAGAGCAGAGATTAGAAATGGCAAAGAAGGCCGGGCCCATCAACGAGCTGCAGTAGGAGTTGGTCAATGGTCCAACAACCAGGCGCAGGAACGTGCACCGGTGACCGGATCGGTCTGGTCAAGTCCTCTATCTCCTGCAACGACGACGTCGAATCCGCCGCCGGTCCGGTGGTCCAGCCACCACCATGGGCAGCGGCGAACAACCCGCCACGGTCTACTTTTCCACGGAACCATGTGCTTTTTATTTTATTTTAAACTACTTTCCAATTTCTTTTCCATTCCTAATAGAAGATGTAGATGTAACCATGTGCTATTTCTCAAGAGTACGAAGAGCTATACATGTGCAGAAGCACAACGCATTTTGGTGACTGACAGGTGGGGTCAGCTAACAAGTGGGACCCACTGGCAACTACTTTTCCGCAAAGCTACAACAATGGAACCAAAAGACTTTTATCTTTTTCCACAGCTCTCAGCTCGCAGCTTTTTCACGGTCCATAGCTCACAGTAGCTTTTTCAGAATCCACAGCTAAAGCAAACAGGCCCTCAATTTACTTAGGCCAGTCTCAATGAGGTTTCATGGGATGTTTCATACACATTAAATAGGGTGCTACATCAGCTTTTTGCATGAAACTAGGAGAAGAGAGAAGAGAAAAGTTTCATCCCCATAAAACTTATCTGCACTATTTCTAAAACATTGAAAACGCCGTGAAACCTGCATTGAGGGCTTTATTTCGTTTCATGGGGTTTGAGAAGATAGATGATAGGGACACATGGCACTCACGAATAATAAATTAAGCAAAGAAACAGTTGTATGAAACTTTGCACTGTAAGAGATACTTGTTTCATACCATAGTTTCACATGTTGGAAACTGGGAGATGAAACTCCACATTGAAACTGGCCTTAGTGTCTTATTTCTTAGTTAATATAATTTCAGTTGAGCATTGATCAGTCATAAAAATCTTAAAACATTTTTATTTTTTTTCGAATAGAGGGTTAGAAAATATTTTAATATCAATGACTCTAAATAAAGATATACTCTCAAAATATATTTCATATTTAGCCTAGTAACAATGACTTGCTATTTAGAAAGATAATTAATGGTTAGCTTTCTTTTGTATAGATTCAGGTAAACTTAAATTTGGTTGACTTTTTGAAAAAAAAACAAGAATTATTATGGCTGTGGTTGATTTGTAGAGCTGATTTATTGTGAAAGAAAAACATTATATTGTTTCTTGGCTAAAAACTACGGCTGATTCTACCTAATAAGTTGAAGCGAATAGGCTACATCGAGGTAAGGCATATGCATAAGCATGCTGCTATCTTGTATAGATTCAGTTAAACCAAATTAAAGTTAAAATTATTGGTTATTTAAAAGAAACCGAATTGAGAACAAAGGGACTATATATATTATAATATACACACACCATTTACTGGGAAGCATATGCTCTTGGCTACGAATATCTACCTCGAGGCAAGGCACATGCATGCTGCTCATGGCTACGAATATCTACCTCGAGGCAAGGCATATGCGTGTGCTCTTGGCTAGCTATAGTAGCTACGCATACGTCCATGTCCATGATCCATCCATCCATCGAAGTGTTGTGACGCGTGCTGTCGCTCCGGCTGCAGCTGCTGCTGGCCTGACCGACTGACGAAGTAATTGAACAACTGAACTGTGAACGGAGTACGTTTACGGCTACGTTTCGTTACACTCAGTTGAAATTTGAAAACACTGTAATAGTATTTTATTTTTTATAATAATTGTCTAATCATGTTTTAAGTATACTTAAAAGATTCGTGATATAACATTTTGCTAAGCTGTCAAATTAGTTTTAATTTTCATCTATATTTAATGTTTTATGCATGTGTCCAAAAATTGATGTGACTAGTTGGATTAGAATTTAGAAGCGATTTAAACAGGGACATAGTACGTCGCCGGCTAGGTACGTCTTGTGAAGTCATAAGAAGGAAAAGGCGGAACTAATCAGAAAGACTGAGGAGCTTGACATTAAGGCCGAATCCTAACCTCTTACTGATACTGAAATTGATCTCAAAAACTATTATAAGAATAGACTCGCCACTCTCTTAAGAGAGGAGGAGATCAAGTGGTATCAACGGGCAAAGACCAAAAGGTTATTAGAGGGTGACTGTAACTCAAAGTACTTTCACCTGGTGGCAAATGGTAGGCATAGGAAGACTAGAATCTTTTGTCTTGAACAGGAGGAAGGGACGATCGTCGGGGATGATAACCTCAAGAAGTACATAACTAATTATTACAAGGGGTTATTTGGGGAACCTGACAGAAGCAACTTTGCGTTGGTGGAGTCATTTTCAAATGACATTATGCAGGTCTCACAGTCCGAAAACGACATACTAGCTATGGAGTTCTCGGAAAAGGAGATTAGAGAGGCCATTTTTCAGATGGAACATAATAAGGCCCCTGGTCCGGATGGGTTTCCGGCGGAGTTTTATCAGGTGTTCTGGGACTTAATAAAGGTAGACCTTATGCCACTTTTTAATGAGTTCCATAAGGGTGATCTTCCTTTATTCAGCTTAAACTTTGGAATTTTAACTCTTTTACCAAAGCAAGTGGAAGCGACAAAAATTCAACAGTTCCGCCCTATTTGTATGCTAAATGTTAGCTTTAAGATTTTTACGAAGGTGCTCACTAACTGAATTGCTCTAGTAGCTCTGAAAGTGATACAACCTTCACAGACCGCGTTCATGAAGGGGCGGAACATTTTAGAGGGGGTGGTCATTCTTCACGAAACCATCCATGAGATGCATAGAAAAAATGGACGGGGTTATTTTGAAGCTAGACTTCGAAAAAGCCTACGATAAGGTAAAGTGGTCCTTTCTCCAACAGACCCTGAGAATGAAAGGTTTTTCTCCAAAATGGTGTAGTTGGATCGATCAGATCGTGAGAGGAGGGAGTGTAGGTGTCAAGATTAATGATGAGGTAGGTCATTACTTCCAGACCAAGCGGGGGCTTAGACAGGGTGATCCACTCTCCCCTATTCTGTTTAACCTTGTAGCGGATATGCTTGCTACTCTCATTTCTAGGGCGAAAGCTAATGGAAGCTTTCAGGGGGTTGTCCCGCATCTAATTGACAACGGTTTGTCGATTTTACAATACCCGGATGACACCATCCTCTTCCTGGATCATGATATTCTGCAGGCAAGAGAGCTAAAGTTGGTTCTTAGCACGTTTGAGCAATTGTCGGGCCTTAAAATTAATTTTTACAAGAGTGAACTTTTCTGTTTTGGGATGGCCAAGCAGAGTGAACAGGATTATGCCAATTTGTTTGGATGCAAAGTGGGGAGTATGCCCTTTCGGTATCTTGGTATACCCATGCATCATAAGAGGTTGTCGAATAAAGACTGGTTATGTATAGAAAAGAAATTTCAGCGGCGACTTAGTAGCTGGAAAGGGAAGTTACTTTCCTACGGAGGAAGACTAGTGCTTATCAACTCCGTTCTTTCCAGTCTAGCCCTTTTTATGTTATCCTTTTTTGAGGTTCCCAGAGGAGTTTTGAAAAGGCTAGATTATTATCGGTCTCGATTCTTCTGGCAATGTGATGAGCATAAGAAAAAATATCGCTTGGTTAGATGGGGTATTCTTTGTACACCAAAGGAATATGGGGGTCTAGGGATTCTCATTCTTGACACGCAGAACAAATGTTTACTAAGTAAATGGTTGTTCAAATTAATTAATGAGGATGGGGTCTGGCAAGGAGTGCTTAAAAAGAAGTACTTTCTGAAAAAGACCTTGGCTCAAGTTGATCATAAAACAGGCGATTCACACTTTTGGGTAGGTCTAATGAAGGTACAGACGGATTTTCTTACCGATGGCCTTTTTAAGGTAAGGAGTGGAGAGGAAACCAGATTCTGGGAGGATGTTTGGGTTGGCGATGTGGCTTTTTGTGAAAGTTACCCTAACCTATATAGATTGGTGAGGAAAAAGCATGACACGGTGGCTAATGTCCTAAGGACTACTCCACTTAATGTGTCATTCAGGAGGGGGCTAGTGAATAATAACTTGGCCTCTTGGTTGGATTCGGTTGCTAGGGTGGTTCCGGTGAGTTTGTCAGCAGGATCGGATGGTTTTCATTGGAAGGCTAGTCCCAAAGGGGTTTTCTCGGTACGATCTATGTATAATCTTATGATTAGCAGAGGGATACTACCTGAAAAGAATCCAATTTGGAAATTAAAACTACCACTGAAAATTAAAATTTTCTTATGGTTCCTAAAAAAAGGTGCCACACTCAACAAAGATAACTTAGCAAAAAGGAATTGGCAGGGGAGTGTAAAATGTGGTTTCTGCAGTAAGGATGAAACGATCAAGCACCTCTTCTTTGAGTGCCCTTTTGCAAGATTTCTTTGGAACACTATTAATATCAAGTTTGGAATTCAACCTCCTTCTAGTTTTTCTAATTTATTTGGATCTTGGCTTAGGGGCATAGACTCTAAGCTCAAATCTAAAATTCTACTAGGAGCGGCGGCTTTATGCTGGAGTCTTTGGTTGAATAGAAATGATATTGTGTTCAATAAGGCAAAATCTAACTCTGTTGTGCAGGTGATCTTCAGGATGACGTACTGGATCCGCAATGGTGCCAGCTGTATGAGGAGGGCGAGAGGATAGTGTTCAGGACGGGATGCCGGGTCCTGGAAACGCATGTGATGGCTACTTTTGCTAAGTTCGGCTGGAGATCTAGAAACCGGATTGAAGCTTAGTCCTTTCAATTCCCATCTCAGTGGTTGTGGCTCTTGTGGCCTCGTGTGGATCTAAACTGTTTGTTGTTCCTGGTTTGGATGTGTTGGGTGGTTGCATTATGGCGTTTTGTACCTTAACTATCAGCTGTGTACCATCTTCGGATTGTAGAGGCTGGGACGTTACGTTAAATGTTCCCTTATCTAAAAGCTCACAGTCGCGCGTCACACACTACTCCTGCTCCTCGGCCCTATTTAGTTTCCAAACTTTTCTAAACTTTTTCTAAATTTTCCGTCACATCGAATCTTTAGACGTATGCATAGAGTATTAAATATAGGTAAAAAATAATTAATTATATAGTTTGTCTGTACATATCGAGACGAATCTTTTGAATCTAATTAGTCTATGGTTAGACAAAAATTATTAAATAAGTATAATTGAAAGTGCTACGGTATCAGAACCCAAACCTTTTTTTCAACTAAAATGGGGCTGCTAGGAGTACACATACACAAACTAGCCGCAGCTCCGGGTGTGTGTCTATGTTTGTGTGCGAGTCTACATACGATGTGATGCCTTGTCCTCATCTGATCTCTCGATATTGCGTACTCCTATGTATACTGTATGTATATGTAATACTATAGGAGTATATAGATACTGCTGCTCGCGGTTGGTGTACGTGCCACATGTTTAACTTGATTTATTAAAAATGTGTGCAACATTTATATCTCTAAATAAATTTATTAAAAAACTAGATTAAAAAATCATTCTATTGGTACTAATTATGTACCATAAATATTAATAGTTTTTAATACATATTTAGTCAAAGTTATTTTTCGGGAAGCGAAAACGACTCATTTTTAGGGACTGAGGTAGTATATGTATATGTATATGTGTGTATATATATATATATATATGTATATGTATATATATATAAATATATATATATATATAAATAATATATAGATACTGCTACTCTCGGCCGGTAGCAGGTGTGCGTACTGCATCTGCATGGCATACATACAGAAATTCAGAAAGATCAGAAATCCATTATTACCTGATGATGGATCGATCCCTTTTTCAATCTCCGCCACATTCTTTGCTCGCATGCAGCTAGTAGTAATGGCTAGCTGCTCATTGCTACATCATTGTCCAAAATCCTTTTGGCTAGCAGGTTGCCGTACGTCCAATTCGGGAGATTCATGTGTGTACTCCTATATTAAACGCACCACAGCGACGAATAAAACACACATGCGCTATAAATTAAATAGGTCAGTACCTCAAACTAATTACAAAATGCATGCATGCATACGCGCATGGCACAATAGGTACTCGTTGCCTCTACTACGTAGTAGATCAAGAATCCTATGCATGCGTACTTGTTAATTTATGAAGGCCCTGTTTGGATCCTTAAAATTGAATCTCTACTATAATTAAAATCTTAAATTATTTTAGATTCATCAAGAGAAGTGTTCCTCGCTAAGAGCTTTAATCTTCATGTACCTAGAAAAGTAAAAAAAATTCATCTATATTAACATTAAAGATTAAAAAATCACTTAAATTTAATCCGATGGCTGTAGACGAAAGTTTGATGCATCAAACTCACACTGCTTCCCCGAGCGCCTTCCCATTCCGCAACCGCACACCTGCCGCACACCCGACGCAGGCAGGGATCGAATCCCAGCACCATCGCTTTTTTTTTTAAAAAAAAAATCCCCACTTTCTCTGTCACTCCAAAACACCCGTGCAAGGCCTGAATCCTCTGCTATGCTAAGTCGCGAAAAAAAAAGAGACTGAATCCTCTGCTACGGCGCACGCGGGCCAGCTAGTCAGCTGCGCGCGGTGGCCGCCCTCCGGTACGGCCTGGCCCCGGCGACCGCTAGCCCTCCTCTCCGCCATGAGCGCATCTCTCTCTTCCTCCCTCCCTCTCTCTCTCTCTCCATATGGTGGCGCAGTCGGCCATCGACCGTCGGAGGTGCAACGGCGCGGGAGGCCTCCCACTACTCCGGGGCCTCGCCCGCGATGGCCGGGGCACGATTGGGCCCGAGCTCACCCCATGCGGGGCCCCCTTCCGTCACGGCCCGCCACCGGCATGCAAGGCACCATGGGCAGGCGGCGGCAGGTAGGCGGAGATGAAGAAGCGTTGCAGTGCAGCCCTATTCGTCACAGACAACTTGGGCACCAGTGAAGCAGAAGACCGACCTCTCTTTCCCATCACCGCCGCCCCTCCACTCAACGTGGGCATCGGCCAAGCAGAAGGCTGGAGGATGCGCTCCAGTCGTTCGGCGTCGATGGAAAGAAATGGCCTCGTGCGGAGATACATCCCAACTTGCCCGTAAGTTGTCTCCTACTGTGGATCGTTCAAGACCAAATCCAAACCTAATTTCAATCTTTTTTCTCCTTCTGTACATATAGTTTCCGATCCAAATAGTCCCGGCTGGATTTGTTTTGCTTCTGTTGCATAACAGTATAACACCAATCTGGCCCATCTTTGTTTCGCGACGGCGTCGCTCTGTCGTTAGTGGTTTCATCAAGCCCAGATGATTCCCAGAAGTTACATTAATCCTCTAAACTGTGATCTCTCTATTTTCATTATACCTAAGGACTTGCAGCTATTCACGATTCTATTTGCAATGGACCAATATATGTGAAAAATAATTAAGAATCCCTATTTCTGTTCAATACAGTATTGCTTTTAGAGTAAAGTGCAATCCTTTCCAGTGCCTAAAATGTCAGGTGGTAAACAGAGTGAATTGGCAAAAGTATATAGTTTATTCCGCATTTTCAATTCCGATTGCATCTTATAAGTCTTATACTTTTGCATTCGTGTAACAAAAGTTATCTACCTAATAACTATGCTTGGTCAGATTTCTGCCAGCTAATATATCAGGTTGGCCAAAAAAGAGGCCCCTTAACTGTGGACGAAAATGATGTTGAGCAACCTAAGAACAAGATCAGAATGGGGATATCGGCAACTCTTTTTTTTTAATTTTTATTTTTATTTTTTCAACTCTTGGATTAGTGCCTACAATGCCCGTCGAACTATGAAACGGAGATGGCTTGTTTATTAGTTCAGTTGCCTCCAGCTCAACACATAGGTCAAAGAGGCCATAGCATCTAGATAGAAACCACTATGTTATAAGGGAACTGATACCCATTGCATAGTGAAATGGTACGTTGCTCAGGTATATAAAGTTTGCTACTCATCTATCTAATGTTTAGAAAGCATTTATTGTTGAAAATTTCCAGGTCACTAGCTTGTGCGTCCTTCTCTTATTAATCACCTAAGATTAAGTGATAACCATTAAGGTCCTTTAAAATCACTCCGGTTTGTATCATGCTAATTTGGCTTGTGCAGGAAAGGAGGGCCCTCCAGGCACAATGCCTATGATTCGTCCAAGAGGATTTGATCTGAAAGATAGCGCCCCGTTTGTTACGTATAAAGTCTCCGTGGGATCAACCTGGTAACGCTTCTCCTTCATGGCTTGTGCCTTCACATGGTACTTACGAATTTCCGATCAGTATGATGCTCGTTACGGTGGGAGCACACGGCTGTATGTGGGTCAACCTTGAAGACCTTTTCGGCAGACATGGGAGGTTAGCTGGTTCTAAACCTGAGATGTTTTATGTGGTTTCCATGAAACAGTTATGGATGCTTTTTTATTTGTATTCCAATTCCTATGTTTTTGAGGTAAAGTTCAGTTCCTGATGGAAGATTTTGAAAATGCTTGCGGGCTCGGCAAATGTGATTGGAAGGTAAAGCTCTCAATTGCACCTTTTCATTTCTATTGCTCAGACTTCCAATCTTCACTCATGTACACTAACTATATCATCATTTAGGCTGTTTGCGTGCTCCTGAAGTGAGAGGATGTTGCCTTACTTATGGAGTGAGAGGATCAAAAGTGAACAATCTGAGATAGGGAATAGTTGTTGAAAAGGGACATCCAGGGAGGAAGGCATCATTAACTGTTTAAGGGACGACAGGAGAGACAGGACGGTCAGAGGAAGAGCGTGTATTCTATTTTCTTTATCTTCATGCTTCGGCAACTTAGTATATTATTAGTTTAAATTGAATATTTGGACAACTGTTTTCTCTGGATGATTTTGGATTTGAAGATTATCCAAACAGTAAGACATTCCCACGAACATTTATTTTAGTTTTAAGATTTATTTTTTTCTAGAAAGCACCGTAGCATTAGCACGGGCAATGTACTAGTTCATTTAAAGAATCATAATTTACACACATATTAATTAACTTAATATGGTTATATATAAATTATATTTGTATATTATTATTGGCTATACGAGAGAGATACTTATGGGTTGTATTTTACCATGTTGGAGCGAACTGAAAAGCATGCTATAAATTGCAAAATAAAAATATAGCATGGTGATCTATAGAATCAAATATAACTTGGTTTACTAGCTCTACCATGCCTAGGCATCCTACGGTGAGATAATACATAAATTGGTAATTGTTCAAAAGCCATAAGCAAAAATGTTACTAGGGACAAAACAAACACATAATACAAATAAAATCGATGAAAAAAAAAGGAGAAGGGGTAAGAGGATACCTTGATCTCAAAGACCAGTAGATCAAATCGAAGTTTTTAAGGTCCAACTTGAGGATTTTAAGGTTGGGCGAAGTGGGGAGAGGGGAAAAACCGAGAGGGAGGAATAAGGAATGAAACAGACCTTGGGTCAGAAAGGCAGGTGAGCGGTTTTGCAACCGAGCTTGGCACCATGGATCTTAGCGCCAAGCGTGGCGCCAAAGGTGAGGGCGCCGAGCTCGGCACCAAGATCCACGGTGCCGAGCTCGGCGCCACGTTAGCAGCCTGGGAACTAACCTCGGCACCAATGTTTTTGTCACTGACGCGTTCAACCTCGGCGCCAAGTGATCACGACGCCGAGGTGGAGGTCTATTTTTTGAAAGCATGCCATCAGGGGCGTATCTATGAAAATCTTTAAAAAAAGAGCTAAAAAGACGGGTTGTGGGCTACGCAAAAAAAACTTTTGTACCACCAGTCGGACTCGGGGGATCAATCAGGTTCCCAAAAGCTTGGCAAACTATTCATCCATCAGGATCAGGAATTACATATCACTCAAAAAATTCAGGATCAGCCATATTTGATACCAAGACTAATAAATACTAGTCATCGAAAAGTTTGGTTCTAGTGCAGGGACTTTGGCCCCTCCAGTTTCTTCAAAGTTTGGTTCTAGGGGATCATAAGAAACAAGGTGAACTAATGGAAAAACTAATTTCTAGTTAAAAACAGTACGTAAGTGGACTACGAGCTACTAATCCATATGTCCAAGCAGCGTCGGATACTCGGATTGGACTATTTTTTCACGATAAAAGAACAATTATGTTATATAATAGATGGTACATCAACAGTTACAAGCACGGTGGATTAAATAAAAAAATACCCACGCTGTAAATACCACAACTTAAATCCTAACATGTTAGATGCTTTACAGTTTAGATGATCGTACATGTAAACACGTCCAAGGAACAACGGCTAATATTTCTATAGGCGGAATTGACAAACTTCTTTTTTCTGGTGTCTTTCTTCATCTTCTTTCTGCCACTGAAAAATAAAAAAGACTGATCTAAAATTTATTCTTTCTAATTCTTTATCGTGGTCAGATCTAACCAATTAGTTCCGGCAGCAATTAGTCCTAATTCATACAAAATTAGACTTTGATTGGACACCTATCAAATGCATCATGCAAACCGTGGCACAGGTCTGAATGATACTGTTTAGGAACTTACTCTCTTCGTCCCATTAAGACTGTCGTTTTTTACTTTTAAACTTCTTGTTGACCGTTCGTTTTATTTGAATTTTTATGTAAATAATAAAATAATTAAATTATTATTAAAATATCTCTAATGATTAAATAAGTTATAACAAAATAAATGATATTTGTAAAATTTTTTGAATAAGACGAATAGTGAAAGAAAGATGGTATGGAGTCCAAAACGACAATCTAAATGAGACGGAGGGAGTAGGTTCCATCTGGTTGCCAACATACTGTATTTTTCAACGGCCAACGGCAGCAGACCACACATGCCACCGGCAAATCCAGGCTCATGTACTTTTTTTTTTCAATAAATCTCTACAACTAAAAAAAAAAGCCCGGCTGATATTGTCAGATACCCGTAATCGCTTCACCCGGCGGCAAAACCATCGCTAAAATCGACCCCGCACGACGTCGAAGCCAGAACCGCCTCACGAGCACGCCCGACGACGAAGCCGCAACCGCCCCGCGACAACACCCCGCGACCCCGTCCCGCAGCGCCACGCTGCGACGAAGCCCGACGAGGAAGCCGCAACCGTCGCCCCGCCGCGACGCGACGACGAGCCGCGGCCCCGCCTCCAGTTGGCCGCGGTGACCGTTGCCCCGCCTCCAGTTCGCCGCGGTGACCGTCGCCCCGCCGCCCGACGAAGAAGCCGGAACCGCCCCGCGACCCCACGCCGCGCCGCGACGAAGCCCGACGAGGAAGCCGCGACCGTCGCCCCAGCGCGCCGCGACGACGAGCTGCTGCCCCGCCTCGATTGGCCGCGGCCCGGCCTTCAGTTGGCCGCGGTGACCGTCGCCCCGCCGCCCCGCGACGACGAGCCGCTGCCCCGCAACCACGCGGCGCCCCGCCTCCAGTAGCCGCCGCGACGACTCGCCGAGCCCGCAGCCCTAGGTGAGTCCTCGTCCTCCACGCGATCTCCTCCCTCAATACCGTACTCCGCCCCACGCCCCCGCCCTTCCTGCATCCCGCCGCGGCTAGCCCACGCCCTGATGGCGTTGCCCCGCGCATAGCCGCCAATACCGCCCCAGCCATGTCGCACCCAACGCCGCCGTCAATGCCGCGCGGCCCCAGCCCTGCCGCAAGCAAATACCTCCGGATCTCACTCGGCATCTCTGCCCTTCTCTCACTCTCCCTCTGATTTCTGCAGGGTGGGGTCTGTAGTCACGACGATGAGCGGCTACCACGGCGACGAGTTTCTTATTACTTCATCATGATTTATTTTTAGTATTCATGCAGCTTGGATATGGATACAGTCTCTTCATTTTTGCTTGCTTCAAGGTGCATTCATTCTCCCATTACTTGCGATGATGTCTAATTAATAAAGGGTAGTATATGCTTATTTCATATAGATTTACAATTAATTTCATGCTAGGAACCATAAATGTTTTTTTCTCTCACATGATTAGACATCGTCTCACTTTGCATCTTGGAGTTTGGAGCAATAATCCAACAGCCTGCCCACCACTGGTTTGTCGAATTTATGTTTTAGGCATCCATGTGTGTGCTTAACTGCCTATTCATAGTTCTCTGAGTATGTTTAGTTGCTATCCATCCATGTTCTTATTCAGAGTTCACTTTGCATGTCTTGCACAAAGCAGGGCACAAGGCCACATAAGCTATAGGCCAGATAGCTTCAATTTTTCACATACACTTGCGTTCTGTCTGGAATAATAGCAGAACCGTTGGAAATTCATTTTGATTATTGTCCTTCAGATCTGGGTGCCTGTTTGTTTAGTGCCTTCAGAAAAAAAAAAAGTCTGCACCCTCAAAGTCTCTAGAGCATTATCTGTTTTTTAGTAACGTTTCCCTGAAAATAAGTTTAAAAGATGTTGCCAATGCGACATTACAGATCCAGTTAAATTATGTGGTTTGATTTGATTGGATTTCATGTCTGGAGCACCGGATGCTTTTTAACAAGGGGTTTTCATCTCTGACACAATGCCTAAATGCATCCATTTGCAAGCTAAGTGGAGAGATTAAGTTTGTGCTATTATGAAAGCTCTAAGTCATTCTTATGTCCTGGTGACCAGGTAAACTTATCAAGGAATGAACAAAACTTTTATACCTCACACCAAAAGCGTAGAATCTGTTTTTTTTAACAGCAAGAATCAGGTAAACTTGTCAAGGAATGAACAAAACTTTTATACCTCACACCAAAAGTGTAGAATCTGTTTTTTTTTTTAACAGCAAGAATCTCTTTGACATCTGCGGTAAAAAAAAACGACGAAAGGCATTCTTGGCACTTTGTTGATTTATCTTACAGCCTAAAACTTGCTAGAAGAGGTCTAAAAGTTCCTCTCAACAATTAGCCAATATTGAAGATGGTTTTCTTCCGGATTGCTACATCGGGAAAAGGACTTTGTTGGACAGTCATCTCTGGATATCTTCTATCGATGCTTGCAACCTTGTAACATTCATAAATTTATTGTCAGGGTTGCAGCGATCAGTCACAGGTTAGATTTTTTTATCATGGTTTATCTATGCAGCTCTGATGTGTTGCATGTTTAATGATTCTTGAAGGCCGGATCCTAAGGATTCTAAAACTGTAGTTTATTTATCATTTGCAAAAAGTGTCGGAATAGTATAGGCACAAATATGTGAGCTGTTAGATAGAATGGCTTGTATGTGCATCCCAGTGAGAAATTGACAGTTGATGTATACCCTGTTGGCATCTCTACTAATATAAATGTTACTTGTTGTTCAACATTTGAGGAGCAGATAAATTAAAATTGTGTGTTTCATTTGTGTTTACTCCGGAGCATATATACTATCTAGGGGTTATTATTGTCACTAAATTTGTCTTTTGGTTGGCTTGCAGTGCTTCAAGATTCTGACAGTTTCTATCAACCTATCATGAACCACTGGATGGAGTTTACTTAACATATTTGCTGGAAAATGTACTCATTCTGATTTGGCTTCAAAATTTCCATTTGGTTTGAACGATTCAGTTTGATGAATGATTTATTTTAAAGAAGAAATAAAATGGTCTTCTGATGTCCAATTTACATAAATAAGTTTAATCAAGTTAGTGAAGGATGTTTAAGGTTATGTAAGAAAATGAATCTAACTGAATTTCCTTCATATTATATCTTTTTTTGCCTTGTTTTGTCACATCATATTTCTATCTCATCAAGTTGCTGCTGGTATTCATCCACCAATTTTGTTTCGATTTTACTGCCTCAGTAATCCTAATTTTTGGTGATTCAATCGTTTATTTGTCACTATTCCTTTGACATCTTGCCGCTGTCTGATTAAGCACATTAGCTCCTTTTATGAGTGTTTAAGCTGGCTTGAGCAAATGTTCTTCGGTGGTTTCAGATAATTTATGGGCAATGGACAATCTTGGGCTTGAAGCAATCCAGGCAGCATGGGATCTCAACAGAAAATTAAACTCGCCTCAGGTGAAAATCTGAAATAGTGTTGCTTTATCTAACAATTAAATTTCTATTGTATTATGTTATTTGCCATTCAGGTCTATGAAGCTAGAAAGCTTAGTCAATATCTCCTATTACATAACAGTGAAATAGGTCTGATTGATCCATCCTTTATTTCTATTTCCTTATTTCAAATGGATATATCTACTTATACTGTCAATGAGGCACTTATATAAATGGGATTTCAGATGGACATATGACATATCTACTAGAGTTTCCTTTTTATTTCCCATCTCCGCAATTTATGAAATGACAACAACATGTGAATGTTTTTTTTTTTTTGCTCATTCTAAACTATTTCGTGCTTCTCTACAAGGTTGGGTTCAATTTTACAGCCTTGTATTCATGGAGGTTCAAGTGTGGCATTTATTTATTCTGAAATTTACATTCATCAAATAGCTTGGAATTTCAAGCAGTACTCAGAAAAGATCAATTCTTATGGTCTTGGGTACTGTTGACGCCCTTGACAGTGACCATGATTTTAGCACACGTTTTATGCAAACAATTCATCGTTGATTTTGGCCATTTTTGCACTTGATTTTTGTTGTCAGAAGTCAGAACAATGCTGGTCAGTGGTAGTGCACAAAAGGGTACAAGGATATTAACTTCCCTGCAGGTCATGAACTGCAGTAGGGTCTTGGTTCACGTTTTAGGCTTTGACAATGGGCAAAGCGCTTGTGTCACTATGCATGGATGCTGAGCAGCTTGAAATTTCCACTGCACTTTAAGATGCTTGAGCTCAGTTATTTACCAGTATAGAATTTTGTTATGCTGGTGCACAAGCTTCCTTATGGACTGCCATACAGGTTGTACAATTTTCTTATGTGCCCAGTGTGGCGTCGACCAGAAATATCAGTTTGGCAGAAATTCTGCCTTTAACTTTATCTAACTATTAGGTATTGATTGTCGTATAGAACTTAGGAGTACAAGAAGCTTAATTCATTGTACTTGAATATGACATAAAATTGGTTACATTATGATACTTTTATTTTTTCAGGAAATGATGTGTGCTGCTCTACCAAGTTCCTGAAGTGGTTTTGAACATGAACTCATTGGTATGCAAGATAAACAATCACATCCTGTTATGGATTTTGAGTCATATTTGATGGTTTCATGGGCAACATGTGCTATGTTAAACTAGGATTAGCCTTGCTTTTGTTTATCAACTAGGATTAGCATTGGTTTTGTTCATCAGCTATATGGTCAAACAAGAATAGTATGTGCAGGTTGGCACCTTGATAAGGCACAGATATTGATAGGTGAGCTTTGGTGACTTTGTTCATCAGCTTTTGTTACCTCTTACTGATAATGAATATTGGTCGAATTTCAGTTATGGTTCTATCTTCTATGTCATAGAATTGAACTATATTTACCCATAGCAACGCACGGGCACTGAACTAGTAAATAACAAAATTCCCATCAATGTTCATCAGAACACACTTGACCATGATACGGTCATGAAAACGGCCTCCCCCGGTTAAAAAGCCAACATAAATAAATCATGACACTTTCCTATCCCAACCAGCTCTTTCACCTCAAAAATTGTATTGCCATCTAGACAAAATCAATCCGGTACGCCGCAGTTACATAAAGTATGCCATCATACCTTTTTTTAAGAGATACAAAAAAAAAAAAGAAGGTAGACATCAGGTGCTATCCAAGGTGGTATGCCTCAAATAATCCGAATATTCTTGCAACAATTAGCTTCCTAAACCGGTGGTTTCTAAAGATAAACATGGTGGAGTGCAGACTGTGTCAATGCTATTCATTATCCTTGTTCTTGCCATTGCCCTTCTTCTTGTACGATTCTTCAAACTCCTTAGCCTTGCCCATCAGACTCCACATGAACTTCTTTATGTTTGGGACATCGTAGTTCTGGGCAATGTAGATGCCGCAGCCGGTGCCGATCAACAGCGAGAAAGTGCTTTTCAGGAACCCCATCAGAACTGGGCTGCAGCCTGCAGGAGAAACAAGAAAACCAATATAGTGAGCAACATCAACATGATAAACCCCGCTGACTTAACAAGTAGCTCTCAGAACAGAACCGAGCTGCAGGGGAAACAAGAAAACCAATATAGTGAGCAACATCAACATGAACCCCATGAACTTGATTAATCAAATACAACATGTAGCTCTCAGAATAGTTAGGATTTAGGGGTTAAATGCTGTATTGCACATGTGCTGACATTGTGAACTTCAGCAGTACTATAATTTCAGAACAAACAGCATGGGCGCATGGCAAGTGGAACCATTGATACAACTCATAAGTTTTGTAGCAAACCAATCTTTCTTAGTCTGTGCTCTTATTATTGAGAATTTGCTAGCAGTTAAGAGTTGGAGACCAGCAACCCCCCCATCCCCGACCACGGTTATGCACATGTTAACATAAATCATCGTGCAAAAAACAGTGAAACGGAATCAAACATGGGTTAAATTGTCAGAAATTGATCGCTCTGGTTCAGTAATATTATAAGTTTCTGAGACAACTAAACTTCTCATCCTAACTATAAAGGAAGCAAGCACATGTTTCAGGCAGATGCATGAGAATTCACAAAAATTCTCACCAAAATTGATCATCATATTCAGTATCACATCTCAACTTTTGCCTTATAGCTGATTCAGGAATAAAACAATGCAAAACAGAGTGACAGGAGGCAACCAAACTAAACCAAACCAATACCCCACCCTGCCTTCCACATGTTAAAAACTCCCATGAGAAACAGGATAAACACCACCTTCCCCTTCTTCAATGATACGCAGATTTTTCATTCATTTCAGTAAGACAATGAAAAAACTAACATGCCAATAAACTGCAGGATGTTCACAGATACAATCAAATTGATTTCATTAACCTGATAACTGAATGTATCACAAGAACTACTACTAGTGGCTGGAATTTTTCAATGTTGGATCCAGCTCCTTACTGTGAAGCGTGAGCAGGAATAATAACAGGAACATTCAGGCATCCATGTTTTCAGTCCGCTCACACAGTCCAACCAGATGGGTGCTCCCGACTCTACTGAACAAAGTTTTCTCTATATGTTGAACTCAAAACATTGCCAATCAGAAATCTAGGCCACACCCAACCTGCGTCAAGCGTCAAGCGTCAAGCGTCATGCGACAGGCTGTTCCGATCCCGACCGAGCAAGCAAAGCCCCTCTCCAAACTAAACCGCCGCACCCGGATTCAACGAGGGTAGCGCCACGAGGAGAGTTACCTGAGGTGAGCAAGAGGCCGTGTGGAGGAACCGAGGCGGAGGCCGGAGGGAGGGATCCGGCGATCGGTGAGGGGATGGAGCGGATACGGATTCGCGTGCTAGGCGAGGCGAGCAGTTCACGGCGATGTCCCTTATTGGGATCGGACGACTCGCTTCCATGGGCTAGGCTGGGCTGGAACTGAACTTAACCTTGGATTTTCCATGGGCTGGGCTATAGCTTAACTTGGGCTTGGATTTGCTCGCCACAGATGGGCCCACGAGTTGCGTTGAATGAGCCGATTCGACTCGTGGGCTTACTTCTGGCTGTTCAGGTTTTCGTAACACTACTACTACGGCATACTATTTTTCCTCTGTTTTTTCCTTCCTTATATACGAAAAATAAAAGCCCTAGTTTCCATGTGTGTGTTATCTCTGACACTAATAATAGTAAAGAGGAGATAGTTTTTTCGACATGTTTGGGCCGTGTTCCCCGTTTACGCTACGCCCCCCCCAAATCGCTCGTCTTCTTCGCCGCGACACTCCGATCCAGACTGTAAATTCCATTCGGTACCGCCGAATGCCCGTTCCGGTGCCCAACCGGTAGAGGGCTGCATCCAATACCGGTCACTACGGTCAATACCGCCATTCCGTGCAATTCGGCCAACGCGTCCACCTACTGGACTAACCAAGTGAGAAACCATGTTAAGCTATGGAGTTAGAAAAAAGTGGTTTAAAAAATGTATGATGAACGCTTCCGATATATAATATATATCATATATTTTTAATATATAATCCGGAGGTACACCGTATCGTACCGGAGTTCTTCAAGTAAACGGAACACCGATGATACATGCGCTCACCGCCGAGAAAAAAAAATCCCTGCGTCGCCCACGCCCTCTCGCGCCCGCCCACGCCGCCTCTTCGTCCCGTCACACTTGCGATGCGCTCGGCCACGCCGTCGCGCCTCCTCTCCTCCCCGTTGAATCCGCACCGCGCTCGCCCACGCCGCCGCCTACTCGCGCTCGCATATGCCACCGCGCCGCCGCAGCAGCTCCTCTCTCCCTCCCGCGACCTTGCATGGCTCCTCCTCTCCCCAATCCTCTCTCCCATTCGCGGGCTTGAAAACCTACCTCTGGGCGCCGATGGCGATGGCTGGCTGTTGCTGTGGAGCTCCGACCGAGGACTAGGCGGGCGTCTTCCCGGCCCTGTAGGACGCGGGCTCCGCCACTCGCGGGCGCCAGGCCGCGGAAGCCAGGTAGCCGGCTACTAGCGAGGCAAGATCGCGCGGTGTGCGGGGGCATGGGGCGCCGCCGCTTGGCGAGGCGCGAAGAAGGTTGGGGCCGCCGTCGTCAGGAAGGCAGGGCGGGTGGACGCTGGGGATTCAGATGTACACCAGTGCGCCGATTTCTTGTCTGGTGAGTACTCCTTAACGGAAACCAACAGTAATTTAATAAGTTAACAGAATGGAGAGAGGATTATAACATGTGATGTTGGTTAGCATCTTTGATTCGCTCGGTAGCTTTTGCAGTGAAGTAGTATTAAATAAATAGAGAATAAGGATGGGCAAGGACGTTCATCGTCATCCGTGGGTGTCGATGGAATTAACAAGCTGCATGTGTGTATGAACGGGCTTATTCGTGTCATCGTGTGTTATAAACTGTGTAGTAAGTTTGGTCTGATTCCTCTGGTGAAGGGACAAAGCCGGATGTTCAATTCATTCCATTATCTAAAAAATACATTATACTCTCCACAAACATGCTTGTAATTTGCAAATTGTCATTGAGAGCTCGGGAACACACTTACCATCTATTGAGATATAGTTGTGCGTTCCTGTCCCTCTTTCGATGATTCATGATTTTGATGTTTGTGTTTGCCTATCAATAATCTTGGAAAGGTTTTGAAGCTGTTTGACAGCAAATTGCTTGTAGGCACTGGATCAAATACATCAAAGCTTTTGTTTTAACTTGTATATGCAGATCATCCACTATTTTCAGATAATTAAGTTTCTCACATCATGTATAAAATAAATATTCGTCTTATTGTGTGCTCTCTTTTTCCCTGATTATCTTGCTTTGTTAATTCCTATTCTCTTTCACCAGTTATTTGTTTTGCTGCCACACATCATGTATAAATATTCATAACGCGTGCTCTTTTTCCCCTTGTTGATTATCTTCCTTTGTTTATTCTTATTGACCTTTTATCAGCTTTCTGTCAGTCCTAATAGATCCCTCTTCTTCCTACTTGAACCCATTATGGATTTGGTCTACAATATTTGGTTGTGACTGAACCATCAACATTGCTGGTGGCCTTGCAGATAATCAAGTCTGGATTCCCTTGCATGGTTAGTGCCCCGTCTTAATTTTAAAAAGGTTTGCATAATTTCAGGTTTGCGTTTCACCACATTGGTTACTCACGGACAACTCCTATCAGTCAGGTAACCCTTCCTCCAACCATAGTTTCATGTTGATCTGCATTAGTGGAATTATTAGCATGCAGGATATAATGTGAATTCTTCATGGATCCTCCAGGACACATGTTGATCTGCATTACAAAGACACATGCTCACAAGCTTTGATTGCATCTCTTTGTCTGCATGTATCCCTCCCATGTTTTGGACTGCCTATAAATGTCACTATAAACTTTCTTACTAAAATGTCATTTACTTTAATGCAAAGGATCAGTTACTAATTTAATCATGTAATGTCTTGATTGCTTCAAATTCTTGCATTTTCACTGATGTCACCTGTAATGCTCATGTAACTGCTAATAAAATATTGAAATGCAAGTCGATACCACCATTTATCTTCTCACCTTACAACTGTTAGTTATTTCAATGAAAAATGCTACAATGATTTGAATGTTGTAAGGACAACTGATGATTAGTCACATGCTGCAGTTATGTAAATAGTGTACAACAATAGTCTTGGACGACATCAGAGTCATGCATAACTAGCTACTTTAAATTACAGGTGCTGAATTAGAGTCAATGTTTCTTCCAGTGCCAGTCATGGATAGGCAATTGATATGAACCCTGCCTTACAACTCTTCATGCATGCATCGGTGAACTAATATCAGTGATGTATATACTTTGATTTTCCTCTTATGATCATATTTCCTAGCTGCCTACCTGGGACCTTACTAAAGTGAAAAAAAAGATAAATAAGTTTATTGTTGGTTTGCTTTTTCTTTTCAAACAGTTTCTTTATATCTAGGAATAATGCGTGCATTATTCTGTTCTGTTTTGTTTTGTTTTGTTATACAGAGAGGACACTAGCTACAATCACTATGGTCCTCTGAGCCTAGGAAGTTTCAATTCCTACTGAATTTGGAGTGAATTCCTGCCCTCTCAATCTATCAAGCAGTCTTGCAGGTTTCGGTGGTGGCCTACCCATGACATGGTATTTGGTAAGATCATTCCCTAATGACCCTTTCCGGTATCAAGTGAGTGCATTTTAATTCTATATAGAACTGCCTTTCAATTTTAATGAAAGACGAGGAGTTGGGTTTGACTATGATTTCTTTAACGTGTTTTATGTCAAGTTTGGTTAGGTAGGTCTTGCAAGTGAGGTAAGAGTATGTGCAGATGAAACATGTTGCCTAAGTGTCTTGTAATGTGCAATTTGGTTGATGTATGCTTCCATTTCTGATTACCATCATGACACAAATTTTAGTTGATTAGTGTTACCAACCATATGTGTAGGGCCTTCAAGCATTGCTTAAGATTGTTTTATATTGTAGCTTCAAGTATTGATGTGTTTAGATGTGAGTGTAACATATATATTACTTTGAAATTGCCAGGCCAAATCTCTTCGTTGCAGGCTGTGCACTGATATGTAATCGTTTCAGTTTATGGTTTGTAGCTGTGTTGTTCCAAATTCTAAAACAAGTGCCTTTGGTACATACATGTGCTTTCAGATCGCAGAGGGGGGTCTTCAGCTTCCAACACAAGGAAAGATGAGTACAACTGGAGATACGATGCCGATGATGTATCTGAAGAGGTGCTGCGGGCATCGGCTGCTCTAGAAAGTGTCCTGTTAGACCAGAAATCTCGAAATTTGACGACATCTTGGAGGTAGCTGGGATGAATCTTGGAGATGAGCCAGGCATGGTCAACATGCTTGACCTTGCTCGACTGAGCGGCGCCCAACACCTCGACAAGCCCTCTCGTTTAACCTCTGGCTCCGGGGATGGTGGTGGCAGCTTGGCCGTGCCGGGGAGCAGGCCATTCGGCTTCTCGAGGTTGAACAGGAACTTCAGTGTGGTCCTGAGGACAGCTGTGCGTTCGCCGTCGTGAGCCTCGCTACTGTGTAGTCTACCGCGATCACTTTTGATCGTGCCCTTCGCTATGTCGCGCGGCACCTTTGGGGCCACGTGTGCCATGGCCGGATTTCGTCTACTTTTATCATAAAAGATCTGTTTCTTATCATATGATCTAGACGTAAATTGGAAAGTAGCTGCTTATAGCCTAATCGTTATTGGTTGTTTTTGCATATGTTTAAAAAAAGAGTTGTACAACTCACATAAAAGTTTAGTCTGGACTGTGTTGATGTGATATTGCTTCAGAGTGTGGCGTTGCTTTATCAAATGGGCATTTTTTGGTTGTTACAATTGTCGAAGAGAAAAAACTGAACAAATGATGAATAGTGGATGGGTGACTCATAATCTTTGCTTGAGCATGATTTTTTTTTCATATTATTGTTTTGAGCTTTTTATTCCGTTGCAAGCAAATGCTTGCATGGCATTAGAAATTGCGTCTCAACAGGATTTATATAATTGCATTGGAGATATATTGTTGTAAATATTCATCTACTCTTTGCTCACCAATAACCTGCAAACCCTTGCATATTATACAAAAAAATGGTTTGCTATTATTATGATCCAATGCTAATGCAACTAACAAAGGCAAATCTGTCGTGTCAGGTATCAGTCGTTTTATGTTATCATGCGATTCATGTGTCTTCAGTATAAATGTTAAGTTGTCCCGTGGTAACGCACGGGCACGCTTCCTAGTTTTATTATAAAGAAAGAAGACAAAACCGTAGTACTTTTATTTACAAAAACTTTAATTTCCTTGTAAAAAATAATTGTAATATATAGTATGCACTGAAGGACTGTGTTGGAAAACTAACAACCGATTAAAATAGGCATGCATGGACCTAAGTATTCTTCGTAGTAGAATACTTTTCAAAAGATGGCGTGGTAATATCACGATTACAAATCCTACTAATAAGATATAAGAGTACAGTTTCTCAGTACTACATTGTCAACAAACAATGAGCCACTACGCGAAACCAGAGTCCAGAGAGAGCACTCGTCTCGGCTGACAACTAAAGATGGCAACGGGACGGATTCGGATCGGGTGGAATCTCTGGACACTCAAAACCGAAACAATCTGAATCCGCCCCGAACACTGAATCGAGTGAAAATCCGTCCCCAAAACCAAAACCTGCAGATACCCGAAACCCGACGAATTAACCGAAACTCGAGATTATTACAATAAGTCAGCAATAAAAGACATGATATATTAGCAAGGTGGCACTGAACAACTGAGACGATACTGATATACTCCCTCCGTTCCAAAATGTAGGTCGTTTTCGGTTTTTGTGTCACAAGTTTGACTCGATTTATATAAAATATGTATAATATTTATATCTCTAAATAAATTTATTAAAACACTAGATTCAAAGATCTTTGTAATGATACTAATTATGTATTATAAATATTAATATTTTTAAATATATAATTGCCGGTAGTTGTTTCTTGGGAAGAGCATACGACAGATATTTTAGAAGGGGGCGTACGTAGCAGGCTACCAGTTAGCCGTGAGCCATATCCAGAAGCATGAAGTAGCTATCTAGCTAAGCCATGTACTGAAGCAATGATGCAGAGGCGTACAACACATACAAATTCAGATTGAGGAGATCCATGTTCGGGTGGGTGCGGGGTGCAAGCCTACCGGGTGCACGGCGCTGGACGGTGGTTAGGTGAGGCTGGGTCACCCAGGTCGCGACCTTCGCGGACGGCGAGTCGCCCGTCGCCGTCGGTCTTCGGGGTCAGGGCGTCACGGTGGGGCGCGCGGTCACCGGGGGGGCGCGCCGCCGCCGGGGGTTGCCGTGGCTGGGGCGCGCGGCCGCCGTGGCTGAGCCGCCGGAGCACGTCGGGTGGTTCCGAGAGAGAGAGAGAGGTCGAGGCTTCGACCCGCCCCTGCGGCTGCACGCAGTGCGTGTTGATGGGTGTGGTGGGTCAGTGGGTGAGCGGCCGAGCGGGTGAGGGGGCTGGGTGAGTTTGAGAGATCGAGTTATACTGAAATGTTCGCGGCGTTATGGCTTATGGCCATTATAGATTAACCGTAAATTTTTTATTTTGTTATATATATATATATATATATATATATATGTATATTTTAAGTCATATAAAGATCATTCATGAGCTTGTTGAAGCCATACATGACTATTATTAGATATTTGTTTTTATCTGTAGTTAAGCATATGAGTACGAGTAACGGTAACTGAATCGTTCTTTATGAAATATGTTAGTTTTTTTTAAAAATTATTATTTGTGGATGACTGTATATGTTAGGCACGTATTTTCCATTTTGTTATATATATACTTCGAGTCTTATAAAGATCCAGTACGAATCCTTTTTTTAATTTATTTATTTATTGAGCGCGGGATAATAATTTGTTGAAAAATTTTAAATTTGTCTCGAAATTTTTGTAGTGTTTGGAAACATCTCATAGCATCGCAAAGTAGCCACAAAATAAGTTTTGTATTTTTTGGTTCAATAATTTAATATGTAGAAATCATGGAAGGTATATTTATTAATTAAAAGGGGTTATTTTAAATTATTTCAAAATTCATTATTTTCTAAGTTTAATATTTTTTGTACATAGTGTGCATCATGGAGAGGCTAAAAAAATTCATGATTTTAGAAGCTCTAATTATTTTTATATGAAATAAACAAAATTAGCTTGTTATGGGATTTAATAAAAGGCACCAAAAGAAGATGGTCATTTGGGTCGAATCTGGCCCAGCTGGGCCTAATAACAGCGCGGGCAAAGTGGCAGCCCGGCCCATCAAACGGTCTGGATGGCGGGTTGATTTCCAAAAACGTGAAGGGCTTTTTTTGCAAAAAAATCTGAGAGAGAAACTGGACTGCGGGTTCTATTTCGCTAGAGTTCGAGGTTTTTTTGCAAAATAATCGGGAACCGCCCGATCTGGGCCGTCCAACCGCCCGATAGGACGGCCGGGAAAAGCCGATGACGTGGCCACACTGATTGGCCCTCTTTTGGTGCAGGATTCGTATTGAAGAGATAGCTAGGGTTCTTGGTGGGCTTCTATTGGGCTGCTAGTGGGCTGCTTTGTTCGAGCCCCGATGATGGTCCGTGGGTACAAACGAGAATCCGCACCAAAATCGTGATTTATCGTGTATCCGAACCCGAAAACCGTAGGCGAAATACTGCACTCGAAACCAAAACCGCCTGACCCGAAATCCGCGGATATTTGCCCCAAAACCAAACCGTTGCCATCCTTACTGAGAACCCGCCGTCACCGGCGCTCCTCCTTCCCTCGCATGTGCGGAAAACCGACACGTCAGGAGCTGTCCCCGCTCCCCCGGAAAAGAAGTTCGTGCCTGTTTACACCAAATTTTGGACAGAGCACAGGTGGCCATCGCAAAGGGATAGCCGATCAGGGAGACTGGATCGAATGTTTGCTGACGTCAGCAAGGCGTGCCGTGGAAGCCAGATTGATCAGAAGATTGGATCGGATGTTTGATTACATCAGTAAGATGCGCGCTTGCTTGGTTATGGCAAGCGATCATGGTGAGGGCCCACAAGAAAGGATAGGCTGTGTCTGGAGTTATCTAAAAATTAGGAAGTTTTGTTATTATTCCCTTATTTTGCTAGGGTTTGTATTTCGGTTAGGATTTCCTTTTTCAATCACCGGGTATAAATATAAGCCCGACACATTATAACAGAACGCGACGACATCAATACAATACAAGCCGGCTTCATAGCCACCCTTTTTCTTAGGAGTAGGAGTAGAGTAGATCCGACGTGTTTTTCACTAAACGAGGTTGAATCATCCGGTGGATTCCCGAGATTGCTAGTAGGTACCATCACGCTTGCTTTCATCATATACGTCCTCTGCAAATCCATTTTGTACCCACTGCTAGATGAATTCAAGTAGTAATCGATTCTCATTCGATTCAAATATGGCCTGTGTAACTCAGTCTTGCACCCCACGGCTTAGATTGAATCGAGGATTAGTTATCGGCTCTAACTAAATTTAGCACTTTAGTTAGATTCATTAAATCACCGATGATGCTTAATGTTTATTTATTTATTTAAGCAATCATCAATCTGCCTAATCTTAACCTATTTCCTGTCGGCTTAAATCTCATGCTTCTATCTTGCTTGATAAATGAATGATCAACGAATAATATGCTAAAGCAAGTAGATTTATTTTTCATTAGCCGACCGATTTAGATCTTGATTATATACAGGTTGCACTTAAGTAATAAAATGAATTTCACTGGAACCTTTGAGTAATAGATTCGATTTGGAGCTTACGTCATAGCTGTCTCGATCCACTCGATCCTCACTGACGTAGGCAAAGAATCGGATATATTAGTCAAAGAGTCAAAGTATTATTGGTTTTATATGCTTGTATGTTGTCTGTATTGTGACCAGATCAACTATTTAAGTCGGTCTCGCTGTAAGCTCACTTTCTGCAAGTCATTTTACTTGGATCTTTTCATATGTTGGTTTATAATTGATGATGTTGAGATTTGTCACGTGCGTCATAGCTGTCTCGATTCGCTCGATCCTCACTGATAAACTTGATGGGTTAAGACATGTATCAATGTAACAACCCGGGTTTTCCGATAACCAAAAATACGAACTTTCTAAAAATTTTCTTGCAAAGTGTGTGGAGCATATAGAATCTAGGTCAAACCCCGACTAACCCGCTAACGATCGTTGCATTCATGTAGTAATTGTTGGTAGGATTGTACTGGAGTTCTTTAGTCAGTTGGGGTTTTCTAGCCTCGTGTGTTGTTTGGAGAAGCACAAGTCCGTAGCGATACCTTTCAAATCCTTCCTTAATCTCGTTCCAACTCTCCCGACCAAAATCTATAAATCAAGAACTCATTTTCGAATTTCCCTCAGGCTCCATTTATTTCCATGCCAATGATTTTGAAAAGGAAAAAGAGTCCTTTTCCACTCCTTTCTATCCCCTAAATCTATTTCATATTATCCTTTGCTGATACACCAAGCAGCAGCACGTAACCACTGAATAGCTAGCCTTGCTCCTAATCTAGTTGTTACCGGCTCGTGCCTGCATGCATGCATGGTCCTGTAGCTTATTAGCTAGTTGTATGTACGACTCAAACACGTACCTACTAGCAGCCTCGTATGACCTTGGATCTCTAGAACAAGGGCATACACGGACAGAAACCGAGCAAGACCAGGCCTGAACAGAACACGTACACTACCGGTCCACCAAGCAATGGTCTACACGTTTCAAACTTGTATACATATACGTAAAACACTACGGCAGCTGGCTGCACAAGCTAATTAGTATACATGTACACACGTGCATGTGCATGCTCCTGTGTCAATAGCATACACGTGACCAGCACCATACACAAGCACGACAATAGCAACTCCAAACCTGAAAACATCAGCACGTACGCCGCCCTACACATTTCGTGCCATATTTGTATGTATATACGTACGTATCAGCAATTGGCAATGCTACTAATCTCATGCATGCATGCTCCTGTATCTGTACCTAGTTTGCACAAAGCCGCAGCGCACCGCAGCCCCACAGCACCGCGCAGCTTATCTTGCCATCAGCACGCAGGCAACCCCGCGCGGCCCACCTGCAACCCGCGGCCCAGCTGGCCCAGCCTCACCACGCCCAGCTCCCAACCCTAGCGAACGGACGCACGGAGTCGCTAGGGAGCCGCCGCCGCCGCTGCCCGCACTTGCGTGCGCGCTCGCTCCCGTGCCCCACTACCACCAGCGAGGCCGGTTGATGCTCGACGCGTGTCCGCAACACGCCATACGAGGATCGGCGCCGTCCATGCTTGAACCCTAGCCGCGACCACTCGTATAAGAAGCTGCAGCCGCCTTGCTCCTGTTCATCTTCCCCAAGAAGCCGCCGCCGCCGCCTCTGCTCTCTTCACCTGCCACGCTGCCTCACCCGCCGGTCTCGCCTCGCCCTTCTTCGTCGCGCCACCAAGCCGCCCGCTGCCTTCACAGCTTTCCAAGCCGAGCCGCGGCACCTCCTCACAGCCGGCCACGGCGGAGCCACGGCCGCGCCCTGCGCGCGCTCTATCTTGGCCGGCCACGGTCTCTGCGTCACGCCGCGTCTCGTCACCTCGACGACGTGCCAGAGCGCCGCTGCGACGTCGTGCTTGGCACTCACCACCGTCGTCAAGCTGGAGGAGCCGCAGCCGTCGAGCCCGTCGTCCCGGGGCACCACTGCCACGACGTCGTCATGCCGCTCCGTCCTCCGACATCAGCTGCCCAACCCCGACACTGACGCCAACCATCCACGACCTGAACGCCGCCATGCCTCGCCGAGCCCCCTCCCTGACTGACCCGTGCGTGCCATGGACGTGCTCCGTCACCACGCCATGGCCACGGCGTTGCGCCGCTGGCCGCAGCGAAGCGGTGCAAGGGCGCCTCTGGTCTGCACGGTCGAAGCTGCTCGCCAAGCCGAAGTCCAGGCCACCTCCGTCACCACGACATCGACCACGTTGCCGAACAACCGCAGCCACCGGTGAGCACCTCAGCGCCGGAAATTCCCTGGTTCAGCTTACCCCTGTCCCTGCCGATGTCCTCGTCTGAAGTTGGCCTTCGTGCCGCGTCTCCCACCTTTGCAGGAAGAATAGCCATGCCCGGATGCACCCCGGCCAGCAAGCGGCATGGCCACGATCCCATCCGTCACCATGCCGACGTCCTTGTCGCTGGTAATCACGAGCCGACGCCACGACGAAACCACCGCGCCGAAGCACGATCTACTACATTCTGCCCGCCGTCGTGAACGTCCTGCCTGCACCGATTCCGTCCCGCGTCAGACGATCTACCGTCCACAAGCCCATGGTGAGCTTCGCCTCGACATCGCTGGTGGGCACCGCCACCACCATGACTGGACCCGCCACATAAGCCATGGCGTCCCACCTTAGGGACGCGTAGGCCGAGCCCCTCCCGGCTCAGGACACTCGCACGCACGACACGAGACCTTGTTAGCCAAATCGAACCACCGGCGTTCCAAGAACGTCGGCGTGGCCGAGGACTACCCAAACCACCACCGTGATCCCGTTCCGGATTTACCTTGTGCCTTGGACATTGAGACCGTCGCCACTCTACTCATGTCACCGAAGGACACGAAGGACGTCGATCAACAAAGGAGAAGATCTCTGGAAGTCTTGCCTGATCGCCCCGACGCGCACCGACGCCCCGTCCGAGCTTCACCTTAGCTACCGTGCACACCGTTGGAACCTGGCCATGCTCCGCCGCCTCCCGGCCACTTGACGCCACCTCCGGCCAGCCACAGCCTCGTTCGGCCAGTCACCAGCCCCGCCCGGCCAGCCGTGGCCAGCCGCGACCAGCCTACAGCAGGCCACAGCCAGCCATGACCAGCCAGCAGTAGGCCACGACCAGCCAGCAGCCGGCCGCGACCAGCCAAAGCAAGCCATAGCAGGCCAGAAGGTACCAACAGCTGGCCCAGTGGAGCCAGGACATGTAGAAGCAAGCCTCGCTACTTTTCCTTTGACACTGGCCCTGTCCGACCATGTGCCATAGCCCCATTGCCACCTCTCGAGGCCCCATAGATAATGTTGGACGGTTGGGAAGTCAAAGTGATATACGACGCTGGACTATTGGACCCCTGCTCTTACTCCTTGTACATCTATCCATCATACTGTATCCTATCCTTACGATATGTCTGTTCATATATCTGTTGTACCCTGTCCTCACGATCTGTCTGTATCTAAATCCGTAATGCAGGATCCATCTATCATAATGCTATGGAATTGAGCTACTCCGCAGTTTTATAATGAGTCTTTTGAGTCGTGTCATTGGTTCTTATTGCTGGTTGTCATGTTGTTTGTCTGTGTGCCATGCCTTCGAGCCGGCTGTGTGATCGTACCTCGTTCGGACGTTGCGATCGCGGGATCCGTCCTGCCATGACCGTAATGCCGAGTGTAACTCGACCTCTCGTTGATGTAGCTTGTGGCCGCGAGCATGCCTCGCCATGACCATGGAGCTAGACCCCGTGTGCCGTTCTTTGATTTTTCATGCGACGACCCTCGTATGCTCGTACCCTGCGTGATCGTCGCATTCCTCTGACTCCTGCGGTGACAACCGTACCGCTATGGATCCGAGTAATGACTTAGTGCCAGTGCACCCAGGTCGTGGTACCCTACGAGTGGCTTGCGCACTTGCGTCTTTTACATGTCGCTCTCTTCTGATGCCCCGTCTATTCCGTGGCGTGCGTGTTGGAAGAAGTAGACCACCGCTTTATTATGTTTTTCGCTCTTCGTTTTCGTATAAGCCCGCTCTGTTCGATCCCGTCTTACTCACAGTGACCGGATCAAAGACCGGACTGACTCCTTTTGTTAGCGAAGCTATGGTCTATACTAAGATCTCAGACCTATGTAGGTCGACTCGGTCGACCACTTAAAACCATCTTCACTGAAGGTGTGACTGAGAATATAATATGGATGTGCCTAGCTAATTTTTCTCTCTCTTTTGATTCTTGGTATTTAAGCACATGTATGATTGTACCCGATTGAATCACAGCCTTGGTACCCTACATGTGGATTAAACACTCGCACTATTTTGTGCAGCATTTATCGTTGGAAATTCCTTGTTCTTTCCTGCTGATCGGCCGTCCTCCGATCCCCGTCTTCCCCGTGGCGTACGGATCGGAAGATCATGTGCCGTGGTGTTTGCTATGGATAAGCTTTGGCCTAAACCATTTATTATAAAGCCATATTGGCTTGGCTGTGACTTATGCTTGTGCTTAGCAAACCACCACTCTTGTTTCTTGGGTCTGATAAAATCGGACATACACCGAGAGGGCTAAGCCGTGTACCTTTTATTATTTCTTTGCTGTTAATGGGTCTCCCCGCATCCCGTCGTCTTTTGATGAATTGAGTGTTTTATTGCCTTGTATTGCTTCGCGGAGTAGCCGTTTCCGGATTAGCGACGATCGGATCGAGACCCGCTGGAAGAGAACATGGACGGCGCAAGGACCCGTGGAATGGAGTCACCCTGGAGGAGGTGATCCAGCAGAACGACTACACTAATTGAGGAGTGCTCATACCACTACTTCCTTGACAACGCAGGTGTTATGGCAGCACCTTCCTTTAGAGAATCCTATTAGACATTGCAAATCTAGAATTGCTAGCGCTTTATATTTACTCCTTTGCTAGTATATGATGCATGTTACTACCTAAGCCGTTACTACCCCGCTTGCAACCACTCTACTATACCACCCGGCTTCGTGCTCACGCTCTTTTATACATATTTCTATCTACCTGTTTGCTTGCATGTTACATCGCTATATTTATCTATTAACTCCACTCGCATTGTATCTATGATGTGATGCTGGTGGTGAACCCCTGGGAATGGTTTGGCTTGGGATGCCGGACTGGTGGTATGTGAGCGTGCTGCGTGTGTCTTGGGTGTGTGGTGAGGGTCGAGTCGACCAAGTGGGATACACGACGAGCTGTGTAAGCAAGTCTTGCCGGGAGTTGCATCTGGGCATTCCCTCGAGAGATACCTGTGGCGGGTAATGACTTATGTGGTGGTTCCGGGATGTGCATTGAAGTTCCGTGAATGGAGGTGCCATGGTGGCACGGGGAGAGTATCCCCTAAGAGAAGATGCCTGCTTGGTCAAACCTAGGAAGGACTAGCCCAGGTTCATGGGAATCCTTTACTGCTCACTTGCTTCTGATGGGCGGGAGACGGCTGGACTACTTGGTAGGGCGGTGCCACTACTGCTAGGTTGTGAGGTGATTAGGGTGGGCGGTGAAGGATGTGGGATTCCTGAACCGTCCTAGATGCGCAGTACCACTGATTGGGCCCGGTACTGTGTCTCCCAGTCTCAGCGTTTCGGCGTAGGGCCGAAGTTACCCAGGGCTGAGTGGTAGGGTGGCATCGACCTAGGCAAGCAAGCACCCGGAATTCTGCCTAGGTGATTGTACAGCATCGATGATGGCTAATCTTGTGAGTGGTAAAACCTCTGCAGAGTGTATGGTTGATCGATCGATACATATGCCGATTCGTCGGCTATGGACCTTTCCTGTGAAGCTCTGTCTAGTGTAGAGAGCGATATTCTTTTCTCTCCTGGTTGATGGTTGTCCGGCAGTGTGCCCGACGTGGCAGTGTGCCGTTGAGACAGGACCCGAGAGGGAGTTGGGCCTATCGACTGAGCGTGAGGTGTGTGTGTGAGGTGGTGTATGGGTGGGTTGATGGATTTTGGGATGGACTGATGGATGGGTAATATGGGTTAAAACTTGACGAACTATTATAATATTTACTACTGGATACTACCTTGCATGCGCTTAGGATGCAAACCACAGCCAAATATTAGGATCGCCAGATCCTTTGTTTTCTCTTTTCCACTAAAGCTCATCGGTGCTGACCATGGCCTGCACATATCTGGCGGTGTGCAGATTACCTGACTAACAGAGATAGTGAGATACGAAAGATTAGACGGTCTCGTGCCTACGCTCAAGTTTGGTTCAGGAGATGAAGACTATGCTGCGCCAAGATTGACTCTGATGATACCCGTGAAGGAGGAGCCTCCACTCGACAACATATTCCGCCAACTCTGATGAAGACTAGATATGCTTCCGCTAGATTAACCCTGTAATAGGTGTCCACTCAGTTGATGTAATATTTTGTAAGTATTCTCGATGTATGACTTTAATATCAACTGATATATGATAATGCGATGAGATCAATCTTTGGTTTTATCACATTATATCTCATTCTGTGGATTTTCCCATCGTGGAAAATCAAGGATGTTTCAATCAATTTATAAAGTGATTTATGATTAAGGTTTAATTAATGTGACGTTATCTTTCATGTACATCCAAATCGGTTAAAGGGAAAATCGGTTATCTCACTGTATTTATTCGATCGATTCATGCTTTCGGATATCGGCTCTTTAGTCGATAGCCTTGATAAAAGGCCCACGAGGCCGGATATTTAGAATGTTTGGGGCAACACCAGCTAGTTCCACCTTGTATTACTGATTACCTTTCTTTCCATGTCAATTGTATGTCAAATTGACTGGCACGCTCTGGAGTCAACGGTACGTTTCGGTACCGGGTGTTGAAGCTAACTGGATCTGCCGAGCCCTTGCTCTCGAGTATCATTCCAGGCTTCGCTGGTGTGCTGACTACAGAACCGGATTTTGCGTCAACAGTGCCCCTAGGCATGGCCCACATGTAAGAGAGAAGGAGCGAAAAATAATTGTGCGGATAGGAGGCGCACATGGGCTCACACTGAAAAAATCCACCGGCCTTATCCATTCACCTCCCAGAATTTTCCTCATTCCTCTTCCCCTTCCCTCCGCTACAGCACAACACCAATATAGTGTCACATGTGTGTCGTTATAGATATACTAATACCGTCGAATAATTGGTCGGCATCGCTGGCCCACGGATCAAGTGTCGGTAAAAATACATTTTTCGATGAACTATTTGTCGGTACAAATATTTAGCTATACCGTTGAACCATCGGTCGGGATAGACAAGTAAAGCGGACAAACGGTCGGTCCCTATAGGGCCATGCCTATGACGCACTCTCAAAATGAAAACAAACTTATTAGCGGGAAACTGAAAATGAAATTGGGCCCATTCGCGACAAAATCGATAGGCCCAAATATCACCATCTCCGAACTCTACGGGTGTGTTTGGTTTGAGGGTCGACCCAGGTTGGAATGGGTTCGACCCAGATGGACCCGTGTTTGTTTTGGGGGTTCAGTGGAATGGGGACGACCCTGGGTTGGCATATACTCCTTAGATGCTGGTTCGTGGGATTCCTCCAAGTTGGGCGGGCGCACTTGACCCAGATGGATGCCGTCGATCTCTGTTGGCAGCACAACACGGTGTTACGGATGCGGGCCCAGGCATCGTTGCCCTCTAAGAGGCCATGGCCGTGGGAGAGGCGGGCCGGAGGCAGTTGACGGGGCGCGATGGCTGCGGGCCGGACGGGGGGCATGGACGGGGTGCCATGGCCATGGGCGCCATGGACGGGACGTGGGCCGAGGCAGGCCGGAGGCGATGGTCGGGGCCTGTGCGGACGGGGCTAGAGATGGTGGTTAGGGCCGGAGACGGTCGCCGGGGCCGGAGACGGTGGTCAGGCCTGCACAGGAGGGCGCCATGGCCGCGGGTGAGGTAGGCCGAAGGAGGTGGCCGAGGTGGCCGCGCGCGGGCAGGGCGCCATGGCCGCACACGAGGCGAGGATAGGGCAGGGAGCTGGCTGCCATGGCCATGGCTGTGTGCGAGCTCGGGCCTATGGCAGAGGAAGAAGGGGAAAATAAAAATAAAGAAAATAAGGACGATGACAGGTGGGCCCCACTAACTGCACTATTAACGGTGTCAAAATGGCATCCATTTCATCCCTCTTCATCCTTACAACCAAACAAAAAACTAAGTTTAATCCAACCCCTTAACTAAACATGCAGTGAGTTCATCTCATCTTATAAAACTGGATTTTGATCCAACCCAACTCACTTCGTCCCTAAACCAAACACACGGTTAGTCTTGGTTGCTGCTCAACTCCTACTTGCCAGCTCCCGTCGCCTCCGTTCGCAAAAATAAAAAAGAAAATTTCTCGTTTCCTACTCCCGCGGCCACAAGAACCTCCGCTGCCATACTCCACTGCCACCACCAAGCTCCGTTGCAGCCGCCCAACTCTCTCCCGTGCTCTTGATGTCCCGCCCTTTGCCCCTCTCGGATCTCGTTCCTTGCAGCTAGCGGCGCATCACGGCTACAGTCAGTGGCGACGCTCATGGTCCGAGCACAGCGCAGTGGCTCATCCAACTCGCGAGCACTTCCGGTCCCATCCTCCTGGCCACCAGCAGTTGCGTCCTCGTCACCACCACCACCTCTTGCATGCACGCCGCCGGTCGGCCCCAAGGATCCATGCCTCTCCCGCAGGCTCGAGCAGTGGTTCGTCATAGGAGGCGGCCTCTCCACGTCACCGGTCGCAGGAAACGTCCTCACCATAGGTAGCCCCCTCCCGCACTCTGCTAGCTGCCGGTTCCCCTCTCAGATCCGGTTGCTTCTTTCTTTGATTCGCCGGTTCCCTCTCAGATTCGCGTGCTTCCTTCACTCCCCTCTCAGATCCTGTATTTGTAGATTTGGGGCAAGTTCAACAAATGGTGGCTATGAACATGCTAGTGCTCTAGGGCAATGTTTTGAAGTCATCTAGTCGAACCTAGTCGCCTTGGGACCGATCAGGCGATTAGTTGCGATTAGTCATCGACTAGGCCGAGTAATCGAGCCTAGTCGACCCTAGTCATCCATATAATCGTCCTATACATCAGGACATATACCTATTATATATAGATACCTATATGGCTATATGTACTATATAGTGTACACAATAAAGCAAACATCAAGACTACATTAGTGTTTAGCTGGTGACTTGTGGGAGTTGTTTTCTGCACTTTTCTGCATCTGTAGAAGCAGAAGCAAGCAGTCAAGCACAACTTAGCAGGAGAGGAGAGGATGCAGGTGAGGAGAGAAGATGGAGAGGGAAAAGACACATACTATCATCTAAGCAGCTCATCACCACTTCAACGCAGAGGACTGTAGCCCTCATAGAACTAAGCATTCAAAGCAGAGGGAAAAGACAGAGGAAAAGTAGAGGAAAGAGGATTAGAGGACAGAGGAGCAGGGGAGGGGAGTGGCCGGCGGGGGGAGAGGGGGAGCACCTGCCTGCCCTGGCCTGGCGGAAGAGAGCAGCCGGCTGCCACCGGCGGGAGAGACCGGCGCGGGACCAGCTTCCTGGCGTGGAGGAGAGCAACCGGCGGGGAGCACAGGGTCCGGCGGGAGCAGCAGCCTTGGCCGGGCCAGAGCACCTTCCTGGCGGAGAGGGAGAGCGGAACGTGCGGCCGTGCGGGTGTCGGCCTGTCACGCCCGTGACCCTGCACGCACGGCCTTTTCCTCCCTCTCCCTCTTTTTCCCCTCCCGCGTTGCGCTCGCTCGGGCGCCAAATTTCCCGTGCTCGCGCGCTTCCGTGAAAAAAGGCCCGGGCTAGTCGTCCATCACCTAATCGGACGACTAATCATGATTAGTCATCGACTAATCGGACGATCAGACTTCTGATCGAGGTAATCGAATCGCTGCCCCTAATCGAAACCCACTGACCGATCTGGACGACTAATCATGACTAATCGTGATTAGTCGGATGACTTGAAAACACTGCTCTAGGGCAAGGTCGAGCATGTGAAAGCCCTAGTTTGATTTCGGTTATTGACAAAACCTAAGTACTAACCTATTTGTTAAGTATTGTGATTTAGATAGGTTACGTACTAGGATCAAGAAGTGGTGCAAGCAAAGGAGATGGACTTGGATCATGAAGATCAAGTGGCTCATCCTTGTAAGAGATGGAGAAAAGTAAAACAAAGGAGCCTAGAGGCTAAGGTAAAGCTTTAGGGCTCTTTGTTTTGGTGGTCAAGGCACTTAGAAGAGTGCGATCACATTTAGGATAGATGGCCATACTATAAGAGGGGAAAATGCATCGCTAACTCGGTCATTGAGTGCTCCTAGGTTGCATATTTCTTTGCATAATCTTTTGAACCTAAAGAGAGAACTAACAACTCCTTGTAAATGCTATGAAAACTAGCTAACACACAGTGCACAAGTGAGTACAATATTTGAGTGTTGGCACATGAGAGCAAGGGCGGTGAGAAGAGATCGAGAAAGTGCTCAAAGGAACACCGGACGCTGCTCCGGAGCGTCCGGTGGCTAATCCTAAGTCTTCTCTATCTGGCAAAGTGCACTGGACGCTGGCGTTCGTCCGGTGGTGGTCAACTGGACGCGTCCGATGACCAAAAACGCTCTCTAGAACCTCTCTGGTGTATCACCGGGCGCCAGGACCGGACGCGTGAATAGTGTCATTGCTGCGTTCGTTGGTTGAATGTTTTCTCCGCGTGAACTGTGGACTGGACGCTCGGTTTGCCTGGTGTGAACCAACCGGACACGTCCGGTGCTAACTCGTTGCTCTCTGGTCTTCTCTGCGTGACCATCAGACGCTGAACATTGTAGGCACCGGACCATCGTGCATGCGTTCGGTGCAACATAAAGACGTTGGAACAGCTGATGACCGTTGGGATCTGACGACTGGAGTTTAAAGGAGGTGACACGTGGCTTCCATCCAGTGACCGAACGTGCATGGACCGAACGCAGAGCGTCCGGTGCCAGCGTCTGGTGCCTCCGATTTTCAGAGTAACAGTTGGTTTCTTGTGAGGGGCTTATAAATAGGACTTGGGCTGGCTTGGGGAACAACTCTTGTGCATTCTCAGTCATTCTAACATCGTTTGAGCCTAGCCTAAGCCCTCTAACTCAACTCTCTTGATCCTAAGCTTGATTTCAAGTGAGAGTGAGTGATTTCAAGTGATTGCATTGAGTTCTTGCATCTAGAAGCACTTGGTGGCTTAGTTGACTGTGTAATTCTTATTACTCTTGGTGATTGCCGTCACCTAGCCGGCTTTGAGGTGAAGAGGTGGTGTGGGAAGTGTTGGTGATTGTTCTTTCCCACACCGTGATCTTGTGAGGGGTCTTGTGCCTACCCCGACGGAGTGCTCAAAGGTAACTCTAAGGAAATCGCATGTCATTGAGCTACTTCTCTCGTGGTAGGTTCTTGTGGGCTCTTGCGTAGAGCTTGACTTGTGTAGTCAATCACCCACCGAACCACCGAGTGAAGTCGACACAATAAGGACGTAGCGTGCCGGCAAGCACGTGAACCTCGAGGATAAATCTCGTATTGGCGTCTTGATTTCATTGTGACCATCACCTTCGTGTGATTGATTGAATTGTCTCTCGGTGATTGGTTAATCTTCATGAGGCAAAGGTACAACTTCCAAATCCTCTCCTTTACTTACTTGCACTTTACCTTGAGTAGTGAGTAGCTTGTTAGTAGAGTAGTTCTTACTCCTTGTAGTTGCTTGCTTAGTGCTCTAGTCTCTTGTGTGGCTTAGTGGCTTAGCATGACTAGAATTGTGTAGGTGGCTTTCATAGGTTAGTTAGAGCTAGTGCAACTAGCTTTACGCCGTGTTATCTACTAACCACTTTGCTTGAGTGTATTGTAGAAATTTTTATATGCTATTCACCACCCTCTAGCCATACTAAGACCTTTCAGCATGGTGGTTGCGCAACTTGTAGCTGCTATGGAGAGATTTTAGGCAATGCGGCGGCAGCTGAGAGTTCAGGCAAGTTTCCCCAATGTCATGCCTCCCCAGATGTAGCTGTTGTTTATGCTTGATTGGTAAAATCCATATTGTAGTATTCGTTTGTGTAGAATCTTGTCTCGATTTCACTAGATTAGTTTAGACCTTGTCCTTGTAGGTCTGCTCGAAATTGAATCTGAAGTATTTAGACCTTGTCCTAGGCCATAATTCTGTTTTGATCGAATACAACATGCTAATGATTTTTAATTTGGGGCAAGTTATAATAATGTTGCTTATTTCTCCTCATGATGATTTTGCAGGTACCTTGCTGAGTTCAAGTCAGGTGCAGAGATAATGGATTGCTGCGGAGAGCACCATGAATGCTTACAAAGTTTCTCAGGTTTGACCTTTGTGTACATGGTGATAGTTTGACCACGCATAAAAGTGTACGACATTTATTTTCAGTGTAATGAATTTTTTATTTTTTATTTGTAATGGGTTCCCCAGATTCATATTCATCCCATCTCTATTCTCAACTGAATGATCTGCAGAGGCATGAATTTGTTGCAGAAGAATGCACATGTACTAGAAAGCACCCATCTTCTACCTGCTCCTGTTATCTTAGCTAATTTTGTTTAACCTAATTAATCCGCTTCCATGTACTAGCTCACTAAATTTGTTGCAGAGGCATGTATTCTGTCAAATAGAAAACAACACATTTTTTTGGGTTATGGATACATTAATTTGAAAAAAGTCTATTTATTTGAACAAAGGTTGCATTGCCTTGTCACATGTATTCAGGTGGTTATATTGTTGGGTGACGATAACCATGTTGTCTAAAACATGCTGAAAGTATCACGGTGCTAATACCTACATTGCACTTCTTGGACATACAATTGATCCATTCTCTATCTTTGGATGGCAAATTCAAATAAAAGGCTATTGGCTTTGTTGATGCGTTTTTTCTGTCTTTGAATAGCAAATAAAAATAAAAGGCTAATGGTTTTGCTATACAGGTGTCAGGCACACCTACTGTTAGCCTCTCCGCCACTGGTAACAGAGGACATTCACTACAATGATAAATCTTGCCACAGGGATATTTCAATAATCAATCTGGCATATGTACAGGTATTGAATACCTTCTATCTTCACATTGAAAGGTGTTTTTTGATTTGGTCTATAGATTGGGAGATGTCTGACTGTAATAAAGACATTAGTAGCCAACACAATATGTTTGATTGGTAACTTGCAGATTTGTCAACCTTTTTTAGTGCAGTTATGCAGATAAATTTGTCAACCTTTTTTAGCCAACCTAACTAATGGTGTTTATAATAGTCGAAGGTATGTATTTTTTCTGAATTTTACATTCACCAAACCGCTATTTGTGATTTTTCCACAGATATTTCTTCTGGAACTAACCAGTGCACTAAAGATACTATACAAAATCCTCCATACACATGCAATTTTCCTTAATAAAGCCTAAAATTGCATTTAAAGTTCACATTGTTGAGCAAACTATAGGATCCTACCGCTGCATTTATACATATTTGCATACTATCATCCAAATCCTACATAAGGTCCCAAGTTAAGATGTTGTCACCAGAATCAACTTACTATGTTATTATAGAAGTAGGATAAATGTACAGAGATACTTACAGCTGCAGGAATCTAGAAATTAGCGAATCAGGATGGCCTTTTTGGTGTGGGTTATTTATGTTATGAATACATCAGAATTTTGAGCAGCCGATTGTTTTTAAAATTGTTGCATTCCCAACATGTTTTGCTTCTTTATTACTTGGAGATTTGGCTGCGTTGTGCTATAAAAGTATTAACATATTCAGTATCACAGACAAAAGATATAGTCGATTAGGTATTGGTTTTATTCACTGGGAACATGATGGTTTAAAATATGTTTGACACAACATTCAGCCGATTGGACATGCTGAATTTTTCATTCCTATTGAATTGTCGATGCCAATTGTCCAAAATGTGTAGGCTATGTTTGCTGGCCCATATACCAAATTTGTATATTATTGAATTATTAATTGGCTGTCTTTCTCCTACATAATTCATCATTGGAACTCAAATTATTGGTTGTCTTCCAAAGCTGTCACTAATTGGATATTTATATTGCATTTCAGGCTATCCTGCAAGGTCCTAGGCAGCATACCTGATGGTGTCGACAAGTTAAAAGTGCTCATCGAAGCTGTGTTTTGTTTTGAACCTATTAGAAATAAGATTATGAAGTCAATGTTAGTGAAATTTAAATAGTGACCTTTAGGTGTTAGTGAGCTAATTAAGCTTTTGGTCACAAGTGGATGCATGACTTTTGGTCCCATGAGGTAGAGTAAAGGATGTTGACTGCTTGCTCATGCACAAACGTCATGTCTGTGAGCTTCTAATGTATTTTGTACTTGCATCATGTTAATCTGACCAACAGCCCATTGGGCTGGCTATATGAATGAATCAATATCAATGCTTTATGCTCATATTAATCAATGTCCTTGTATGTATGATTACTGTATATTATATTGAATGTGCGTTGACAATAGATAATTTAGGGGTCATTATGTACTGCTGATTAAATACATTATTGTCTCTATGAATGATTCTCATTGGACTGTTAGTTGCTAAAATTATTTATAGCCTCAAACTATGTGTCGATATTTATAGTAAAGGCATTCAACTGTTGGTCGCTATAGCCTATGTCTGTTGGCATAGGCTATACCGATGTCACTTTCAGCGACTGCAAGTAAGTGTCGGCATAGATCTATACCGACCGATGGAACGTCGCTATATTGACCTATACCGACAGATGGTGCATCACTACTTGGGCTGTGGTGTGAATTAGACGGTGGCGGAGCACGTCAAAGTCGCAGGTTACAACACCGCTGCCCGTCCCTAGAATCCAGTTAGGCGAGCGCCCCCTCCCATTTCATCCATCTCCTTCTTCTTACTCAAGACCATGGCATCGCGGAAACACTGGGCATCGGCACGGCAGCGCCATGGAACCACTGGGCATCGGCATGGCAGGGCCGCTCCTCTCTCCTCCACGCACTCGTGCCACAACCCCCGCTGGCGCCACTGCCTTCGCCGCCGCCAGGCCGGACGTCATCCTCCTAGGTTCGTCCTCTTGCTTCCCCTTCTCCCCGTCGTCCACTTGCTCGCTTGCCTGTCTCCTAACATGTGGCGTGTGTCGCAAGAGAAAAAACTGTCGGGGAAAATCTCTCCTGATGGCAGGAAATGGTCCGTGATGGTTTTCCGTCAGGGAAGATATACTTTTCTTGACAGATCATCCTTGACGGCTGATCCCTGACGGTTTTAGCCACTTTCCGTGACGGTTCTGGCCGTCATGAAAAAAATTTGGCTGGGGGTAGTGAGCTTATGATTATATAATAATAAGCTTCGAAAGGGTGAACATCGATCGGCAGGCTACAATAGTACAGCCTGCTAGACACTGAAACCATGAAACATGTAATGAATTTTTTTCTGTCGGTTGATAGCATTTTTGTGTCAGATTCGGACAATAGGAAAAGGGATTCAAATCTGACGATGATCCATTTTTTTCTGTCGATACCCACCGACATAAAAATAATTGTCCCAATAGAAAAATTGTCATACCGACAGAAAAATGCTATATCTCTGTCGCTTTATTTTTGGCAGTGTTTTTCAGTCGGTAGAAAAATCCATTTTGTAATTTCCCTGTCGGTTTTTCGCATTTCTGTGTCGGTTTTGTACCGATAGGGAATTTCTTGTTTCCAGTAGTGTGTACGATACATGAGAACATGCAACGCGCAAGGAGGCGCACACGTACTATATGGAATGCTATGCATGGTTGAAAGGTCTGAGTTGGCTAGAGGGGGTAAATAGCCTAAATTAAAATTCTACAAATTACTTCACCCAAAGGTTAGTACCACAAACAGCGATAATCGCAATGCTAAAGCAACTACTAATTGTTGATGGTAGTTATTGATTATTTTGAACCATCAACTAGACATGAAAAAGGGTATAAAATCATCCTCAAACATAGAATAGGGTTTAAACTGACAGAATTCCATGAGGTTTGGTGAATCTATGTTTTGCAGGGTGTTTACAGGAAAAAAAACCAAAGGAGACCCCACATGTTAGAGAAATATATCAAATTCCACGGCGAAACCGTATCAAGAATATTCTAGAGAACACCAAAGATTCACCTGCGAAAGCGGGGCCCAGATGGCAGTGGGGGTGGATCGGCCGATCCATGGCCCCGCCTGTCAGCCTCCTGCTTCGACGTCGATTCTCCACCGCCTTTAAGGATTAATCTGGTCCATCCCTTAAGTCGGTTTGATCCAAGGGATACGGTTCATCCCACCAGCCTATATAAACAGCCCCAGACCCCAGGGTTTTATATCAATGATTAATCAAGTCATTTGATCCAGAAGAGAAGAAGCTCTCTCCACCAGAGATTAGGGTTAGACACTTAAAATTCTAGTTTAGACCTAACTAGTTAGATTCAAGTAGAGTTGAGCCTCCGGCTCAGGATTCTGGATCTCCTGTCTATTAGAGGCTGGTAATTTCGCTGTATTTCCTCTTGTTAAGACTTTATTCTATTTCAATACTATGTTTTTGTTTATTATGTTCCTAATTTATTCTAGTAGTATATTTGATATAGTCATGATTGATAATGAGTATATGCATGAGATCGCAAAGCGCTTAATTTAATACTCGAGTGAGTTAAGTGGTCGATATTATAGAGGCATGGTGTTTAGATATTGTTTGCCTGCGGATGCGCTTTATATACTGGGTCATGTGGTAGATCGCGGATGTGATACTCCGTTGAGTCCTTTGTAGTCCATTCCCCGTGTGTAGAGATAGTAGAACATGATTATGATTGTAGACTTGCTCTGTTCTTGATCTTCCTGAGTAGTGTTCCTTATGCACAGATAAAGAGTCATTATGCCATACATGATTCAATATTTGCTAGAGTAGATGAAAGACTTAATAAATTAGGAATAACATAAGAGTTCAATCTCTTAACTAATCTCTTGTTTTGGTTGACTTTAATAATGAGTAGCCCACACCTATCTCTGGAAAGTTATCTAAGCTTTATCATAACCATATATATCTTTATCATTGGTTTACCCCTGTTTAAGTAAGTGCTTTATGATTGATTTCTATCATAAGCTATGTATTTGCATCTATCCACTCATGCCTGGCTCCGTACCTTCTCCCTGTGGTAAAAATATATTAAATCAACAATCCTGGAATACTCGGGTAAAATGCTACAATAGTATACATTAATCTGTGCGCTTGCAGATATTTTGACTCATGATTATTCCCTCTAGTCACTGCATTCATAATAACTGCTTAGTATTATTCTGGTTAGTTTCCATATATGTCTCTTATATTCTTGCTAGGAATGACAACTTAGTTATTGTAAGAGATATAGGTTTAAGAGAGGTGGCTAAGTAATTAACCAAGTGACAATTAATACCAACAAGCATTTTTGGCGCTGTTACCTGGGAGAAGTAATGGAAAGGCATTTGAGATAAAGATCAAATACATACTTAGTGATAAAATCATAACTAGTACTTCTGCTTTTACAGAATTACCCCTTGTTTCCTTTGTTTTTATTTTATGTGGGGTATTACAGGACTCACTGAACTTCATTCATCCGAATCAAATCAACGCAAGAAGAAGCTAACACTAAGTTCTTGAAGCCATGGCTGAGAAAACATTGCATGAGTTCTCTATGCCAAGTGCTAAGAACATCCGTACCGGACCAACACTCAACACCAATAATTTAGAGTTCGAGCTCAAGCCAAGCCTCATCAACATGGTCCAAGCTACACCATTCAGTGGAAAGGCACATGAAGATGCGAGTGCTCATCTTTAGAATTTTCTGGAGATTAGCAGCACCATCACCATCAAGAACGTTACTCAAGACATCATACTACTCCGTTTATTCTCATTTTCACTCTTGGGAAGAGTGAAGCAGTGGTTCTACGCCAGCAAAGATCACATCAACACACGGGCGAAGTGTTCCAAGGCCTTTCTATAAAAGTTTTTTCCTGTAGGCAAAACCAATGCCTCGAGAGGAAATATTACCAATTTTCAACAGCAAAAAGGAGAAACCATTTCAGAAGCATGGGAGCATTTTTAAGAATACATCATAGATTGTCCCCGTCATGGAATCGAAGGTTGGTTACTCATGCAAGGCTTCTTCCATGGATTAATTCAGAAAAGCCGTAACCAAGTAGATGCAACTGCTGAAGGATCATTCCTGTCACTCACTCTTGAAAAAGCTGAAGCACTTATGGAGAAAATTGCAAGAAATCAAAGCTGGTCCCAAGGCAATACTCAACATTGTCATCAGAGTGAGGAGACAACCGAAGAACTGTGTGCATTATCAACCAAGATGGACGTACTATTAGATTGGCTCGCACATCGGGACAACTACAAGAAAGATCGTCAAGCTATTCAAAATGCATTCAACACACAGAATAGATATGAAGAGTACTTGGGAGTGAAATTCGATCAACCTCAAGAAGACATCAACATTGTTCTCAACAATTCTACCCCACATCAACAGAAACAAGGATGGAATCAACAACAGCGATCTAACTATCAGGGTAAGTACCCAGGTAACTATTCTAGACAACCATCCTTGAGAGAATTAATTTTAGAGCAAGCTAAGACTAATGATAATATTGCTAAGAAACTTGCTGCTAATGACAAAATTCTAGAAAACATAAATATCAAAGTGGATAACTTTTCTTCAGCCATTAAGGATCAACTTGTCTATAATAAAAAGATAGAATCACAAATAGCACAGTTGTCTGCTGCATTGCCTTTTGCCACTAACCATAAGCAGGTCCAAGCTATAACCACAAGAACTGGCAAATCTACCCAAGATCCCCCATATCCAAAAGGAACACATCCAAATGGGACAATTAGGGCACCGTCAACACCAGCAAAACCAGAAGAAAAGAAAGACGATGACGTGGAAGAAGTTGCACCACAAAAGCATGAAATGACACAAGATTTCTATGACATGAACTTCCTACCATTCCCGCGAAGAATCCAGAAGATTCAACCAGATGAGCAATTCGGCAAATTTGTAGAGGTCATCCAGAAGCTATATATCAACATACCTCTGCTGGATGCCCTTTAGGTCCCTACTTATACAAAAGTACATCAGAGATATCCTAAACACCCACAAAGAAGAAGGACCCAGGATGCCCCACTATTGATTGCTCGATCGGAGAACAATACTTCAACAATGCACTACGTGATCTAGGAGCAAGTGTTAGTATGATGTCCAAGATAGTCTTTGAAAAGCTCAAATATTCCACATTAGAACCGATATCAATGTGCATTCAACTGGCAGACCAATCAATTCGCTACCCTGAAGGAATTGCGGAAAACATTCCAGTAAAGATAAGAGACTTTTTCCTACCAATAGATTTTGTGGTCCTAGACATGCAACTAGACTCAAAAGTGTCACTCATCCTTGGGAGACCCTTTTTGAGCACATCGAATGCTCACATTGATGTCAGGGCGGGAGAAATCAAATTCAATATAAATGGAAAAGAGGAACGGTTTGCTTTCTGACCAAGACCAGAACAACAACTTACTACAAACATGATGGAAGGAAAGGATGAACCAGCTAGATCACCATCTCCAGGATTGGAGGATTTACCCGCTAAGTAAGCAAAAGGAAGAAGTACAATTCGGCGGACAGAAAAATCCCGAACCTTCTTCAAGAGGTAACTTGGTATTTACGCATATTTACTTTCTGCATTGCATATTTATTTGCATGATAAAAACAAAATAAAATTTATCATCATGCATAGTACTCCCTCCATCCCAAATTGTAAGTCATTCCAAGAATGTTGGAGAGTCAAACAATCTCAAGTTTGACCAAAATTATTGAGAGAAATATAAAGATTTATGACACTAAATAAATGTACTATGAAAATATATTTGGTAAAGAATCTAATGATACTTGGTTGATATTGTAAATATTATTATCTTATTATATAACTTGGTCAAAGTTGAGATGGTTTGACTCTCGAAGATTCTTGGAATGACACAATTTGGGATGGAGGGAGTAATATTTTAGGTCTCACATAGGTTTTTCCTGGAGCGTAAAAACTCCCGGTAGAGTTATTCACCATAGAGTCGGAAAATCACAAAAATTTCATCTTTCAATTCCTTGTATTTTGTAGGTTCATAAAAGTAGTATTTTTATATTTCGTATTTGCATGCTAATCCTCTACGGTAGAATATAGGAGACACGTGGGACCCACACCCATCACTTCAAGTCACCTCCATCTCCATTATCTCCCACTATCATCCACTTCCTTCGCTACCATCCATTTTCATCCATCACCACCTACCACACTCATCCACCACTATGAGAGCCAACTACCAGAGCACCAAGGTGCATCCATATGCATGGTGTTGAAGGAAGGAACACTCACGAGAAAGAAGAACGGAAAAGGCCACAAGATGGAGTCGGCCGATCCCATCACTCCATCAGCCAATCCCCCTCTCCCCCGTCTATAAAAACCCAACTTCTCAGCTTCATCTTTGCACCATCCCTTCTCCTTGAGCTCTCTTCTAGCTCGAAATTCCAGCAGAAAACTTGTGTGCTAGTTTGAGTAGTTTTGGGAGCTAGGAAGGGAGCAAGAGCGTGAGAGAAAATTCTTCTCATTTTGAGTAAGAGGAGCATAACCTTCTAGGGGAAATGCTGTCCAAATAAAATCCAAGTAGGAAAGTCGAATCAAGTTTGAAATTAAAACCTTTGATCTTGAACGAAACTTTGAATGACTAACCTCTGGACGGCTAACTCCTAACTCTTGTGCTAAACCCCTGTGCTAGTTTCTTTTGTGGTGTGCACTAACATTTTGCAGGATGAGCTGGCTCAAAAAGATCACTCGTTCGGGATCATCGCATTTTACCCAAAGCCGTTCATCGAGTGGATCGAAGATGAACGTTGACACCCCGTCGCAGGAACCTTTTGCTACACCCGCTCTCATCCTGACAGAAGAGAAGCACCTGAAGCTTTGAGCTAGAGAGAGGACAAAGTACAACATCATCAAGAATCTCCCATTCTCCTTGACGAGCATCTTCAGTGAAGATCTTCTCCAAGCTACAGGTATGGATCACGAATTCCCTCTCATTTTTCATGAAATTGGTTGGAATAATTTTTGGCAAATTTTCTGAACTGGGTAGCAAATTTCTTACTGCCGAATTTTTGTGCACACTAAAACTGGAAAATAATAGAGTATCTTTTCGATTATTTAACAAGGACATCTCTTTAACATGGAAAGAACTTAGTCAGTATTTTGGATTTCATGCAGAATGTGTGCTAGATATGGATATAGCTATGCCTGAATTCGATAGACCTAAATTTTGGAAAGAGATTTCTGATGAAGATAGTTTTAGACATATGTTGCAAATGCTATCCAATTGCCAACCTTATGTTTTATGCATCGCTGGTTAGGAGTAACTCTTTTTCCTAGAGATGATACGCGAACTATTGGAATTAAAGACTTGCAAATTTTGCTCGCCATGGCAAAGCGTAGGAAGATTTCACCTGTTAAAGCCATGATGGAACATTGGGTAAAAACTTTTGAAAGAAAATATGGTCACATTGAGTATACTTATCTAGTAACTCAATTAGCCAATAACTTAGGTCTTATGGAAAATGCAACGCTAGACTTTATAGAAGAAGATCAGCCCGAAATCACTATTGAACATTTTTAGGCAGGGCCAAATGATAAAGGGAGGAAAAAATAACACTCCTATCACCATGACCTATCGTGGCCATGCGACCGAGATCCCGTTACCTAACCCGGGACTTGGACTGTATGCCTGTTGACACTGGATATAGCACCCAGATAAATCTACAAGCGTACGGATGTCAAGGTAGTTTTCACCAAGGAGTATTCCTAAGTATCATATTTTCATTAGGAATGTGAAGTAAACTAGTGAAGAACTAAGTGTATCCAAGGATAGGTGATAAACGCGGTAGAGAGGATAAGTAATGGATAGAAGGTATGATAGTCAAAAGGGTGTGACAATGATAGGTGTTATTTAATGTAAGCGTGCAAGGGGCCCAAACTCGTCCAAAGACTAATTGGGAGCCTTAACACACGTGGCTCTACGATTTAAAGAACTAGACCGAACGTGGTGGAATACAGAGAATCTTAGGGCTGTCACCACCTAGCATCTACCACAACTATCCGTGGGTCTAGCCACATTCAAGGTAAACAATAGCTTAAGCACCTCGCTTAATCTATAAATTTACTACTCTAATCTGGATCCTAGAACTAGAGCACTCTATAAGAGTGGTGAAACAATTAAACAACTAGAATGTAAGAACTTGTATTAAGAGGGGGAATTGGATTACCATAAATGAAGTGAAGAAGTACACTGAAGAAGAGGCAGCTGACAAGCTCGGCTCCACCTCAGACTCATACTCTTCTCTCTTCTATCTTCTACTTTAGAGAGGCGACTCCTCCGATGAGACACTCACTCTCTCTCCCTCTCTTCTACTTCTCACTAGGAGAGCTGAGAGTAAAACTAATCTAGAGATAGAAGTAGTGTGTATCTATCAGTGAATATATGTACAAATGAGCCGAGCACCACTATATATAGTACTTCTAAGTCAGTTTGGAGCAGGGGGTACTTGTAGGTGTGGATTACGTTAGTTAGGGGGTGGGCGCCACCATGGGTATGGCAGCTGCCGCCCTTAGATCCACCAACTTGTGATTCAATGCTTGAGATGCACTCTGGATGGCGGTAGGAGGTGAACCGACTTTGGTACGGTCGGTTTGAGCATCGACTTGGCTGTGGAGAGTTGATAGCCCCATGTGATAGGGCTATCGGACCGTAGATCTTTCACCGACCTTGGATCGAGGGTGGACAAACTTGGAGGTGTGTTACTTGGCATCTCACACGGAATGGTGATGGGAAACGTGGCAGGGACAGGGCGGGAACCCTCCAACTTGGGCCAAATTGGCTCATTTTTGGTGGGCATGTAGGCCTCTCAGTTAGCTTTCCAACACCAGATCATTTGCCTGATTCCGAGTCTGGATGCATCCTGGGTGCTCACTTTACCCAGGACTGCTCCTGCGACCCGTTCTCCAATCTCCGGAAAGCATAACTTTTATTGTTCGGCCTCCGATTTCGGTAAACCGAAACTCTATTTCATGATCTTTGACATGGTGTAGTCAAAATAGGCATGTACGAAGCCTTTTCTCCTTATATATAGCCATTTTGTACTTACCTTGCACCTACACTCACATAGCCATCACAACTTGTGGAAATGGTTAGAAATAAAATCTATGACTATGGTTTGTGTCAATTTTATGACCAAATTAGGCATTGTTGATGATATAAAATGGGGTGTTGAGGACCATCAACAATGCCACACCCTGTTTTATTGTTTTGCCAAGCAGAGCCGCCGTTAGGAGGAGTGCATCTACATGCCTTGACCAGATACCGCAAAGATATTATGGCGTAGACGCGGCACCTCAAGGGCCAACTTGCATTGGCTATCAGACGTTTGACTACCCGGGCACCTCACGATGTTTTCATAACCCATGGGAGGCAACCCCGTCCACGCCCTCTGAAGGATCATGGCAACAAGGGAGTAGCTCCCAATGGCAGCAAGGCCCCTACGGTCATTATCATCAAGGTAGTGGTCAATTTTCTGACATGCAGGAAGAGTCGTCGGGAGGAATGCATTACCCGCCTGGTCGTGCTTCCTACCCCGGCCCCAGCTCCCACGAGTACCAGAGGGACAAGCATGAGCTCCACGCTCAACTAGGTAGGATAGAGGAAAGCCAAGCTGCTCTCATGCAATCTCAGGACCACATCCAGCAACGCCAAGCTGCACATGATGACAACTGGGAGGCACTTTTCGCTCATTTCCAGATTCGACCGCCATACCCGTGAGACTGCACCAACATCCAGCTTGGGGGAGGACCCCCGCATGACAAGGTAAGTCTTTTCAACTCACTTCATTTTAAAATTTGTTTGCTTAAGTATTAGTTTGTTTACTTTAGTTTGCCTAGTTTGTTTGTTTGTGCGTGTGAATAAAAGAACTTTGAGAAACTTGAAACCGGATAATAGTTTCTCTAGTGCTATGCTTCAATTTAAGAGTTCTCCCACTATTGAGTTTTAATTTGACTTGAGAATCTATCCTAAACTTGAAATCTGTGGGAGCATACTTGAGCTATGTCTATGTAATTGGTAGATATGATATAAGAAAGTCTGAGCTGCTATTTATCTAGTTCATTGTGACACTAAATTCCGGATGCTTTATTTTGAAAAAAAGCTAAAATCAACATGATGAGTTCCTTGTATGACGAAAGCTAAATTCCTACCAAAGCCATATACAATGCTTAGAATAGAGAAACCTTTTCCATATATGCTGCTTGTATTGCATTGAGTTTAGTCAAGCTTTGTTGATTCCTTATGAGAGCTTCGTTATACTTTTAAAATCAAGATCACGCACACTCCACCTACACAAAGGCACTATCCCTACAATGGGGTTGGCGCCACTACATGCCACTCATCCAAAAATGTTTTGCTCCAAAAACACACCATAGGTTTCTGCCAAATAAATGCTCTAAATTCTTGTTAATATCTCTCAAAAGAATCAAGTTACAGAGAAGAGGCATGAGGCTAGGCAAAAGTGTGAGATGTGAGAGAAAAACAATGGGTACAAAGATGCCCGCCTGAGAGGTAAAAATGGACAAGTGTCTGATGAAATAAAACAACGGGTACCTAGATGCCTGCCTAAAAAAAGGGAAAGAAAAGAAAGAGCTAGCCCATGTTGTCCTACAACACAAGTTTCAAGTTTCAGAAGGAGAGATCTATTTTCAAGGAGTAAAAGTAGATTTAGGATTAGCCACCATATATACACCCATCATTACACACACATATACCTCTTGATTTGATTGTATGACTTAACTCTCTTTGGATCCATTGTTTGACTATACAATAAATGCTTTGCAAGTAAGTGTTCACTGTTTTCCCACCTATGAGCTCCACAAAAACCTTAGCAGTTGTAAGAGGGAAAGCATACACCTTATTGCTTTAGTAAGGATTCATAAATACCACATACATGAGAGACTTGAGAGAGTCATACAAGGAAAACTCTGAGTTTTATTTTGGAAACTTACAAAAATACCGGAACAGAGGTGAATAATGAATTTGAGATTTAGTGCTTGACTGATTGTTCTATCTTTCAATTACCCAAGACTAAGTGACAGTGGAAGCCCCATGATTGCAGGTCCTATGGAAAAGTTCAAAAGTTAGATTAATTACTCCATTTTGGTAGAGAATTTTTAATGGAGGCATGTGTACTTGAGTAATTCACAACTCATTGTTTGCTCAGGGATGAGCAGAGGTTAAGCTTGGGAGAGCTTGTTGATGGTAGTTATTGATTATTTTGAACCATCAACTAGACATGAAAAAGAAAATGAAATCATCCTCAAACATAGAATAGAGTTTAAACTGACAGAATTCCACGAGTTTTGGTGAATCTATGTTTTGCAGGGTGTTTACAGGAAAAGAACCAAAGGAGACCCACACGTCAGAGAAATATATCAAATTCCGCGGCGAAGCCGTGTCAAGAATATTCTAGAGAACACTAGAGATTCAGCTGTGAAAGCAGGGCTCAGATGGCAGTGGGGGTGGATCGGTCGATCCAGGCCCCCCATCGACCGATCCTTGGCCCCACCTGTCAGCCTCCTGCTTCGACGTTGGTTCTCCACTGTCTTTAAGGATTAATCTGGTCTATCCCTTAAGTCGGTTTGATCCAAGGGCTACGGTTGATCCCACTGGCCGATATAAATAGCCCAGACCCCCAGGGTTTCATATCGATGATCAATCAAGTCATTTGATCGCGAAGAGAAGAAGCTCTCTCCACCAGAAATTAGGGTTAGACACTTAAAATTCTAGTTTAGACCTAGCTAGTTAGATTCAAGTAGAGTTGAGCCTCCGGCTCAGGATTCTGGATCTTCTGTCTACTAGAGGCTGATAATTCCGCTGTATTTCCTCTTGTTAACACTTTATTCTGTTTCAATACTATGTTTTGGTTTGTTATGTTCCTAATTTATTCTAGTAGTATATTTGATATAGCCATGATTGATAATGAGTTTATGTATGAGATCGCAAAGCGCTTAATTCAATACTCGAGTGAGTTAAGTGATTGACATTATAGAGGCATGGTGCTTAGATATTGTTTGCCTACGGATGCGCTTTATATACTGGGTCATGTGGTAGATCGCGGATGTGGTACTCCCATTGAGTCCTTTGTAGTCCACTCCCCGTATGTAGAGATAATAGAACATGATTATGATGGTAGACTTGATCTGTTCTTGTTCTTCCTGAGTAATGTTCCATATGCATAGATAAAGAGTCATTATGCTATACATGATTGTATATTTGCTAGAGTAGATGAAAGACTTAATAAATTAGGAATAACATAAGAGTTCAATCTCTTAACTAATCTCCTATTTTGATTGACTTTAATAATGAGTAGTCCACGCCTATCTCTGGAAAGTTATCTAAGCCTTTATCATAACCATATATATCTTTATCATTGGCTTACCCCTGTTTAAATAAGTGCTATGTGATTGATTTCTATCATAAGTAATGCATTTGTATCTATCCACTCATGCCTACCTCCATACCTTCTCCCTGTGGTAAAAATATAAATCGACAACCCTGGAATACTCGGGTAAAATGCTACAATAGTATAGATTAATCTGTGCGCTTGCAGATACTTTGATTCATGATTGTTCTCTCTAGTCACTTGCATTCATAATAACTACTTAGTATTATTCTGTGTTGTCTCCATACATGTCTCTTATATTCACATTAGGAATGATAACTTAGTTATTATAAGCGATATAGGTTTAAGAGATGTGGCTAAGTAATTAACCAAGTGACACTTAATTAATACCAACACTAACCTAGGCAAGCCACCTATCCAAAACTTGTTCAACTAAACACCTAAGCCACACAACAAGCTAGCAAGCTACCAAGCAACTACACAAAACTACCTACAACAAGAAAGCTAGCTTCTTTGCACAAGGTAACAAGATATGAGCTTTGAGGAGTTATACCTTTGTCTTGAGATGAAGCCAATCACCCGGATAATCACTAAGTCACTCACTCCAAGGTGAGGAACACCAAGATTTATTCCTGGGGTTCACATGCTTGCCGGCATGTTACGTCTTCGTTGTGTCAACTTCAACCGGTGGTCTGGTGGTTAATCGGTATCACACACCGAGCCTACACAAGGCGCCACAAGGACCTACCACGGAGGAAGTAAAACTCAATGACACGAGCAATCCACTAAGTTACCTTTGAGCACTCCGCTCGGGGTAGGCACGAACCCCTCACAATCTACCGGTGTGAGCAAGCAGAATCACCAAGCTTCTCCATACCTTCTTCACCTACAAACCGGTTAGGTGACGGCAATCACCAAGAGTAACAAGAATTACTCTATCACCAAGCCACCAAGTGCAGGCGGCGCGGGGCGGCGGCACGGGCGCAGCGGCGGTTGGCGGCGGCAATGCGCGCGCGTGTTTTTTTTTGTGTGTGTGTGTGTGAATGAGTGAGTGAGTGAGTGTGTGTGAGCGGGGTAAAAACCAGGTTCAGCCCTCTGCTGAGTGCCCCACGATCTGGCACTTGGCAAAAGTTTTTTTTAATTTCTTTGCCGACTATCGTAGATCTGGCACTCGGCAAAGCATTTTATATTCTTTCTGAATTTCTTTGCCGAGTGCCGTAGATCTGGCACATCTGGCACTCGGCAAAAGTTTTTTTTTAATTTCTTTGCCGACTATCGTAGATCTGGCACTCGGCAAAGCATTTTATATTTTTCTGCATTAATTATTTTTTTTAAAAATGGTCTAATGGGGTTTTATTTTCTTTTTTTTTTTGAAATCTTTGCCGAGTACCCTGGGGCCAGGCACTTTGCAAAGAGGGAAACTTAAAAAAATAAAAACTCCTTTGCTGAGTGCCTTCTTGCGGCACTCGGCAAAATATTTTTGTTTTTTATGTTTTGGCCCCCAATTTTTTTAAGCCCTCTTACAGTACTAGCAACTCCATGTTACAATTTGGTATATTTTTGTGGATTTTTGCTATATTTAGTTAATTTATTTCGTTGAGTTGAATTATTTTGGAAAGTGCAAATTTGAACTGCACGTGTATCGAATAATGGAATTGAGTGATTCAAAAAATGATATTCATGTTACTAAGTGTAGTTGCTGAGTGCCAGGCTGGCGGCACTAGGCAGAGGAGTTTTTTTTTTTTAAAGTTTCCCTCTTTACCGAATGGCCTGGCCCAGGGCACTCGGCAAAGTTTTTTTTGAAAAAAAATAAAACCCAGCTTGGCACTTAGACCGTTTTTCTTAAAAATGATTAATGCTTTGCCGAGTGCCAGATGTACGACACTTGGCAAAGAAATTAAAAAAAATTCTTTGCCAAGTGCGTAACACCAGTCACTCGGCAAAGGTTAACAATGACGACGTCCTTTAGCGGAGGGATCCTTTGCCGAGTGGGATGCTTTGCGGAGTGTCCGACACTCGGCAAAGTAGGCTCTTTGCCGAGTGTTTGGCTTTGCCGAGAGCCAGTGTATTTCTTTGCCAAGTGCGGCACTCGTCAAAGAGGTTCTTTGCCGAGTGTCTGATTTTTGGTATTCGGTAAAAACCTAGTTTCCAGTGGTGAGAGGAGAGAGGAGAGGGGATAGGAGTTGGTGGAGGTTGGGAGCTGGGGGACCGGCATGCAAGGAACATTCCATTTCATCATGTTCATGAACTTTACTTTGATCTCTTCTCCACCAGTTAAATGAGCTCTGCAAATAAAGCCTAGCTAGTAGGTGCCGTACGCAGCTAAGAAGCTTCACAAGCTGCAACATCTCATCTCATACTGCATGAATGCATGCCTTAGAGCATGGTTAATAACTCAGCCAGCAGTAGGCTGTAAGCGAGGGCCACGTCATCTATTGTTATCTATTCAGCCGAATAGTATTATAGGTAAAATGTTTACTAGCTGTAGTAGACATGGTAAGCATTTAATTTTTCCTATCTCAGCTACCTGACGTCTAGTAGTATTATGGCTTCCAGCTCGTTCGCCGGGGAGAGTTACTTTTTCTCTCGTATCTTGCGCTTCAAGCGGGCGAGAAGCAAAACGCCGGCTCCAAGCGGGCGAGAAGCAAAACGCCGGCTCCACGGTCTCTCTCTGACGTGGTCTTTTTTTCTGCTGACATGGACATCATTTCCCCGGCTTCTACATGTTACTATACTTGCTCTTACACTAAACACGCACTGTAAGCACTGTCACATTCCATAATTAATAACTCAATAAAGGAATCACTGCACTGCTCTGCACCGTGCCACCCTGGCCTCTTCTACGTACTCTCTAGCTCCTGCTGCTCAGTGCTCACTCCCTCTCCATCCCCTCTAGCAAGCCAGTAGACGCACGTGCACTAATGTCTACTAGAAACTCACCCTCTAATCAAACGCATCATAAAGAACACTAGTACACAAAAGCTCTATGTCGACGCCACTGTTTTATTTATACAGGCGGTTTCTGTTACCGGACGACAGCAGAAAAAAAACGGTGGAGACAGAGATAAGAACCACCAGTGCAAATCAGTTTGCACAGGTGGTTCACTTAAGGAAATCGCCAGTAGACATGTCCTATTTCTACAATTTCTACTGGCGGTTCACTTAACTGAACCGCCAGAAGAAATAGGACATTTCTACTAGCGGTTTCCTTAATTGAACCGCCTGTAGAAATGGTTTTCTACAGGCGGTTCATTTAAGAAACCGTCAGTACAAAGCCTGCTATAAATACCCCTTCTTCCTCCCCGAGCCGAACAGTAACTCGCAGCCAACTTCCATAGTTGGCGATTTTGGTGGTCCAGACTTCACCAAATACAAGGGGAGATGTTTTGATCTTCATTTCTTTGAAGGAGATTGCTAAAAAAAGGTTAGTTTACTTACTTCTAACCTCGTTTTAACCATTCTTTGCTCCATTTAGCCAAATTTTAGATCTATGGTTTCATCATGAGCTAGAGAGAGGAATAGCTAGGTTATTGTCTTTTTTTTCAAATGAGGTTGCTCAACACGGTTCGATGAAGTTTGCCCTCTCTCCCTATCATGATTGCTTCTTAGTTTAAATAGTTTCTCCCTTCTCTCAACATGGTTAGTTGACCTCCATTAATGGTGTGTTATATGCATAAAGAGAGAGAAATATAATGTCTTTTATTTAATTTGTTAGTATATCTTTATTTTTACTCCTTGTTTCTATACTTTTATATATAAATTTATATTATTAGCTATGTTTTAATCATATATTTATTTATTCGGTGCATATTAATTAGTTTTAATTACATCATAAAATAATATAAGCATTTAAGCCATATTTGTATAACTTTTCATGCGTAGTATGATTAACAAGATTTAATGGAAGATTATAATAGTGAATACCCATTCTTCCTCCCCGATCTAAGCAGAACTCGCAGCCAACTTTTATTGAAGGCGATTTGGAGGTCTACATGCATTTCACCCTCTACAAGGGGAGAGGTTTTCAGCTTCATTTTTTGGAAGGAGATTTCTTAAAAAAGGTTAGTTTATACCTCTCACATCTTTTTGAACCATTCTTGCTCTATTTAGCCATTTTTTGGATCTTGGGTTCCACCATTATTGTCTCTCTTTTTATTTAATTTGTTATTTATAGGTAATGATGGAGAGGTCATACTGGATGTATAAGTTACCAAGAGTCGATCCATCATAACTACCTGAGCTCAACAGGTTCATTGATGCCGCTAAGAGCCATGCTAGGAGAACAGACATGAAGCACATATATTGTCCATGCACAGACTGCAAAAATATTATTGTGTTCGATGACACAGAGCCAATCCTTTCTCATCTGGTCCGTCAAGGATTTATGCAGGACTATTTGATTTCGACTAAGCATGGAGAGGGTAGTTCTGCACCTTATTTAGCTGAAAACCATGAGAATATCGGCGCCAATGGCCTGGATAAGTTTGTACGAGGGACACATCAGCCTAGTATCTAGAGTGAACATGTAGTGCCAAATGTTACTGATCATGATTTCGTTGGAGGAAATGTAGACGACAGAACTGATCATGTCCTACCAGATGCTGAGGAAGATGCAGAATTCTTAGACGCAATGTTGCGTCATCATACTGATCCATCAATGTTCTTCGTGAAAGGTATGGAGGCCATGAAGAAGGCAGCAGAAGAGACTTTTACGATGAGTCGAAGGGTTGTACGAAAGAGTTCACGACCCTGCGGTCCGTGATGAAGTTGTTGATGGTCAAAGCTAGATATGGTCTTTGTGATGCTGGCTTCGATGCGTTCTTGAGTATTCTAGCAGACATGCTTTCAAAGGAGAACAACGTGCCAGCTAATACCTACTACGTAAAGAAGCTAATCAGTCCGCTTACTATGGGTGTCGAAAAGATCCACGCCTGTAGAAATCATTGCATCCTTTATCGAGGTGATGATTATAAAGACTTGGAGAGCTATCCAAATTGTGGCGCAAGTAGGTACAAGACGAACAAAGACTATCGAGAGGAAGAGAACTTAGCCTCTGTGTCTACAGCAGGTAAGAGGAAAAAGAAAACCCAGCAGAGTTCAAAACCCACAAAGAAAGAAAAAGGAGAAGTAGACTACTATGCGCAGAACAAGATTTCGGCTCTGGTGATGTGGTACCTTCCCATGGTTGATCGATTGAGGTGTTTGTTTGCAAACCCTGACGATGCCAAGATTATGGGTTGGCATGCTTCTGAGGAGCACAAGGACGATGGAAAGCTAAGACATCCAACTGATGGCAAGCAATGGCAAAATTTCAATGTAAATCACCTAGATTTTGCTAATGAGCCAAGAAATATTAGGTTCTCTCTGAGTACGGATGGAATGAATCCATTTGACGAGAGGAGCAGCAAGCACAGGACGTGGCCGGTGATCCTCACCATATACAACCTTCCTCCTTGGTTGATGCAGAAGCAAAAATACCTTTTGCTAACACTTCTTATTTCTGGAGCTACACAACCTGAAGTTGACATGGATGCTTTTTTGGAGCCCTTAACGGAGGACATGAAAAAATTATGGAAAGAAGGTGTCAAAGTGTTGGACGAGTACCGCAAAGAGACATTCACACTGAAAGCAATTATATTTGTTAACATCAATGACTACCCTGCTCTATTCGTGCTATCAGGGCAGTTCAAGGGAAATGTTGGTTGTGTAATATGCATAGATAAAACAGCTTGTGTATACCTAGATGAATCAAACAAGCTAGTTTACATGAGGCACAGATGTTTCTTACCGAAAGGACACAAGTTCCGCTTGCGTAAGATGGATAAGTACTTCGACAATATGGATGAACTACATTCTACTGCTCCATCAGGTAATCTTTTGCTCATTGGTCGGTGATAATGTTGAACATATCCAACCATATAGCTAACTTTTCTACTGCTCAATCAGGTAACAGCAAAGGTCAAAGAGTTTTTGAAATTGTCAAAAACATCAAGTTCGCTTTCGGGAAGAAGACAAAAGAAGGGAAGGCCAGAAAGGATGTCAAGCCAACTCCAGAGGCTACATTTAAGAAGATGTCAGTTTTATTCAAGTATTTGCCATATTGGAAAGAGTTGAACGTACGACACGCGATCGATGGCATGCACGTTCAGAAGAATGTGTTTGAGAGCATAGTTGGGCATCTTGCTAGACATGAAGAGCAAGATGAAAGAAGGACTGAAATCACGTCTAGACAGTGTAAACTTAGGCATAAAAAAGGAACTTCACCCTATTCCTCTTGAAAATGGTAAGTACCACCTCCCAGCAGCAAGCTACAACCTCAACAAAGATGAGCAGCATGCGATATGTGTGTGCTGGAAGAATTTGAAAAGTTCCATCTGGATTCTGCTCTAACTTAAGGAGTATTGTATCAATGAAAGACCTTACACTCACCAACTACAACTCACATGATTGTCATGTCATGTTGACTACCTTCCTCCCTCTTGCCATTAGGGCTATAAAGCCAGTGTTCTTAAAGATAGCAATCACAAGGTTGTGCTACTTCTTTCAATAAGATCTCACAGAAGGTAATTGACCGCGATGAGTTGCCTTCTCTACAAGAATTCGTAGTGGAGACATTGTCACAGCTTGAGATGTGTTTCCCCCCATCTTTTTTCGATATAATGCTACACCTCATGGTGCACTTAGTGGGACAAATAGAAGCATTGGGCCCCATGTATTTGCATGAAATGTGGACATATGAGCGTTTCATGTCAATATTGAATGGCTATGGTTCAACTCGTGCTCGTCCTGAGGCATCCATGATAGAGGGGTACTTGACCGAAGAGGCCATAGAGTCCGGAGGTCCTTTCTGCAATAATGTCCTAAAAGACCAGATTGCAATAGGTTTGCCTCCCACACGACATGAGGGTAGGCTGCATGGACGCGGGAGGATGGGACAGAAACCATTCATCCCTTCAGATTACAAAATAGTCCTTGAGGCACACCACAGCATCCTACAACAGCTATCATTAATTGACCCTTTCATCGAGCCACACATTAATGAGCTGCGAAAACACAATCCTAGATGCACTGATGATTGGGTAATGAAAGAACACAAGCAGCGGTTTACCACATGGCTAAGTGAGAAGAACATTCCAAATGGGGAAACAATTGAGGAAGAAACCATCAAGAAGTTGGCATCGGGACCATCACGCCAGGTCACGACATGGCAAACCTATGACATTAGTGGCTTCACGTTTTGTACCAAATCCAAGGACCAAAAGAGTATGTCACAAAACAGTGGTGTTCGGTGCGAGGCCTTAGATGATGGAACTGGTGAAATCACTACTTACTTTGGCTTCATTGAGGACATATGGGAACTAGATTATGGTACATTCCAGGTCCCCAGTGTTTCGATGCCAATGGGTTGAAGGCAAATATGTCACAGTGGATAACTATGAGCTCAGAGTTCTTGATCTAAGTAAAGTAGGTTACAAAGATGACCCATGGATCCTTGCTAACCGTGCTGCATAGGTCTTCTATGCTGAACAAGTCCTTTCCAAGAATGAGAAGAAAAGCACCGACAAGCCGAAACATGTTGTTTTTCCTGGAAAACAACAAGCCATAGGAGCTGACGATGTAACTGATCTGAGGATTTTAACCAATTCGACGAAATGAGTGTCTTTAAAGATCCATCCAATAAAGATAAAGAATGTTGAGCGAAGCATCCCATCAATTGCATTGCCATGGGTGCGCCACGATGGAGAAGGAAGAACAGTAGCAGGATAGCTAGCTAGCTAGGATCATGTGTCTTGTACCATTTATGAGTCTTGTAATCCATTTGGACATAAATATTATCTTCTCCACCATCATGTGTGATAATATGTCAATCGACGCTATCTTATCTTAACCCTACGTAAACCCTATCTTAACCATAGCTAAACCATAATTAATAATTGGTTAACCCAAAACTAACCATTGCATGATTTAAATATAGCATAATTAGTCCAGAATAATATATAGCAACATATTTATATTATTATGTGCAAAATAGAATAAGATTACTTGTAAAAATAAAAAATCATTTCTACAGGCGGTTGTCTTAGAGAACCGCCTGGAGAAATCATTTGTGCAGGCGGTTCTCTAAGTCAACCGTCTGCACTAACACGATTTGTGCAGGCGGTTTACTATATCAACCGCCTGCACAAATGATTTCTGCAGGCGGTTCCTTAAGAAAATCGCCTGCAGAAACATCCACAGTATAAATTCCGCGCTCCGAATCTAAATTTTCACTAAGTCCTCGGAGGCCGCGCATTCTTCACGGACACCGTTAGGCTACCGGAATCGCCACCTGCCGCCGCTGCGATTCCAACCACGCCGCCGTCTCTCTCTCCGCCTTGCTCCGTGCCGCGCCGCCATGCAAACCCTCCCGTGATGCCTCTCCGTCCACCCGCGCGCGCCGCGCCCCGCCATCGACGGAGCTGCGCCGCCGAGCTTGCTCCCCGGTAGGGCTCTCTCTCTCTCCTCTCTCTCGCTCTCCTCTCTCTCGCCGTTAGCGCGCGACGATGGTGGCGGTGGTGACGCGGGGTGGCGCGGCGGCAGCGGTCGCGGGCGGTGGCGTGGCGGCGGCGGCCGCGGGCAGTGGCGCGCGCGGCCCATGGTGGCGCGGCTATGGTCGGCGGCGAGCATGCACAGGCCTGCAGGTGGCCGCGTGGTGGTGGTGCGGCGGTGGCGGTAGCTGCCGGTGGTCCGCGGCGGCGGCGGAGGTGGCGGCCCGCCGCGGTCGGGGCTAGCAGGCTGGCCTACTAGGGGCCGAGCGGCCTCTATTTTTTTTCTTTTTTTGTTAGTTTTTTTAGTTAGTTTTTTAGTGGGTTTTTAGTTAGGTTTTTAGTTAGGTTTTCATTTAATTATAGTTAGGTTTTTAGTTAGTTTTTTAGTTAGGTTTTCATTTAATTATAGTTAGGTTTTTAGTTAGGTTTTTTAGTTAGGTTTTCATTTAATTATAGTTGGGTTTTTATATATTTTTATTGTAGTTAGTTTAATTAGTTAGTTAATTTCTTTATAGTTAGGTTTTTTAGTTAGGTTTATGTTAGGTTTTTATTTTCATTATAGTTAGTTTAATTATGTATATATCTTCCGTTGTACCATTATTAATAAATGGTTATTCCTTTCATGTTATATATATATACATATTATAAATGATTATTTCTTTTTGCATTGTAATTATTAGTTAGGGTTTTCTATTAGTTCATTAGTTCATTTAGTTAGGGTTTTCTTATTATAACTAGGCTTTCTTAATTAATTATCTTTTTCATTAGTTCATGTAGTGCAATTATAGTTGGTTTTTAATAAATGATTTTTTTCTTTGTATATGCTAGAAACATCGCCATGAGTTCTCTAACGAACCATGGACAAGGGTCGCCCCATAATGATGACCAAGGACAAGCACGACCCTCCCACAACGACAAGAGTGGCTCTACTTCGGAAGACGAAGGATACCACACCCCTACCGATCCGTGCCCTAGCATCGATAGGGTGGCTCGCCGTGAAATGCAGCGTGACCCAAATTACGATCCGGCAAATGACGAGGTAAACACATCCATGATTTCATGTGTTTACATTACACATGATTAATTTACCATGCATGATTTCATGTGTTTATTATTTTACACCTTACATCTATGATATAGGAGGTGATGTCTCAATTCCGCCAAATTAATGAAGAAGATACAGTGACCCGGAGACGCCGCACCAGAACCAACCGAGATGACCACCGAGACTGGTTCAAGGAAAATGAAGCAGAGTGATCGAGCAAGAGGTGACAGGGGAGCGAACAAGTGGCCGGACAAAACATATCGGGTTACAGAAATCAATGCCAAAGGATAACCTGTAGCTCCTCAACCAGTGCCAGTTAAGTTTCGGAACGCAGTTGGTTTCTTAGTTAGAGATATGCTAGACTGCACAATATCTAATTGGAAGGATGTGCCAGCTGATACAAAGACGGCCATGTGGAATAAGCTTTGCACGAGGTTTCTTTTTCCTTAGGGTTCAGAAAACCTCGTTTGGGCATATGCCATGAAGCAGATTGCGATCTCGTTCTGAGGCTGGAGGTATGAGATCAATGTAAAATACCTGAAGCTCGGGTTGGACCCGACAACGAAGTACAAGATCACGGCAGGTCAGTGGGCTGTTTTTCTAGAGCAGAAGAATCGGCCGGAATTCCTAGCTGTGAGCCAAGCCGCTTCAGAACAAGCAAAGAAGAACGTGTACCATCACCACCTTGGCTCAGGTGGATATGACCGTCAGCTAGAGAAATGGAGAAGAGAAGAGAAGAGCTGAAAGGAAGCACCTACAAGAATGCTTGATTTTTGACATAAAATCATTTATGAGGAAAGGGAATGTGAGGGGGGAAGGTGAAAAAAGGGAGACGCGGGTTTTTTTGACATTATTAATGCATGTTTATGTATTATGACATTAGTTATGTCACTTATTGACATCGGTTTATGTATTTATGACAAAAGTGCAAATTTCAAAATAAGATTGCGTATATTTGTGACATAATTCAATGTTTTATGACATAAATCATGTCATAACCAACAGTTTATGACATAAACTGTATGGATAATTAATGTCAAAACCCTGCGTTATAAATGATTTTATGTCACAAAATCAAGCATTTCTTGTAGTGAAAGCGCGAGTTTCCTGTGCTGTCTGAGCAATTTGGCGCAAGGAGCGCTAATTGGCTTGGTGCTCGAAAACCTAGAGAAATAACAGATACAATGCCGTCCTTTCATGATCCTTGGTGGAAGAAAGCTGGAAAGAACATCTATGCGGTGGCAGCTAAGGAAAAGGAAGGATCATTCAGGCCACAAAGGGAGAAGGACGTCCTGACTGTTGCTCTGGGTAACCCCGAGCATCCTGGACGTGTACGAGGGATCTCATCCAGGAAGGGATGGAAAGAAGGATTTGATTAGGAGTGGGAGGACACGTACAAGAAACGTGATAGATACAAGGAAGAGATGAAGAGTTATTTTGAGAAAGAGGCCAAGAAGGACTTCAAAGAGATGATGTCTGCAATGCTAGCTAACCCTGATCCTGACTTGGTGCAGCAACTGGTGAGCGTGGTGTCCAATCAACAAATGACGACCACTCAAGCTCCGTCCCAGATGCAGATTGTACCAGCAACTGATCAACAGTTAGCGAGTCCACCGATTAAAAGCAGTGTCGCGTCTACGGACAACAAGGTTCGCTATCCAGTTGATGACATCACAGGGCCAACACCTTGTTCCCTAGTCATAAGGTACGGTTTTAATAATAATCATACAAGGGAAGTGGCCAGTGGCTTTGCTATCCCAGGACGTAGGTACCATAACAGCGACATTCCAGATGACTACTGCAAGGTAGAAGTCTCGACGGTCGTCCAAGGATATGAGCACGACATACTAGACATCTCAGGCCCAGAGGATATTGAGAAACTCGGCCAGGCTGTCAAAAATTTCATCCTGTGGCCTCGACGAGACGTCCAGTTGACTCAGGAGCAGCCACTAACTCATGATTCTACACATGCCGAGTCATCACAACCTGACCCACCATCACCTCGTCATCCTGACCCACCATCACCTCGTCTTCCTGACCCACCATCACCTCGTCTTCCTGACCCACCATCACCTAAGCAACAAACCCCGCCACCACCGCGGCCTCACTCTTCCCCACCAGCCAAAGAATCCGAACAGTTGCTTACGACCCCGCCAGCTCCGTCGCCGCCTAAGAAGAGGAAATTCCCGATACCCAAATTGGTTTCCCCACATGAGCCGAAGAAGAAATTTGCTGGCACGGCTTTGTTTATGAAAGGAATTGAAAAGTCTCGCACTACACGTGTTGTTGACTTGGCTGAGCACGAGAAAGCAGCAAAAGAGGAAGTCATACAGATCAGGAAGCCAACGAAGAAGGATTATAAAGATGTCCCAGAAGAATATGTATTTACCAAGCCTCTTCTCAGTTGGAAGCGACTAACAAGCATCCCAGCTGGTATAAAAAGGATGCACGACTGGTATATGAGAGCTTCTCACGCTGGCCTCGACTCGATAACTGTAAGTATACCATATGGGGCTTTTCTTTGTACCCAGGGTATGGCCTATCTCAGCTTCGAGGACATCTGGTTGATGATGAACTTCAAAAGACTTGACGTACAGACCGTCATATTGTTTGTATTGTAAGTATATGCTTGTGTGTCGTTATTATGAATTTGTTGTGTTGTGTGAACAAGTTTGATGAGGATCTCTGACATTGAAAAAAATGATCCTCTTGCAGAATGCAATATGATGAGCAGGAAAATCGTGGGAAAAGAGACGAAAGCAAGTTGATTGGGTATCTTTCTCTAATGAAACTATGCGAGGAGCAGCATACATTAAGGATCGGGACGGGACATGATAAACTAAAGGTTTGAGTGAGGAAGAAACTTCCTTGAAAATAGTGGAGATGCGTAAGGACCTTGAAGCCAAATATGCCATTTATATTGGGAACGCACTGAAGCAATGGAGGAACAGACAAGTCATAATGGCCCCGTACCACTTTGGGTAAGTATAATATATATACTATGTGTGAGCTTAATTGTGTATATTACAACATCATTAATATGGATTCACAAATTTGATTCGTGTAGGGACCACTGGATCTGCTTTTATATTTATCAAGGGATGGATGGGTGGTGGTCTTTGACTCCGCAAACTACTTGCCCCCAAAATATGCAACTGTCCTGGTTCTCATAGAGCGGCAAGCCAAGTTTTCGTGTATGCATGCATATATATACTTTTGTCGATGTGTGATCAGCTTGAGAGATTAATTAATTTGGTGATGATTAATTCGAGTTGTTATATATAGGGCTTGGCGGTGGTTCAAACTAGAAAAGGGAAAGGGAAAGAAAAAGTCGTTGGGGAATATTCCTCCAATGAATATAATTTATGATTACCCGGTATGCATACCTTATTATATATGCTATACACATGACACATATATGACAATATATGAAGTTGGCAACTTAATTATCGGTCCACTGTGGATATTACGTGTGCGAGTTCATGAGAGTCAACGGACGATACGTCAACAACCCTGAGGTAATTAATGCACAAGCAATAATATGTCATTAAAATTCAAATTAATGTGTAATAATCAAGTTAAAAAATTTGATGTTTATACAGGGACAGGGATGTAAGATAGAAAGGGCAAATAACATGTCAGAACAAACTTTGCTGGGCATCGTCGAGGACATGTGCAATTTCATGTTGAAACAAATCATATCATTCAACGGCAACTATCACGATCCTACCGGCGCTTTAGCACAGTCCAAGTATAGAGCGCTAACAGATATTGGCAGTCTAAATCTTCAGCGTGAAGATTATTAGTTAGGGCACGAACAATGTAAAAACATTGATCGATGCATGTGTATTTGTATATATATATATATCTCGATATCACATGTGATGTAAAAACTTAGAGGTATATATTAAATATGTTTGTACATATAATTAATTAATTAATTGCATGTTTTGTATATATATGTATTGATAATGACTGTATAATAGGACATAATATATTTAATATTATATCGTATTATAATATTAAAAAACAGTGCATAACCTGTTTTGAAAAAAGGCGAGAAAACTAAATACAGACGGTTAGTTATGTGAACCGCCTGTGAAAAACGTGTTTCTACAGGCGGTTCCTAAAGAGAACCGCCTGTAGAAATTAGTTTTCTACTGGCGGTTCGCTTTACGAACCATTTCTACAGGCGGTTCACAGGAAACCGCCAGTAGATTTCTACTAGCCTTTTCCACTGGCGGTTGGGAGAAATGCGTGTAGAAATGCGTTCTCGACCGGTGGAACAAGACGCCGACGACGACGACGTAGTAGATTGTAGCCATGGAGAGAGAACGAAGATAGCTAGCTCTAGCTCTCTAGCTATAGCCATAAATTGGTTGGGAGGGGACGAGCTGAGATCATGTCAGTGTGTGTACTACTGCATGACGACATTGACATGCATCAACAACTGGATGGCGACGACTAACTAATTAAGTAGGACTAACTAATAATAGTAATGCCAGGCATGGGTCGATCAGGCCACGTCGTGCTGCTCTTCCTTGAGCCCGCCGGGGAAGAGGTCCAGCGTCTTGAGCGGCCGGCAGAAGGCGGACGGCGGCGGCGCCACCACCTCGAACCCCGGAGGCGGCGTTGTTATGTCGACGACGGCGGTGGAGGCGGAGCTCACGACGACGTCGTCGAGCACCGCCACGCCGAAGTTGTCCAGCTTCCCCAGCGATGAGTACTCCGGACGGCCGTGCGCCTCCGCCGGCACAAGCCCTCCGTCGCCGCCACCCTGTCCGAGTCATCCATCAGATATAGTTGCTTCCATCATTGTGAGATAATAAAAATGGAAACTTTATCTCATTTCCAGTGATGTGACGTGTAGATATAGACACGTCGTCCTAGTACCTGATAGCCGAACAGCTGGGTCGTCGGCGACCGAGGAGTGGCGTTGCCGGCGCACCTGCTCGCCGGTGCAGCGGCGGCAGCGAAGGCGGCGGTGGCGGGGTAGTAGTAGCCGTACGCCGCAGCGGCCGCGGCCGCCGCGGCGGCGGCAGCCGGGGTGGGCGACGTGGACGGGGAGAGCAGCTGATGATGATGGGCGTACGGCGCGACCGGCGGTGGCAGGAAGCCGCCGGCGTGGGCGTGGGCGTGGTGCGCGGCGGCGGCGTAGTACTGGGCGCAGGAGAGGAGGTGGTGGCTCATGCAGAGCCTGCGGCGGAGCTTCTGGCGGTCCCGGGCCTTGTGGTTCTGGAACCAGTAGAAGACGTTCTTGCCCTCGATGCGGCCGTAGCACGCGAGGTGCGCCGTGATCTGCTGGATCTGCGACGCGTTCGGCGTGCGCAGGCCGCCGCGGTACATCTCCTCCAGGATCATCAGCTGCTCCGGCGTCGGGCACCACCGCGTCGACCTCGCCACCACCTGCGCCTGGCCCTGGCCCTGCTGCTGCGACGGCATGTCGGTCGTCGTCGCCGTCTAGCCAACTACGTACTTGTTTTCAGCTAGGATTATTTGCTGTGTACGTGCTGGATGGATCAGTTTCTTTTGTTGTAAGCTGCTGATGCTGTCTGTGAATGAGCTAGCAAAGCTTGTTGTTAGTTTGTGGTTGGTTGGTTGGTTGAGTGTGTGGAGAGACAAAATGGGTACTAGGAGGGAGAAGGAGCAGATGGGTGGATGGAGGTCTGATGTGGAAGAAGAGAAGAGGATGAGACAGACGACGAAGAAGCATATAATGGAGAGAGGCCTGGCCACTCACTACTTCTGCTTCCTTCTTCCTGTCTGCACAGTATATATAATGGATGCAGAAGATACTATACATATACACGCGCACATGCCCATCACCACCATTTCCACCATATATAGGAGTTGAGTTTAGAGAGAGACGAGGAGGGAGAAGGACATGTACTGTAGGGACTGTTTATTTAGAGAGAGGAGAGAGATAGAGAGAGAGAGATAGAGAGCAGAAGAGGCAGAGATGAGAGATGTGGTTAAAGCAACAGGTCAGGTTTAGACCCAAAACCCGCGGGTTTCAGATCCGACGGTGGTGGGGACGGGTTTAGATTTGGCCCCGCAGGTTTTCAGGTTCGGGGACCCTGAAACGGGTCGGGGCGGGTGCAGGCCTTGATTTTCTCCCCCAAATCTAATGAAATCAGCCCATATACCGGCCCAACAAATCTAAAGCCCATATAATTGTTACCCTAAGTATATATACCTCTCCATCCCACAGTTTCCTATTTCCTAATCCCTTCCCCCACCCAGCAGCTGCAGCCTGCAGCGCTGCACGCCGGACCCCGACCCCGGTGGCCGAGTGCCCAAGCCACTGCTGCCTGCATTGTGCCACTGTGCCGCCACTGCTGCCGCCTGCCGTGCTGCGCACCTGTGCGTTGCTTGCCGGCTCGCTGCTCGGCGCTTGCCCATCCTAGCATCGCGCCACCGCCGCCGTCGATCCACCAGCCACAGCCACCGTCCCAGACCAGATTGCTAGCCCCTGCGCGCATAACAGGATAAGCCCCAGCGGAGACCGCTGGTTGTCCGCGTCCGCCGGACCTGCGCCCCTGCGGTCCATCTGCGGGGGGCAAAGGTCGCCATCGGCGCCTGGCGCCATCCGCCTCCACCAAGGCCCAGTCACGAGGACGAGCCGCCCCCAAGCAGAACCCCCTACATACGCTGAACTGGGTCGGTCCCCGTCGGTTCCGGGCTAGATTTCCACCCGAACTGGTCGTCGGGGCGGGTTTTTTAGCGGGTTTCGGGGGCGGCTTCGCGAACGCTCTACCCGCCCCGTTACCATCCTTAGATGTGGCAATGGCAATTGCAAGACCCTGCTGTACTCAGTCGGAGCAGCATTTTTGGCAGGTTTCCATATAAAAAAAATACATGCAATATTGCGACGTCGTACAAAATCTGCCTAATGACCAACAAAATCCAAGTAATCCCAAGACATATGTTAACATGTACATTATAGCATATCCTAATATTTAGAATGTTATAAAGAAAGGCTATTCATTCCGCTTAGAGCTTGCTTTTCTCCCAATGCAAATTCTGTTCTTGTACCTCTTCTTATCTTCCCTCGTCTCTAAAAAAGGGTCATGGTGTGCGGTCAAAATTACCAATTTATAGAAAATAATGCACATTGATCTCTAATAAATTATTAAAAACTAGATCAAAAATCCCGAACTAATTATGTACCTATAGTTTTAAAACTATATAATATGGTAAAGTGTTTCAGAAGCGAAAGAGCTCGTTTTTAGGCGAGGGAGTACATTATAATAACGAAGTAAAAAGATCTAGCAAATTACAGCAGGTAGAATCAAGAAAAACAAATGAATTAAAGGTGCATTCACGTGGTTTCGCACGCGCTGATCTGAGCCTGGCCACTTGGCCCCGCTATTAGTGTTGTTCCAATTAGAAAATAATGAATGTAATATGTAATTTTTTTTTCCATCAATGGTATCCAATTAAACGCAGATACCCTCCGCCTGCCATGTGTGTACTGTTCATAGGTAAGGTAGCTAGTACTAGGCAGCAGTAGTCATCTTTTCTCACTGAGGAGCAGAGAGCAGCAAGCCAGCCAGCAGCTACTAGGTTGTAGCTACTGTAGCGAAGTAATCAAGAGAATCAATTTGCTAATCAAGAACCGACTGACTGTGTACTGTTGTATGATGGATTTCCTGACCGATTAACACCGCATATCCAACACATTTCGTACCGACCGGCCTACCTATCGATCTATGATCGATCATATGTACAGTATAGGAGTATGTATGTATGTATGATATATTGACCGTACGTTACTCGTAATGCATGCCCTGATCTTCGCTTCAAACTTGTTTGCAACACGTATATTATTATATATGTTAACAATTTGAATTAATCCATATGCATGCATGACAAGTGAACAAGTGAAACAAGTGAGAGGAAAGGAGCTAGACACGTACAGTACTGGCAAGAGGCAACAGTTCGATCATTTCATTGCCGCTACACGTACGTACGTTGTGTCGTTCTTGATTTCCTGCATGCTTGAACGAACGCGGCGGGCGTTGTACGTACTACTCGTGCGTGCACACTTATTTGGTCACTCGTGCTAAGCTACTCCTGATCTCCTCGCCTACACACACAAGCGTCATGCGTCAGTGTAGGTACTACGTATATATAGACGATCGATACTATGCACAGCAGCAAACATGGATCGATGGTGATTCGATTAGGTTTAGGTACAGCTAGCATTAGGTCTAGTAACAAGCATTTAGTGAGGTGATAAACCAGAGATGATCGATCGATGATGGATGTCGTATGGTACTACTACTACTCGATCGCATTCACGTTATGCATGGACGACGGACGACCACACTAGTGCAGTAGTTCTTGCTGCTGTACATTATTATTCCTCTTGAGAAAAATGGCGCCTTTCCTCTATCTGCATGCCTGAATGCAACTGCAAGGCTAGCTGCTGCGAGTGCCTTGAATGGTTATTGGTGCCGAGTTATTTAGGTCCTGTTTAGATGCCTTCTAAATTCCAAACAAAAAGGTCATATTAATTTTGGATACATGCATAGAGTATTAAATGTAGATGAATCTTTTGCATATTTACACAGTTTCTGCAAAATCTACGAGACGAATCTTTTGAGTCTACTTAGGCCATAATTAGACACTTATTTCAAAAGATTTCTCGCTGCTACAGTGTCTAAATTTTAAATTTTTTTTCTTCTAAACGGGGCCTTAGCACCTCGTGTCGTGCCTGGCCTCTCTGCTAGCTGGTCTCTGCACGCGTCTGCCTGCCTGACAGCTTGCTCACCCTTCATCAGAGAAAAAAAAGCCCATCAGTGGTGACTCTCAAGGCTGGCCGGCCGGGCGATAGATGATAGATCATGCATGCACTGCATGCGTGCATTTAAGGGGAGAATTACACGTCGGATTCTGGAAATCTGCCTAGGATTTCGGTCGGCGACGACCACCAAGGAAAGAGAGAGAGCTTGCATTGCTCTTGCACAGCTGCATGCAATGCAGCAATGGGAAACTGGGGAATTTGGTGATGATGGCCGTGGCCCCGCCCCTGCAGGCCAGGCCCTACAGCTTCTTCGTTCATGGGTCATAGCTCTCCTCACACACACTTTGCAATGTAATGCAATGCAGCGAACGCTCCTCCAGCGAGCGTGTGTGGGTGTGTTTAGGAGTGTAGATGCGTGTGTTGCTCGGTAGACGCGTCCTGACAAATCTCTGGCAGTCTCATCTACTCCCTCCGTCTTTAAATATCTGTCGCTTTCGCTTCCTAAAAAAACTTTAACTAAATATATATATTAAAATATATTAATATTCATGGCACATAATTAGTATCATTGGAAAGATATTTGAATCTAGTCTTTTAACAAATTTATTTAGAGATATAAATGTTATACGTATTTTCTACAAATCGAAGTCAAACTTATGACACGAACACCAATAACAATGATTAAATAGGGACGAAGGGAGTATGTCTAAGCGTGCAGTCAGCGTAGATACCCATATACGAGTTCCTATTTACTTCCCAAAATTTTTCTCTTTCTCCGTTACATTGATTATCCTTTACGCCTACATAGAGCGTTAAATAAAGTAGCAGCTGTTGCATGTTTATCCTTTTTACCTGGCTAACTCAAGATGAATCTTTTGAGTCTAGTTGAGCCAAGATTAAATAAAAGTTGTTAAATACAAATAAAAGTGCTACAACACACTTCTCATCACCTTTTCACCAGCTAAACAGCCGGTGATGCGTGCTCTCCTCTCTGCTACAAGTAGTGGCCTGAATGCTAGTACTATGGCCGTATGGGTACGTGTCCTTGCCGAGTGGCGCTTTTTGGGTAGGGAACTGCAGCGGATCAGCATAATTCAGTGAGTAATTACTTCCATCCTTTTTGTATTTCCTGCAGCGGAGCAGCTAGTCGATCGATACCACCTCCATCTAGTACTCCTGAGTCCTGTGTATTATTATATACTATATATATTACTAGTATATGGTGAGGCTAACTGTACCTTCACTAGTATGTATATATATATATATATAGAAGCTCTACAGAGATGGTTCGTAACCTATTTCTACATGCATTTCTCAGTTCCGCCAGTAGAAGAGGCCAGTAAAAATAGCGTTTTTCACCGGCGGTTAATTGAGAACCATCACTGTAATTAGATTTACACTGTCAGTTCTCTTAACCAAACCGCCAGTGTGTGTAAATATATTAACACTAGCTGTTTGCTTTAAGAAACCGCTAGTGTTAATTTATTTACACTGACGGTATAGTCAAGGGAACCACCATTGTTGAGTTCTTAAAATTTCCATTTCCCAACATATTACTAGACCCTATTGGATACATATTGAAACTAAACCCTATTTTGGATCGTGATCAATTATAACAACATGCAAAAAATATACATCACATGCAATTTAATTATATCATACATGTACATCTATATACATCAAAGTTTTCTGCTCCTAATCAAAGTTCCATGGAAGCTCTAATAATCATCTTGGTTTAGTTGTAGCCTCTCAATTTCTGTAAGCGCTCTAAACTCTGGCCTCGCTAAGACGTTGATAGCATCATGATATTTCCCACTACATGGAATAATTTCTTTCATGATGAATGAACATATGTTCGCGCATATGTTATACAAAGAAGCAGTGCTGAAGTGTTCTTCGACTTGCTTAGTCTATATGCTTGGAAAGGAAGTTTATAAACATCATATATTTACGCTTGACCATACATTTGCAACTTTAATGACAGAACTTCATACATGACCATTACTTCTTTCGTGTTCTTGATGTATCGGTTATTCTCCCTCATAAACTCGCACACGTAGTAGCCACAGTGTATCGATCCCGGTGGTTGCTTGTGGCACTATATAACGGGCAAGTGGTTATTTAGTTGCAACATTGTCCTATGTAATATACATGTATGATATATGTATTCATAAATTTACATACCGGCCATTGGTGATATATGGTCAATGGCTCCCTTTTTTGCGATATGTCTTACAGTCCACCATGAAGCTTATAAAACCTATATGCCCTATGATCTCGAATAAAATCACTAAGTTATTCTCAAACTCTCATCGATAAAAGTATGCATGCATATCTTGACTTACCACTCTAAGTAGTTCAAGAATGGTTGATAAGATTCGGGAGAATAATCTGTGGAGTCTAGGACTAGCATGTTTGTATCCCTGACATAAATGAATATATATAGCTCCAATGGTCCCTGTGATGCATGTAGTTTGTTTATTGAAATTATTAGTTTGAAGTATGTAAATTCACACTTACTTAATGTTGTATGTGGCCACTACGCATTCCCTGTCTTTAAACTGAATGAGTGCATCTGGCAGAACCGCCTAAATTATGATGATTCACACGCAATGATCATTGTCTCAAGGCCTCTGATCCATATGCATGGGACTCACATACTTCGGTGGTCTGTCGGGTGTCCTCGGGGAACCCTAAATCATCCACTTTTCACATTCGATCAGGATCTTTACAAAAGATATTGCAATGTTACAACAGATGGTGCAAATATATTACATCAGAGTAAAGGTGTGGAAGTTTTACAAACCATAGTTTTTTGTTTAATATTCCTTTTAGTAACTTCAAAATTACCCAAAATGAAAGTTGATCAACAAAAAGAGAGCTACAACTTTGTTTTTGGGCTCAACCCCAAATTCCAAGTAGTTTTGAAAGTTGGTTTTCAAACCTTGATTTTGCATTTAAGATTATTAAATAAATGAATTTTTTGTTTATTATTTCATGCAATATTTCAACAATACAAATGCAACAATTGATGATCACAAAAATCAAAACCTTGAAATGCACACAAGACATGATGCTTGATGCTTAGCATGATGATATATATGATTAGGGTTTTATTATAGCGCTTAACACCTAGGGTGTTACAGTGCGTGTCCTATGTAGACGGTGTATTTGACCTCAAATTTCTTTTTCATATCATTTATAATCGCCTTACCTTCTTACTCGGTCTTGTCTTTTAATTTTGGTTCATCCTTTCCAACTTTGAATATATGTTGCTCCTCACATATTCTTTGTGGGTTGAAATACCTAAGCCTTTCTCTTGCATGAGAAAATGGATTTTCACTGTAACGTCTTTCCTGCTTTTCATGTTGCATTCTGAAAGGCGCACGTGCAAGTCCGAGATTGAAAGTTGGTATAACATAATAATAAAAACACATGTTTGTGTACATATGAGTGACACTTACAAGCACCACACCGTTATGAGCTATGTGTCAAGTCTCTTGAGGATAAAGATCAAGTGCATGTCCTCGAAGGTAATTATAGCTGTGCTTCGGACACTGACAAAAGCATGTGGTGGTATAGATACGCTGATTGTGTCAATGCCAACAGAAGATGCTCTCATGTACCAGTCATGCATCCTTTTCATTAAAGATGGAACCTTTTGGAGTTTTTTTTCCAATGGAGTAGAGGCCTGCCCCGCACATAGTTATCAGGGACATTTTCGTAATCCATTGCTATTGGCTTTCGGATAACTATGGTCTTTAAAGATGCTTCCTTTGAATTCTGGGCACCCGTATAATCACAAATAACGATATGTGACTGGCGGGTTGAAAGTCTCTAGTTTGATTTTGGATAATTGATGAAACCTTAGGTACTAACCTTTGCACTAAGTGTTGTGATTATGCAAGGATGGTACCATGACCAAGTGATGGAGCTAATGAAGTCCATGGAGTGGACGGAGATGGACATGGATCATTATGATCAAGTGCTTCACTCTTGGAGGAATAGAAGAAAGAGAAAAGCAAAAATGTGCTCAAGGCAAAGGTATATGATAGGAGCCATTTTTGGATTGGACTCAAGACACTATAGAGAGTGTGAGTCACTTAGGATCGATAGCTAGCCGTACTATAAAGAGGAGAAAACATGGGTCGAAAGGGTTATCAAGTGCCATTAGGTTCTATCATTCATGTAGATGCATTAGGAACCTAATGTGTGACTAACAAACCCTTGAAAATACTTTGGAAACTGCTAACACACGTGCACAAGTGAGTGGAACACTTATCTGTTAGCACAAGTGAACAAGGGAGAAGAAGAGGACACGAAAAGTTACTCGGGCCGGCTGGCTAACCCTACGTGTTCTCTGAGAGAGTGACCGAACGTTGGGGTGCATCCGGTCAGCATGGACTGGACGTGTCCGGTCCGTGTGTGACCTCACTGGTCACTCTCTGGCGTCGCACCGGACGCTGGACCGGACGGATGAACAACAACTATCATGCGTTCGGTGAGACTGTGTTTGAGCGCGAGCAAACAGCAACCGGACACTGATGCGTCTGGTGAGCCTTGACCCGACGCGTCCGATCCTAGTTTGGGGCTCTCTAGCATCACACCGGACGCTACACCCTGGCGCGTCCGGTGTGAAGAGTGAAAGCGCACTAACGGCTAGTTTCAAACGTACTGTTGAAAGGTCCTAGTATGGCTAGGGGGTGAATAGCCTAAATAAAAATTCTACAAAGCACTTAAGCAACCGGTTAGTATAACAAATGGCCAAATGTGCAATGCTAAAACTTCTACTAACCTAGGCAAGCCACCTAAACAATTCTAGTGTTTCTAAGCTACTAAGCCACAATAACAACTTAGGCGCAAAGCTAGCAACACTAACGAACTAAAGCTGCTCAACTAAAGCTATAAACTACACAAGTGCTAGGCAAGAAGATAAATGAGATAGGCTTGTTGATTGTACCTTTGCCTTGTGGATTTGAAGCCGATCACCAGGATGAAGTCCAATACACTCACTCGATGGTGAGGATCACAAGTGAACACCAAGATTTATCCCTGGGGTTTATGTGCTTGCCGGCACGTTACGTCTTCGTTGTGTCGACTTCAACCGGTGGCTAATCGGTATCACACACTGAGCCTCTCAAAAGACACCACAAGAACCTACCACAGAGGAAGTAACTTAATGACACACGATTTTCACTAGACTTACCTTTGAGCACTCCGCTCGGGGTAGGCACAAGACCCCTCACAATCCACCGGTGTGGGCAAGAACAAGCCCTACCTCTTCCCACACCACTTCTCTACTTCCAAACCTGCTAGATGACGGCAATCAGCAAGAGTAACAAGATTTCCACCGTCACCAAGATACCAAGTGCTCTAGAATGCAATCTGTCAAGCTCTCTACACTTGGATCACTCTCTCTCAATGCAAATCTCAAGTTGAATCAAGAGGAGAGAGTTGGAGGGAGTGTGCTAGGCTCACAAGAGGCGTAGAAAGTCTGAAATTGCGCAAGAGGGAAGCCCCAAGCCAGCCACACTCCTATTTATAAGCACCCTCAAATTTCCAACCGTTATACACTGTTTTCAGGGGCACTGGAGGCACCCACCGGACGCTAGCATTCGTTGAACGGATGGCTGCCACGTCGCCTTGTCTTTGAACCTCAGCCACCAAATCTCAATAGTCGAAACTTTCCTCGTGCTGTTCAAGTTGCACCGGACGCTAGACTAATCATCCGGTGCCTTCTCGGGCCAGCGTCCGATGCTCGCGCACAGAAACACCCGAGAGCTCTGTTGGTATAAGATAACTCGAACAAATAAACACTAGGATTATCTGCAAGCGAACAGATACCAATGTAGCACTTCACCCGGGAGTACTTCAAGGTATCATTATTTATATTTTACCACAGGGAATACGGGATGACTAGAATCTAGACTTAACCCCTGAGCTGCTATCAAGGACGGAAAAAATAGGATGGTAAAGGAGATTGCTAAGGCTTCTGGTTTTAATCCTCACAAGATATGATATTATTGCTCTCAATGGGGAAATTACTATAGGAAAGTAACAGCAAAGGGTAAATTCCTTAGTAAAGGAGACCTACTGATCCTACTGACGGGAGGTTGACTATGAAAGATTCAACAAAGTAAAGTCACCCTCGCGAGCTACCACCGATCCGGATAGTATGGGGCATTTATGAGTAAATATAATCTAAGCACCACGCTTAAACTCTAAATTACCACTTCAATCAAGGAGCTACCAAGACTAAAGCACTTAAAAGAATCGTAAACCTTAAGAACAATAATAGCAATGTTACTCACTTGGAGTAGAAGTTGAACTCCGAAAAATCTTCAGAAATAAGCCCCAAAGAAGTACTTGAATCCGTGGGTACAAGTCATAGAGCAGCCACCGACAGGCCGGCAACTCCTCCAACTCTCTCCAGCTCTCTACCTCTCTATTTTTGGAATAAGAATAACCCTAATCTAGAGAGATTACAAGGCTAATCTTCTACTTCGTGCTTGGCTCTAGATCCTATCTAGGGTTTCTGCTTGGCTCTAGATATATCTATGGATTCTAAAACCCTGGATTGATTTCTCTTTGGATCATATGAAACCCTGGGGGTCTGGGGCTATATATATAGGTAGGAGCGATGAATCTCAGCCCTCGGATCAAACCGACTTAAGGTAGTGGTCCAGATTAATCCTCAAAGGCGGTGGAGAACTGACATAAGAAGCTAGAGGCTGACTGGTGGGACCTACCATCGGCTGATAGGTGGTGATCGGCCGATCCCCCCTCTCTGCCATCTGGGTCCCACTTTTGCAGGTAAGTCTCTGGTGTTCTCTAGAATATTCTTGACATGCTTTCGCCGCGGAATTTGACGTATTTGTCTGCCATGTGGGTCCTGCTTGGTTCTTTTCCTGTATAGTCCCTGAGAATCATAGTTTTACCAAGACTCATGGAATTCTGTTAGTTTAAACCCTATCCTAGGTGGTGGCTCTCAATTATATCATTTTCATGATTGGTTGATGGGTAAAATCATACAATAGCTACCGTCAACAAGCTCCCCCACATTGGATCTTTGCTTGTCTCGAGTAAAGGATGGAATTAAGTAATCTTAACTTCAGGACTAGACATCTGCATTTCACTATTCCTAGTCATCTACGGGATTCATTGTGTCTACCATGAAACTTTGAGCGATTAAAGAATAGAACAGCTAGAAACTGATCGCCTCTTCTATCAATCAAATTAGTTGGAGATTATTGATTGTTTTTGAAAATAAAGCATAGCTTACCTTCTCCTTCTTTGTAGTACTCTCATGTCACTCATATGTAGTGATGCTGATCCTTACCAAGGCATAGATGATGTTGCCTTGTCTGTTGCCTACATCTAAAAGCTAATGTAGAGCTGAGGTAGGGATAAAGTGAAAACATACTTGCATTGCATATATTGTAAAGTTAAAACAAGGATCCAAGGAGAAAGATGTCGTACTCTTAGATCAAGATGTGCATGTGTGTAAAATATATGGTGGCTAGCCTAATTCTACTATGCTCCTTTGAAAGGTTTTTCTCTCTCCTCTTTTTCTTTGCAGGACAACATGGGCTATCTTTCTTTTTCATTTTCTTCTCTTTTTTTCAGGCGGGCATCTAAGTACCCATTATTTTGGCATTTTGGACACTTGTCCATTTTTACCTCTCAGGCGGGCATCTTTGTACCCATTGTTTTCTCTCTTCTCACACTTTTGCATAGCCACATGCCTCTTCTCTACATAAACTTTCTGAGAGATGATAACAAGAATTTGGAGCATTTATTCCTAACAAACTTATTTTTGTGTTTCCTCCAATATATGAGTAAAATATTTTGGAAGGACAGGCATGTTGTTGCGTATCCCCAGTGTAGGAATAACAGTTTTATGTGGAGTGTACGTGATCTTGATCTTGGAAGTATGATAAAATTCTCAACAAGGGTCACAAGGTTTGACAAAACTCAAAGCAAAAATCAAGTAGTAAATGTGGTAGTTTTGATTCTATCCTATTTTTGGCTCTGGTAGGATAATGCTGTTACTACAAAGGAGAAGTATAGCTATTGGTTTTGAGTTTTGAAATAAAATTCTCCAACAACTAGACATCAAGAATCAAGCTTTCATTATTCTTACTATCTCGTATTCCACAACAACTTAAGCAACATGGGATCCATAATTTAGGTTCCCAATAGTAGCAAGACTTCCAAGAAAAATGTTATGTGTGTCTATCCTTAAGTTAAGGCTACTCAAATTAATTCTTTCATGTTTTTAAGTTGCTTAATTAAAGAGTTTTCAATCCAATGTAAAATAGAGAGCTGCGTACGAGAAAATAGAGTGTTCATGGTGCGTACCAGGTTGTGGACGAAACTCGCAGCGAGGCAGCACTTGGGTGGATCGGCCGACCTAGGGATGGGATTGGCTGATCCCCCCTAGTGGCCATTCGTGCTCCGTCTCGTCGTGCGTGATCTTTGCATTGTTTGCTTCTATTTTGACGTATTTTTACATTTGGTATTCGTCGTTCCATCATGTGCTCTCCCCCACACTTGTTTCCTACTTTCCTTTATGCACAACAAAGTGGAGACAAGCACAAATATATCCAAGAGAGACAGAATAATAATTGACTTCAACTGACTTTATTAATAGGGCACTTTATTACATAAAGGAAAATTAAAACACTCGAGCTAAAGTGAACTAAACGAACTAAGGGAACTAAAGCGAACTAAACAAACTAAGGGTGCCCTGATGCATTACTCTAATTTTTTCTAGGATCTTTCTGAGAGAGGAGGTCAAATTTGATCTCCAACTCTCTACGCTTTCCCTTCTCTAGATCTATCCTCAGATTGGTGTTGTCTATAGATCTAGCTAGAAGTCTATTGTTTTGTTGTACTGTCTTCATCCTGCTGGTGACCTCGGCCATCTGTTGCTGCAGATCTGCCACAGTGAGCTTGGAGCGCTTCTACGGAGGTTGCTCTCTCCTTGGTGCTTCCTTGGGTGGCACAAACTTGACCTTGGGCTGGCACGAACTTTTCTGAAGGTGGGGCGAGAGGTGTACTTGGCACATGTAACATGGCCGTCCTTATCGAGCTTCGCCTTTGTCAGTGTCTCGTTGGACTTTGGCGGCAGGATCTTGACATCCTTCGGGAGCTTGATGATCGGATCCTTCCGTGGTGCATCCTTTAGATAGAGGATCTTCGGCGGTGGTGGAAGGGCTGGTCTTGCAAAAGCAAAGAAGGATTGCTCATGGTTGGGTGGCTTAGGTGGTGGAGCAATGGCGAGAGGCCATGGAGCTTGAGCAGGGACAATGGCTTGGGAGTCATCGATGGGAACTTGATTTGGATCCTTCCCGAAGGGGATGATCTTGTCGTTGGCCATGGGATCTCTGGAAGAGAGCTCGTAGGCAAGAGGAAGAGAATGGCTTAGATGAGATGAGATGGGAGGCTAGCAGGGGCTGTTTATATAGTTTTCTGGTAGGCGCTAGGGTTTCGAATTGACCCTACGGGCTTACGGCGGCAGCGGATGGCCTAACGTATGTGAAAGTTGGAAAATATGTGAGAAGAAACCAAAAGGTTCATGACACAAAAAGGCGACGGTGTTTCAGTCAAGTGGGGGATCAGCCGATCCCTAGGGGTGATCGGGCGATCGCCCCCTGTGCCCGATTGCCTCCGGATTTTTCGTGCGTCTTTCTCGCGATATTTGGTTTTCAAAAAACTCACTTTCTGTTACGAAAGGAAAAGAGGAAGGTTTAGGCCCTAATAAACTTGGTAAATTAATAAATTTGATAATATCTAATTCTTCTAGGCCCTTAATTGGTTCTAGAAAGAGTTTGAGGTGGTGACCATTTACCTTGAATAACGTACCTTCATCAATTTGAAGTGTTACCTCTCCGTGGGACGAAGTGTTGATCATCTTGAATGGTCCTTCCTATTTGTTTCGTAGCTTTCCGTGACCGAATTATTTCACTCTGGAATTAAAAAGAAATACCTGATCTCCGGGTGCGAAGTCCTTCTTCTTTATCCTCATGTCGTGCCATCTCTTGGTTCTCTCTTTATAGATCTTGGAGTTATGATATGCTTTTTCACGCCATTCATCTAGTTCAGAGAGGTTCATCTTCCTTTTTATTCCTGCAGCATCTAAATGCATATTCCATCTCTTGATAGCCAGTGAGCTTTGAACTCAAGCTCTACTGGTAAGTGATAGGTCTTTCCATAGACAAGCTGGTATGATGACATTCTAATTGGTGTCTTATAGGCTATTCTGTATGCCCATAGAGCTTCTGGTAGCCTTTCCTTCCATGTTGTTCCCATATCATTGACCGTCTTCTGCAAAATATTCTTGATTTGCTTATTCGATGTCTCTGCTTGGCCACTTGTTTGAGGATGGTATGAAGTGGCAACATTGTGATGGATCCCATGTTTTGCCAAATATAGTTGAAATTCTTGTCGATGAAGTAGGATCCTCCATCACTAATTACCATCCTTAGGGTACCAAACCTTGAAAATATTATTTCTTTAAACATCCTCTTTGAACTTTTGGAATCTACAGCTTTGCATGGCATAGCTTCTACCCATTCTAAGACGTAGTCTACTGCCACCAGAATGTACTCACAATGTTTTGACTTGGGAAATGATCCCATGTAGTCAATTCCCAAGACATCGAAAAGCTCTACCTGGAGGTTGTTGATGAGTGGCATGGCATCTCTTGAATTGATGTTCCCATGTCGTTGGCATGCCCTACACCTTCGGATAAAACTTTTCGTGTCATCATACATGGTGGGCCAAAAGAATCCACTTTGCCAAATCTTTGCATGTGTGCGGAATATGCCATAATGACCTCCATATGGTGATGAGTGGTATCTTTTAATGATCTTGATTCCCTCTTCTGTCGGCACACATCTTCTGAGTAGTCCATCTGAACATATCCTGAAGAGGTATGGCGGGTCCCACATGTGTTGTCGACTCTCATAGATGAGGTTCCTTTTGTCCTCCCCTGGTGGTACATATCCTGCAACCATAAAATTTATAATATTTGCGTACCAGGGGTCGGATCGGGTGATCCGATAGAGCATGTCGTCCCTCATCGAGTCGTTGATGGGCATTTCCTGCATATTCTCAAAATGCATTCTAGACAAGTGATCTGCTAAAGAGTTTTCTACTCCATTTTTATCTTTTATTTCTAAGTCAAATTCTTGGAGTAGCGAAATCCATCTTATCAATCTAGGTTTAGCATCTTTCTTAGTGAGAAGGTATTTCAAAGCAGCATGATCAGTGTAAATAATCACCTTAGCTCCAACTAAGTAAGATATAAACTTATTAATAGCAAAAACAACAGCCAGGAGCCCTTTTTCAGTTATTGCATAATTAAGTTGTGGCCCTATTAGAGTTTTGCTAGCATAAGTAATGGCATGATGCTTTCTATCTTTAGTTTGTCCCAAAACTGCCCCCACAGCATAATCTCTAGCATCACACATAATTTCAAAAGGTAAAGACCAATCGGGGGTTGAATGATTGATGAAGAGATGAGTGCTTGCTTAAGGGTGTTAAAAGGTTTCATACAAGTATCATCAAAATTAAAGGGAGCATCCTTGACTAGCAAGTTTGTAAGAGATATAGCAATATGTGAAAAGCTCTGTATGAAGCGTCTATAAAAGCCAGCGTGACCAAGAAAACTTCTATTCCCTTTAATATTCACAGGAGGGGGTAGTCATTCAATTACTTCAATTTTAGCTCTGTCTACCTCTATCCCTCTTTCAGACACTAGGTGCCCTAGAACTATTCCTTCTCTAACCAAAAAATAACATTTTTCCTAATTAAGGACTAAGTGCTTTTCCTCACATCTTTGCAAAACTTTGTCTAAATTTTCAAGACAATCATCAAAAGTTTTTCCATAAACAGAAAAGTCATCCATAAAAAACTTCCATGATTTCTTCAATCATATGAGAAAATATAGACATCATGCATCTTTGAAAAGAAGCTGGTACATTACACAATCCAAAAGACATCCTACGATAGGCACAGGTAAAGGTGGTTTTGCTCTGATCGTCAGGATGGATAGGAATTTGATGATATCCAGAAGAACCATCAAGGAAATAGAAGAAAGAGTGGTTTGTCAATCGCTCTAACATTTCATCAATGAAGGGCAAAGGGAAGTGATCTTTCCTTGTTGCCTTGTTGAGTTTTCAATAATCTATGCACATCTGCCATCCAGTGACGGTTCTCTGGGGGATCAACTCATTTTTGTCATTCTTGACAACCATCATGCCTCCCTTTTTAGGCACAACTTGGACAGGGCTTACCCACTCACTATGTGGCATAGGATAAATAATCTAGCTTGCAATAGCTTCAAGATCTCTTTCTTCACAACTTTCCGCATCGCATTATTGAGCCTACGCTGAGGCTCTCGAGATGGTATGATGTTGGGATCAGTTGGGATGTGATGGATGCAAAGAACATGACTAATTCCTTTCAAATCTTGGAGTAAATAGCCAAAAGCTGATCGATGCTTTTCTAGAACAGTGCTCAAGCGAATGGTTTCTTCTTGAGAGATTTTATCACTTATGATCACAGGAGATTCCATGTCTCCATTTAGTAAAGCATATTTAAGATTGGCTGGCAATGGCTTGAGCTCAATAGGAGGTTTAGGTGGCACTATGAATTCATCAAGGATATAGGTTCTGGATTTTCAGCTTCCTTCTCGATGAAGAACTCCATATCTTCTTCAAGATGGGATTCTCTTAGAAAATCAAGAGCTGCCATCGTGATCTCACTAATTGGATCAGGCTCAGGACATGGCTCAGTCTTGGCATTTAAAGAAAGAGTGATGGACAAAGGGAATCTAAAGTTTTCCCAAGTTGAATATTGATTTTTCCTGTTTATCCTTCTTGAATAAGCCTTCTAATTGGTTGGCCTATCAACAGGTCAAACTCTATAACATCAAAGATATAAAAAATTAGATGGAGCATGGCGTCGTTACACGGATAGGGAGCACATAAATACTACTCAAACTTGGGATAATATGCCCGGAAGAACTTTTCAAGAGTTTTGTTGTTGGGGTTAGTAGCATGTGCACCAATAAATCTTGAGCGAATGATACCGACATGATATTAACAGCCACAACTGGATTGTAGAAAGCTTCAAAAGTGCCTTTATGGACTTGGTACTTGATTAAGACAAAAGGTGAATCCAATCGGATCACGTCAGAGGAAACCTCTGATTCTTTTAGCCAATCATTACAGATTATGGCTATGAGCTCTATTATGGTCTTCTAAAGAAGGCTCGATCAAGAGGGTCTTAAGGTTCTAAAGATGATTTCTTGGACTCCTAAGGCTTCTTGATCAAATGGAAATTATAGGTGTTTCCAAATTTAACAAAAAGATCATCTTCAATTTCAAGCATAAGGTCCGAAAATGGAGTATCCTCCTCTTCCATAGGGTTGAAAATTGGGATAGCTGAGGGTTGAGATGTTGATGGTAAAGATTCAGGTGCAGCTACCCTAGGCGCTTCTTCTAAATTCTCCTCAGGATGATTATCTAGGATTTTGTCTAGGAGCTTTTGTGCTTCAGAGTCTGAAACATGAGCGAAAGATCCTCTCGCAGAATAGTTTAGAAGCTTCTTGGATTTTCTCCTCAGACCCACAAAAAAGTGTTGAATAAGAATAGGTCTGGTATAGATAGGTTTGGTCTAGATTTTATGAGACAGTTAAAGCGTTCCAAAGAGGTAGCCAAAGATTCATTATCTTTCTGATTGAAAGATAGAATCTTGGTTCTGAGGTTGACAATTTTGGAAAGGGGGTATAATTCTAAACAAAAGTCAGAACAAAGTGTTCCCCAATCTCCTGTCTCTTTCTCTATGGTTCGGTCATACCACTCCTTAGCTCTACCCTTCAAAGAAAAAGGGAAAAGCTTGCACTTTAGGGTTTCATCGGACATTCCTTCTATACAGAGGCAGTCACAGGTCTGTTCGAACTCTCGTAGATGAAGATAAGGATTATTTTCTCCCTCTCCTGAAAAGGATTGGTTTTGAACCATTTCAATCAGACACGGGCGTAGCTCATAGGTAGGGGTTTGGGTAGGCTTTGAGGATCACCTAAGCTTATGGCTTGTGCTCGTGGATGCAACATATTTATAGATGGGTGTGGTTTCAATGGCATCCATAAGGATGAAAACAAAAACAAGGAGATAATAAAGATAAAAGTATGAATAAAAGGTTAAGATAGACTCTACATGTTTCAACCGTTCCCCGGTAACAGCGTCAGAAATGCTTGTTGGTATAAGATAACTCAAACAAATAAATACTAGAATTATTTGTAAGCGGACAGATACCGATGTAGCACTTCACCCGGGAGTATTGCAACGTATCGTTATTTATATTTTACCATAGGAAAAACAGGATGACTATAATCTAGACTTAACCCATGAGCTGCTATCAAGGACGGAGAAAATAGGATGACAATGGAGATTGCTAAGGCTTCTGGTTCTAATCCTCACAAGATATGATATTATTGCTCTCAATGGGGAAATTACTATAGGAAAGTACTAGCAAAGGGTAAATTCCTTAGTAAAGACCTACTGATCCTACTGATGGGAGGCGGACTATGAAAGATTCAACAAGGTAAAGTCACCCTCGCGAGCTACCACCGATCCGGACAGTATGGGGCATTTACGAGTAAATATAATCTAAGCATCACGCTTAAACTATAAATTACCACTTCAATCAAGGAGCTACCAAGACTAAAGCACTCAAAAGAATCATAAATCTTAAGAACAATAATAGTAACGTTACTCACTTGGATTAGAAGTTGAACTCTAAAGAAATCTTCAGAAACAAGCCCCAAAGAAGGACTTAAATCTGCGGGTACAAGTCGTAGAGCAGTCACCGACAGGCCGGCAACTGCTCCAACTCTCTCCAGCTCTCTACCTATCTATTTCTAGAATAAGAATAGCCCTAATCTAGAGAGACTACAAGGCTAATCTTCTACTTGATGCTTGGGTCATGATCCTATCTAGGGTTTCTGGGCTCTAGGTATATCTGTGGATTCTGTAACCCTAGATTGATTTCTCTTTGGATCATATGAAACCCTGGGGGGTTTGGGGCTGTATATATATAGGCCGGAGCGATGAATCTCAGCCCTTGTATCAAACCGACTTAAGGTAGTGGTCCAGATTAATCCTCAAAGGTGGTGGAGAACCGACACACGAAGCTGGAGGCTGACTGATGAGGTCCACCATCGGCCGATGGGGAGTGATCGGCCGATGCCCTCCTCTCTGCCATCTGGGTCCCACTTTTGCAGATAAGTCTCTGGTGTTCTTTAGAATATTCTTGACATGCTTTCGCCATGGAATTTGACGTATTTGTGTGCCATGTGGGTCCTCTTTGGTTCTTTTCTTGTATAGTCCCTAAAAATAACAATTTTACCAAACTCGTAGAATTCTGTTAGTTTAAACCCTATCCTAGGTGGTGGCTCTCAATTATATCCTTTTTATGATTGGTTGACGGGTAAAATCATACAATAACTAACGTCAACTAGCTCCAGGCAACCACCGGATGTGTCCGACGGTCACCCATCGGACAAGGCCAGCGTCCGGTGCTGCCTGATGCCGAGCCTACGAACTACCACCGGACGCTCGTTTGAAGCCACTGGACGCGATGCAAGCTATTCACCAGAGTTCGCTGAACATCCAGAGACATTCCAGGGAGGCCAAATGGCCACCGGACATGTCCCGTGTGTCATCACCAGATGATTGCAGCGTCCGGTGCTCTCTGGACAGAGCTACTGAGTTAGGGTTAGCCATCGGACGCTCCGGAGCAGCGTCAGGTGCAGCGTTCGATGCTCTTTTAAGCACTTTCTCAAGCTCTTCTCATCGCCCTTTCTTTCATATGCTAACATGTAAGTATTCTACACTCTTAGGCATGTATGTTAGCAGGTTTTGAACACATTTGCAAAGCGGAGTTAGATCACTCTAGGTTAAAACCAAGTGTATGCAAAGAAATGCAACCTAAAGCACTTGATGACCGAGTAAGCGATGCAATTCCCTCTTAATAGTCTGGTCATCTATCCTAAATATGATCGCACTCACTAAGTGCCTTGATCACTAAAACAAAGAGCTATTTTGCTTTTTACCTTAGCCTTTAGCTCCTTGTCTCCTTGTCTTCACCATTTCACCACTTGATCACCATATGAGCTCCATGTCATCTCCTTCATCCATAGAACTAATCTTCCTTGAACAACACACTTAGCAACTAGATTAGTGACGGGTTTCATCAATTGCCAAAACCAAACTAGGGCTTTTCAACTGTGCACGTGGCATCTCGGTAGCGACTGGACACTGCACCGGACGCGTCCGGTGCAAACTTAAGCCGGTCTGGTGCACACACAGTCAGTGTGTAACGGCCATATTTTGAGGTGTGGCTTATAAATAGATGGTTGGCCGGCTTGGGGAGTCTCTCTTGTACTCCCTCCATCCCAAATTGTAAGTCATTCCAAGAATCTTGGAGAGTCAAACCATTTCAACTTTTACCAAGTTTATATGATAAGATAATAATATTTACAACATGAACTATGTATCATTAGATTCTTCACCAAATATATTTTTATAGTACACTTATTTGGTATCATAAATCTTTATATTTATCTCTATAATTTTGGTCAAACTTGAGATATTTTGACTCTCCAAAATTGTTGGAATGACTTACAATTTGAGATGGAGGGAGTACATTTTGATGATCCTAACCTTCTTGTGAGCTTGGCCAACAACCTTCCACTCATCTCTCTTCCTTGCTTGCTTGATTCGAAGTGAGATTGAGTGATCCTACTGCATTTGCTTGAGTGATAGCATCTAGTGGCACTTGAGGATCATTTTGCCGGTGGGTTTCTGGTTACTCTTGGTGATTGCCATCACTTAGCCGGCTTGGAGGAGTTATAGAAAAGAGGAGATTGTTCTTTCCCACCTCTGGTGATTGTAAGGGATTCTTGTGCCTTCTCCGGTGTAGCGCCAAAGGCGACTCTAGTGGATTGCTTGTGTCATCCAACTTCTCATCATTGGTAGGTTCTTGTGGCGCCTTTTGAGAAGCTCAGTGTGTGATACCGATTAGCCACAGAACCATGTGATGTAGAGGAAAACAATGGGGATGTGGCTTACTGGCAAGCAAGTAAACCCTAGGTGAAAATCATTGTGTCATCTTGTTTCCCGGTGATTGGCTTCATTGGCATTCTATTGATTGGATCATTACACTTGCCGATGTTATTATACCTCCCTTGCCACTCCATGGCATATATCTTGTGTAAAGGTAGTGGTAGTTAGCAAGTAGAGTAGAGTAGCTTAATTAGTTGCAATTAGTTCTCTTGCTAGCTAGAGTAGTGGCATAGTTCTTGTGTGCCATATAGAGATCATAGAATTGCTAGAATTGTTAATAGGTGACTTGCCTAACCATTAGAGCTAGAGCAAACGCAATTACTGCCATTTGTGTTACTAATCCTTTGCTCGTGATTTTGTAGAGTTTTTAATAGGCTATTCACCCCCTCTAGCCAGTTAGGACCTTTCAATTGGTATCAAAGCCGTGGTCACCGTTTGTTGCAAGGATTAACACCCTTGGGTGCAAAATATTGCTCAAATTGTGTTCAACCATGTGGAGGGTAAACCACCGCTCTTTGATGGTTCAAGTTCAATTGATTATTGGAAGAGGCAAAATAAGATGTATCTTGGCTCTATTCATGAGAAGGTGTGGGATGTCACCACAATGAGTTTGTGGTGCTTGATCCCACAAGCCCCACACCTAGGGAGCAAGAAAATAACCAATAAAACTCCATGGCTCTCAACACCATCTATAGTGGCATAGATTCAATGGTGTTTGAACTAATCAAAGATCTTGAGAGAGCAAGTAAAGTATGAATAAGATTGGAGGAGACATATGAGGGCACTTCAATTGTAAAAAGTGCTAAGCTATACATGCTCAAAGACAAGCTCACCAACTTCAAGATGAAAGATGATGAGAGTGTCGATACGGGACACCAGGGGTTTCCCACAAGGAAGAGAGAAGAAGACCTAGTCTAATTAGGATTCTTTTCATGTAATCTTATTAGGACTAGCTTATAATCCTATTAGAATCTCTACTTTGTAACTGACTAGAACTCATGCCCCTTGGACTATATAAAGGAGGGCAGGGCTCCCTAGATCGGCACCTTCATACACAATAGACCTCACGGTCTAGAAGTGCAGGGCGCAACATATTATCCACCCCAGACTGGATGTAGGGCGCCAGTGATTTTCTGGCGTACCGAACCAGTATAAATCATTATCTACCTGCGTTTACCATCGAGTTTCTACATACGCCGACACCCCTCCCACAAATAACCGTCTTGGGCACCCCCGAGACGGGCTAACGGTCGTAAAACACTGACAGAGAGCATCTTGGAGATGTTCTATAGATTGCAAGTGATAGTCAATGATCTCAAAGCATTGGGTGAGAAGAAAAAGGATGAAGACTTCTCTCACAAGTTCTTGATGTGCTTGCCCAAGAGATTCAAGACATAGAGAACCATCATCTTTAGAGGAGGATAGAAGGATGTCACTCCAAATGAGGTCCTTGGTGATATCATGACCGAAGACCAATAGAATGAGCATAGTGAAGATGAGTGTTGGTAAGAATTAACTTAAACACTAGGGTGAGCTAACAAATCACTTGAACTCTTAACCTCTGTCTCTTAGAATAACTAGGTTGCAGCATGAATCTAAAACATCTCATGGAATTCTATATAAAAAGTGAATAATATATCAATATGATTACTTAGATATCCGCAAGCGCACAGATAATACATACCATTGTAGCATTTTACCCTAGAGTATTCCGAGGTTGTCGATTTATATTTTACCACTGGGAAGGGACTGGCATGATAGAAAATAGATAGATCTCATATGCACATGAAATGGAGAGATAACCATGTATGCTCAATTTACTCATAACAGGGTAAGTCACAAGATAAATAATAATAATGGTAAAGGTAAATGATCAGTCCATATATGAAATAATGCAGTTCACTTAGAGAACTCCCTATCTAGGCACTAGCATGGATTAGGAAGAAGCACAAGAATATTCCTAAGTTACTCTAAACTATATTATCAAAGTCATACTTAGATTAGTGCAATTATACTAGCAATCATGGCGAGAATACTTTATATCTAAACATAAGGGAATATTACTAAGGAAGATCAAGAATAGAACAAGACTTCTATAGTAATAGTACATTCCTACTATCCCTATACTCGAGGAATGGACAACAAATGACTCAACGGGAGTGTCATATCCGCGATCTACCACATGGCCTAGAATATAGGGTGCATTCGCAGACAAACAACATCTAAGCACCATGCTTACATGCCGTTGGTCACTCACCCATAATATCGAAGAGTGAGCGCTATACTGATCTTATGAATAAATATAAAGACTTCCTAACTATGCAAAGTATATAATCTACGCAAACAAGGAATGGCACAATTGAGAACATAATCAATATAAAGCAAATGTCTAATCAAATGTATCTAACAAAATACTTATAGAAAGATACAAGAGAGAGCTTACATGGGCTCCTGATGAAGCCTCGCTCCCGACACGATCAGGAATTCAAGCAGAGCTTACCTCCTTTTAATTCTAAACCTATGTAGCTGTGCTCTAGATGGTAGAGCTCTAATGACCTAGGGTTTCTGGCTCTGAGAACTTGATCAAATGATTTGGACTTGATTGCCTTCGTGAATCCCTGGGGTCTGGGGCTGCTTATATAGGCTGAAGTGATGAATATCAGCCCTTGGATCAAACTGACCGTGGGCAATGGACCAGATGTATCTTCAAAGGTGGTGGAGAGTCCACGTCGAAGGGGAGATGTAACAACCCGAGTTTTTGGGAAGCCAAAAATACAAACTTTTTAAAATCTTTCTTGTAAACATGTGAAGCATGTAGCCTCTAGGTCAAACCGAGAATAAACGACTAACAAATTGGTGTATTCATATAAAGTTGTATGTAGATGTGTGCCCTTCTCATGGGTTGGTTTTGGGTTTCATGAATCTTTTGTTGTTCGGTGAAGCACAAATCCATAGCGAATCTCCTCTAATCCTTCCTCTCAACTCTTTCAAACCTCTCTACTAATTCCTTTCTGGTTCCTTCTTCCTCCATTCCTTTCTGGTTGGTGAAGTTGATGTTGGTGCTAGGGTAGGAGATTCGTCCTTCACAGCCTCTTCTTTTTCGCTCCTCTTCTTTTCTAATGTAGGAGTCTCATCACTCCGTACAACTTCTCTTTCATAGTCTCCCCAACCATCCTTGGGTGGTTGGTTCTTCTGGAGTTGGGATAAATGGCGTCTCCTCCTTGTTCTGTTTTTCTTGGGCTACTCATAAGTTGTATAGCTATTGAAGTAGCAGCGTACCTTTTCTATGTGGAATTGGAAGTGGACCTCTTCTGATCTCATGATTGCTCATGTAGTGTTGAGGAATGGTCTTCCAAGTACAATCGGTGGATCATACTCTTCCTCTCCCATGTCCAGTACCAAGAAGTCAGTGGAGACATAATGATCTTGAATCTTTACCATGACATCTCTGGCAATCCCCTCTGAAAATCTGAACGTCTGGTCCACCATCTGCAGCTGTGTGTAGGTTGGATACAAGGGTGTCTTGCCAAATAAGAGTTCATAAGTTTCCTTGGCCATTATCTTGACACTGAATCTAGTGTCGCAGAAGGTCTTGTAGAAGATTTTCTGGTTAATTGTACAGTCGATCGTCGGCACTCCTGGATCTTCTAGCTTCGGCAGGTGTGCTGATGCAAGGAGATGATCATACTCAGCTCGAACTAAGTTGATCATTCTCACAGCCTTAGTGTGTGTCTGCCTGGTCTTATTCTTCCTTCTGGTTGTCTTCTTCTATGTTGTCTTGTACGGTTTCTGTGGAGGTGCAGGAGTTTGTAGTGTCTTATTCTTGAAAGTGAATCTCTCCTTCTTACCCTTGATAGTGAAATAGATCTTGGCACTGTTGGCGTAGATGATAGCCTTAGTGGTGCTCAGGAATGGTCATCCCAAGATGATAGGTGACTTCTCATCTCCTCCTGTCTCAACTACCACAAAGTTTGCAGGTACATACGAGTGTCCAACTCGTACAAATATATCTTCAAGGATGCCCTTCGGGTAGCACAGTGACTGGTCTACAAGCTGCAAACACATGATTGTGCGCAAAAGCATATCACCATGGATTTTCTCATAGATTACCTTGGGCATGATGTTGACGCATATTGCTTCTTCAAAGACGTCTTTACCAATGGCTATTGGTATGACAGGTCTTCCTGGGTCTCCCTTCTTTTCTGGCATAGAATCATCTTTCCATCCTCTTAGTCTGCTTATCTATGTGATACCAATTTGCATTGAATATGTTCACAAAATTTGTAGTTTCTAATTCTTCTGGCTTGCTTGGAATCTTTCCTTCATTGATTGGAGGGATAGAAGATGCTAGTTGAGCTATTTGAGACTCTAGCATCATGTTGAAGCTATGCTGATTTTTTATAGCGGAGGCAAAGCTATCCTATCCTGTTGTTGATGATCTCTAGCAACTTGTCATTGGAGACTAGCTTCTTTGATATTTGATCCAATAGTTCCGATTGACCCGAAACTAAATCTCTTAGAGGTGTGCTGAAGTCGTTACCTTGGTAATTACCTGAGTAATTACCTGGGTAATTCGGCCTCTGTTGCTGATTCCATCCCTGATTCTGCAGGTCGGTAGTTGGTGTTGTTGTTGATGTAACTCACATCCTCCTGAATCTCTGGACAGTTATGGCCTGAGTGGCCAATGCCTCCACACTCTTCACATGTCATGCAGGAATTGTGAATGTGCTTGACCTTTCTTTTCTCACCAGCTTGGTCATCAAGCCTCTTCACTAGTAAGTCTATCTTGGCGGAAATCATGTCCACCTCTTTGAGCTGGTGTATTCCTCCTCTCTTGCGAGGTTGAGCTCTTTCTTCATTCCAACTCTGGTTGGATGCCAACTTCTCCACAAGAGCGGTTGCTTGACTAATGGTGAGTGATAGGAAAGTGCCTCTAGCAGTAGCGTTCATTGTCTCAGGGGTGATGGTGTTCAAACAATGGTAAAAGGTCTGTATAAGCAACCAATTTCCCATCCCATGGTGAGGACATTCTAGAAACATAGTATTGAAAGCGTTCCCATGCCTCCGGGATAGATTCATCATACTATTGCTGAAAAATTGTTATTTTTCCCTCGTAGAGCATTTGTCTTGCCTACGGGAAAGAACTTTGCTAGGAAAGCAGTGGAGTAGATATCCCATGTAGTGTTCTTGTCTTTTTTGGCACAGAACCACTGTTTTACTTTTCCCAAGTAGTGAAAATGGGAACAGGCGGAGCAGAATAGCATCTCTAGTTACTCCCATGATGGTGAAGGTGCTGCATATCTCTAGAAAGTGAAGGTGTGCACTCGCATCTTCGTGTGCCTTTCCATAAAACTGACTAGCTTGCACCATGTTGATAAGCGCAGGCTTGAGCTTGAATCCATTATCTCCAACATCAGTAGGTGGTCCAGTACGGATGTTAGCAGTGGTTGGAGCTAGAGAATTCATGAAGACTCTTGTTGGCCATAGCTTTAAACTCTAGTGTCAAACTTCTTCTTAAACGAGTGTCTTCTAGTTGAGGATCTGGGATCTTCTTGAGCTTGGCTCGAGTTTTCCTGATCAAAGCTTCTGGATTTTCAACGATGTCCTCTAGAAAGTCAAATCCAATCAGACATTACCCTGCATAAGATACACAAGTAGACAAAGGACAGGGTAAGCCTGTTTGAGTAAAGATTTATATGGTTTCTCAATCACATTGGTGTGGTGCAATGAGCATCTATTTTATTTGTGTAGCCATCAACCTTTCTCGGCAACGGCACCAAAAATGCTTGTTGGTAAGAATTTACTTAACACTTGGGCGAGCTAACAATCAATCGCCCAAAATACGTCGAAGGGGAGATGTAACAACCCGGGTTTTTGGGAAGCCAAAAATACGAACTTTTTAAAATCTTTCTTGTAAACATGTGAAGCATGTAGCCTCTAGGTCAAACCGAGAATAAACCAATAACAAATTGATGCATTCATATACAGTTGTTTGTAGATGTGTGCCCTTGTCGTGGGTTGGCTTTGGGTTTCGAGAAGCACAAAGCCATAGAGAATCTCCTCTAATCCTTCCTCTCAACTCTTTCATACCTCTCTACTAATTCCCTGAGAATAAATTCATAACAGGGAAGATTTACACCTTTGGATTAATTCTCTCCCGACACCCTCTTCTCATTTTAAATCCTAAAATCCTCCAAATCAAAACCATAAAAAGGAAATCCATTTCCCTTATCTCACCAAGCAAAATAGCCCAGCCCACCTTACCTTCTCCCCCTCTACCCGCCTGGCCGTGAGGCCCATCCTCCTCTCCTCTCCTTGGGCTGTAGCCCAGCTGGCCACCCTGTCTCCCCCTGCAGGCCTGCCAAGGACGCGGCCCAGCTGCGAGGCCACACCGTCCTCCAAACCGCTAGCCCGACAATAGTTGGCCACCGAGGCCCAGCACCCCTGCCCCCTCCTCCTTGCGTGGCCCATCCTACCCCTTCCTGCGATAGAACCTCCTAAGCTATATGGCCCACATGCACCTGTCGTCGTCCCAAAGACCTCTGACAGCCGTGTAGGTGACCCGTATAACCTAAAAGGGGCTGCCGGGTTTACGAGTAAACCCGTTTCCTCTGAACAGGATCTTAATTGCGAAGAAATTGCAGAGTACAACATTTCATATAAATTTTACAACTCGGAGTACAAGAGCGGAAGACTTAAAATATTACATAGGATTACAAACCCGTGTTCTTAATTATACATTAAGTGCGATTATTACAAACCAAAATATGAGTAGTGGTAGTAGGTAAGTAGCTTATACAACACTTATATTACATAACATCCCTGCCCAGGGATCAAATACTCACTCACTATCACTATCCTCTTGGACCACTTCCTCGAACACCGTCATACAGCAAGGTCCAACGCAGACCTTGGGTTGCTGATTGCCTGCAACATGGGGTTTGTAAACCCTGAGTACAAGGGGTACTCCGCAAGACTTACCCGACTAAAAATTGGGGAGAAGACTTAGGAATGCAGGCTGAGGGGAATCTAGGAGAGGCTTTAGCAAGAATCAAAGAGTTTTGCAGAAAAGCTCTCTAAATCAGCTTAACATTTAATCTCAAAGCTACATTGATTCATTGTGTTACCTCGTCATCGACTCCCTTTCCCACATTTACCTAGTTCCGAACCACTCTTCGCTGTAAGTCAGTGGATCAAGTCTCCATTGACCGAGGAGTAACGACGATTTGAATCGATTAAGTACCCAGCTGGGGATCCCTATCCACACTGCATATGTAGCACTTAAGCTTGCATATACCAACCCCGCCTACCACGGCTTTTCCAATACTTGAACCGGTCCTGCGCCACCCGAGAGTACAGTACTCCTCTCCTCTCCAGGCACGCCGGCCATGAGGGTACACGCTACTCTCGCCATCTCTCCACTCACAGTGCGTGGTTGTCGGTTCAAGAAGAGGAGCGACCGGAGTCAGAGGCTTTCCGTAGTATGTGGCTAGTTGCAAAGTCTCGATCCATCAGGCCGACAACGAATGGTCCCTAATGGATTCCATTTCGTTTTCTTAATAGACAGTCAGAGACACTACATTGAGACTCCTTTCTCAATGCAAGTCTACTGCCCTGTCAAACAATTATAATAGTTCATAGTAGTATACCCAAAGCATACAAAATATCTTTTTTTATAAAAGCTTAACTATTAAGCATGGCTAAGCATTTTATAAACATTTGCCTTTAAATCAGGTTTCACGGATAATATATCAAGGCAGGTAAATGCAGCAAGTAGGTGACAATCAACTCCTATCAACCTTATGCAGTAATTTAACTCAAGGTGATAAAGATTTGTAAGACACAAGGAGGGGTTAATGCACCGGGGCTTGCCTTGTTGCACGGCAAGGGACAGATCAGGATCAGAACCGCAAATATCAAAACCACCGGAAACTCCTGGGGCTTCGTCAGCGGTGACTTGCTCGACTTTTACTTCCTCGCCTTCGGTCACTATACGTGATAATGATGCATGCTTAATGATGGTGCAAATATCATGATTAACAATAAACAAGTATTAAATTAATAACCTTGAGTACAACTTTCGTTCATGGTAAAGTTGGAATCAAGATCTCACCTAACAGTGTTATTGTTGCATAATTAATTCATTAATTATTTTTAAGTCATAGAAAGCCGCAACTAATACGACTTTCAACACTAAGGAAAGTGCTTAGGAATCAATTAGGGTTTCTGATCCTAAGGTCTTCACACAATGCCAAAATCACAAAAATCCTAAGTGATTAACACTAATCATCATTTTAATTTAATTACTTAATTAAGAATAAATCATAAATAATAAAACTTTATCCAACTGAGCTACAAATTTTGTGGAGGTAGCTCACTGGTCAAAATAGCTACCTAATTAATTTCATAATTTTTGGATTTATATTTTGAGCTATAAAAAATCATAGAAGTGTTATTTATTAATTAAAATATGCATTTTTACAATCTACAGAAAGTGCTCAAAATACAACTTTCATATTTTTCATAAATTCTACATTACATTACTCAGAGAGACTCCACAATTTATTTCAGAATTTTTGGAGCTATAGATTAATTCATTCAACATTCCTAAAATTCAGCATCCAAAATTCATAAAAAATAAAAAGAACATTTGAAGGGGGGTACTGGGCCGGCTCGGCCAGGCCTAGCAGAGCCCACTCGGGCTTCTCCTTCCCTCTGCTCAAACAGAGCAGAGCGAGCAGAGCAGAGGCGCGCCGGGGGGGGGGGGGGGCTGCCCGCCGCGGGACTCGCCGGCGGCGACAACTCCGACGAGGGCGAACGTTTCCACGGGATCCATTCGACCTTATGAACACATCTAGAAGCTAAACCCCACATTCAAGACACTAGAGCAGAGCTACCGCTGGCCATGGCGGCCCGGCGAACTCGGTCGCCGGCGGCGCAGTCGCGTTCAGGCCACGCCAAAGACCAAACGACCTCTCCGACCACTAAATAAGCACCAGGAGGATCACCAAACCCTACTGCTCACGTTAGTTGAAGATTGAGACGGGCGGAGCGGCTCTGTCGAGCGGCTCTGTCGACGTCAATGGTGGGTTCGGCGGTACGCTCCGGCGGTGACAGCGGCGTTCCGGCGACTGCAACCCTCCAAGGAAGAAACCACCGAGCTCGTGAGCTTCACAGGACCACAAAGAACATAGAACTAAAGTTAAGAAGGAGCGAGCATCACCGGTTAGAGCTAGCTTCAGTCGAGGTCGAGCTCGACGGCGTTTCGGCCGGCTCCCGAGAAGATGGCGGGGCACGACGACTCCGGTGACGAAGACTAACGTGGTCAACGGCTCTACGAGTTCACAAGAGAATGGTGAAACTATTGGAAGGCTCGACTCGACGCGAAGGTGAACGGGGACAGCGGATTTAGACGAGCAGCAAGCTCGCCGGCGACGAGCCGATTCAGGCGAAAAGGAAAAGATGAGCTCGCCTTCAAGCTTATATAGTAGAAGTCCGTTCCCGAGCGCGTGCCACACCTCCCTGCCCCTGCCACGTACCCTGGTGACGTGCTCGCGCGCGCTGCAGTCGCCGAGGGCGGCGGCGGCCGAAGCAGGCAGGCAGCTCGGTGGCGAGCTCTGCTTCGCGACACTGTAGCTAGGTTTTAACCCGATTTTGGTTTTTTTAAAATTACTTTTGTTTTTATGTAACAAGTCAAAAATATCCCAAAATAAGATATGTGGGAAATTAAATTCTAAACAACTTTCGTATTTAAAGCATTTTCAGATTTCAAATATTTTTGAAATTATAGAAAAGGGGGTAAATGGCCCTTTTTCAATTCAGTTTAAATTTCAAATTTTTATTGAACAAGTTCAAAATCTTTGAACATCAAAGTTGTTCAACTCAGAGAGCTTTACAACTTTTGTTTAAAGACCATCTTCAGATTCCATATAATTTTTGAATTGAAGTTTTGAATTCAAATTTGAATATAGTAATTCAAGTTTAATTTGAATTTCCCAATGAAAACTTGAAAAACTTTGAAAACCAAAGTTGCTCTATTTAATAAGAGCCACAACTTTGCTTTTGGGACCAAAGCCCAATTCTACTTAGTTTTGAAACTAGATTTTTAGTCCTGATTTGGGGTTTTAAAAGTTAAATTGCTAATGAAACCACTCTATTGCCCTAAGCACAAGCCTTTAGAGAAAAGTAAACTCTTTTTCAGTTGATGCAGGTCAAGTTTGACAAAAATTCATACATGTTGTACAATGCTCATGATGACATGCTCAATTTTAAATGTTCCGTAACACAGGAGTGTTACAGCCCTTCTCCCTTAAAGAAATCTCGTCCCGAGATTTAGTGCGCTAAAAAACATGGGTTAAGTAATGGAAAAGAAAACGTCTCACACAAACACACTTCTTTTTATACTATGGAACAGGTGGGGAAATTGTATTTTACAAAACAGAAGAAATAGATCAGACTACAGGGAAGCATAGAACTCAGGAAAATTTTCAGATAGAAAATCCTCGGATTCCCAAGTAGCCTCCTCTTCGGAGTGCTGACTCCACTGAACCTTATACCACCTCGTGGTCGTCCTTCGTGTGACTCGATCTCTTTGATCCAAGACTCTAATCGGGTACTCTGGATAGGTCAAGTCTGACTTAAGTTCTACCCCTTCCAGGTCGATGATTCGATGAGGCACTCGAAGACATTTCTTCAATTGTGATACATGAAACACATTGTGAATTTCTGACAATTGCTCAGGTAATTTTAGCTTATACGCTACAGGTCCACATCTCTGTACGATTTGGAACGGGCCAATGTAGCGCGGGGATAACTTTCCCTTAACTCCAAAACGACTGACTCCCTTCATAGGTGAGACTTTTAGATCTACATATTCTCCTACTTCGAATGTTAGAGGTCGACGTCTTTTGTCAGCATAACTCTTTTGGCGAGATTGGGCCGCTTTCATATTAGCTCGAATAATTTGAACTTTCTCTTCGGCTTCTTTAACCATGTCAACTCCAAAGAACCATCGTTCCCCAGGTTCGGACCAATTCAACGGAGTTCGACATCTGCGACCATATACCGCTTCGAATGGTGCCATCTTGATGCTTTCCTGATAGCTATTATTATATGAAAATTCTATCAAGGGCAAGCATTCATCCCAACTAGCCGAATAATTGAGAACACAAGCTCTCAACACATCCTCGAGAATCTGATTGACTCTCTCCGTTTGACCCCACAGTCTGAGGATGATAAGCAGTACTGTGCAAAAGCTTAGTACCCAAGGACTCATGAAAAGATTTCCAAAAATTAGAAACAAACTGTGTACCTCTGTCAGATACAATAGTCTTTGGCACCCCGTGAAGTTTCATAATGTTATTAATGTATAAGTTGGCATACTTTGCCGTAGGGTACGCAAGCTTAACAGGTAGGAAGTGGGCTTGTTTAGTGAGGCGATCTACAATAACCCAAATGGAATCAAACCCTCGGGATGTCTTGGGCAAACCCACTATAAAATCCATACTAATGTCCTCCCACTTGCCTCCAGGAATAGGCAGTGGGTTGAGTTCACCTGCTGATTTCATATGCACTGCTTTTACTCTCTGGCAGGTGTCACACTCGGCAACATATTGGGCAATCTCGATCTTCATTTTGGTCCACCAGAATCTCTGTTTCAGGTCCTGATACATCTTATTACTTCCTGGATGAATAGAAAACCTTGTTAAGTGCGCTTCATCAAGGATTTTTCGACGTAACTCAGGAACCTTTGGAACTACTAGGCGATTCTTGAACCATACGACACCATCATCATCAATTCGGAAGCAGTCGGCTTTTCTAGCTAAAACTTTTTCCTTAATGTGTTTAATACCTTTATTCTTTTTCTGGGCAGCAATAATCTCTTCTCGGATAGTCGACTCAATACTAAGGTTGGTTAAACTACCTCGTTGACCCATTTCAATGTTTAACTTTTCAAGCTCAAAACACAAAGAAAGGTCTAACGGCCTCACTGTCAGACAATGGCAGTGAGCCTTTCTACTAAGTGCATCGGCAACCACGTTGGCCTTACCCGGATGGTAGTGCACTTCCAGATCATAGTCTTTTATCAGTTCAAGCCATCTTCTTTGCCTCATATTTAACTCAGATTGAGTGAAAATATACTTCAAACTCTTGTGATCTGTGTATATATGACAAGTGTTGCCCAGCAAATAATGACGCCAGATCTTTAGAGCGTGAACAACAGCGGGTAATTCCAAATCATGAGTTGGATAGTGCTCTTCATGTCGCTTCAGCTGACGAGATGCATATGCAATGACTCGGCCTTCTTGCATCAGCACGCAACCAATACCAATACCTGAGGCATCGCAATACACATCGAACGGCTTCTCGATGTCAGGCTGAGCTAAGACAGGAGCAGTGGTCAAGAGTTTCTTTAGAGTTTGGAAAGCTTCTTCACATACAGCTGACCATTTGAACTTCACATCATTCTTAAGCAACTCAGTGATTGGCTTAGCTATCTTAGAGAAGTTGGGGATGAACCGACGATAGTATCCTGCCATTCCCAGGAAACTTCTAACTTGATGAACAGTGGTCGGCGGTTGCCAATTTAAGATTTCCTCAACCTTGCTAGGATCGACAGCTACGCCTTCAGCTGATAGAATGTGTCCCAGAAATTGGATTTCCTTCAACCAAAATGCACACTTGCTGAACTTGGCATACAACTTATGCTCCCTTAATCGAGTTAGAACAATGCGAAGATGTTCCGCATGCTCCTCCTCACTCCTTGAATATATCAAGATGTCATCGATGAACACTACTACAAACTTGTCCAACTCTGGCATGAACACAGAATTCATCAGATACATGAAATGAGCAGGAGGATTGGTCAGACCGAAAGACATGACCAAATACTCATATAACCCATAACGAGTAGTGAAAGCTGTCTTAGGGATATCTTCGGGACGAATCTTTATTTGATAATAACCCGAGCGAAGGTCAATCTTGGAAAACACTTTTGCTCCAGAAAGCTGATCAAAAAGAAGATCAATTCGAGGCAGAGGGTACTTGTTCTTGATAGTGACTTCATTCAATGGTCTATAGTCAACACATAACCTTAGAGTTTTGTCCTTCTTCTTTACAAAAATAGCTGGACAACCCCAAGGAGAAGAGCTTGGTCTGATAAATCCCTTATCAAGCAATTCTTGCAACTGAATCTTCAGTTCTGCCTACTCATTTGGAGGCATTCTATAAGATCTTCGGGAAATTGGAGCAGTTCCCGGCTTCAACTCGATGGTAAACTCTACATCCCGGTCAGGAGGTAATCCAGGCAGATCTTCAGGAAACACGTCTGGAAACTCACAAACTACCGGAATGTCCTGAACTTCTTTCACTGAGGTGGCATTAACTCTTTTAACAGCCCTCTAAGGTGTTGGAAGTTGGATTAGAAGTTGAGAAGTACTATTAGGTATGTTCACCTTTATGGTTCTATTCAAAGTATCAATAATAGCTCCTCTCTGGTACATCCAATTCATACCTAGGATCACATCTATATCTTGATCCTTTAACACTATCATGGATGTGGGAAAAAGATGACCACCCAAGTCTATAGGTACTTGATATACCATTTCCTTGGTACTCAGTCGTCCCCCAGGCGACTGCACTATAATACTTTCCTTAGCTTCCCCAATTGGAATATCATGCTCAATGATGAATGTACGATTGATAAAAGTATGAGATGCACCAGAATCAAAAAGCATAACAGCAGGATGGTTTGCAACAGGAAACCTACCAAGCATGACGGGTTCTCCTTCTGGGATCTCATTGACCTGAGTATAGTGGACTTGTCCAACTTTCTTCACGGCCTTACCCTTCTGGTTCTGCTAGTTGTTACGGTTCTGATTCTGCTGCTGCTGCTGTTGACCACCAACAACCCTCGGAACATTCTGATTATACTGTCTCGGAAACGGGCAATCACAAGAGTAATGCCCGGGCTTTCCACAGTTAAAGCATGGAGCGTTGTAGTTTGGTGGTGGAGCTTGGATACGAACACCAGGGGCGTTCGGCTGAGTAGTATTTGGCTTATTAATATTCTGCGGTGCGGCAGCAGGGCGAATGTAAACCTGTTGCCGAGGTGGATATTGCGGCTGTGGATAATGGGTACGTTGGTGTTGAATAGGATGGAACACAATCTTTTGGCGCTTCTTACCACCAGAAAGTCCGGTCGACACAATCTTCGTCATTCGTTTCTCCGCCTGATGAACAAGATTCTTAGCTTCATAAGCTATTGCTATGTTGACCGCCTGATGATAAGTAGCATCTGGGTTGGAGGTCAATGCTCTCTAAATTTTTGAGTTCAAACCCCTCTCAAAGCAGTCTTTATTTTTGTGATCAGTGCTCACATGATCAGGTGCATATTGAGAAAGGTGGTTGAATTTGGACACATACTGCATCACGGTGTCCTCCCTCTGACGAAGTGCTAGAAACTCGTCTAACTTCAGCTTCATTACTCCAGCAGGAATATAATGGGCACGAAAACCTTCACGGAACTCAGCCCATGTCACACGGTGACCTTCTGGCTGGGCGGCAACAAAGTTCGCCCACCAGCTGTTGGCAGCTCCCCGAAGCTGTTGTGCTGCGAACAGAGGCTTCTGATAGTCGGTGCACTGAATAAGACTAAACTTTTGCTCCATAGTGCGGAGCCAATCGTCAGCCTCCAACGGCTCATCAGCTTTGATGAAAACCGGTGGACGAGTATCTGTGAAATCCACATAAGTGGTTTCGTCCCGGTTATTACGCCCACGACGGTTTCCCTGATTATTCTGATTTTGATTCTGTACCAGATGAGCAGTAGCATTCGCCAGTGCGGCGATAGCATCCGCTAATGTTGGTGGAATCGGTGGCGGGTTAGGAAGCTCATCACCGCCATGAGAGGTTCCAGCCTCATCAGAAGCGCGAGTACGCATCGGCATCTGTATATACAAGCAAGCCATAATCACATATACTTATTCCAAAGCTTAGTAGTACATAGCGTTTTACGGATTACAATACCAAAATTTGTCGCGCTCTCAGCACGACACAGCTTAGTGGTTAGTCTAGCTTAGTTACTTTTTTTACATACCCAACCTAAGGTTTAAGCTATCCTAGGTAGTGCTGGGAGATGCAGGCATATTGCTGCCCTCGCTGGATTCCGCGTCCGGTTCGTCCTGGTCCGCTTCATCAGACGCGCCGTGAGGATGCAGCTGATGATATAGGCGGTACATCTCCTCGCGCACCTCCTCATTCTGGCGCTCGAGGTCTCTTGCATAAACCTCTAACTCGCGAACTCGAGTCAGAGCGCGGTCCTCCTGCTGTCCCGCAAGCTCACGTTCCGCCATCACCTCCCGCAGACGAGTCTTCAGTTGACGCATCTCGATTTGGCCCCTGCAGCGGTTGTCAAACACCCTATCAAGACGCTCATGCAGCCTCTCAATCTCCGCCCACAGCTCGGCTTGACTGCTATTGGGAGTGACCCTTGGTGCGATTTGATGATGTGGCACACCTTGAGGTCCAACCATCTTACGAGCGGTACGCTTGGTACGAGCCATCTGAACAAGGTGAGTTAGGATTAGCTTAACAAAATTACAGGTCAGCAAGAATAGGTTTGGTTTCTACTAATCCCATACCCCTTTAAGAAGGAAGGTAATTATTATCAAGTTAACAATTATGATGCATGCACGTACTTACGAAACAATCACAACGAAACAATAAATTGACTTGATAATAAACTTTTTTAACATAGGGCTAGTATATCATAAATGCTATTTCCCTACTATGCCAATACTCATCAGTTTTTGCCTTTATTAAAATGATTAAGACAAGATAATAAGCAATTTGGACCAAATTACAAATTAATAATGGATCCAAATCATTTTGAAATTTTGCAAAAAGACCCTGCAAGTCTTTGCAAATTAAGCTCCGGTACCAGCTGCGACAGAACCTCCTAAGCTATATGGCCCACATGCACCTGTCGTCGTCCCTAAAGACCTCTGACAGCCGTGCAGGTGACCCGTATAACCTAAAAGGGGCTGCCGGGTTTACGAGTAAACCCGTTTCCTCCGAACAGGATCTTAATTGCGAAGAAATTGCAGAGTACAACATTTCATATAAATTTTACAACTCGGAGTACAAGAGCGGAAGACTTAAAATATTACATAGGATTACAAACCCGTGTTCTTAATTATACATTAAGTGCGATTATTACAAACCAAAATATGAGTAGTGGTAGTAGGTAAGTAGCTTATACAACACTTATATTACATAACATCCCTGCCCAGGGATCAAATACTCACTCACTATCACTATCCTCTTGGACCACTTCCTCGAACACCGTCATACAGCAAGGTCCAACGCAGACCTTGGGTTGCTGATTGCCTGCAACATGGGGTTTGTAAACCCTGAGTACAAGGGGTACTCCGCAAGACTTACCCGACTAAAAATTGGGGAGAAGACTTAGGAATGCAGGCTGAGGGGAATCAAGGAGAGGCTTTAGCAAGAATCAAAGAGTTTTGCAGAAAAACTCTCTAAATCAGCTTAACATTTAATCTCAAAGCTACATTGATTCATTGTGTTACCTCGTCATCGACTCCCTTTCCCACATTTACCTAGTTCCGAACCACTCTTCGCTGTAAGTCAGTGGATCAAGTCTCCATTGACCGAGGAGTAACGACGATTCGAATCGATTAAATACCCAGCTGGGGATCCCTATCCACACTGCATATGTAGCACTTAAGCTTGCATATACCAACCCCGCCTACCACGGCTTTTCCAATACTTGAACCGGTCCTGCGCCACCCGAGAGTACAGTACTCCTCTCCTCTCCAGGCACGCCGGCCACGAGGGTACACGCTACTCTCGCCATCTCTCCACTCACAGTGCGTGGTTGTCGGTTCAAGAAGAGGAGCGACCGGAGTCAGAGGCTTTCCGTAGTATGTGGCTAGTTGCAAAGTCTCGATCCATCAGGCCGACAACGAATGGTCCCTAATGGATTCCATTTCGTTTTCTTAATAGACAGTCAGAGACACTACATTGAGACTCCTTTCTCAATGCAAGTCTACTGCCCTGTCAAACAATTATAATAGTTCATAGTAGTATACCCAAAGCATACAAAATATCTTTTTTTATAAAAGCTTAACTATTAAGCATGGCTAAGCATTTTATAAACATTTGCCTTTAAATCAGGTTTCACGGATAATATATCAAGGCAGGTAAATGCAGCAAGTAGGTGACAATCAACTCCTATCAACCTTATGCAGTAATTTAACTCAAGGTGATAAAGATTTGTAAGACACAAGGAGGGGTTAATGCACCGGGGCTTGCCTTGTTGCACGGCGAGGGACAGATCAGGATCAGAACCGCAAATATCAAAACCACCGGAAACTCCTGGGGCTTCGTCAGCGGTGACTTGCTCGACTTTTACTTCCTCGCCTTCGGTCACTATACGTGATAATGATGCATGCTTAATGATGGTGCAAATATCATGATTAACAATAAACAAGTATTAAATTAATAACCTTGAGTACAACTTTCCTTCATGGTAAAGTTAGAATCAAGATCTCACCTAACAGTGTTATTGTTGCATAATTAATTCATTAATTATTTTTAAGTCATAGAAAGCTGCAACTAACACGACTTTCAACACTAAGGAAAGTGCTTAGGATCAATTAGGGTTTCTGATCCTAGGTCTTCACACAATGCCAAAATAACACAAAAATCCTAAAGTGATTAACACTAATCATCATTTTAATTTAATTACTTAATTAAGAATAAATCACAAATAATAAAACTTTATCCAACTGAGCTACAAATTTTTGTGGAGGTAGCTCACTGGTCAAAATAGCTACCTAATTAATTTCATAATTTTTGGATTTATATTTTGAGCTATAAAAATCATAGAAGTGTTATTTATTAATTAAAATATGCATTTTTACAATCTACAGAAAGTGCTCAAAATACAACTTTCATATTTTTCATAAATTCTACATTACTCAGAGAGACTCCACAATTTATTTCAGAATTTTTGGAGCTATAGATTAATTCATTCAAAATTCCTAAAATTCAGCATCCAAAATTCATAAAAAAATGAAAAGAACATTTGAAGGGGGGTACTGGGCCGGCTCGGCCAGGCCCAGCAGAGCCCACTCGGGCTTCTCCTTCCCTCTGCTCAAACAGAGCAGAGCGAACAGAGCAGAGGCGCGCCGGGGGGGGGGGGCTGCCCGCCGCGGGACTCGCCGGCGGCGACAACTCCGACGAGGGCGAACGTTTCCACGGGATCCATTCGACCTTATGAACACATCTAGAAGCTAAACCCCGCGTTCAAGACACTAGAGCAGAGCTACCGCCGGCCATGGCGGCCCGGCGAACTCGGTCGCCGGCGGCGCAGTCGCGTTCAGGCCACGCCAAAGACCAAACGACCTCTCCGACCACTAAATAAGCACCAGGAGGATCACCAAACCCTACTGCTCATGTTAGTTGAAGATGGAGACGGGCGGAGCGGCTCTGTCGACGTCAATGGTGGGTTCGGCGGTACGCTCCGGCGGTGACAGCGGCGTTCCGGCGACTGCAACCCTCCAAGGAAGAAACCACCGAGCTCGTGAGCTTCACAGGACCACAAAGAACATAGAACTAAAGTTAAGAAGGAGCGAGCATCACCGGTTAGAGCTAGCTTCGTCGAGGTCGAGCTCGACGGCGTTTCGGCCGGCTCCCGAGAAGATGGCCGGGCACGACGACTCCGGTGACGAAGACAACGTGGTCGACGGCTCTACGAGTTCACAAGAGAATGGTGAACCTATTGGAAGGCTTGACTCGATGCGAAGGTGAACGGGGACAGCGGATTTGGATGAGCAGCGAGCTCGCCGGCGACGAGCCGATTCAGGCGAAAAGGAAAAGATGAGCTCGCCTTCAAGCTTATATGGTAGAAGTCCGTTCCCGAGCGCGTGCCACGCCTCCCTGCCCCTGCCACGTACCCTGGTGACGTGCTCGTGCACGCTGCATCGCCGAGGGCGGCGGCGGCCGAAGCAGGCAGGCAGCTCGGTGGCGAGCTCTGCTTCGCGACACTGTAGCTAGGTTTTAACCCGATTTTGGTTTTTTTAAAATTACTTTTTTTTTATGTAACAAGTCAAAAATATCCCAAAATAAGATATGTGGAAAATTAAATTCTAAACAACTTTCGTATTTAAAGCATTTTCAGATTTCAAATATTTTTGAAATTATAGAAAAGGGGGTAAATGGCCCTTTTTCAATTCAGTTTAAATTTAAAATTTTTATTGAACAAGTTCAAAATCTTTGAACATCAAAGTTGTTCAACTCAGAGAGCTTTACAACTTTTGTTTAAAGACTATCTTCAGATTCCATATAATTTTTGAATTGAAGTTTTGAATTCAAATTTGAATATAGTAATTCAAGTTTAATTTGAATTTCCCAATGAAAACATGAAAAACTTTGAATACCAAACTTGCTCTATTTAATAAGAGCCACAACTTTGCTTTTGGGACCAAAGCCCAATTCTACTTAGTTTTGAAACTAGATTTTTAGTCCGATTTGGGGTTTTAAAAGTTAAATTGCTAATGAAACCTACTCTATTGCCCTAAGCACAAGCCTTTAGAGAAAAGTAAACTCGTTCTCAGTTGATGCAGGTCAAGTTTGACAAAAATTCATACATGTTGTACAATGCTCATGATGACATGCTCAATTTTAAATGTTCCGTAACACAGAAGTGTTACAGTTCCCCACGCCTCATGGCCCAACCACGCAAGAGGCCCAGCTAGCCCCCACCTCGCTCTGGCCCGCTCGCCCGGTCGTGGCCCACCTAGTGGCCCAGCTCAGGTGCACACCTTCCAGACCCTAGGTTGACAGCGCGCCCTCCCCAGGCACCCACCGCCGCCACCACGCCTCCAGCCGCACGCGACCATGCCCATGCTTCGTGCCTGATGTGTGCCACGCGTCTCCGCAATGGCGCGGACGTCGAGGATGGGTTGCTACCCCCGAACCCTAGTCGGCCGTCTCTATTAAAGGGAGCCACCGCCACTCGACCTTCTTGTTCCCCGAGCTGGAGCTACCACCATCTTCCCTCCCTCTGCTTGCCCACCGGAGCCATGGCCGGCTGCAGCTGTGCCGTAGCTGGCTGCGGCGTCGCTCACGGCCGCACGTCCCCTACCCCGCGCGTGCCTTTCCTCCCTGCTCTGCACGGCCACCAATCGGCAGAGCATGGCTCGCAGCCACCGTGAAGCCACTGCCGGCAACGACCTCGCCTGTAGGTGCCACGGAGCCAACCACAGCATCTCCACCTCGCCTCGGTCGTAAGCCGCGCATGGCCATGCCCACGATGTCAGTCATGTTGAGGCCAAAGACGGCCTCGTTCTTCCCGGCACCACCGTGAACGGCCACGGCTACCACTGTGACACCCTCCGCCCGACAGCAGGACGCCAAAAACCTGCACCGATGTACCCCATGGCTTGCGCCACGCCGAACCGCCAAGCCATCCACACCGCGGGAGCTGCGCACCACCAAGCCTCATCGGCCATGGACACCGGCACCCTAACGTGCTCGTCGGAGACCATCCAACACCGGTGAGCCAGCAACTTAAGCCCCTACCTTTTTCTATCCAACCTGCCGTGCTCCAGTCTAACCCAGGCCTTCGTGCCACGAAACCGTGCCAACGCAGGGGAGCCACGACCTTACCGAGCTGCAGCACAGGGAGCACTAACATGCCACGACCCCGTCTGAGCCGACGCCACATCCTTGACGTCGAGTCCACATTGCCACGCCGATCTTCGCCACGATGAAGCCACCGTGCCGAACAGCAACTATGGTGAGCGCCGCCACCTTTCTCGGACACGCCATGAGAGCTATGGCATCCCGCACCAAGGGACGCATAGGCAGAGCCTCTTCTAGCTCAGGACACCATGCACACTCACGTACACAGACCGGCCACGACCCAAATGGACACGATGACGTTGGTAAACGTCGGCGAGATCCTGCCTGATGCTACCCATGGACTCGCCCTGCCCGTGCTCACTATTGAAACCCGGACACATCCTGACACCTTTCAAGATACTTGCAGCCATCTCTGGCCAGCCTCTGGCCACTCTAGCCAGCCCCGGCCAGCCACAGCCCCACCCTAGCCAGCCGCACCCAGCCAGCAGTAGGCCACGGCTAGCCGTAGCCAGCCAACAGCAAGCCACAGTTGGCCAGAAGCTACCAGCAACTGGCCGAGAGAGCCAGAACATGTAGCAGCAAGCCTCACCACTTTCCCTTTGACACCAACCCTGTTCGGCAGTTCGTGCCATAGCCCCGCGAGACTGGCCAACCGAAACTGTAGCAAGCGGTGACCCCCTGGGACAAGCCATGATATCCTCTAGACCTTCTAATGACTGAAACACAGACATCGTCCTATCGACACAATGACGAAGCCCCTTCTTTTACTTCTTGTACACCTGTCTACAATATTGTACCCTCTCCTTACAATCAGTCTGTACATGTATCTGTTATACCCTATCCTTATGATCTGTCTGTACATGTATCTGTAATACAGGATCCATCCATCTTCAAGCTATGGAATTGTGCTACTCCACTGTCTTGTTAGGGTTGATGTGTCTTTTGGTCGTGTCATTAGATCTTATCATTAGTTGTTTGTGTTGTTTGACTGTGTGTCGTGCCTTCGAGCTGGCTGAAGGACCTGTACCTCGTTCGGACGTTGCGGATCGCGAGATTCGTCTTGCCATGACCATAATGCTGGGTGTAACTCAACCTCTCATTTTATAGTTGAATCATAGAACTACGAGTGTTCGCCCCTATCTTCGATCCTAGGACGTGGTCGTGATGGACTTGATATTGATATCAATATCGATACGGATCTTACCCGCTCACATCCAGCCCATCGTGATCTGGTCCTTTGGGAGATGACCTAGGGGATAACAACCATGGAACGATGGGTAGCCAACTCTTGTTGGTGTAGCTTGTGGCCGCGAGCGCGCCTCACCATGACCATGGAGCTATACCCCGTTTGCTGTTCCATGATTCTTCGTGTCCAAACCTTCGTATGCTTGTACCCCGTACGATCGTCACATTTCTTTGATCCTTGAGGTGACAACAGTACAGCTACAAATCTGAGAGATGACTTAGTGCCAGTGCACCCAGGTCGTGGTACCCTATGAGTGGTTTGCGCACTTGTGTTCTTTTGTATGTTGCTCCCTTTCGATGCCCCGTCTTTTACCATGGCGTGTACGTTGGAAGAAGTAGACCACCTTCCTCTAATATTTTCTTGCACTTCGTTCCCAATTAGCCCACTATGTTTGATCCCGTCTTATCCATGGCGATTGGATTAAAGACCGGACTAGCTCTTTTAGTTAGCGAAGCTGTGGTCTATGTTGAGATCTCGGACCAGTATGAGTCGACCTGACCGACCGCTTAAAACCATCTTCACTGAAGATGTGACCGAGAATATGATATGGATGTGCCTAGCTAACCCCTTTCTCGTTCTCTCTTGATTCTCGGTGTTTAAGCCCTTGTATGATTGTACCCGTTTCAACCACAGCCATGGTACCCTACAAGTGGATTAAGCACTGCACTATCTTGTGCAACACTTATTGCTGATGATCACTTGTTCTTCTCTTTGGCTTGGCCCATCCTCCAATTCTCATCTCCTCCATGATGCCCGGATCGGAAGATCATGAGCCATGGTGTTTGCTTCGGATAAGCTCTGGCCTAAACCATTTATCATAAAGTCGTACTGGCTTGGCTATGACGTAAGCTTGTGCTTAGCAAATCCCACTCCTATCTCTTTGGCCCAAGGAATCAGACATACGCCGAGAGGGCTAAGTCATGTACCTTTCATTATTTCTCTGACGTTAATGGATCTTCCTGCGTCTTGTCGTCTTTTGGTGTATTGAGTGTTTTCTTGCCTTGTGTCGCTTCGCGGAGTAGCCGTTTCCGGAATAGAGACGATCGGATCGAGACCGCTGGAGGAAGAGAACATGGACGATGACAGGACCCGTGGAGTGGAGTCACCCTAGGAGGAGGTGACCCAGCTAATCGACTACACTAACTGGAGAACGCTTATACCACTAATACATCGATAACGCAGGTGTCATGGCAAGCACCTTCTTTTAGAGAATCCTATTAGACATGGTATATTTAGAATTGCTAGCGCTTTATATTTGCTCCTTTGAAAGTATATGATGCATGCTACTACCTAAGCCATTATTATCCTGATTGTAGCCACTCCACCATATCACCCCACTTTGCGCTCACACTCTTTTATATATATTTACCTGCTTGCTTGCATGTTACATCACCATATAACTCCACTCGCATTGTATCTGTGATGTGATGCTGGTGGTGAACCCCTGGGAATGGTTTGGCTTGGGATGCCGGACTGGTGGACTGTGAGCATGCTGTGCGTGTCATGGGTGTGTGGTGAGGGTTGAGTCGACCAAGTGGGATACATGACGAGCTGTTTGGGCCAGTCTTGCCAGGAGTGCAACCTGGGCGTTCCCATGAGAGATACCTATGGCGGGTAAATATGTATATGAGGTGGTTTCAGGATGGATACCCTGCGTGGATTGAAATCCCGTGAATGGAGGTGCCATGATGGCACGGGAAGAGTATCCCCTAAGTGGACAAGCCTGCTTGGTCAATCCTAGAAAACTTACTAGTACTCAGAATCACTGGAATCCTTTGCTACTCACTCGCTCTTGAATGGGAGAGAGATGACTGGACTACTTGGTAGGGCGGTGCTAGGTTGTGAGGCGATAAGGGTGGGAGGTGACGATTGCCGAAAGTTCCCGTACTGTCCTAGTATGTCAGTACCACTGATTGGGCCCGGTACTGTCTCTCCTAGTCTCAGCGTTGCGGTGTTTGATCCGGAGTGTCCTAGGGTTGAGTGGTAGGGTGGATCGACCTAGGCAAGCAAGCACCCAGAATTCTGCCTAGATAACAACGGTTATCGATGATGGTAGAATCTTGTGAGTAGTGAAACCTCTGCAGAGTGTTATGGTTGATCGATTGATACATATGCCGACCCGTCGGCTATGGACCTTTCCTGTGACCTGCATCACTAGATAGGGAGTGGTGTATTCTTTTCTCCCCCGGTTAAAGCTTTCCCGCAGTGTGCCCAGTGTGGCAGTGTGTCGTTGAGACAGGCCCAAGAGGGAGTTGGACCTGTCGAATGAGTGTGAGGTGCGTGAGATAGTGTATGGACTAGATGGATGGGATAGTGTTGGGATGGGTTAAAACTTGACGAACTATTATAATATTTACTACTGGATACTACTTTGCATGCACTAAGGATGCAAACCACAGCCAAATATTAGGACCACCAGAACCCTTGTTTTCTCTTTTCCACTAAAGCTGATCATTGGTGCTGACCATGGCCTGCACATATCTGGTAGTGTGCAGATTTCCTGTCTAATAGAGATGTTAAGATAAGAAGGACAAGAAGGTCTCGTGCCTACGCTAAAGTTTAGTTCAGGAGATGAAGACTATGCTACACCAAGAATAACTCTGATGATACCCGTGAAGGAGGAGCCTTCACTCGACGACATGTTCTACCAACTCTGATGACATCTAGATATGCTTCCAGCTTGATTAACTCTGTAATAAGTGTGTTCTCAGTTGATATAATATCTTGTAAGCATTTACGATGTATGACTGTAATATCAACTGATATATGACAATGTGATGGAATCAATCTTTGGTTTTATCATATTATAACTCATTCTGTGGATTTTCCTTCGCGAAAAATCAAGGATGTTTTAGGAGGCGGAGTAGTGCCTAAGCTGGTTTGGCCGAACCAGCCCTTGGTTCGGCCGAACCACTTTGGTGGAAGCTCGGTCCCGTCTTCGATCGGTAGTTCTCTGGTGTTCTTTAGAATATTCTTGACACGGAGCCCACGCGTAATTCGATATATTTGTATGGCATGTGGGTCCTCCTTTGGTTCTTTTCCTGTCTGGTCCTTGCAAAACACAGATTTACCAAAAATCATGGAATTTTATCAGCTAAACCCCTATTCTATGTTGGTTATTGCTTTTAAAGCCTTTTTCATATTTAGTTGATAGGTAAAATTATACAATAACTAACGTCAAGAATGAGAAGGAGGAATACAAGAAGAAGAAGAGTGTAGCATTCAAATCCACCTCTTTATCCTCCAAGAACAAGGGCAAGGCCAAGAAAGAACAATCAAGTGATGAAGACAACTCAAGCCTTGATAGTGATGATGAGGTACTAGCTCTATTTGTGCGCAAGTTTGGAATATTTATGAAAAAGAAGGGTTATGGTGTTAGGAAGAGGAGAGACAACTCGAAGGGCAAGGACATTGTGAGAAAGTGCTACAATTGCAAGAGCCTTGATCATCTAATTGCAGATTGTCCTTATTCTAGTGATGATGAAGATGACAACAAGAAGAAAGGCAAGAAGGACAAGAAAGAGAAGAAAGAAAAGAATATGAGCTTCCCCATGAAGAAGAATAAGAAGGGTGGGTCATATGTAGTGACATAGAATAGTGATGCTTCTTCCGACAATGATGATTCAAGTGATGATGAGAAGAAGACATTCAAGAAGAATGTCATGGCTTCAATTGCTATCAACAACAATCCATCACTATTTGATTCTTCATCATGCTTCATGGCTAAGTCCACCAAGGTAAAATATGATGATAGTGATGATGACCATGCTAGAGATGATAGTGATAGTGATAGTGTAGCTCAACTCATGGATATGCTAGAGCAAGTTGAATATCTAGTTAACTCTAAGAGTAAGAAGTGTAAAGAATTGTCCAAGAAGGTAAAAGCTCTTGAACAATCCTTTAATGAGATAAGTGTTTCTCATGAGTGTCTAAAGAAAGATCATGAGGATCTATAAGCAGCTCACTCCAAGCTTGAAGAAGCTCACTCCTTACTCTTAGAGCCAACCAAGGTTGAGGATGTTGCTATAACATGTAATGTGGGCATAACATGTGACATAATCATGCATTGAATCATCAAATGAACAAGTTGTTATTGCTCCACTAGTGTCACTAGTTCATCATCACCATTCACCTCTACTTCTACCCTCACCACTAGTGACAGCCATTCTCGTAATGCCACACTAAAGGTTGAGAATGAGACCTTGAAGATGGAGGTGGATAAGCTCACTCGTGCCTTAGACAATGCCTATGGTGGAGATGCCCTCTTGCTAAAGTGCTTGGGTAGCCAAATATTTAGTCACTCTAAGGAGGGACTAGACTACACCCCCAAGAAAGGCAAGGTGACCTTTGTCACTCCCCAAGCTAGCTTTGTGAGGAGCAATGGATGATTTTGCAATCGATGCAAGCAAGTAGGGCATGTAGAGCAACATTGCATCACTAATAAGAACAAGCAAGTAAAATTTACAAGTGCTAAATCAATTAGGCTTGATTCTTATTATATGCTCACCAAGGGAGAAAAAGTTGTGAAAACTAAATACATTGGTACACCAAATGGAAGCCCAAAGAAGAAGGCTATTTTGGTACCAAAGTCTTTGGTTGCTAACCATGAAGGAGCCAAACAAGGATGGGTACCTAAGAAACATTAATTTGTTTTGTAGGTAAATTATAAACCCGAAGGAAGGCATTGGATTCTTGATAGTGGGTGTTCTCAACACATGACCGGTGATGCAAAAATGTTCAACTCAATCAATTCTAGTGGCAATAATTATGATAGTATCACATTTGGGGACAATAGCAAAGGCAAAGTGAAAGGGCTTGTTAAGATTGCTATATCCAATGACTTGAGCATCTCAAATATGCTACTAGTAGAGAGCTTGAATTTCAATCTATTATTGGTAGCTCAACTTTGTGATCTAGGCTTCAAGTGCATATTTGGTGTTGATGATCTTGAGATCATAAGTGTAGATGGTTCTAACTTGATATTCAAGGGCTTTAGATATGAGAACCTCTACTTGGTTGATTTTGATGCTAGAGTAGTCACAACTATCAACATGCTTACTCTCCAAGTCTAGTATGGGTTGGCTTTGGTATAGAAGGCTTGGTCATGTTAGCATGAAACAATTGGATAAGCTAGTCAAACATAACTTGGTTAGAGGCTTGAAAGATGTTGAATTTAAGAAAGACAAGTTATGTAGTGCATGCAAGCTGGTAAACAAGTTGGAAACACCCATCCTAAGAAGAGCATGATGAGTACTAGAAAGCCATTTGAATTGTTGCATATGGACTTGTTTGGGCCAACAACTTACACAAGCATTAGGGGAAACAAGTATGAATTTGTCATTGTTGATGATTTCTCTAGATATACTTGGGTATTCTTTCTTAGTGACAATAGTGATGCATACTCAACCTTTAAATCCTTTGTCAAGAGATGTTGCAATAAATTTGAAACAACTTTCAAGAGAGTTAGAACTGATAATGGTAGTGAGTTCAAAAATTCAAGGATTGATAAATTATGTGATGAATATGGCATCAAACATCAATTTTCGGCCAAGTATACACCTCAATCCAATGAGCTACTTGAAAGGAAGAATAGGACTCTAATTGACATGGCAAGATCAATGATAAGTGAGTACAGTGTGAGTCACTCATTTTGGGCCAAGGCAATCAACAGAGCATGCTACTACTCCAATAGACTCTATTGCCATCCAATGTTGGAGTTGACACGCATATGAGATCTTGAATGGAAAAAGCCAAACATTGCATACTTTTGGGTCTTTGGTTGCAAATGTTATATCTTGAAGAAGGGCACTAGATTGAGCAAGTTTGAGAAGAAATGTGATGAAGGCTTCTTGCTTGGGTACTCAACTACTAGAAAGGCTTATAGAGTTTGGTACTTGGGAAGTGGTCAATTAAAAGAAGTCCATGATACGGAATTTGATGAAACCAATGTGTCACAAGATCAAGATGAGAATCTAGAGGATGCTAGTGGACCTCATTTGGCAAATACAATGAATAACATGGACATTGGTGACATAAGGCCGAAACAAGTGATTGACATCCAAGATGACAAAGATCAAGTGCTTACATCTCCAAATGTGCAAGCTAGTGGCTCTCAAGTGCCAAGTCAACATCAAGCTAGTTCATCTCAAGTTGATCAATCCAATGTGCAAGCAAGCTCTAACAATCAAGCTCAAGTGCTTCAACCCACTAATATTGTAAGGGATCATCCATTGAACCAAATAGTTGGTAATATTCAAAGTGGTGTGCAAACAAGATCAAGATTCGCATCCTTTTGTGATCACTATTCATTTGTATCATCCAATGAGCCAACCAAGATAGAAGAAGCTTTGGCGGATAGTGATTGGATCAATACCATGCATGAAGAACTCAACATTTTTAAAAGAAATAAAGTTTGGGAGTTGGTTGAGAGACCCAAGAACTACAATGTCATCGGAACCAAATGAGTGTTTAGAAATAAGAAAGATCGAGATGGCATTATTGTGAGGAACAAAGCAAGATTAGTTACACAAGGCTATACTTAAGTGGAAGGTTTGGACTTTGGTGAAATCTATTCTCCGGTTGCAAGATTGGAGGCAATTAGAATCCTTCTAGCTTATGCTTGTGCACACAACATCAAGCTCTACTCAATGGAAGTGAAGAGTGCATTTTTCAATGGCTACATCAATGAGCTAGTATATGTGGAACAACCACCCAGTTTTGAAGATGACAAGAAGCCCTACCATGTTTACAAGTTGAAGAAGGCGCTATATGGCTTGAAGCAAGCACCTAGAACATGGTACGGGAGGTTAAGAGGATTTTCTACTCTCTAAGGGATTCAAGATGGGAAAGGTTGACACCACTCTCTTCACCAAGAAGATAGGCAAAGACTTGTTTGTGTTGCAAATCTATGTTGATGATATCATATTTGGATCAATCATTCAAGATTTGTGTCAAGAGTTTGGGAAGATGATAGGCCAAAGAATTTGAGATGTCCATGATTAGTGAACTCACTTACTTCCTTGGACTTCAAATCAAACAAATGAAGAATGTCACATTTGTGAGCTAAGGCAAGTATACAAGGGACATGCTCAAGAAATTTGGAATGCAAGATGCTAAGTCTATTAGCACTCCCATAGGGACAAATGGAAATTTGGATGGGGGATGTTAGTGGCAACATGGTGGATTAAAAGTTGTATCAGTCTATGATTGGAGGCCTACTCTATGTGACCGCATCAAGACCAGATGTCATGATTAGTGTGTGCATGTGTGCAAGATATCAAGCATCACCTAGAGAAAGTCGCATGAAAGCCGTAAAGAAGATATTGAGGTAATTGGAGCATACACAAGATGTTGGATTGTGGTATCCTAAGGGGGGCCAACTTTGAGTTAATTGGATATTTGGACTCTGACTATGCCAGTTGCATGATCAATAGAAGAAGCACCTCCGGCACATGTCAACTCTTAGGAAGATCACTTGTCTCATGGTCATCCAAGAAGCAAAATAGTGTAGCACTCTCTACCGCCGAAGCCGAATACATAGGTGCAGGTAGTTGTTGTGCTCAAATACTTTGGATGAAGGTAACATTGAAGGATTATGGAAGCAACTTCAACAAAGTGTCATTGCTATGTGACGACAAAAGTGCAATCAAGCTTACCAACAATCCCGTGCAACATTCAAGAACAAAGCACCTTGATGTGAGGCACCATTTCATAAGAGATCATCAACAAAAGGGTGATATTTGCATTGAGAGCATTGGCACCAATGATCAATTGGCCAACATTCTTACCAAGCCACTAGATGAAAAGAGGTTTTGCAAGCTAAAGGAATGAACTGAACATTCTTGATTTCTCCAACATGAGTTGAGCACACCCCATATATGTGACATGCCTCTCCTTCGACAAAGGTAAAAGTTGTTTGACATGGCATTCATGCTTTGTTAAGGACTTGTCTAGTGCATATAGGTATAAAAGTGGCAAATTAGGCTCATTCATGGAAATCAAGTTAATTTGATGTATGTATGGTACCACTATTGCTTTCTATGTTTATATGATCTAGTGGTAGCATATGACATGTTATGGGCTTGCAATCCTAGTGTTTGATCTAGATCATGAGCTGAAGACGTGTAACTTAACATGGTCAAGATAACCCTTTTAGTGAAGTGTGAAGAAGCTTGCCCTTGAATCAAACCTAGTTACATGCACTAAGCAAGTGATCTAGATTGAATCAATGTGAAATTGATTTTCATTCTCTCTCCAAATCAAATGAACTTGACTAACTTTCTCCACTAAAATGAACCTTTTTGAGAAATTGATGGCAAATGGGGAGAAGTTAGTTACAAAGATAATGCGAGAGAGAGTAAACATGATAAGATATAACAATAGAAGGGGACCAATAAAATTTTGAAGCACACAAGTAGGGGAGCATGTCATAGACAAATTGTTGCATTTGGTTCTGCATTTTCATATGACTTGCTCATTGCATATGAATTTATGTTCAATATACATGTTTGTGTGGTGTATGCTAGAAATAGAACATGAACGATGATTTGATCAAACTAGCATGCATAGGAAAGCTAGATACTTGCTTATTAAGTCAAATGTTCAAGTGGATCGAGAGCCATATATGTAATGTTGCTCTCACATGGTTCTCTAGTGTTTTTGATTTCATAAGTGTGTACAAGTGGTATCTAGCTAACCATGGTGCTAAGGATGGTGTACATGGGAACTCCGATGGTATCACACTTCAAAGGTCCATTCTTTACACATTAGCATCATTTTGGTAGAATTACTCTCCCACAAATTCCATATCAATGCATATGTGCAAGCTTTTAATCCAAACTCTTAGCACGTATGTAGGGGGTGCTAATGCTACCAAAATCAAACTTGTGATGGTTGTCCAAATCCTATTCATGATCACATTATTGGACAAGCATGATAAGTTCAAAATCATTAATGCAAATTATCTTTGTAAAGGGTTGTCATCAATTATCAAAAAGAGAGAGACTGAAAGTCCCTAGTTTGGTTTTAGATAATTGATGAAACCTGTCAGTGCTAGGACTGGTGGGCCTAACACCAATGAGTAAATTTGTGTCTGCGTGTCTAAGATCCAGATGGTGTGCAACATGGACACAAGGATTTATACTATTCAGGCAATGAAATGCCCTACGTCCAGTGCGAGAGGTGGCTTGTATTATCTTACACCGGGGTGCTTGGAGTAAGGGCTACAAGCGATGGTGAGAGAGGAAGAAACTCCCAAGTCTCTTTGCGGAGTGTGTATGTGATGAATGCGTTGGGTCATATTTGCTTGTGCTTCAACCTCTGCCTAGTATGGCGTTCTGCACTCCCTTTTATAGCCCAAGGGAGAGCAGGTTACAAGTCATGTGCCCATGGGCGGAGCGCAGAGAAGAGGTGGGAGGAGTATTGAGAAACCCCAAGGGCGGTGTCATCTTCCCTTGTCCGGGCGTGGTGCCTCCAAGTCCATGGCATTGTTGCCCCGAGGCCTGGGTCACGTCCGTCAGTGATCTACCTTCTTCTGGTGTCATGGCGGTGTGATTGGCTGGGCGCACGCTCAGCCAAGGCGTCATGGGGAAATGCCGGTTTAGGTAGCGTAGGGCTCCTGACGTGTTGGGTTTTGGTGTAGAGTCACGTCCGGTCTGCTCGGATGTGGCCGCTCATCCATCCACGGTCGTCAGGATGGCTAGCAGCGGGCAGCCGCAACGATAGGGCAGCAGTGGTCAGCGACGCGTGCGCACTCATTGCATCTATCAACGGTGGCTAGGTAATCCACAATGGATGCTATTGATGATCGTTAACACCCTGTTTTATCATCAATATTTCACCCATAATCAAGGTAAAACCATATGAAATGCAAAGAACTCATGTTGAAACTCACCTAGTTCCACATGTGCTTGGAGAAATATTGTGTATGGAGGAAAAATGGTGAAAACAGACGAAAATGAAGCAAACCAAGACAGGTTGGCACCTCAGTTGCCACACGGGAGCCAGAGGGGGGCGGCTGCCCTCCAAGTAGGGCGCCCGCCCTGTCATTGGCACCAATCTCACTTGCCATGTCACGGATCCGTGTGACATCCTCTTAAATGGGCTATGGCACGTTGATTCAACATCAACGGCTCAGAATCGTGTCACTTGGATCCGGAAGCCCTATCAACAGGGCACTCGCCCTGTCCAAACTGCCTGCCACGTCCACAATCCATGTGAAGGTCCCCAGGAGTCATCCAAACCATCTATCAAAGTCGGTTTTCATCCAACGGTGATCAAGTGATGTGCCAAGGATCGATGGACCCACATGTCATCCTCCCAGGGGTTGCAAACCACCAAAATAGGGCATCAACCGACCTTGCAACCGCCTTTGAGGAGGAATGAGGGCCGTAGGATGCAAGTCGGTGCATCCAAGGGGGCGCCCGCCCTGTCACTTCAGGGCCACCGACCTCCCAAGCGCCTACAAGTACCCCTGGAGCTTCCCTACACTATAAATAGGACCCTCTGCTTCTCTTGTAAGGGAGAACCACTAGAGATTCAGCTCATTCTATAGTCAGAAGTAGCTCCTGCTCTCTCTCTCTAGCGAAGCTCTGCTCTTAGGAATAGTGCTAGCTAAAGAAGAGTAGAGTAGTGAGAGAGAAGTCGGCAGAAGTAGGAAGTCTGTGGAGGAGCCAGGGCTTGTCGGTGACCACCTCTGCGGTATTCATCACTCTTATCGGTTATAAAGATCCCCTGCTTCATTTATTTACTGTTATACTTTAAGCAGCTATATACCTGTCTCATTGCTTGGTTAGTGTGCTCTAATTCTTGAACTCGAGTTAGAGTAGTAAGCTTTATAGATTAAGCACGGTGCTTAGGCTATATCTTACCCTTGAGTGCAGCTAGGCCCACGGAGAGTAGTGGTAGGTTCTAGGTGGTGACAGCCCTAGAATCCTCTGAATTCCACCACGTTCGGCCTAGGTTAAAGGCGTAGAGTTTGTAGGTGTACGGTGCCTAATCAGTCAAACCCTAGCGAGTTTAGGACTTTACACGCTCCTAGTATAGTAGACTCTTTGGTATAACAAACATTTGATCTATTACTGTGTTAGAGTTCTCCTGTAAACTCCTAAGCTACTTAGAGTTATTCTAGTGTGTTTCCACCTTAGTTATCCTTCATTGATTTATCCTCACTAAGGTTGTTATCCCAGTTATCCATATCTAGATCCTTGACTATCAGATCCTAGGAATCACAACCCCCGCCTTCCTTTAGGAAAATATAAATTCGACACCTGGTACTCCTAGGTAAAGTGCTACATGATAGTTCTGTACACTTGCAGAATCCCATCACCTATCCTATAGAGCAAACCCATAAGCATTTTTGGCGCAGTTGCTAGGGACAACTTTATTCCTGGTAGCGATGCTAGAAGTGTCAACAACCATATACTTTGAGCATAGGGATTGACAACCCCGTTGATTGCGTTGAGAAGTATTACCACCGCTAAAGGATAGATTTGGCTACACTCTTGTGATAGCGTTAGTAACTGTTAACAGATGCCGCAGCTCATTGCATCTGTCCATGGGGTCAGGACAGTACACAGTGGACCACCGCAGCGACGGGGCTACAATAGTCAGTGATGCGTGCGCACTCATTGCGAATCTCCCTAGGTCATCATAGACTTGGAGACATGTCGCATCAAGCCATATGCCACGTATGCCTTGCCCGAGGCCTGCCCAAGGATCTGAGGGGTCCGGCTCAGCACTGTATGGGTGTGGGCGTTGTCCTTTAGGCTTGTCGCGATGTGCTTGGATGCGCATGCTCCTGTGGTCTGCGTCATCCAGGGTTAGAGAGTCCAAAAGTTTGACCCACGTGGAGAGAGACTGGGTAGGTAGGACGGAGAATGGTGGCCCTACCCTGTCAGGGGCGGGGGCGCTGGAGCTCAAAGCAAGCACGCGTCTGGTCACGTCCCACGGTATTTGACCGTGGCGTGATGAGGGAGCGGGGGTAGGCAGCACAGGGGCTGGTAACCCCTTCCCTGAGTGGCCAGGGGCGATGGAAATGCGACCTAACACCTGTCTTGTCAGGCCTGACCATGGTGTCATCCCCTGCTGCACGGGGGTGTCCTCGCTAGGCCTACCTGACTAGACAACACACGTGTGAGTTGGCCTGAGGGGCGCTGGAGCGGCCCTCAGGTGGAGCAGATAGAGATGACATCAACCCGTGGGCTCGGGTGAGGCAGAAACCACTGTCTGAGGCAGGACTGCCTGCCGAGCCCTAGGATGGAGCCTCGGGCGAATCGGAGAAAACGCCCGAGCCCTCTCTGTCGGGTCTTGGGCAAATCGGAAGATGACCCCAAGGGGAGACCAACACCTATGCCTTGTGCTGAGGCCTCGAGGCGGAGAATTTGCTTAGAGGGGTTTCGCTCAACCTTGGTGGTTAAGTTATTTTTGCATTTTAATAGGGTACCCCCTAATTGAGGTACCTGACAAAACCCTAGGTACTAACCTTTGCATTAAGCATTGTGATTATGCAAGGATGGTACCCTGACCAAGTGATGGAGCTAATGAACTCCATGGAGTGGATGGAGATGGACATGGATCATGATGATCAAGTGCTTCACTCTTGGAGGAAAAGAAGAAAGAGAAAAGCAAAAATGGGCTCAAGGCAAAGGTATATGATAGGAGCCATTTTTGGTCTGGACTCAAGACACTATAGAGAGTGTGAGTCACTTAGGATCGATAGCTATACTATTAAGAGGAGAAAACATGGGTCAAAACGGTTATCAAGTGCCATTAGGTTCTATCATTCATGTAGATGCATTAGGAACCTAGTGTGTGACTAACAAACCCTTGCAAATGCTGACACACGTGCACAAGTGAGTGGAACACTTATGTGTTAGCACATGTGAGCAAGGGTGAAGAAGAGGACACAAAAATTCACTCGGAGGCGCACCGGACGTTACATCGGACGCGTCTGGTGGCTTACCCCAGGTGTTCTCTGTGATAGAGAGTGCACCAGACGCTGCGTCTGGTCAGCATGGACCGGACGTGTCAGGTCCGTGTGTGGCCTCTCTGGTCTCTCTGGCGTCGCTCCGGACGCTAGACCGGACAGGTGAATAGTAACCGTCGTGTGCCTGGTGAGACTGTGTTTGAGCGTAAGCAAACAGCGACCGGACGCTGGTACGTCCGGTGAGAGCTGACCAGACACGTCTGATCACGGTTTGGAGCTCTCTGTTGCTCTTTGGCGTCACACCGAACGCTGTGCCCTGGGGCATCCGGTGGAGCAGCTGGCGCGTCTGGTGTGAAGAGTGAAAGCGTGCCAAGGGCTAGTTTCAAATGTACTATGCATGTGGCATCTCGTTAGCGACCGGACACTGCACCGGACACGTCCGGTGCAAACTTAACACGCGACTGGTGCACACGCAGTCAATGAGTAACAGCTGTATTTTGAGGTGTGGCTTATAAATAGATGGTTGGACGGCTTGGGGAGTCTCTCTTATATATTTTGATGATCCTAACCTTCTTGTGAGCTTTGGCAACAACCTCCCACTCATCTCTCTTGCTTGCTTGCTTGATTCGAGGTGATATTGAGTGATTCTAGTGCATTTGCTTGAGTAATAGTACCTAGTGGCACTTGAGGATCGTTTTGCCGGTGGATTTCTTGTTACTCTTGATGATTACCGTCACCTAGCCGGCTTGGAGGAGTCGAGTTGTTGTGGGAAGAGAAGGAGATTGTTCTTGTCCACCTCCGGTGATTGTGAGGGGTTCTTGTGCCTTCCCCGGCAGGAGCGCCAAAGGCAACTCTAGTGGATTGCTCATGTCATCCAACTTCTCACCATTGGTAGGTTCTTCTGACACCTTTTGAGAGGCTTGGTGTGTGATACCGATTAGCCACCGAACCAAGTGGTCTAGAGGGATACAACGGGGACGTAGCTTGCCTGCAAGCAAGTGAACCCCAGGAGAAAATCATTGTGTCATCTTGTTTCCTGGTGATTGGCTTCTTTGGCATTCTATTGTTTGGATCATTACACTTGCCGGTGTCGGTATACCTTCCTTGCCACTCCCTTTACTTTCTTGCACATATATCTTGTGTAGAGGTAGTAGTAGTTAGTAAGTAGAGTAGATTAGCTTAATTAGTTGTAATTAGTTCTCTTGGTAGCCAGAGTAGTGACATAGTTCTTGTGTGCCATATAGAAATCATAGAATTGCTAGAATTATCAATAGGTGGCTTGACTAACTATTAGAGCTAGAGCAAACGCAATTACACCATTTGTCCTTTGCTATAATGATTTTGTAGAATTTTTAATAGGCTATTCACCCCTCTAGCCAATTAGAACCTTTCACGGGTCCGTTCAATTCTTGACAAAAATTTGAGAGTACTAGCATATTTTTTTTTCTTTGGCTCGTGGGGCGAAACCAATTTGGATACAACGGAAATTTCTTTTTAGGAGCATCTCGGCTCTTCCTTGGCGCTGATGGTGGCGAAATTTGTTCAGGACCTTTGTATGGGGAGGATGGATGATTGATTGGCGATGGTGCTAGTGAAGTTTATGGGTTAGGAAGATCCTCGGTAGGTGAGGACGGTGGGTCAGGAAGAGGCTTGGTAGGTTGAGCATCGTTTTTCTTGCTCGGAAAGGGTGGATTATTGATTGGTGATGGTGGTGGAGTAGGAAGAGGCTTGGTAGGTTGAGCATCGTTTTCCTTGCTCGGAAAGGGTGGATTATTGATTGGTGATGGTGGTGGAGTAGAAAGAGGCTCTATAGGTTCCTGAGTTAGTGGCAAGGCTTCAGACGATGGTGGTGGCTCACTCAACCTGATGTCTCATCGAGGCCAAATGATGAAATTCTTGATAGCTTGTCCGAGTTTCTCAATACCCTCGGGACCGGGGATGTCTAGCCAATCGTCCTCATGTCCTTGCACGACCGTCAACATTTCAACCCTGCAGTACTCTTCTAGAATGTCGTTACCATGGAACTTGTGTCCTAGGATCGCCAAGCCTGTGGCTACTTGCCTTGTATGAACATTGGTAATACCATATGATATGACTAGGGAGCAAGGCGATGACCCTTCAATGTCATCAACTGGATAGCAAGCCTTGTTTGTCGTAGACACAACACTGCTTGGAACAATTGGAGACTATGTGACCATCTGTTGAGCACTCAAGGGTTGTGTTATGACCAGCTGCATCTACGAAGCCTGTGTGGTCATTGTTGAACAGACATTGCACTTGCCAATTGCTGCATCACTTCAGGATCAGGATTTGATAGCAATTTACATGTCATGTCTTTGAAGTCTTTCTTAGCCTCCTCCTCAAAATAATCCCTCATTGCTTGCTTGTATCGATTCGCGTTTCTTGTACATACCTGAACACTCCTCACCGAATCCTTCTTTCCATCCCAACCTTGAACACATGCCTTGTACACGACCATGATGCTCGGGGTTACCCAGACCAAGTGTAAGGATGTCCCTCTCCCTTTGTGGCTTGAATGATCCTTCCTTCTCCTTAACTGCCACCGCAAAAATGCTTTTTGTTGCTTCTTCGACCATATTGGATCAGGAAAGGACAGACCGGTCGTAGTTTCTTTTGGTTTTCAAGCACGAAACCAATTCGCGCTCCTTTCACCAAGTTCCACAGACAGCGCCGGCAACCCTGCCACCTTTGCAGACTCTTCTGCCCTCCATTTGGGACTCTGACGCTTGTAACCACCCGTGCCAAGGTGGTGGTGGTACTTGTTCTTCTTTGCAAGTTTAGAATTGGTCTCGCTCTGAGCTAAGAATTCTAGCAATGTCTTTTGCTCTTTAAAAACTGCCCACTGACCTGGTGTAATTTTATACTTATTCGTCGGGTCCAACCCTTTCTTGACATATTTGGTATTCAATTCAGACCTTTAGTTTCGGAACGAGATTGCAAATTGCCACATTGCATACTCCTTTACTGAGATTTTCTGAATCCCGAGGGAAAACAAACCTCGTTAACAATTTATCCCATAATTCTTTCTTTTCCTTAGCTATCACATCCTTCTAGTTAGGGATTGTGATGTCAAGATAATCCCTAACTAAGAAACCAATTGCGTTCCGAAACTTAGCTAACACCTCTTCAGGTGCTAGGGGCTCTCATTTCTAATTTACGTCTAAAACCCTGAATGTGTGTTCTGGCCACTTCTTTACTCTTCTATCACCTCATTTCTGATCACTCTGTTTCCTTTTCCTTGAATTCTCAGTGATTTCGGTCAGTTCTGATGCATAACCGTGTGGCACCTCTTCTTCATCCGCTGCCATATCGCGCATTTGAGACAATACCTCCTATCCATTAAATTAGGTACATACATGAAATCATGGATGGGTACATATAGACATTGTGAATGATTTCATTGGATTTTCGTTTACTTTACCTCAGCTGCTACTGGATCGTACTCAGGGTCGTGTTACATGTCACGATGACCAGCCCTATCCTATGCTAGGACACGGATCACTTGGACTTTGGTATTCTTCTTCATCCGACTGGTTGCCTCGTCCTTGCAAATCACTCTAATCACCACCTTGTGGAGAACTTATCATTCTAAATGTAGAGGTAGTATATCATACGTAATACACAAAGAATACCCTACTCACAACTCATTACATGAAACTCTAGAGAATACCCTACCGTTGATCCTGAGAATATCAGTGTTGTGGTGTGATCTAATCCTTGGGCATCTGCCTGGTCGCCATTGTTTTGGAGAACTCATTGAGCTAATATGGCATATAATAAGACATGAGGAGTGAACAACAACTATAAAGCATTTTCTTAAAAAAAATTATAAAGCATTATATTTTCATTCATATACTACAACAACAATAATAAAGCATTAAATAATCATTGTAGCAGACAAAAAGATCGTTTTATTCCTCACACAAAAAGATGAATCAATTTGTCTCATAACTAAATAAATGAAAAAAATAGAAATAAGGTATTAAAAACAAGACTTTGGCATATTTCTTTCCATATGATGCCATACCATTGGCAAAGATGCTTTCCACGTGGATATGTCTGCCATGCAGCCATGTTCCTAAGATCAACTGCACCGCATACTCTAAATCATCCTCAAGGACGCCTTTACAGGAAAAAAGGCTGCAGCCGGGTTCGCTACCCTGCACGCTATCCAAGCGGACGGGCGGACATCTGCTACTTTGGCAGATGAGCAAGTCATCCGGTATGTGCCTCGCGGGCCCCGCACGTCCTCGCGCCATGCATGCGTCCTGGACGATTAAAAAAATCTGGCAAGTCGGTCCCATGGCTGAAATTTGGTATAGAGGATGGATATAGAGTATGAATGAGTGCGGCAAAACTAGGTATAGAGGAGAGAATCTGAATGGCCAGGCAATGAATATTCCTTTTAGAAGATGGATTTAGAGTATGAAGAGTGCGGATAGTCTAAGAATCAAAGTTTCTAAGAAAAGCTTATTTCCCTAGGGTTCATCGAAAACTGTAGGATACAACCTCTTTCCCGTCGAATTTGTCACTAGGATACTTTCCCTACCAAAATTCCTGGGGAAAATGTTTCACTACCATTTTCTTAGCAATTTTCTAGGGTTCCGACCCTAGGGAAACCAGTTGATTCTATTAGTGATTATTCTCTAACTCTGTTACAGGCCTACACGATCACAGAGCTATCCTGTAATCACACCTAGCATTGTCATCCCAATCCCTACTTTGCCATGATCCAAATAATGTAATGTACTACTACTATATCGTTTGACGTACCTCATTTTACTTTTTCTGAGAAACATTTGCTAATTTACTTAAATGACAAAAAAAAATGCTGAGAGCGCCAGGCCGGCCCACTGGCCGCGCATGGGCGCTAGCGCTGCCGCCGCACCATGCCGCAGCAACCACCGCGCCACCATGCGCCACCGCAGCCAACGCCGCCGCCTCAAAACGCCATTGAACAGAGACAAGCGGGCGGAAGAGGAAGAGACGGGGATGGCTTACTCCCGCGTCCCACATTCATGAAAGAGATCTTAGCAGCAAGTCCATCAAGGACATGCTCATGATCGCAATCAACCAAGACATCCCAGACATAGAGATCTATGTGACATGTGAGTGCAGTCGTACCAGCACCATGACGTCCTCCACTGGCAAGGAACGCACAGAGAGGTGGGGGCACCACTTGCATCGTCGAAGTCCAGGCTTCCCGTGCAAAACGTACATATATATATATCTGCATTAACTTTGCATTAAATACCTACATATATATGTGCATCAACTACATACTATATATGTGCAAAACGTACATACTATATATGTGCAGCAACTTTGCATTAACTTTGCATTAACTATCTACATGGAAGTAGGATGCGCAAAACGTATACAAGCTGTGTCTATGTATTTGCAACACAGCACAGTTGATTGCAGGCTAGGACGACCGACGATTAAATTCAAACGATGAGATAATGTGTAAGACTGCACAAATCCAAGCTACATATATACGTGGTTGATAGGAATAATCAAGCATGAAACAAAAAAACAAATTGTGTGCTTGGGTCTAGCTTTATTCTTAGTTTTTTTATAAGCTAGATTTGTGCATGGAAAACAGCACAAATCACAACATTTGGCCAATTACTTTGTCCTTCCGTGTGATACTCCTAAATATGCAAGTCATTTTATTTGTTTGATTCTAATTTAAACTTTATGATTTTAACAAAGTATATAAAAATGCATAAACATCTACAATGTCAAATAATTAAGACTTATTAGCTACACCATGAAATATATTTTGATATAGCATTTTATTGATATTATAGTCAATATATATTTCTATAAACCCAGTCAAAGTTAGATAAATTCGACTTAATTAGGACATAAAACAAAAATGACTTACAACCGAAAACGAGAGAGTAGTAACTAAACTAAGGCCCTGTTTAAATACCCTCCAACTTCCAATTCCAACTACTCACATCAATGTTAAGGCACATGTATGGAGCATTAAATGTAGACGAAATATTTGTATGTTTGCATGTACATCACAAGACAAATCTTTTAAGCTTACTTAGGCCATGATTGGACACTTATTGAAAAAAATTCCCCGCTGCTACAGTGTCAAAATTCCAAATTCCAAATGGATCTAAACGCAGGCTAAGCCTATTGTGGTCACCGTTGCCACAAAGTTTCCAATGCTAGACCACAGTTGCTGAGAACCTCCCAAATATATGGAAAGGCTGTCCAAGCAACCTAGGAGAAGCCCGTGTCGCAAGTCACAAGTCAAGCAAATGTTTTGCGCGTATAGTCAAGAAGGATTGAACTCATGACCTTAGGTCTAGCACGGTGCTTCCTTAACATTGTGTCTCAATGTAACTTATGACTAAATAGCTGATAAGTTTCTTTGTAGTAAATTCAGTGAATATTATAATGCACATTTGAGACCCTAACATATTCAAATAAAAAAGTTTAAACTGTATATCTTTAGGTCTATTCCAGTACTACAATTTTGCTTTAAGTCATTTCTCTATCCAAGGTCATTTGAAAAAATCAAAGAAATATGAATTTCAAAACCATTAATGTGAAAATAGAATTTCTAGGACCCTAAATGATTTTAAATAAAAAATGTATCAACTACAAAGTTGCATATCTCTTTGAGTATTACAACTTTGGTTTTGGTCATTTCTCAATCCAAGGTACTTTGATAATTAAAAAAATAATTTTAAAATCTTGAAACATAAAACAAAAACTTTAGACACTAAATTATTTTAAATGAAATAGTACTCAACTACAAATTTGTAGATCTCTTAGAGTACTACAACTTTGTTTTAGGTCAATTTCTCCATCCGAGGTCATTGAAAAATTCAAAGGAAATGAATTTCAAAATCTCATTTTTAATCAAACTTTCATCTAGTAAATAAATTCAAATGAAGAAAACATCAAACAGAAACTTGTAAATCTCTTTCAGCAGTACAACTTTAATATAAATTTTATCTTCATTCAACTTGGTTTGGAAAAGTTATAAATTTTACTATGCTTCATTTATTTTTAGAGACAAAACAAATTGACAACCACTTCTAGAAATCTTTTTCTAGAGACGGCCGCCTCTAAAAATACATCTATCTCTAAAAATTGATTTCTAGAGGCGGGATGACTCAGAAACCATTTTTAGAGATGAATTTTGATAAAGTCGTCTCAAACAAAAGGGAAGTGTCTCTAAAAATAGTTTTCCCAAGCAAAACCACCCATGAGAGAGACTCTCAAGTCATTATCCATAATAGGAACTTTGGTTCTACATGCAATGGTAGATCTAAAAATTCATAGAAGAGGAGAATAGTCATTGTCAACCTCTAGAGCCTCTTCTTCCTCTCTTTTATGTCTATAAAAATTAGGAGGAGCAAAAGTAGAAGCTCCATATTGTCGTGGAAGCCGTAACGGTGCTTTTGAGCCCGGCATGCCCCACTGGTAGATCCGCACCCACCTAGTTAGATCGACCTTATCATGGTCCAAAGAATAAGTTGTTTTAGATTTGTCCTAATTAAGTTTTGACTATATATTTTGAACCGGATGAAGGTTAAATTAAGTTCAATAAAAATAGCTTATTTGCAGCGTGCCGGCGTACGGTTAGTATTATTACATTACATTATTCACCTTAAAACATATACAAAGAAAATGATAGTCAATCCACTTGCGGAATGCGTCAATTTATTAAGAACAGATTTAAATTTGCGTAACTTGTACTATGAGATTGTAATGCTCGCCGTCCTTTAATAAACGCTAATACTAAGGTGGCCAATAGAACAAGCCCTTTTTAAAGACAAGATCTGAATTCAAACTCGATTCGATTCGACAGGATTTGAATAGACAAGGAAACCGATGGACCTACGAGTAGCCAGGAAAGTGGAAGCGTAGGAGCAATGCTGTCGAAGGAGTACTCTCTCCGTCTCTAAATATCTATCGTTTACGCTTATAAAAAATAACTTCAATTAAATATATATTAAAATATATTAATACTTATAGTATATAATTGATATTATTAAAAAAATCTTTTAGTCTAGTTTTTTAATAAATTTATTATGAGATACAAATATTGTACGTATTTTATATAAATTAAATTAAACTTTTGACATGAACAACAACGACAAAAAGGTACGAGGGAGTAATTAGGAATGGACAGGCCGTCCGGCCTGCAAGAAATGGAAGACAAACGGAATCTAATTACTCTGAGAAGTTCAGAATGCTGCGACACCATCCTGAAACGGGGTAAAAAGTGCACTGTAGTACTTTTATTTCTATTTGATAATTTTTATCTAATCGTAGCCTAACTAGACTCAAAAAATTTATCTTAAACTAGCCAGATAAAAAGTACAAACATGCAACAACTGCTACTTCATTTAATGCTCCATGCAGACGTAAAAGACAATTAATGTGATGGGAAAAGAGAAAAACTTTTGAGAAGTAAACAGGGCCTAAATACACTACTAGTATAGGCCTGCGGTGCGCCAGTGCAAAGTTTAATGCTACTACTTCCTCCGTGTCAGAAAACATGCAACTATGGGTTACGTGTTAGAAAAAGTACTTCACGTTTGACTAAGTTTTTAGCAAATAGTATTTATATTTGTGGCTCCAAATTAACATATTATGAAAATACATTTCGTAATGAATCTAATGATGTTTATTTGACATTATAAATATTTATAATTTTTTTATCTATAATTGGTCAAAGTTAACACACTAAAACATGATACTATACCAACGCTGCATGTTTTTTTAGAAATAGAGGGAGTACCTCGCTAGGTCACGTACCAATGTCAAAAAAAATATATATATATAACTAAGGGTTACATACCAGATTAAGCAGTTCATATTTGGCTAAGTTTGTAACAAATAATATTTGTATTTATGGCTTTAAATTAATATATTAAGAAAATACATTTCATAATTAATCTAATGGTATTTATTTGATATTATAAATATTTATAATTTTTTATCTATAATTGATCAAATTTAATATATTAAAACATGCTAATATGTTAGAATTACATGTTTTCTTGCACAGGGGGAGTACTTAATATATATAATTACTGTCTTCCGTTAAATTTTCTTTGAGTCTGAATAGATTTGTACCCTCTTCCTCGTTCCAAGAAAATTTTGAATTCTAAATTTATCGCAAAAAACTTGATATTTTAGCTTTTGGACTAGGTTGGGCACAAATCAGCTTGAGACTGTACTCACATACCACCATGCATTCATTTTACTTAGTGTCTTATTTCCTATTTAATATAATTTCAATTGAGCACTGATCAGTCATAAAAATCTTAAACCATTTTTAGTTTGTTGGAATAGAGGGTTAGAAAATATTTTAATATCAATGACTCTAAATAGAGATATACTATGAAAATATATTTCATGTTTAGTCTAATAACAATGACCTTTCTATTGTATAGATTCAGGTAAACTTAAATTTGGCTGACTTTTCAAAAATAAACAAGAATTATTGCTGTTGTGGCTGATTTGTAGGGCTAATTTGTTGTGAGAGAAAAATATTGTTCCTTGGCTGGAAACTACGGCTGATTCTGGCTGATAAGTTGAAGCGAACATGCTACATCGAGGCAAGGCATATGCATAAGCATGCTGCTCTTGTATAGATTCAGTTAAAATTATTGGTTAGCATTCTTTTGTGTAGATTCAGTTAAACTTAAAACTATTGGTTGTTTAAAAGAAACAGAATTGAGAACAAAGAGACTATATATATATATATATATATATAAAGTACAAATATATAGTAGCTGCTAATTTATTTAATGCTCCATGCATGTGTAAAAGATAATTAATGTGAGGGAAAAGATTCTCATTTTTTTAAAACTAAATAGGCCTGAACTGTGAACGGAGAAGCAAAGCAAAGCGGATGCAGTTGCAATTTATAATTTGGACACTATAGCAGCGGGGAATTTTTTCCAATAAGTATCCAATCATGGCCCAAGTAGGCTTAAAAGATTTGTCTCGTGATGTACATGCAAACTGTATAAACATGCAAACATTTTGCCTGCATTTAATGCTCCATGCATGTGTCGTAATATTGATATGACTAGTTACAATTGCAATTTGCAGTGTATTTAAACAGGGCCTACACCTACACAAACTGGCCACGGCTCCGTGTGTGTGTCTGTGTTTGTGTGCGAGTCTCATACTTGTAAATTCCATTCCGGTACCGGCCGGAATAGCCGGAATGCCCCGTTCCGGTGCCTAAACCAGCATAGAAGGGCTGCAATCCCGTACCGGGTCAAATACCGGTCAATACCGGTCAATACCGGCCATTCCGGTCAATTCCGGCCGAAACGCCTGTTCCACCCATTCCGGTACCGGACTAAAACCAAGTGACGAAACACTTTTTCCATGTGTGAGCTATGGAGTTTAGAAAAAATATGTGAGTTTAGAAAAAATGTCAGTGTGATGAAGCGTAACTATGCCATAAGTATATATTTATATGATTATTTATGTATATGTATATTCATATATTTTTAATGGAGTCTACCTACGATGTGATGGCTTGTCCTCATCTGATCTCTCGATATTTCGTATGTATACTGTATGTATATGTACTATATGAGATACTAGTATATAGAGACTGCTGCTCTCGGCGGGTAGCAGGTGTAGGTACTGCATCTGCATGGCATACATGCAGAAATTCAGAAAGATCAGAAATTCATTATTATCTGATGATGGTTCGTTTCCTTTTTCGATCTCCGCCACATCCCTAGTAGTACTCCTTTTGGCTAGCTGCTCATTGCTACATCTAATCAGTGCTACATGATTGTCCAAAATCCTTTTGGCTAGCAGGTTGCCGTACGTCCAACTCGGGAGATTCAATTACATATATATTAAACACACCCTTCTTAAAAGGATGGAATTGGAAGAATCTGAGCATGAAGAGGGGAACAGTGATGGAGAGGAAATGGTATCTTTGGGAGAAGCTGGTTTAGTTCCAAATGAGGTTGAAAATCAGCAAACTATAGATGGGATTTTGGGCAGTAATCATAAAAGAAAGACAGGATTGTGTCCTGCTCAGAGAATTCCAAGGCCTAGAAGGGGACAGGATGATGGGAAGACTATGCTACAGAAAGCTCAAGAACTAAAAATTGAGAGGAATTTGGAAAAAGGTACTAAACTCTTATCCTCTTTTGCTTTTAAAAGCAATAATTCTTTAAAGATTAAAGCCCAGTCTGTTGGTATTGACTTAGGTAAAGATGATATAGTGATAAACAATACTATTGATGTGATGAAACAGAAAGAGATAAGTAGTTTGAAGAACTTTGAGGAAGCTAACAGAAAGAGATAAGTAGTTTGAAGAACTTTGAGGAAGCTAACCCTGAGGTTAACCTCCCTGAAAATCTTAATATAGAAGTAGTTGCTGATGGTATTCCACCTTTGAATGTTAATGTGAATACGCCTGTTAAGGGTAGTCTATCTAATAATAAGACATCTTGGGTTCAAATTGTCTCTAAAGGCAATAAGGATAATAGTTTAGATATCATAAGCATTGATAGGAGCATTTTTGGAATGTGAGAGGCCTTAGGTCGTTTGCAATGTATTACTGATTTTGTGAGTGATAATAAATTTGATTTTGTGGGGTTTCAGGAAACAAAGAAAGATAGCTTTTCTGAGTCTTCTCTTAATTATATTAACAAGGACTTTTGCTGGAATGTGTTACCAGCAAGAGGGACTGCCGGTGGGATTCTTGTTGGTGTTAACACTAACAAGTTTGAGGTATTAGCTTGGCAGTTAGGCTCTTATTTTGTAGCTGCTATGATCAGGAATAATATAGATAAGTTTACCTGGAGATTGGTGGTTGTATATGGATCCCCTTATGAGGAAGGAAAAATAGAGTTTTTGCAGGAGTTCGCTGGCCTCCTAGACAACTGGGATGGTCCGACGGTTTTTGGTGGTGATTTCAATATAGTTTCAGACATCAAAGAGAAAAATAATAGAAATATTAATCAAAAATGGGCTGATCTTTTCAAAGATTGGGTTCATAAATATGGCTTGATTGAGTACAAAAATTCTGCTAGAGCTTTCACTTGGTCGAATAATCAGGATATTCCGATTATGGCGACCTTAGATAAGATTTTTGGAACTATTTCTTTTGAACATAAGTTCCCGTTAGCTTTTGTTTCGATTAAAGCTAGAGCTACTAGTGATCATGTTCCGCTAATTTTAAATTCGGGAGTTGAAAGGATCTACAATGCCTAGAGGGGGGGTGAATAGGCGTAGTATAAAACCTGAAACTCAAACTCAATTGAAAAGTGAGAACAGAGACCGGTACTACCGGGATTGGACCGTTACTACCGATACCTATCGGTAGTACCGATGCAATCCGTCGGTACTACCGGTCAAGAACAGATAGCTATGAAACCAAGATTAACTACAGAGTAAGTTTAGATCTATGCTATACCAAACCACCCAAGTGTATGTAGAGTTCCTTGCAACCTTCACCCTAACTTGAATCACCACCAAATCGTAGATCGGGCCTCCAAACCTAAGAACAAGGTAGAGAGAGAAAGAGCACGGTCGAAGCCGTGACACCACAAGTAGACACAACAACAAAGAGAGTAAGGGACAAGTTATTTATCCCGAGGTTCGGTCAATCCACAAAGAAAGGCCTACTCCTCGTTGTTGAGGTGACCACAAAGGTCGGAGTCTATTTCACCTCCTTTCCTCACTCAAGGTTACCACAAAGGTCACTTGAGTTTCTTCACTAGAATCTTGGGGTGATACAAACACTTCAGGGAGCCCTCATAAATGAATCAAACCGGGCTCTCCCGCAGAACGCCTAGCCGCCTAGGGTTCCAAGAACCCAAGAGTAACAAATGCAAAGCAAAGCCGGCTAGAGGGAGGAATCAAGTGCTCAAGCAATGGATTTAAGTTTTCCTCGCTCGAATCTCACTTCTCAACTTGAAACTTGCAATGAATTGAGTTAGGAGCAATGAATGTGTGTGAGAGAGTGTGGGAGAGCAAGAGAGAGCTGTTGTCTCGGGTTGGTAGGCAACAAATGAAGTGGGTAACGTTCTAAGCAAGAGGGAAGAAGTATTTATACTTCCTCCGTCTGGGAGCTACCGGTACTACCGATTCCCACCGGTAGTACCGATCTACCTCAGCAGATCGAACGTTAAAAGCCTGACACACGCACTGCACGAGGCCCCAACGGTAGAAAAGGTTGTCAGTCAAGTTGACTTGACCGGTACTACCGGTGGTACACCGGTACTACCGATACAATAGTCAACCTACTACCGAAGTACAGTCGTTACTACCGATCCAGACCCTGAGTAACTGCTTGGGCAAAGTCCTACCGGTACTACCGGTCAAGGACCGGTACTACCGCTTTGGAACCGGTACTACCGGATTAAAATCCGGTACTACCGAAATATAGTTACTGAAACCCGAGGGCAGCAAGTTGGCTGGGAGGAGTCTCGGCGCTAAGTCCTACCGGTACTACCTATACAGAGTCGGTACTACCGGTTCAACATCGATACTACCGGATTAAAATCCGGTACTACCGGAATAAACTTTTCTGGAACCCGAGAGCAAGCAGTTCGCTGGAAAGGATCCTGCTCTAAGTCCTACCGGTACTACCGGTCCAAGACCGGTACTAACGATTCTCCAGGGGCAGAACAGGATAGGGCAGTGCACAAGTGTGTGAAGGTGTCTCTCAAGCATGTTTTTTTAAGTCAATGTTTGAGCACTTTAAACCTTCTACTAGTCAACTAGCTATGCATCCCTCTTGATAGTGCGGTAGTCCTATACTCAATAAAAGATAAAACTTGCTAAATTATGAGTAAAGATCACCAAGTAACTCGGTCAAGTTGGAGGGGTGCTGTTTCACCGAATATTTCAATTTGCTCATTCATATGGACTAACACCTGCACATAATCTTGATAAAACCGTTAGTCCCTAATTTGATTGTCATTAATCACCAAAATCCCACATAGGGGGCGAATGCACTTACAAACTCCCCCTTTTTGGTAATTGATGACAACCAAATTAGACTTATATATGATTGAGATAAATTGAAGCTTTTGAATCCAACATTTAGGATGGAGCTCCCCCTTAATGTATGCATAGGATTTGAATTCCAAATAACGACCATAGTCAAGAGTGCATACATTTAGAGAGGTTTCCCCTAAATCTTGTAATTCGTGGGGTGCCAAAAAGAGTGTGACAAGAACAAGTGATAAGCGTGAAGCACAGGAAAAATTCAAGTCACAAACAAATCACAAACCACAAGATAAAAGCAAACTCACTAAGATAACATTAAACACAAGAGTTATACCTCCAACTAAGCATTACACCAACAAAGTTCTTGTCCAACACATAGTTCACCACGAAATATATAAATATTACAAACCATAACTAAAGTCTGGACCACCATGGGGCAAAGTAAGTCGCAACTTACTTAATACATCATAATAAAGCCTAACACTCCCCCTTTGGCATCAAGTGCCAAAAAGGGTAGGCACGCATGAAAGCAAAGCTAGTCATTGACCTCGTCGACATCGTCATCGGAAGGCTCCTCCTGGTCATCGTCGTCGTCGTCGTCGTCCTCGTCCTCGTCCTCGTCCTCATCCTCATCCTCATCCTCATCCTCATGACCACCCGCTGCACGTGAAGACTCAGCGTACTCCTCAAAAGGATCGCGAAACTCGCGCAAAGGAGAAGGAGGTAGGCCGAGCTTGTCCTCAATAGCTCGAAGGCGGCGGTCATCCTTCTCGGCTTTATAGCAAAAGGCCGAGAAGATCTTCTGGAGCGCATGCTTGATGGCACCACTGTGATGATGGCGAGGTCCAAGCCCACGAGAGGAGCTAGGGCCCCGAGAGGAGCTAGGGTCAGCGGTTGAGCGAGCGGCACCTCGAGTGCGGCGCACCGAAGACGGACGCTGGGGCGAGTCCTCCTCATCCTCCACATCCTCCTCATCCACATCCTGTGGAGGCCTACGAAGACGCAGGAAGTCATCGTTGGCTTTAGGAGTGTGGAGGTTCCGGACCTTGACTTGCTCATGCTTGCGATCATGAGCAAATGAAAGACCAACCACTTGCTCAATGATGTGCATTAGGTAGGGAGCAAATGGAAGGTGGCGCTGAGGATCAATAGAAGCAGAATAGATTTTGCGCCAAAGAAGGTCCGAGACAGAGAAGCGAGCACCCCTCTCACCAAAGCGCAAGAGAATCTTAGGAGCATCATGCTGAAGGTGCAATGAATCCCCAATCTTTGGATCAATGGTGCTTCGAATGAGATTATTGAGGACATAATAATAGGGACGAAGATAGGTGTTTTTGAAATTAGGAGTCTTCCCGGGAAGGTAAAAGTGCCGGATGTCCCGATAGGTGATATGATCATGCCCATCAAAGATACTAGGAGCATCACGGTCAGCTTGACCAAACCCAAGAAGACGAGAAAAAGTGACATAATCAAGACGATAATGCTGCCCTTGCGTCATCCAATGCATGACGCGATTCTCAACTTCCAAATGATAGGTGGAGTAAAATTGAGCAATTATTTCAGTATTTCAGGAATACTGAAAAGCCATCAAATTTAGCAAACCCCAGGCCTCAAGATCATTCACCAAAGCAACAACATCCGGATCATCAAAAGCACGAAGGGAAACAAGATCAATTGCTTTAGGAGCAATGATAGGAACAGCACCAGTGGGTTCTTGACAATCCAAAATGACAGAATGATAGTAATCAAACTGGAACTGACTCCAAAAACGAGCCTCAAGAGAGGGATCCTTGACATAAAGGTAAGGATTTTCATTGCGTTGCTGCCTCAACTCTTGAAGTTTGTGGCGATAATCAATAGGAGAACGCACTGAAAACCCACCACCAGCTGCAGGAGCGCGAATGCGAGCGTTGAAGTGCTGGTGGCGAGGGAGATTGCGAGAGAGAAGCAGCTGCACATGCTCGGGGGTCCAAGGGACAACCCGAGGATCAATCGCCTTGCCAAGGATACGAATATTTGCCTCGGCATCCGACGCCCTGGCAGGCGGAGGAGCGTTCCTCACGCGCTCCGCATGAGTGCGTGGGATGTGTGAATACATGCTAGAGTGGAGAGGCTGACCACTCGGCTCATCATCGCCATCTCCACCATGGGAGCCGCGACCTCGATGTGAGCTCTCGCCACGGGCGGCACGGACGGGGTTCTTGCGCTTTCCACCTTTACGAGACATGCTGCAAAGGATAGAGAACAAGAGGAATAAGCAAGAGATTGAGAGAGAGTCCCAAAGTCAGAGTTGAGATGGGGAGGCACCATGGATTAGTGGGGCAACAGGACCGGTAGTACCGGCCAGTGATCGGTACTACCTACGGGGGTCGGTACTACCGACAGGGGGTCGGTACTATCGACACATCCCGCGGCCCTAACAATCCATGGGGAATCACCAAACCAACCATGAACTTGAGAGGAAAAGGTAAGCACAAGCAAGAACATGTCCGTAGGAACTTCCTCAAGCAAAGACACGGCCACAAACTAAGCACATTGGGAGATCGAAAGAGAGAACTCCCAAGTACCTTGAGTCGACGAGTAGGGCCGAATCCGCAAGCTTGAAGAGGTTGGGGCCGCTTCCAAGTCGTCCAAGAGAGGCTCCAAGGAGAGGAGAAGATCTTCCTCAAAGGGATTTGGCAATGGTGGAGGGAGGAAGGAGATCGGGGAGGAGGATGGGGGAAGGTGGCGAGGGAGAGAGAGGCAGGGGACGGGCCGGGTGGGAAAGAAGTGAAGAGGCAAGAGAAGAAGAGAAGGAGAGGAGAGGTTTTAACCCAGACCCACACCCTACAGGTAGTACCGACGGAAGCACCGGTACTACCGATAAGCGGCCGGTACTACCGGCCAGAAACCGGTACTACCGACAGTCCAGAAATAGGAAGAGGTACTCTACAGCCAAGGTGAACTAAATGAGGAACTAGAACCCTTCCAAATGTGACTAGACACCAGCAAAGCAATACAAAACCATAGTCACACTTGAAGGAATGTTGTAAAAAATAGATTTTGAAAGACATAAATGTAAGTTTTGCAACGATTTTTCTATAATATCTAGGTGAAAACAATGAACATGTGCAAGAGATCATTCTAGGTTACTAGAATCAATGATATTTAGCTCACTCCTCAAAGCACAAAATCTTGACTCATCTAGGTGTTTTGTAAAGATATCGGCTAGTTGATCTTCGGTTCTCACATGAGTAAGAACGATATCTCCTTTGGTTTCGTGGTCTCTCAAAAAGTGATGCCGGATATCTATGTGCTTTGTACGAGAGTGGTTTAGGGATTGTTTGCCAATTTAATGGCACCCTCGTTGTCACACAAAAGAGGAATCTTGTTTACCTCACAACCAAAGTCTTTTAAGGTTTGCTTCATCCAAAGTAGTTGGGCACAACAAGCGCCGGCCGCAACATACTCGGCTTCGGCGATGGACAAGGCAACACTCGTTTGCTCTTTAGAACTCCAAGACACCAAGGACCAGACTTCATTCCATTTGAAGTTGTTTAGTTCTTCTTGCACGGCCATCACCCAATCCATGTCCTTAAGTGCTTCTTTCACTGTCATGGGTTCAAAAGAGGAGACAAACGAGTAATGTTCACAAAAAGAAGCTAATCGTGAGCGAGTGACGACTCCCCTTTGAATGCTTCCCAGTATGTTATCAATGGGATGATCCCGTTGAATGCTATGATGCACTCTTGGATGTGGCACTAGTGATCTTCTTTGCATTGGACCATCATCATCATGATCTTGATCAATTGTTGCACTATCTTCTCTTGTTTCTTGATCATCTTGTTGATCTTCTACTTGTACTTGGTCTTGATCATTTCCTTGATGTTGATCATGAGCTTGATGTGTATTCCCATCACTCGGAGTAGTAGGTGCGGAAGCTTCACCACATGCATTTTCATGCACATGATAAATAGTTGAGTCAAGAGGGGAATACATAATTGAATCCTCTTCTTCATCTTGTGTCTCCTTGGGCTTTACATCACCGATGGCAAGCTTCTTGATTGCTTCACTTGGAGGAACATCTTTACCTACAAGCTCATCATTGACTTGCTCCTTTTGAGAGCCATCAGATTCATCAAAGGACACGTCTACCGTTAGTTCAATATTGCCGGTGACATTATTGAACACACGATATCCATGTTCGTTAGTACCATAACCAAGTAGAAAACCTTCATGTACCTTTGGTGCAAACTTTGAGCTTTTGGTTCTCTTATTAAGTATGAAACACTTGCAACCAAAAACTCTAAAATAGTGCACCTTAGGTTTGTTACCGGTTAGAAGCTCATATGGAGTCTTGTTCCGAAGCTTGTGAAGATATAGGCGGTTGATGGCATGACAAGCGGTGTTAACTGCCTCCGCCCAATAATTGCGTGGAGTCTTGTACTCATCCAACATTGATCTTGCGGCTTCAATGAGAGTTCAATTCTTTCTCTCCACAACACCATTTTGTTGTGGAGTGTATGGAACCGAGAACTCATGCTTGATGCCTTCTTCATCTAGATAGGCTTCAATGTTGGTGTTCCTAAACTCCGTTCCATTGTCACTTCTAACTCTCTTGATCTTCACCTCAAACTCATTTTGTGCTCTTCTTGCAAACTTCTTGAAGATGCCTTGTGTTTCACTTTTATCTACCATAAAGAACACCCAAGTGAAACGAGAATAATCATCAACAATTACTAGTCCATATTTGTTACCGCCAATGCTTTGGTAAGCGATGGGTCCAAATAGGTCCATGTGAAGTAGCTCCAATGGTCTTGTGGTTTATACAACATTCTTGATTGGATGCTTTGCTCCTACTTGCTTTCCGGCTTGGCATGCACTGCAAATTCTATCTTTCTCAAATGAAACATTTGTTAGTCCAAGAATGTGCTCGCCTCTTTGAAGTTAGGCCAAGTTCCTCATCCCAACATGTGCTAGCCGGCGATGCCAAAGCCAGCCCATGCTAGATTTTGCCATTAAACAAGTCTCGGGCTTAACCTTATTAGTTGTGAAATCAACTAGATAAAGTTTGCCTTTCAAACGACCCGTAAATGCAATAGAGGAATCCCTTCTTCTATAGACGGTCACACCCTTATCCGTGAAGAGACAATCGTAACCCATTTCACAAAGTTGAGAAACGGATAACAAATTGTAATTTAACGAATGCACAAGTAAAACATTCGAAATAGAATTTTCGGTTGAGATAGCAATTTTACCCAAACCGAGCACTTCTCCTTTACCATTGTCGCCAAACACAATGTTTTCACATGAATCATGATTTGGTTGAAATGAGGTGAACATGTTCTTTGCTCCGGTCATATGATTGGTGCATCCACTATCCAACACCCAACTTGTTCCACCGGAGGCATATTCCTACAAAAATAAATCAAGTTCTTGTTTTAGGTACCCAAATGGATTTGGGTCCTAGGGGGTTAGTAACATAAGTTTTAGGCACCCAAACACTCCTCATGATTTCCCTCTTCTTGAGTACACCAACATACTTCACAACTATCTTGCCATCTTTACCCCAACAACACATGTAATCACTAGCATAGGTTCGTGAGATGGGCACTTGTTGCTTGGGTTGTTCCACTTGCATCTTTTTGTTGGACTTGTCATTTGCAAGCGGAGTAGATGGACTTGTGACCTTGTTTGCCTTGTTTATGAGCTCAAAGAGAGGAACTCCCTTGTTGAACCTCACACAAGGCACTCCATTGATCATGTTTCTTCCATTGGCTTTGCCATTATACTTACTAAAACCAACTCCTTCCTTGATGGATGGATGCCTTGCGAACTTGAGAGTGAGCCTTGGTTGTTGGTCTTTGCACTTGCAACCATTTCTCAATATCATGTTTAACCTATGAATCTCTTTGTCCTTCTTTGCTATTTCAACAAGGTTAGTTGCATATGCATTTATATCAACATTTTGACACCTTTTACAACTTTTACTTGTTGATGTGCTAGAGTCATCGGAAACCTTGGAAGAGGTTGAGGGGCTATTGCAAAGAGCATTATAGCTTAGCTCAAGTTTTTGATACTTTTCTTGTAAGCTTGTGAGGCTTTCTTGAGCTATGCTATACTTGTTCTTTACACTAGCAATTAAGTCATTGGCCGTGGTACACTCCTTTGTCAACCTCTTAATAGAGTCATTGGCTAAGGATAGTTCCACGGTCAATTTCTCAACTTTCAAGCTTTCTTCGGTTAGAGAAGTTTCAAGTGCAAGATTCTTTTCTCTTTCTTGCAAAATCAAATCACCTTACATTTCAAGACTTTCATTCCGACTTTCTAGTTTCATTAGCAATTTGATTATTTTGTTGCCTCCTTTCTTACCAAATTTTATTATCAAATTCTTTTTATATTCATTCATCTCATCATTTTCATTATCACTATGTTCATCACTTGAGCATGTAGGAGAGTTGTGTGGTACCTTCTCCCCCTTAGCCATAAGGCAAGTTGGAGTGACGTTATCGTCGTCGGAGAGGTTGATGAAGAGCTTGGATGAAGATGAGTTGTTGGTGAAGAAGCTTGGAGAAGATGTCTTGTGAATAGCAATGTTTGCGGCACCCTTCTCCTTGTCCTTCCCTTTAGTCTTCTCATCATCACTTGACTCATCACTAGAATACCATTCTTCACCAATGTGTGCTTCACCTCTTTTCTTCCTTCTATTCTTCTTGTCATCATCTTTGTTGGACTTGTTCTTCTCTTTGTTTTGCGGACAATCGGCAATGAAATGATCATGGGCACCACACTTGTAGCAAACTCTTTTCTTGTTTCTTTTACTTCCATCACCATAGCTCTTCCTTGACATCCTTCTTCTCATGAATCTTTTGAAGTTCTTGACAAGGAGTGCGGCTTCATCATCGGAATCATCATCTTCTTCACTTGAGCTATCATCATTGTACTTCTTTCTTCTTTCTTGAGTTGATGCATGTTCATGATTTGCCTTGAGAGCCACACATTTCTTGTTGCTTGTTTCTTGTGATTGATCTTCAATAGCTTCATCATCAAGGACTTCATGGTGCTTTATCTTTGCTAGCATCTCATGTGGTGTCATCTTCTCATAGTTTGGTCTTTCCATGATGATTGCCGCAAGTGTCTTGTTCTTGACCCTATATGCTCTCAATAACTTTCTTGCCGCCGAGTTGTCATCCCACTTTTCATCACCTAGTGCTCTTATCTTGTTGATCAAGGTCATGTATCTATCAAACATTTGTTGAGTGGTCTCTCCGCTCTTGATAGAGAAATTTTCAATCTTCCCATGTAGTAACTCAATGTTGCACTTTCTCACACTTTCATCACCTTCATATGATACTCTAAGTGTATCCCAAATCATCTTGGCATTTTCAATTTCATGCACTTTGTTGCTTTCTTCGGGCTTGAGGCATGAGAGAATCAATGATGCGGCTTGAGCATTAAGATGGAAATCATGTACATCTTGAGGAGTGATTTCACCATCTACTTCCGGAGGTTGAATGCCAATACTCACTATCTCCCAACACCTTGCCGCAATGAGATGCATCTTCATCTTGTGTGCCAATCATTGTAGTTGATCCCATCAAACAACGGTGGCTTCCCAAGATTGATTTGTGGCATTTGATTTACATTGGTCTTGTTCAATAGATTGTAGTCAAAAGATGTAGCGGTGAACCCTCTTGGTGTCTTGTCACCTTCTTGATCTTTCTCTTCTTCATTTGCACCATCTTTTGAGTTTGATGTACTAGGTTGCTTCTCATTCTTGTTGCTCAAGGCTACCTTCAAGCTCTCAATCTCTTCTCTCATCTTGCTCATTTGCTCTTCAGAGTTCTTGGCTTGATTTTCCAACAATTTTTCTGCTATCTTCTCGGCGAATTGGGTCATTTGAGCTTCACTTATCTCCGACATTGTGTTCCCTCACGCGGTGAAGCGCTAACACGAGGGTTAGGCTCCGATACCAATTGTAAGGATCTACAATGCCTAGAGGGGGGTGAATAGGCGTAGTATAAAACCTGAAACTCAAACTCAATTGAAAAGTGAGAACAGAGACCGGCACTACCGGGATTGGACCGTTACTACCGATACCTATCGGTAGTATCGATGCAATCCGTCGGTACTACCGGTCAAGAACAGATAGCTATGAAACCAAGATTAACTACAGTGTAAGTTTATATCTATGCTATACCAAACCACCCAAGTGTATGTAGAGTTCCTTGCAACCTTCACCCTAACTTGAATCACCACCAAATCGTAGATCGGGCCTCCAAACCTAAGAACAAGGTAGAGAGAGAAAGAGCACGGTCGAAGCCGTGACACCACAAGTAGACACAACAACAAAGAGAGTAAGGGACAAGTTATTTATCCCGAGGTTCGGTCAATCCACAAAGGAAGGCCTACTCCTCATTGTTGAGGTGACCACAAAGGTCGGAGTCTATTTCACCTCCTTTCCTCACTCAAGGTTACCACAAAGGTCACTTGAGTTTCTTCACTAAAATCTTGGGGGTGATACAAACACTTCGGGGAGCCCTCACAAATGAATCAAACCGGGCTCTCCCGAAGAATGCCTAGCCGCCTAGGGTTCCAAGAACCCAAGAGTAACAAATGCAAAGCAAAGCCGGCTAGAGGGAGGAATCAAGTGCTCAAGCAATGGATTTAAGTTTTCCTCGCTCGAATCTCACTTCTCAACTTGAAACTTGCAATGAATTGAGTTATGAGCAATGAATGTGTGTGAGAGAGTGTGGGAGAGCAAGAGAGAGCTGTTGTCTCGGGTTGGTAGGCAACAAATGAAGTGGGTAACGTTCTAAGCAAGAGGGAAGAAGTATTTATACTTCCTCCGTCTGGGAGCTACCGGTACTACCGATTCCCACCGGTAGTACCGATCTACCTCAGCAGATCGAATGTTAAAAGCCTGACACACGCACTGCACGAGGCCCCAACGGTAGAAAAGGTTGTCAGTCAAGTTGACTTGACCGGTACTACCGGTGGTACACCGGTACTACCGATACAATAGTCAACCTACTACCGAAGTACAGTCGTTACTACCGATCCAGACCCTGAGTAACTGCTTGGGCAAAGTCCTACCGGTACTACCGGTCAAGGACCGGTACTACCGCTTTGGAACCGGTACTACCGGATTAAAATCCGGTACTACCGAAATATAGTTACTGAAACCCGAGAGCAGCGAGTTGGCTGGGAGGAGTCTCGGCGCTAAGTCCTACTGGTACTACCGATACAGAGTCGGTACTACCGGTTCAACATCGGTACTACCGGATTAAAATCCGGTACTACCGGAATAAACTTTTCTGGAACCCGAGAGCAAGCAGTTCGCTGGAGAGGATCCTGCTCTAAGTCCTACCGGTACTACCGGTCCAAGACCGGTACTACCGATTCTCCAGGGGCAGAATAGGATAGGGCAGTGCACAAGTGTGTGAAGGTGTCTCTCAAGCATGTTTTTTTAAGTCAATGTTTGAGCACTTTAAACCTTCTACTAGTCAACTAACTATGCATCCCTCTTGATAGTGCGGTAGTCCTATACTCAATAAAAGATAAAACTTGCTAAATTATGAGTAAAGATCACCAAGTAACTCGGTCAAGTTGGAGGGGTGCTATTTCACCGAATATTTCAATTTGCTCATTCATATGGACTAACACCTGCACATAATCTTGATAAAACCGTTAGTCCCTAATTTGATTGTCATTAATCACCAAAATCCCACATAGGGGGCGAATGCACTTACAGGAGTTAAAGAGGTGAGGAAACCAGGTCTATTCAGGTTTGAAAAATGGTGGTTAGAGCAATTAGATTTTAAAGACTTGGTGGCGAAAACCTGGGCAACACCTTGTGCTTTTACCGATGTTATAGATATTTGGCAGGTTAAAGTTAGGCTTTTGAGGAAAAAGATTAAAGGTTGGGCAATTAACGTGAATGTTAGTTTGAAAAGATTAAAGAAGGAACTTCTCGAGGAGTTTCAAATTTTAGATGTTCAGTCAGAAAATAGGGTTTTAAGTCCCACAGAGAATAGTAGGTTGAAGGAGATTAATAAAGAACTTGAGTCAATTTGGAAGATGGAAGAGATTAAAGCCAGACAAAGGTCTACAGATAGGCAAGTCAAAGAGGGGGATAGGAATATGGCCTTCTTTATGGCAGTAGCTAATCAGAGACAAAGAAAGAAGAGAATTGAGGGACTTGAGGGCCCTGATGGCTAGGTGGAAGACAACAAAGGCATGCTTGAGTATGCGGTACAATTTTATAAAACTCTTTTTGGGAAAGAACAGGAGAGTAGCATAAAGATTGGTGAGGATTTTTGGGAGGAAACTGAGAAAGTCTCTAGACAGGAAAATGAGATCCTTGAAGCCCCTTTTTCTGAGGAAGTTAAGGAAGCCGTCTTTAGCTCTTACGCTGAAGGTGCTCCCGGACCTGATGGTTTCTCCTTCCTGTTCTATCGAACTTTTTGGGATATAATTAAGACGGATCTTATGGTCTTGATTAGAGCCTTCGAAATTGGGGGCTGGATTTAGAGAGACTTAATTTTGCTATGATTACACTCATTCCGAAAGAACCTGAGGCTAAATCTCTCAAGAAGTATAGACCTATTAGTCTTTTGAATTGCAGCTTCAAGATTTTTGGCAAGCTTTTGAATAATAGGTTGATTGCAATAGCAAATAGACTTATTTCCTCAAACCAGACAGCTTTTATTAAGGGTAGGTATAGGGATGAAAACGGATCGGATACGGGTGGATATCACTGACATCACATTTGTTTTCGTATTTCTACTCGGATTCAGATTCGAATACGGATAGTATCAGCTATGTCGAGTAGTATACGATTAGATATCGACATCATAAATATACGATTTGAGCATTCGGATACAGATACGGTATCGGATGTTGAATATCCGGACTTGGATATGAATGGATAAAAACTCCTCTAAACGAATTCGGTCTCGAATACGGTCGAAAAACATCCTTACCGTTTTCACCCCTAGGTAGGTATATCCTGGAAAGTGCTGTGGCTGCACATGTAATTATTCATGAAGTCCATAGAAGTAAGGCGGTAGGGGTTATCCTTAAACTAGAATATGAGAAAGCGTATAATCGCGTTAGCTGGAGTTTTTTGAAAGATATGCTCAAATCTAGAGGTTTTGGGGCCATGTGGATTAGTTGGTTTGAGAAGTTAGTGGAAGGAGGTTCTATTTGTGTTAGAATCAATGATGAGAACATCGGTTATTTTAAAGCCTGGTAAAGGGCTGAGACAGGGAGACCCTCTTTCTGTCTTGCTCTTCAATTTAGTAGCGGATGTGTTTTCAAGAATGTTAATGAAGGCAGCTAAGTAGGAGTTGATTTCTGGCTTGCTGCCACAAATACAAGTGGGTGGGATTATTAGCTTACAATATGCGGACAACACCTTACTCTTTTTAGATAATGATATAGAAAAAGCTAGTAATCTGAAGTGGCTTTTGGTTTGTTTTGAACAAATGTCAGGGATGAAAATTAATTATGATATAAGAGCGATCTACTTTCTATTGGTTTAAGTGAAGATGACACCAATGAGTTTGCCAAGTTGTTTTGCTGTAAAACTAGTGATTTTCCTATAAAACATTTGGGTGTTCCTCTTCATTACTCTAAACTGAGAAGGACTAATTTACTGCCGATTATTGATAAAATTGTAAAAAGGATAGCAGATTGGAGAGGTAGGCTTTTGTCCCATGCTGGTAGGTTAACTCTTATTAGGGCCTGTCTTGCTAGCATTCCCATTTATTTGTTGTCAATTATTAAGTTCCCTAAGTGGGCTATAGGCATGATTAATAGGCATATGGGGCATTTTCTTTGGGACAACAGTGAGGAAAAACATAGGTTTCATTTGGCTAACTGGCCTTTAGTGGCATAGAAAAAGGATTTTGGAGGTTTGGGTATTGCAGACTTGAGAGGTTTAAACATGGCTTTATTGAGTGCTCGGATCTTTAGATACTAGCTCAATAAGAGTGCAATTTGGACTCATATTGTGGAATATAAATATAAATTGGATAAGCCTAATATTCTTTGCTGCCCGGATGTCGGGTCTTCTCCTTTTTGGAAAGGAGTTAGCTGGGCTATGCAGGCTGCTAAGATGGGCATTCATTGGAAGGTAGGAAATGGTCACAGAGTTAGATTTTGGGAGGACCAGTGGATTGGTAATACTAGTTTAGCAATCACATATTGGCCATTGTATATTATAAATGAGCAGCAAGGTTATATGATCAGAGAGGTTTGGGATGGAATAGATTTGAAACTCACTTTTAGAAGAGATCTCTTAGCAGGTTATGAACCTTTGGTGGGAGCTGTTGGAGTTAATCAACACTATTGCTCTTTCCGATGAAGAGGACAGTATGATTTGGGGTTTTAACTCCTCTGGACAGTATACTGTCCAATCTCTTTATGCTGTGGTAAATTTTAGAGGGGTTACCCATGTGTTTGTTAGTTCTATATGGAAGCTGTGTATACCCCCCCCAAGAGTCCAATTCTTTCTTTGGCTCTTGTCCAAGAATAAGTTGTTAACTAGAGATAATTTGGCTAAAAGAAAGGAAGTCAGTGTTCCTAATTGTCTAATGTGTAATGATTATGAATCTCTTAGCCATCTGTTTTTCGATTGTTCTGTAGCAAATTTAATCTGGGATATTGTTTCTGAATTACTTGGCTTAAGTCTAGGAAAAGACTTTGAATCTGTTGCTCGTTTTTGGATAGCTAATAAAAAACATTGTATCACAAATGTGGTTTCTACTGTTGTCTTATGGACCATTTGGAAATTCCGAAACGTGATGTGTTTTCAGGGTCGCGTTTGGATGGGGATGAAGGATCTGCTATACAAGCTAGCCAAGATGTTGAGAAGATGGATACCGATGATGAAGTAGAAGGTGGGCGCCGCTATCGAACAGGTTGTCAGCAAGCTCGAATCAAAAGCTATATTGCCGCCTCAACTGAAGTGGAGGAGCCTGGAGAGGTCGTTATCATGGTTGGTTCCATCGGAAGCATGGCATTTGGGTTCCAGGGCTGCAGCTCTTGATTTGAATGCTGTCTGTAATGTTCACTTCTTTCAATCTTCAGCAGACTCAGTAGCTGTCACTCCTTTATCGAGCGATGTTGCTCTTAGCCATGAGGCTGACATGTAAGGCATTGCTTGCCATGGAACTAAACTAGAACTTGTATTTGCTTTTTAAATTATAAAAGCAGGGGAAACCTCCTTTTCTATCAAACACACCACAGCGATGAATAAAACACACATGCGCTATAAATTAAATCGTTCTGTACCTCAAGCTAATTACAAAATGCATCAATGCATACACGCATGGCACAAGGTACTTGTTGCCTCTACTACATAGTAGATCAAGAATCCTATGCATGCGTACTTGTTAATTTATTAAGAGAGATTTGCATCGCCCATGCATCTCATCTATTATTCGTCGCTAACAATTAATACTAGAAGCATATATCCCGCGTGTTGCTGTGGAAATTGATAATGATTAAGAATAAGATTACTTATACATAGGGATAAATAATTATAAATTAATATTAGTGGAAGATGTGGTATGATGATGTGGACAACTAAATGCATATTAGTAGACGAAGTGTCTTGCTGACCTGTTGAGGTGGATAGCTTACATGATGAGATTGAACTCTAATGGGGTTTAGAAATATAAGATATACTCGCTCCATATAGGATTTAAATGTCGTTTTGGACAAGGCTTTGATTAAACATTGGGATTATAAATCATGAGTAACTTTTAAATTGTTGAGTTTAAAAATATAAAAACTATATAAATAGATTTATCTTCAAATATACTTCCATAAAAGTATGCATATATTATTTTTCAGTAAATATTTTTAGAGCTTGTCTACCTGATATCCGGTTTTTTAAGTGGAAATACAACAACCGGTTACTTTGGACCTCTAAAACAACCGGTTCGAGGAGATGACGCGGTTGTTCTGAGAACAGAGCCGAGACACGAGGAGATGACGCGGGAGCAGAGCATGTCGCATGTACGGCGCGCGGGTGCGGCTCGTCAGCAGTTGTGCAGTTGGGTATGGGCGGCGCACGACCAACGTCAGATCATCAAGACTTTATTCTCCCACTTTTCCTATATTGTTGCAAAGCCACAAAAAAAAAAACAAAAAAATTCAAAAAAACCACAAAAAATACTTGAATATTTGTCACTTATTAAAATAGACCAAAAAAAATATTCTCTCCAGGATTTGATTTATTTAGGAACGGTGAGGGTACATCACTTATAGTCTATCTTGGACACCTCCGCTGCATTTCCCGGCTCTACTGCACATTTGTCAACTAAATATGTGCAACTCCACTCCTAAAATTGTGAGAGCACCTAAAATTATGCTTCAAGAAATCCATTTTTGTGGAGCTGCTCCGTAGTGGAGTTTGTGGAGTAATTCCTAATAGGCTCTTAGTCAATACACCTATGATTGAAATCCTGGATCAGCCACTGCCGAAGTGCGATCACTAGTTGAAAAGACCGGTGTGGTCACAATCAGGAAGAAATAAAAACAGACTCCTACATTGTGAACATATATAAGAACAAGCTCCCAATTAAGAGAACAAATTTTTTAAAAAAATTCTAAGACAACAATAATACAATAAAGCAAAGCTCACAGAGGCAAGCAGATTTTAAAAACATCGTAAAAAAGAATCCTAAGACAAGAACAATACAATAAACAAGCTCCGAATCACTGAGCAAATTTTAAAACATCGTTGAGAAATCTTAAGACAGTCCCAAATGATATTATGGTTGTACGGTACGTACGTAAGATTCTGGTCCTCTCTAAACAGTCTCAAACCAACTGGCTCGTCTTACATGCATTTGTGTTTGGCGCTTCCCCAGCATGTCCATCACCAGCCCTCTCGACACACACACCAGCACCCTCGACACACACTAGCACCCTCGACACACACACACACACACACACACACACCCCGTAGCAAAAGATTCAACAGGATTCGATATCTGCTGCCACGCCACAGCTCTGTCTGCGATGTCTCATCATGGACGTATATGCCGACGTGCAGATGTAGGATCAGTCCATCACATCACTAGCGAGTATCAGCATGCAGAACGCACGCGCACAGAAATAGGAGTAGATCAGACGGCTACAAAACCGGTTACTCAAACACAATAATATAACCGGTCACCATATAGCATTTCTCTATTTTTATAGAAATATGAAGTCAAAGTGATGCTTTAAAAACCGTGTCGTTATCCTTAACGATATCTAAATTCCTATACGGAGGGAGTATAAATATAAAATAAATGGCCCCCCAATAAAACGAGCTGGATATCCGTGATGCACGCATCTTGATCGATCATAGTGTCCTTCTGTCTCACACAATGACTGACATGTACCGCCTCGCTCCTCGTACGTGCTGTACCTGCTTATTAATTAGATGTCGATGACTATTCCTCGGGTTAATACACGTTCAGACACACATTTGTTGCCGCCTGCACTTGAGACGCAGCTAGCATGCAGGACCAGCTGCGTATTGTTATTATAAATACATGTATAAATTCTGATGATGATGAGCTGCGTATAGTACTACAGGTACGTACCTGAAACATACAGTAACTAACAGTATCATTAAAAAACAGTAACTAACAGCGTATGCAAAGATGATGCATGCATGCATTCATCATGATTCACTGTCCGCACGGGCGGGTTAGCTTAGTTCACACTACACAGATCTAGAGAGAAATAGAGAGAGATGGCGGCATGCAAATGCAATACGATCGAGTGCGTGCATGTATACGTGCCTGCATCCGTAGACACGAAACTTCAGGGGCGTACGTAGGTAGGAGAGGAGTAATTCCGACCAGGGACGTGCGTGCATGCATGCATGATATGGGCCAAACACATCAGCCAGCCATTGATGGATATATACCGTGTGGTCCCTAGCTGTGGGCATGCATGCTGCTAGCTAGGGATGAAAACAGTCGGGAAAACCCTTTAACCGTTTCGTTTTATATGTTTATATGGAAACATAATCATAATGGGAAATACTTGGTCGGGAATACGGAAAGGGGATATTCGGGAAGTCAGAAACGATTGGTTCATTGTTGGGTGGAGCCTGATTTGGGATCTAGGCTTCCGTAGGACAGGCTGTGGGAGATAGAAACTATCTTTGTTTAGTTTTCTGCTCATGTGGAGCCCGAATAAGAAGAGACAGTGTTTGGTTGCCTGGCTGCCTGCACGAAGCCGTGTCGCATCAAATAAAAATAAAATAAATAAGTGATCTTATAATATTTAACTATGTAATTACGCTCTAATATAGTTTTAATTTTACTTTTAATATCTTAATCTATTTTAAAATACACTAATATTGCTTAATACATGTTAATGACATGATAATAGTATCATTACCAGTAACCTGTGCTGCACCATGCGAGCCTGGCTCGCCAGAAACGTAAATGAAATTTATATCTGGAGAGCCAGACTCTGGGCTGTCTTTTGCATCTAGAAAGCCAGGCTGAGACCTCGACGCGGACAAAACTTGCATCTGGCGAGACTGGCTGGGCAAGCCCTTAATGCGGTTTGGTACACGTCGACAACGGTCGGGGATGGTAAATTAAATCGGGAATACTGACCCATGCAACCACTTCAAAATGTGTAGCTTGACAAAACAATTCAATAATCACATTAATATAACCGTTGCATCTGAGCGCCCCCCGCCCCCCCCCCCCCCCCACACCAAACTAATAATCCTTACATCCGAGAGGTCAGTCAACAGATAAGTAGCGAATCTATTATTAAGAATGTTTAGATTTTTTTTATAATCATTAGATGTGAAATCTATAGTCCACGTTTTGTCGCAACTTTGTCTTCTTTTTCTTCATTCTTCCCATAGTCATGGAGCCACCCACACTCCACCAGCGCCTCCACCAACAGAATCATCATCCAACTTCGCGACCGTGCCTGCTATGAGTAGCCCGGTGGGATGCATATACACCGTAGGATCAAACCGACTTGAAACAAGGGCCGAGATGACTCCACAAAGGCGGTGGAAGAAGACTCCAGAAGGTGGGCCGAAACGCTAGAGGGGGGCGCCGGCCGGCCCCACCCTAGTGGGTCTCGGGCCCCGGTGCTTCGGGTGTGTTACAGATGCTTCTAGTGTTCTCGTGATGATGTTTCCTTGGCGGTTAAGTTTCGTGGTAATCATGCTCTTTAACTCTTCTTTTATGCTTTTCTGGAATAGCCCCTAGAAAATACAGAACATGCAAAACTCATGGAAACTGTCAGTTAAAACCCTAAACTAATATGTTTTCATGTATCCTTTGGTGTCTAAAGTTCTAATAAAAGTTGACGTTATCCACCGTCAACAACACCCCCAAGCTTACCTATTTGCCAGTCCCTTGGCAAACAAACTAAGCCTAATTATTAATGTAACTGGATCAGGAATTGCTACAATGCTTTCATACTTTCCAAGTACACATGCTTCAAACATAGATTCTCCTCCGGTTTAGACAAAACTACTCTAACTTTTAAACTTACCCATTTTACCTTTAACTATGGGGCTTTACAATTCTTACTTTAGTCTTGAGTAATTGAAAGAAAGAACAATCAGGTCATGCACTATGTAGCAAATTCTTCACAGTACCAATATTCCGAAGTTTTGCAAGTTTTCAAAATAAAACTCAGAGCTTTAATTGTATGACACTCTCAAATCTCTCAGTATATATGGTATTTGTGGATCTCACTTAAGGCATTAATGTTATGCCTTCCTATAACTAAGGATTTATAGTGGAGTTCATAGGAGTGGCAATAACAAGGTTTAAGCATACTTGCATTTCATATGTTGTAAAGTCAAACAATGGATCCACAGAGAATTGAGGTATACAATCAAACCAAGATGTGGATGTGTATGGAATATAGTGAATAAGTGTATATGTGGTATTTAGTGGCTATTCCTAATTCTACTTTTACTCTTTGAAAATGATTCACTCTCCTTTGTAACTTGGAGGAACACATGGGCTATCTTTATTCTTTCTCTCTCTTCTTTTATTAAATCATTCAGGGAGGCGGGCATCTAGTACCCATTGTTTTAATGCTGGGACACTTGTCCATCTTTTACTCCTTTTTTATATTTTTGCATAGCCACATGTATCCTTTGAATATAAATAACTGGAGAGATAATAATGAGAACTTAGAGCAATTATATCGAGGCTGTTGTAACACCCCTGCTGTTACGATAATTAAAACCGGCCATGTCATCATGATTGCATGTAATTCATCCCGCATAAAATCATTGTTACTGTGCATCACTAAGATAATTTTATTTTCACATATGAATGTGTTTAGGTAACTTTGATTGGCTTTATGATGTAAATAATTGTTTGTGTGAGTGCCTCTAAATCCAAATAGAAAATAAAAAGGAAAAACAATTAAAAACCCTAATCAGACCCAAAACCCTAAATCAAAAACTAAATAGAACTAAGTGTTGGTCCTTAAACAAAAATTATAAATCATTAAAAGTTGAGCAACATATATTTTGGGCAATTTTGAAGTTATTAAAAATAATTTCAAATAAAATCTTAATCAAGGTTTTAAAGTTTAAACTTGAAATACAAATTCAAAAAATAGTAGGAATCTGATGATGGTATTTTAATAAAAGTTTTAGCCCTTGCAAAATGGAACAACTTTCATGTTTAGGGAATTTTAAAGTTTACCAGTGGAAATTTAAATTAAAACCCAATTAGTGTTTGTTTAATTAAATTTAAAATGCCATTTTAAAAACTATCAAAAATTGGGGAAAACTACTTTAATGAAAGTTGTAAGGCTTTTTAAGTTAAACAACTTTTATATTTGGGGATTTTGAACTTATGCGTTGAGATTTCAAATTAAACCCTAATAAGTGTTTTGGAATTTAAATTTGAAATGTTCTTTCAAAACCTATCAAGAATCTGCTCAAACTCCATTAATGAGAGTTGTATAGCTCAACAAGTAGTACAACTTTCATTATTACAGAAATTCAAGTTGTTTAGTAAAATTTTGAGAATCTAATCAGATTGCGTTTAAATTTTAAAAGTCCTTTTTACCCTCTTCTTCATAATTTCGAAAATACTCAAAATTTGAATATGGTTCAAAAAGCAAAGTTGGTCATTCATGAAATTTGGCACATCTTTTATTTTTGGAGTATCTCCTGTAGTTGTGTAGATTAGGGAGTAATTGGCAACAATAGGCTTTGACCTTGGATTCTGCTACAGTGCGGAAGGGGGGTCCGGTCTGCTCTGCTCTGCGCGGCAGGGCCGCGCATGCGCGCGCCGCACGCCGGCGCCGCTCAGGGCCGGCCGGGTCCGGACGCCGACGTGTCGGGGTCGCGGGGGTCTCGGCCACGCGCTGCGCCAGTCCTTCCCATCTATAAAGCTTCGAAACTGCCGTTCTTTTCCTTTCCTTCTCCATGGCCGCCGCCGTCGAGCTTCGATTCGACGACGGAATTCGTCGTGCACAGTCAGCCATCGTCCACTCCATCTCGTAGCTAGAACTGCCTCTTCCTTGCGCGTCGATTAAGCTAGCTATCGCGCTCTGTTATTGCCTATGGCCCGAGGACGTCGTGCTTCCTCTCCATTGCCGGTGGGGCGCCGCCGTGCTCGGTTCAACGAGGTTAATGCTCCACGGTGAGTTTATTCCCTCAAGGCTGCGCGTTTTAGATTCTATCTATCTTCCTGGAACTCACGAAACCGACCGTTTCTCCTTTGGAGCTCTGTGGACGCCGGAACGCGCCATCGCCACCGTGGGCACGCCGCCGCAGCCACGGTCGCCGTCAAGACTGGTGCTCTGTCCCGTCCTACCTTTCATCACCGTGAGCGTCGCATTGTGGTGAGCTTCCCAGTGCTCTAGAGATCTTTGGTTGGCCTCGTTTGGGGTCGTGCTGGCCGGAACGCGGCATGCCGCCGGTGTCCGAACCGCCGAGCCGCCATGGTTGACGGTGGCAGTGTTCGGGTGTCCCAAACTCGGTATTAGTGTTTAGATAGGTTTGCGGGATCACGGTGCACGTGTTGGTAGCCTTCCGGCCGCCGTTTCGCTCGCCGCCGCGCGCGGTAGCACACTTGTGCTAGGAAGGAGAAGAGGGTGAGCCGACTGGGCCTCGTGGGCTGCTTGCTCGTGTCGGTTGGACCAGGCCGGCCTGTTTGGGTCAGGGAAAAAGAGGGCAGCGCGCTGGTGGACTGGGCCGTCTGGGCCGGTCCAGTCACCCCGGTCCGAGTCAGTTGTTGTTCTTTTCAATATCCAATTAAGTGCATGGTGTTTCATTTTGATTATTTTGTGGGAATATTTTTGGTGCCCCAAAAATTATGGAAATAATTGTGTACGCTCCCTATATGATCAAGTTTATTATAGAAATATGAAAAATGAAATTTGAGTACTTTCTGTATCTTATTAAAATATGCATTTTATTTAGAAAATGGTATTTCCATGAATTTTGTAACCCAAAATAAGTATCTAAAAATGATGAGAATTATTGTGTCACTATTTTAAGCTGTGAGCTACCTCCACAAAAATTTGTAGCTCATTTGGATAAAGTTTAATAGTTTTATAAATTATCCTTAATTAAATAAATGATTAAAATGACATTAAGTAGGGTTTGTGTGTGAATTATGGATTGAGTGAAGACCCTAGACCATCAACCCAATACGATCTTTGACACTTTACTGAATGATTTCATGATAATGCCAACTTGTATAAAAGGTTTGGGTCTGTTTTGATAAATTGTCTTAAACAAATAATTCAAACTTGATTTAGGGATTTAAAATACTTAATAAAAGGTAATATGAATTAGGAAAAATGAGTAGCTTAGTCTTTGATTACTTTGAGAATTGTTTGAAAACTGTTAGGCACTTAACCCTTGCGGTCCCATGGCATGTAATGATTTATTGTTGTAATTATAATCACCTTGTATAATTGAATGAAACTCAAATAATAATATCGATGAGAGGGTGTTGTCGGCTTGCAACTTTATCGTGAAGGAAAGTTGTACTCAACTTTCAAATTAAGTTTACTTACTATTGATCAGTGATTTTGTGCATCTCCTGCATCATGGCATACAAATCATCATGTAAGTGTTGTACTATTATTTCGTGTAGTGAACGTGCAGTGATTATTATCTGAAGCGTGTCCCGAGTAAGGTCTTCACTCGGTGGACGTGGATCCTTCTCGGTGATTGACTTCAGGGTTTCGTCTACTTCAAGCAACAGGCAAGCCCTGGTGCATTCAGCCCCTACCTTGTGGTTTACAAAATATTTACAATTTGAGTTAATCTACTGCATTAGGTTTATAGGAGTTGATTGATGACCCAATTGATGCATTACCAACCTTGACCACTAAAATATCCGAAAACCATTTTAAAATAAAATGTTTAGGAAAATGCTTAGCTCTGCTTGAATAATTTGGATTTGCACAAAATGCTATTTTTGAGCTATTGTGATACAATATTTAAACATGGAAAAGGGAACTGGTATTATTATCGTTCGGTGGCTGTGCATCTGATCAGTACACTGTCGTCGATGGGAGGGGATTTTCCTACTCAGTGATCGTGGCATTGGGTTAGAGTCCCAACAATTGTCACCGACGGAAATGGGATTTGAAAAACGAAGGGACACTTGTACTTGGGTTAGAGTCCCAATGCATTGTCGCCGACGGAAAAAGGCATTAGGGACCGTTCGTTGTAGGCCTGCTGGATCGAGACTTTGCAACTAGCCACATACTACAGAAAGCCTCTGACTCCGGTGGCTCTACTGCTGGAACCGACAACCACGCACTGGGTAGTAGAGAGATGGTGAGAATAGCGTGTACCCTCGTGGCCGGCGTGCCTGGAGACTAGAGGAGTACTGTGCTCTCGGGTGGCGCAGGACCGGTTCTGGGGTATGAAAAGCCATGGTAGATGGGGTTGGCATATGCAAGCTTAAGTGCTACATATGCAGTGTGGATAGGGATCCCCAGCTGGGTACTAATCGACTCGAATCGTCGTTGCTCCTCGGTTATGGAGACTTGATCGTTCGACCATTCAGCGAAAAGTGGTTCGAAACTAGGATGTTTTTGAGAATAAATAAATAATTGGTATTGAAGGATATATGTGAAAGAATTGAGAACCATTGATGTTGATTATCATAATATTGAGTAAAATACTGAAAGCAGGATTAGTAATGCTTTTTCCGCAAAATAGTTTGACTCTTGTTAAAGCCTTACCTTGACTTCCCTCAGCCTGCATTCCTGAGTCTCATTCCTTTTTCTTAGTCGAGTAAGTCTTGTGGAGTACTGTAACACCCTAAAATTTGCTTTTATTAAATTAAGGATAAATTGATTTATTTATGCAATTGTTTGGCATATTAACCGGCAAATAATAATTTTTAGCAATTAAAATAAATCATAGGAATTAGAAACCTGTTATGTTGCATTCATGCTGCTAATATTATTTTGTATTGCTGCATATTATTGGTTCTAAAAAAAACAGAGATTCAAAACTATAAATTTGAAAACCTATTTGGCAAAGCAATTTGGAAAAAAGAGAAACTCTTCCTCCACCCCTCCCTGGCCGAAGCCCACTGCCCGGCCTGCTCTCTATCTCCCAGAGCTGCTCGCTGCCCTCTTCCGTATTTCCACCGCGCGGCCCAACTTCAGGCCGAGCCCAGCGGTTGGAGCCCCGCTCCCTCCCCCTTCTGTGACCGACACGCGGGGCCCACGAGTCATCTTCCTCCTTCTCCCGCTCGTGTTCGAAGCGGACACGGCCGCGCCGTAACCACCCCGGCCTCCTCTCTTGGCGTGGCCGAGTCCATCCCGTGCATGCCTCCACCGGCCCATAAAAGGAAGCCGCGACCCTCTTCCCCCTTCTACTGGCACTGACGCGTAGGGCCCGCTGCCCCGCGCCATCCCCTTCCTCCAGTCAGAGTCCGCGCGAGGCACGAGTGCTCCCTCCTCCGGGTCGAGTCCCAACCGAGTCCAGCTCTCCTACGCCTCCCTCGCGCCCCTATATAGGTCGGCCGAGCCCTGCCGTCCCTCCCCACAAGTTCCCGAGCAAGCCACGCCCTCCAATCTTGCCCTAGCTGCAGCCACAGAGCCGCCGCCGCCCCGAGCTCCGCCGCCGCCGTCGATATTGGTTGTTCTCCAAGCTTCGCAGTAAGGTCAGGGACCTTCCCGACCCCTTCTCCCTCAGTTTTGTGCACTATAGCCATGATGCCGAGCTTCGCCGCCGCCATAGTTCCGCCACCTAGCTCGCCGCATCCTCTCCGAGCTACCTCTGTGGCAACCGAAACCATAGGTAGGTTTAGCTTGAGCTCCTCTTGCTCCCCGACCAGATCCCGAGGTGTGCCGAGCTTCCTAGCCCCGAAAACGCCATCTCCGGCCATCTTCCGGCGAGGAATCGGCCGGGCGCCGCCCGACTCCGGCGACCAGGGCCACCCCTTTTTCCCCCGAGCTACCCTGCGCCGTCCACGGCCGATCCAACGGCTCACAGTGAGAGATACCCTTTCGTCGGCACTTTTGCAAAAGAGCCCCTGAGCTTTTTAATGTTCTAACCCGCAGTCCCTTGGCGTCTTTGGTCAAAAGATGTTTTTTAGCAACATGGACTAAGGACTTAACTGTAAGTATGACACCGGGACTTACAGCGCAACTATGAGGGTCATATGGCTCTGACTTTAGTTAAGTATGAAATTACTTTCTATTATGTTGTTAATCTTGAAAGGTTCCTTGCCGAGCTGGTTGTTTTGCGGCTCCTGTCTTTGTGTGTACTGCTGCGTGTGTGTGCCACTAGAAGGAGGGCTCTACCACCTCTTGCCATTGCGCCCGGATTGATTAGTGGCATGTTAGGAAGGCTTTTGAAAGACTTCATAGTGTACCCTGCCGCACTTCCTTGGTGAGGTGACATGGGAGTCATGACCCTTGGCATATGGGAATCACGACTTATGGTGAAAGTGTGCAACCTCTGCAGAGTGTAAAACTGATATATCAGCCGCTCACCGCTCACGGTCACGAGCGGCCTTGGACGTCTTACAGGAACTTAACTAATTTAATATTGATTTATTTGGAGTTTCTATTGATGTTTATTCCATATTAATTATCATGTTTATATGATCATGCAAATCTTGTTCCTTGGTATATTCTATTGCTGCTACTCAATTGCTAAAATATGATCAACTAAAAGCAACCGCTGTCAAACCAGTGTCTTGCCTTATTTGAGCCTCATAAACCCATGTTATTCTTATTGAGTACGACATGTACTTACGCTTGCTTTATTTTTCATATTTGGATAAAAATCCCGGATGGGTAATAGATGACTATGATGATTCTTCTGAGGATTACTAGGATTGTGGTTCACCAGTCAACTATTTCCCTGTGAATTGGAGCTTCCGCGAGAGATTATTTTTATTAGTCCGCTGTTATTAATGTAAAGACTCTGTGATATTATTCATTATATATTAAATCTTGTGATGGTACTATGTAATTTGTCGCTTATGTGTGTGATTGATCTCTGGACGCACATAAGTTGGTTCATTCAATTTTATCCTTAAAATTGGGTGTGACAGATTGGTATCAGAGCATAGGTTGACTAGTAGGACGCAAACCTAGAAATTCTAGAAATGTTTTTCTCACCTCATTCATGCTTTCCACCTTATCTTGCTAACTGCTAAAATTTTTATGCTTCCCTTATCCTTATTCCAATATAAAAATATTCAGTCTAAACTAAATCTAACTTTGTCTTGATCTATATTGGAGAAGATGGTTCGTGGTCGCAAAACTGCACGCATGAGCACCAGAGGCTACTACCCACCGCGAGCTTTGGACATTCCAGCTGAAGACGACGTGGTGATCGCCTCAGGAAAATGAAAGTGAAGAGGAAGCTATGTACATGGAAGATGTTGAAGAGATCCTTCCGTCGCCGACGCCTGCTACTCCGTCACCTCCACCGCCTGTTGCATCATCCGCACCCGAAGCCCCCGCCAGAGGTAAACCGCCCAGGAGGATGGGATGGATCCAGGAGGAATATACTAAGTATCTAGAAGAAGATGCATTTTTCCACACAACGCTCGTTAACATGCTGACCCTCTACTACGCCGACCTGCAACCTACTCTCAACTATTATAGCATGGAGCACACGCATCCTCTACGAGACACCTACTAGACCACAGAGTTGAATATCAAGGTTTGGGATGCACACCATAGAGCCTACAAGACGGAATATGTTCATAAAAGCGTCGCTCCACGTAGAACCGTGGAAGAGAGCATGGAAGATGCCGCTACTCATGCCTACCTCTACTACCATGGTCGCCGCTATGAAGATATGGAAGGAGATGTCCATAGATTCTACCCTCGCGTGGTGACTGAAGAAGGTGACGTAGCCATGACTATGTCCGAAGTGGATCAGCCCGCTCTTAGAGCTCTAGCAAGATTGTCTTGGGCACTTATGGGAAGAGTCCATGATTTGGAACGTGATTTGGCAAGAGCCAAGAGTGCCAACACACGAGCAGATCAAGAGATTGATGGATATCGAGCAAGACTCAACCAACCAAAGCTATTTCAGGAGATTCCCACACCTCCACCATTCAAGGATTCCGCACCATAGGGTTAGGAAATTCCCTTAGCATTAAAAGACGCTGGTAGCGCTAAGTTGAGTCGAGTCTTGTGTGCGTATGAAACTCTATGTGTTAGTTGCTTTGTTCTTATGAAATATTTGTGATTTGGTTCTTTGTAATGAGTGCTGAGAATTGTGGGCATGTCTACAACTCTCTTAGTTAGGGTCTAAGATTTGAGAATTATTGAATCAATAGTTGTTTTGGTTAAATCTGTGTTTCACCAAATCTGTTTTTCAGACCTCTCTGTCTTGTTAATTATTCTTAATTAGTTTCGTAATTTCAAAAATTATGAAAATTTAATGGGGAACAGTAGACTTCCAGACCTTTCCATTGCCGCAAGAATCAAGTTAATATCCATTATGGTTTGAGAGATGTAGCTGTTGCAAATTGAAGTTCCTGCACAGTCTGGCAGCTTTGGACTAGTTTCTGTTCATGTCTGTTTTTAGTTAATTTAGCTTCCGAATCTGAAGAAGTGGTCAACATGGAAGTTGTAGAAAATTTTCTGATCTTTCCAACAGGTATAGAGAATGTCTCTGTTCGATTTCGGAAACTCCAGATATGATCGTTTTTCTTCACTGCTGTTATCGGATCTCGCCCAGAAAATTCAGATTCGTTATTCATAAGTGATTGCATAATGGTAAAAATACTAAAACTAATTTATGTGTTAAAAAACAGATGGCCGGTAACAGGAGGAATGCCAATCCACCACCACCACCGCAACGTAGCATTCAAGACCTCATCGCTTCGCAGAACCAGCTGATGCAAACTATGATGCAATTCATTCAGCGCCAACCAGCTGGAGGACCGCAGCCTGTTCAAGCTCCTGCTAGAGATAAGCGAGGAGAATTTCTGAAGGGTCGTCCACCTATGTTCAACCATGCCGCTGACCCGCTAGATGCTGATGACTGGCTTCGCGCTGTGGAGAGGCAACTCAACATTGCGCAGTGCAATGATCAAGAGAAGGTGTTATATGCATCTGGACAGTTGCAAGGAGCTGCTCAAGACTGGTGGGAATCATTCCAGTATGGTCGTCCCAACAATGCACCTGCTATCACCTGGCAAGAGTTTTGTGAAAACTTCAGGTCATATCATATTCCTGAAGGTCTGATCGAGTTGAAGCAGGCAGAGTTCAGATCTCTGAAGTAAGGACGGATGTCTGTGCCAGAATTCCGTGACCATTTTGTTCAATTGTCATGGTATGCTCCTGATGATGTTGCTAATGACAAGGACAAGCAACGTCTCTTCCTCAAGGGACTTCATGATAGATTGTAACTCCAACTCATGACAACCACCTACCCCAATTTCCAAGAGCTTGTGAACCGCGCTATCGTGATTGACAACAAGCGCCAGGAGATGGCTGATAATAAGAGGAAGAAGCAAGGACCAGGTTTTACCAGGAACAACCGTCAGCGTCCCAATACCGCTCAGCAAAAATTTTAGCAGAAACAACAGGGGCCACCCAACCAGTGGAACCAAGGGGGATCTAGTCAGTGGAACCGTAATCAGAACCAACCTCGTTCCCCCTATCCTCAGCAGCAGCAGAAGACTCCCTCTCAAACTCCCCAGCAAGCTACCCCGAGTAAGACTCCTATGAGGACTAATACACTGGGCACCCCCATCAAGTGTTTTGGTTGTGGAGAAACTGGACATTTCTCTTACAACTGCCCCAAGAAGCCGAACCAGCAGACTCCCCAGGGAAGCAACCCTAAGAGCAGATATCAGCCACCATCTAATCAAGGAAGGGTGAATCATGTGTCCTGTCCACAGAGACAGCTCAGGAAGCACCAGAAGTTATGATGGGTACGTACAGCGTCAACTCCATCCTCGCTACTGTTCTTTTTGATTCCGGTGCTTCGCATTCTTTCGTATCACAAAGTTTTGTTAGAGTACAGAGTATACCACTTTTAGCTCTACAAAACCCAATATTAGTAAATTCACCGGGTGGGGCTATGCAAGCTCAATATTATTGTCCTTCGGTTAATATTGCTCTAAGGGGGGTAGACTTTAAAGTGAACCTTACCGTAATAAGAACAGCTGGGATTGATGTCATATTGAGTCTAGATTGGATGAAGAAAAATAAGGCTGTTATTCAATGTGAGGAGAAGGTCGTTGTGTTAACTACGCCTAAAGGAGACAAAGTCAGTGTTGATGTAGTAATGCAACCACCACCTGCAGCGACAGTTAATCAACTCCAGGAGGATGACAGCCAGCTAGATCACGTTGTGGATGAGTTTCCGGACGTATTCCCTGATGAATTGCCAGGTATGCCACCCGATCCGCGACATTGAATTTATTATTGAATTATTGCCTGGAACTGCACCCATAGCTAAGCGTCCATATAGAATGGGAGTAAATGAGTTAGAAGAACTTAAGAAACTAAATTAAAGAATTATTAGACAAAGGTTTTATTCAGCCTAGTTCTTCACCTTGGGGAGCACCAGTTATTTTTGTTGATAAGAAAGATGGAAGTCAGCGGATGTGTGTGGATTATCGGTCACTTAATGAGGTTACTATCAAGAATAAATATCCATTGCCTAGAATTGATGATTGGTTTGACCAATTGAGAGGAGCCTGTGTATTTTCAAGATTGATCTTCGTTCCGGTTACCTATCAACTAAAAATTCGTGCTACAGATATATCTAAGACAACTTTTACTACACGGTATGGATTATATGAGTACACCGTGATGTCCTTTGGATTGACCAATGCACCAGCCTACTTTATGTGCCTGATGAATAAAGTGTTTATGGAGTACCTAGACAAGTTTGTTGTGGTATTTATTGATGATATTTTAATTTATTCGAAAAATGAGGAGGAACATGCTGAACATTTAAGATTGGTGCTACAAAAATTACAAGAGCATAAGTTGTATGCTAAGCGGAGCAAGTGTGAATTTTGGTTAAAGGAAGTTGTCTTTCTTGGTCATATTGTCTCCAATGGTGGTATAGTGGTTGATCCTAGCAAAGTAGAAGATGTTCTAAATTGGAAGCCACCAACAACTGTTAGCGAGATTCGTAGTTTTCTGGGACTAGCAGGGTATTACAGGAGATTTATTGAAGGGTTCTCAAAGCTTGCTAAGCCTATGACTGCTTTATTAGAAAAGAATGTTAAGTTTGTTTGGTCAGAAAAATGTCAAAAGAATTTTGAAGAATTGAAGAAAAGATTAACCACAGCCCCCGTGTTGACTTTGCCGGATTTGAGCAAGAGATTTGCTATATATTGCGACGCATCTCGTCAAGGCTTGGGTTGTGTTCTTATGCAAGAAGGAAGAGTTGTGGCCTATGCATCAAGACAGCTGAGAAAACATGAATTCAATTATCCTACTCATGACCTTGAGTTAGCTGCAGTTGTGCATTCGTTAAAAATTTGGAGACACTATATTATTGGGCAAAAGTGTGATATCTACACCGACCACAAGAGTTTGAAATATATTTTTACTCAGTCAGATCTGAATTTGAGGCAACGTCGCTGGTTAGAATTGATCAAGGATTATGATTTGGAGGTACATTATCATCCGGGACAGGCGAATGTTGTCGCCGATGCCCTTAGTAGAAAGAGCTATGCTAGTGAGATGCGAGTAACACCTATGCCAGAGGAGCTATGTGCTGAATTTGAGTGCCTCAATTTAAGTTTGGTTACTAATGCTATGGAGATAGTGGTTGAACCTACACTAGAGCAGGATATACGCAAAGGGCAGCTGGAAGATGAGAAGCTCAGAGAGATAGCTGAAAATGTAGTGGTTGGTAAGTCACCCGGATTTAGAATAGATGAACAGGGTACTCTATGGTTTGGAAAAAGGTTGTGTGTACCCGAGATAAGATCTATTCGCGACGTGATACTCTGAGAAGCTCATGACTCAGCCTACTCCATACATCCCGGCAGCACAAAAATGTACTTAGATCTTAAAGAGAGGTATTGGTCGGTTGGACTTAAAAGAGATGTGGCAGAATATGTAGCAATATGTGACACCTGTCAGAGAGTTAAAGCTGAGCATCAGAGGCCTGCAGGTTTGCTACAACCTATGAAGATACCTGAATGGAAGTGGGATGAAGTTGGTATGGATTTCATAGTTGGTTTGCCACGTACTCAGTCAGGGTATGATTCTATTTGGGTAATTGTTGATCGTTTAACTAAAGTTGCTCACTTTATACCGGTTAAGACTACCTATGCCGGAGCAAAGCTAGCTGAATTATATATGGCAAGAATTATGTGTCTGCATGGGGTTCCTAAGAAAATTGTGTCAGACAGAGGTACTCAATTCACGTCTCACTTTTGGAAGAAAATACATGAATCTTTGGGAACTGAGCTGAATTTTAGTACTGCCTATCATCCTCAGATAGATGGACAAACAGAACGGACCAATCAAATTTTAGAGGACATGTTGAGAGCCTGTGGATTGCAAAAAGGTGATAGTTGGGATAAGAGTTTGCCATATGCAGAGTTCTCTTATAATAATAGTTACCAAAAGAGTCTCAAGATGGCACCGTTCGAGGCTTTGTATGGTCGTAAATGTAGAACACCTTTATTTTGGAACCAAACCGGAGAAACTCAAGTGTTGGACCAGCAGTGTTGAGAGATGCAGAGGAACAAGTTGCGAAAATTAGAGAAAACTTGAGAGTGACTCAGTCGCGACAAAAGAGTTATGCAGACACAAGAAGAAGAGAACTGACATTTGAAGTAGGAGATTATGTCTACCTAAAAGTGTCACCTATGCGAGGTGTAAAAAGGTTCAATATGAAAGGTAAATTAGCACCAAGGTATATTGGCCCATTCAAGATTCTAGCAAGACGCGGAGAAGTAGCTTATCAGCTAGAACTACCCGAAAGTTTGTCGGGTGTTCATGATGTGTTTCATATATCCCAACTTAGAAAGTGTTTGCGAGTGCCCGAAGAGCAAATACCATTGGAGGAATTGGTTGTTACAGAAGATCTCACGTATGAGGAATACCCAATTAAAATATTGGAAACAGCAGAGCGAGTCACAAGGAGCAGAGTTATAAAAATGTGCAAGGTTCAGTGGAATCGGTATTCAGAGGATGAGGCAACCTGGGAAAGAGAGGAAGAATTGAGAAAGTCATATCCCCAATTATTTGAGTAAGCTAATCTAATCTCGAGGACGAGATTAATTTTAAGGGGGGTAGAATTGTAACACCCTAAAATTTGCTTTTATTAAATTAGGGATAAATTGATTTATTTATGCAATTGTTTGGCATATTAACCGGCAAATAATAATTTTTAGCAATTAAAATAAATCATAGGAATTAGAAACCTGTTATGTTGCATTCATGCTGCTAATATTATTTTGTATTGCTGCATATTATTGGTTCTAAAAAAAAAGAGAGATTCAAAACTATAAATTTGAAAACCTATTTGGCAAAGCAATTTGGAAAAAAGAGAAACTCTTCCTCCACCCCTCCCTGGCCGAAGCCCACTGCCCGGCCTGCTCTCTATCTCCCAGAGCTGCTCGCTGCCCTCTTCCGTATTTCCACCGCGCGGCCCAACTTCAGGCCGAGCCCAGCGGTTGGAGCCCCGCTCCCTCCCCCTTCTGTGACCGACACGCGGGGCCCACGAGTCATCTTCCTCCTTCTCCCGCTCGTGTTTGAAGCGGACACGGCCGCGCCGTAACCACCCCGGCCTCCTCTCTTGGCGTGGCCGAGTCCATCCCATGCATGCCTCCACCGGCCCATAAAAGGAAGCCGCGACCCTCTTCCCCCTTCTACTGGCACTGACGCGTAGGGCCCGCTGCCCCGCGCCATCCCCTTCCTCCAGTCGGAGTCCGCGCGAGGCACGAGCGCTCCCTCCTCCGGGTCGAGTCCCAACCGAGTCCAGCTCTCCTACGCCTCCCTCGCGCCCCTATATAGGTCGGCCGAGCCCTGCCGTCCATCCCCACAAGTTCTCGAGCAAGCCACGCCCTCCAATCTTGCCCTAGCCGCAGCCACAGAGCCGCCGCCGCCCCGAGCTCCGCCGCCGCCGTCGATTTCTCCTCGGGAGGACTTCTCCGTCTAAATTGGTTGTTCTCCAGGCTTCGCAGCAAGGTCAGGGACCTTCCCGACCCCTTCTCCCTCAGTTTTGTGCACTATAGCCATGATGCCGAGCTTCGCCGTCGCCATAGTTCCGCCACCTAGCTCGCCTGCATCCTCTCTGAACTACCTCTGTGGCAACCGAAACCATAGGTAGGTTTAGCTTGAGCTCCTCTTGCTCCCCGACCAGATCCCGAGGTGTGCCAAGCTTCCTAGCCCCGAAAACGCCGTCTCCGGCCATCTTCCAGGCGAGGAATCGGCCGGGCGCCGCCCGACTCCGGCGACCAGGGCCACCCCTTTTTCGCCCGAGCTACCCTGCGCCGTCCACGGCCGATCCAACGGCTCACAGTGAGAGATACCCTTTCGTCGGCACTTTTGCAAAAGAGCCCCTGAGCTTTTTAATGTTCTAACCCGCAGTCCCTTGGCGTCTTTGGTCAAATACGCTTTTGTTTACGGAAAACGTATTTTCCTCGGTTTAGATTCAAAAATACGTTTTCAATATTTGCAGATTTGCCACTCAGTTTATTTCGGCCATATTTTATTCGTTTTAGCTCCGATTTGATTCGTTCAAGTCTCGTTAGATTCGTAATTTCGTAACCTATCTAATGATGCTACTGTTAGTCATGTTTTCAACTTTTAAAATTCGAGATTAGATTTAATCTATTATTTTATTAAAGTAAAACTTATTTATTTCATAACTTCTCCGTTTGAACTCCGATTTTCGTGATCTTTATATCGATGGAATCGTAGTGACGCGTAGATTATTTTTATACACTTTTCAATCTGTTTTTCCACTGTTGGTGTACTATTTCTAATATAGATCTTGTTTGCTTCGTGTATGATTGCCTCGATGATTGTGTGGTGATTTTATGATCGAGTTCAGACGGTGAGCAATACGTTGGTGATCAAGAGTACACTGAGGATCCAAGTTCTCCAGAGCACTTTGATCAAGGCAAGTATAGCATGGACCATCCTTGTTGCCTATTCACCTTAATCACTAAATTCATGATGCATGTGTCTACCTTGACAACCATAGTATTTATTCCTAGTTTTGATGACTTGATCCTTGTTACCCATGAGATTGCATTTGAGTAGTGATGCTAGTGCTTGATGATGCCATGATCTTATGAACTTGAATAATTAATTATGAGATAAAGATTTAAAAGATGCTTTTTAGCAACATGGACTAAGGACTTAACTGTAAGTATGACACCGGGACTTATAGCGCAACCATGAGGGTCATATGGCTCTGACTTTAGTTAAGTATGAAGTTACTTTCTATTATGTTGTTAATCTTGAAAGGTTCCTTGCCGAGCTGGTTGTTTTGCGGCTCCTGTCTTTGTGTGTACTGCTTGCGTGTGTGTGCCACTAGAAGGAGGGCTCTACCACCCCTTGCCATTGCGCCCGGATTGATTAGTGGCATGTTAGGAAGGCTTTTGAAAGACTTCATAGTGTACCCTGCCGCACTTCCTTGGTGAGGTGACATGGGAGTCATGACCCTTGGCATATGGGAATCACGACTTATGGTGAAAGTGTGCAACCTCTGCAGAGTGTAAAACTGATATATCAGCCGCGCTCACGGTCACGAGCGGCCTTGGACGTCTTACAGGAACTTAACTAATTTAATATTGATTTATTTGGAGTTTCTATTGATGTTTATTCCATATTAATTATCATGTTTATATGATCATGCAAATCTTGTTCCTTGGTATATTCTATTGCTGCTACTCAATTGCTAAAATATGATCAACTAAAAGCAACCGCTGTCAAACTAGTGTCTTGCCTTATTTGAGCCTCATAAACCCATGTTATTCTTGTTGAGTACGACATGTACTTACGCTTGCTTTATTTTTCATATTTGGATAAAAATCCCGGATGGGTAACAGATGACTATGATGATTCTTCTGAGGATTACTAGGATTGTGGTTCACCAGTCAACTATTTCCCTGTGAATTGGAGCTTCCGCGAGAGATTATTTTTATTAGTCCGCTGTTATTAATGTAAAGACTCTGTGATATTATTCATTATATATTAAACCTTGTGATGGTACTATGTAATTTGTCGCTTATGTGTGTGATTGATCTCTGGACGCACATCCTTAAAATTGGGTGTGACAAGTACCCCAGTACTCAGGGTTTGTTAACCCCCTGTTGCAGGTGAGTTGAGTGTACGGTTCTTCGTGGGACTGTGCCGGTTGATGGATCGTGCATGGATGAAGATGTGTATAGCCCTTGGGCAGGGTGTCTAGTTATGATGCTACTCCACTACGAAAGTCTGGTTTGGGATAATATCATTTATATTTGTAAACCTATGATTATGAAATTCTTCCGCACTACTTACTCTGATTCATTTTATTTGTGTAAACTGTTGTGATACTGCAATGCTCACAATGAGATCCTCGGGGAGTTAGGGTTTCCTAGGGAACCCGGCAGGCCACCTAAGTCAAGGAGAACTCGTGCAGACTGATTGTGGGTCCTTAGGGTCGCTGGTGGTGCATGTGGGCCCTATGATTAAGGCGGTTCTGTCACAGCTGTCCTACGGGGTTTATATATTTTCGGTGTTCACTCCCAGTGTAGGAGAAAACATTTTCATGATGAACATTGATGAAAGTGGAAATGGTTGCGATTACTCCCAGAGTAGGAATAATGCATATGTGCTGAAGTGTGTGCGTGATCTTGGTTTTAAAAGCATGACAAGACTCTCATATGGTATACAACAAAGTTTGACTAAACTCAATGTAAAGCAAACAGCATAAATGTGCACAGGTTTTCCTATCTAGATGTATAATATATGGCTTTGGTAGGAATTTACATTTTGTCATACAAGAGCTCATCATGTAAATTTCAAAATTTCAAAATAAATCTTCAGAACTTAGTATTGTTAGGAATAAGATAAATAGTAGCTCAACTTTCATGAATCATATCAATCAATTATCTAGACTTAGCTCAAACATGTGCCTCCACAAGTTTCAGGTTCAGAGTTTAAGTTAAAACAAGCAATATCTAAAACTCAGGAGAATTTAAGTTTGACAACTAGGTATTTGAAAAGTATTGTGACAGAGCAATTATTCATCATCTTCAAGACAAAATTTTAATGTTCATCATTTTTTATTAACTCTAGCCTAGACCGACTCTAAACAAACTGTAATATATAGATAGATATTTATTTGGTTTTCAAATTTTATCTTACTAGCTAACTCACATGAAAAAATGATATAGTAATAAGGATAATAAGATAGAAAATTTATACTTAGCTGGATTTTTATTGGAGGGCGCCCTCCCCCATGCTTGACTAGCTCTTTGATCTTGTGTTGTCCTATGAAACTCAATTGCCAATAAAAATACCAAATCTTATGGAGAGGGGTTAGGTTTAATACCACTCCGTGATAAGTAATTGATTTTATATTTTCAGCAGAAGTTTCCTAACTGAGTGGACCTTCATGTGCCCACATATTTTTGGGTTTTTTCTAAAAGGTGTGGACCTTCATGTGCCCACGTATTTTTGGTATTTTTAGATTTTCCTATGATATTATGGTGAACCTTCATGTGTTCACATATTTTTGGTATTTTGTGCTTGTATAAAGTAGACTTAATAATCGCATAGTTATAATTACCTGATAATTAGGGGATGCTCCTGCCCCCAGCTTGATGTGTGCAATACTTAGTGCTTGAATGTTTTCTCAGAGTGAGCTAGTAGTAGTCCTGGTGGGTGCCACTAATAGACTCTCTTCTTAGTCATAATATTATTACTGCATAGTTATACTCCAACAAGAAAACCAAAACTCGAGGCTCGAATTATCAAGGGGTTAGCGGTCAACCAATGAGCACTTTCATTATCCTCTGAGTTGATTTTAATTAATAGATTTTAGCAGGATTCTAACAGGATTTTCTTTTTGGGGTTTTTCTAGGTTTATGTAGCAATCAAAAAATGTACGCATGCTAATAATAATTTTTATGCCACCACAGGGAATATTCATTCCTATGGGGCTTCGGATTTTCATAATGCAATAAAGTAAATATAGATTGTTATTTTTATTTTTATGCCACCACAGTAAATATGCCTACAGGGTTACCATAGGATTATTCACATGGGGCTTTAATATTTATGATGTAGTAAATAAAGCAGTAAACATTTTTATTGTTTTATTTTTAATATGCAAAAATAATTGTACTAAAAAATGTGCTAAGCAAAATTACTAATGAATGCTAAATTAATTAGATAACTACCATTCTAACCTTATGGCTAGGGTACAAAATTTAAAGTCTACCGACATGACTTAGATAGAGGAGAGTACGTACTCAGTCGGTTCATTGTCTAAGGTTATTTCAGTCAATTCCCCATCTTGCGGTGGTGTAGCAGGTGCTTCTTCTTTCTCCTTTCATCTCTTTTCTGTCTCTTCTGCTTCTCTCTTTTCTAGCTCCAGCTCTTCCTTGTCTGCTTCTCTTGATTCCTTATCTCTCTTTATCCATTCTTCTACTTGTGCCTGGATTTCTTCTTTCTCTGCTTTAGCAATCTGGTCCATCCTTTCAGCTTCGCTTCCCACTCACTCCAGCGTGGTGCTTGTACGGCTTCTTCTTGCTCCTTGTAGCGGTCTTCATACTTCACAATATTACCAGGGAACTCCTCTCATCCACAGTGAGGCTGGGCAGCCTGACGGCGGGTTTGGTGTCTCCTTCTGTTGCGTTGCTTCCTGATCTGCTCATAGTTAAGATGTGTTCTAAATTGACAGCATACCTTTCCAGTGGGTAGGTTAAAGTGGATCTGTCCAGACTCGATGTAGATTATGGCATTGGCGGTGTACAGGAACGGTCTTCCCAAAAGGACAGGTGATTCATCGTCTCCCTGCATGTCAAGAACTAGAAATTGAATTCTTACCATTACGTCCTTGACTACGTCTTCAGGGAATCTCAGTGATTGGTCTGCCATCTGTAACTGAATATATGTTGGGTATAATGGTAAATCATCAAATAATTCATCATATACCTTTTTGGACATTACGTTGACGCCTGATCCAGTGTCGCAGATGGTGTCGGGAAAAGTGATGTCTCTGATTGTGCATTCAATGATTGGTACACCTAGGTCACCTTTCTTTGTTGGAAATGGTTTTGGGAGCATATGATCGTTTTCTGTGTTGATAGCATTGATTAGTTGAGCGGTTTCTTCAGGTTCATGTTGGGGCTTGTTCTTCCTCCATCTTCTATTGTTCTTCTTCTTGGGTACTGGTTGTTGTTGTTGTTGCTCTTCTTGTTGATGGAATTGCTTCGGGACTGCTGGATTCTTCAGGATACGGTTCTTGAATGAAAATCTCTCCTTCTTGTCTTTGATGGAGAGGACAATCTTGGCGTGTTCCACATAGATGATGGCTTTGGTTGTGCATAAGAATGGTCATCCTAAGATAATGGGTGCCTTCTCATCTCCTCCAGTATCCATGATCACAAAGTCAATTGGGACATATGATTGCCCCACTCTGATAACAGCTTCTTCTAGTACTCCCTCGGGGTAGCAAATGGACTGATCTGCAAGCTGCAAACGCATATCTGTGTACAATAAAGAATCACCTAAAATTCTCTCATAAATTACCTTGGGCATTATGTTGACACTTGCGCCGAAATCGCAGATAGCCTCTGGAAAGCTGTGACATCCTATAGAGATAGGAATCACAGGTCTTTCGGGGTCTCCCATCTTCTCAGGTAGTGAGTGATCGATCCAGGTTCAATTTGGTATTGTGTTGCATTGTGAATATCAACAAGCTTTGCAGTTTCTAAATCATCCGGCTGGCTCGGAATCTTACCTTTCTCAAATAGAGGGACAGCAGCAGCTAGCTGAGCTAATTGTGATTCTAACATTTTATTAAAGCTGTGCTGATTCTTTATAGCAGAAGCAAAGGTATTCATTCTAGTATTTCTGTTTTCTAAAGCTTTATCATTTGAGGCTACCTTTCTAGACATTTGATCTAACAATTTAGATTGACCAAGCAACTAAATCTCTTAAAGGCGGAAGATTGTAATTATTATAATTATTACCTTGGTTGTTACCTTGGTAATTACCTTGTCGAGGTTGCTGATTCCATCCTTGATTTGGCTGGTTCCATCCTTGACCTTGCTGAGGACGATAGTAGGTGTTCTTGTTGATGAAGTTCACATCCTCTTGCAACGTAGGGTAGTTGACAGCTAAATGCCCGTAATCTCCACATTCATCACAGGTCATGCGAGAATCATTGATATGCATGACTTCCTTCTTCTCTATGTCGAGCTTCTTCATAATGAGGTCTAGCTTGGCAGTGACCATGTCAGTCTCTTTCAGATGATGGATGCCTCCTCCACTCTTGCGAGGTTGAGTACTGTTTTTCATTACAGCTTGAATTTGAGGCCATCTTCTCAACAAGTGCTTGAGCTTCTGAAAGCTTCAGTGATAGGAAACCTCCTCCTAGCTGCAGCATCTATGGACTCACGGGTGCTTGAGATAAGCCCGTGGTAGAAGGTCTACAATAGTAGCCAATCCTCTATCCTATGATGAGGACAGTCTTCAATGTAATCTTAGAATCTCTCCCATGCTTCAGTGAATGATTCGTCATGTTGCTGTTGAAAACTTGAGATTTTCCCACGCAGAGCATTCATATTGCCTGTAGGACAGAACTTTGCCTAGGAAAGCAGTTGAGCATCGGTCCTATGTAGTGTTCTTGTCTTTGTTGGCGTAGAACCACTGCTTGGCTTTCCCCAAAAGTGAAAATGGGAAAAGACGGAGTAAAATAGCATCTCTTGGTACTCCTCTAATCGTGAAGGTGCTGCAGATCTCTAGAAAGTGTTGTAAGTGTGCACTTGCATCTTCATGAGCTTTTCCACAAAACTGGTTGGCTTAAACCATGGTGATCAGAGCAGGCTTGAGCTCAAATCCATTCTCCCCTATGTTTACTGCTAGGTCCAGTCCGGATGTTTTCTGTTGTTGGGGCAGATAACTCGCGCAGTGTCTTCTCAGCCATGTCTTCAAACACAGGAGATAAATCTTCTCCTAAGTGTTCTTCTTCCAATGTTGGAGCTGGCTCCTTTGATGAATGAGCTTGAGCAGCAATGGATGTTTTTGATGGTAGCTTGAAATTGTCCCTCGCTTCTACAAACTTCTTTCTTCTCAGGAGTTTCTCTGGATCGTCAGTGAAATTATTTGGAAGAGAAAAACCATTCATTCATCACCCTGCATAAGATAAACAAATGATTAAAAATAAGGGTGTGCCTGTTTGAGTTAGAGATCAATCGGTAATACAATCTTATCCATTATGTATACATATGCTATCAATATTTCCTAAGTTTAATGTGCCTTCCCCGGCAACGGCGCCAAAAATGCTTGTTGACATCTACTAACGTCGCCAAATATAACTATATAACTTTTAATGCGAGAGGCGAGATTAGAAGATAAATGGTAATTAATTAACTTGTCATTATCAACTAGCCACTTTTCTATTACCAACATTCTTATGCAAGAACTAGGTTGTCATCCCTAATTAATAATGGTAAGAATAAATAAAGGTTATATATATATTAATCTATGTGACTAGGCAGAAATAAATATAAATAATATATACTAGGATCAGTTCTGCAAGCGGACAGATAATTATACCATTGTTGCATTTTACCTAGGGAGTTCTACCAGGGTTGTCGATTTATATTTATACCACTGGGAAGGAGTAGGATAAACTTTAATCTATTATATTGATAGTGATGGTATACAATGGATAAGTGACATTACCGATGTCATTTACTCTACTCATAACAGGTAGAGGTCACAAGATAAATAAAGATAAAGGGGATAAATATGATCAAGCATCGTAAATAAAAGATAATCATCAGAGCACTCTCTAGTCATAGTAATAGCTAGCCAATGGATAAACTAAGGAATTAATATCAAAGGTAATTCTATAACTACATCAATGAATAACTCTAATTAGTGCAATTACATCTAGCAATTATTGTTAGACTAATCCTACATCATAATCACATGCAAAGGGCATCATCTAGGAAGGATGTGAAACAGAGTCATCATCCAACTTCGCGACCGTGCCTGCTGGCCTACATACGGGGGGTGGACTACAGAGGACTCAACGCAGCTGTCACCTACACGATCTACCACACGACCCGGCACATCAGGGTGCACTCGCAGATAAACAAAATATCTAGACACCACGTCTATATACTGTTCATCATCTATCCATCGTCCGCATCAATAAACGCTATAAGAGCAATTACATGAATTCAATAAGATCAAACCAACTATACTAGACATATAATCAAAGTAGACAAATACTATTGTAATCAAGAACATATGAACTATTAAGAACAATGTTTCCCTAATCATAATGAAGAATACAATAATAGAGAAAGAACTAGAATTATACCGAACTCCGTGCTACAGACAGACGGCGGGTCTCCAGATCCGTCGAAGAACTAGAACTCCTCTACTTCTAATCGAATTAGGCTAGAACTATGAACTAGGAGGCTCTTGATGGCTTGAGGACTTGATGCCTTGAATGAATGATGGGTTGATGCCTCGAGGGGGGTCTGCCCCTCTATTTATGGCCTGGTGGGATGCACGTGCGCCGTAGGATCAAACTGACTTGAAACAAGGGCCGAGATGACTCCACAAAGGTGGCGAAAGAAGACTCCAGAAGGTGGGCCGAAACCCTAGAGGAGGGGCGCCGGCCGGCCCTACCCTGGTGGGTCTCGGGCCCCGGTGCTTCGGGTGTGTTCTAGATGCTTCTAGTGTTCTCGTGATGATGTTTCCTTGGCGGTTAAGTTTCGTGGTAATCATGCTCTTTAACCCTTCTATTATGCTTTTCTGGAATAGCCCCTGGAAAATACAGAACATGCAAAACTCGTGGAAACTGTCAGTTAAAACCCTAGACTAGTATGTTTTCATGTATCCTTTGGTGTCTAAAGTTCTAATAAAAGTTAACGTTATCCACCGTCAACACTTGGCCTTATTTGCAAACTGATCCATCAAAATAAAGTTTCTATGGAGTAAAAGTTATGTAATTGATCTCATCTCCTAAATCAATTGCATGCTCAACAATAAAATCAGTAAGTACTTGATCTTTCATGGCTCTCAAAGGCTCAAAAGTCGAGTCATATTCAATTAACGCATATGCCTTTTACCGATCCTTCCACTAAGGATTGGCCGATATAACATATGTTTAATTACATCGGCCTGACAAGCAACAACACATGTACTAGCTCACAAACAATGTCTCATCTTGGAACAAGCATAGTACAATGATAAGCATAATTTTTTAATATGGGCATACCTTGTCTCGGGATCAAGAAGATGACGACCAATATAAGCAATGACATATTCTTTACCATCATCCTCTTATGTCAACACAGCACCAATTATTTTCTCTTCGATAGCAATATATAATTTAAATGGAACACCTCTCCTTGGAGCACGAAGAACCGGTGGCGTTGACAAATATTCCTTAATCTTTTCAAATGCTTCTTGTTGCTTTGCCCCCAAGTAAATTCACTCTCATCCTTCAATCTCAATATGGGGGTGAAAGGAATAACTTTCCTAGACAAGTTAGCTATAAATCTCCTCAAACAGTTCACCTTTCTAAGAAACTTTTGCAAGTCTTTCTTACATGTAGGTGCCTGAACTTGCTTGATATTTTCTATTCTCTTGGGATCAACCTCTATGCCCTTCTCATGAATAATAAATACTAAGAATTTGCCCACCGATACACCAAAAGCATATTTAAGTGCATTCATCTTTAAACCATACCGACACATCCTCTCAAAAGCAAGAGGTAAATCGGCCAAATGAGAATTATTGGAAGCTAATTTGATCACAATATCATCAATATAAACTTCCATGATCATGCTAATTAAATCATGAAAGATCAAATTCATAGCACGCTGAATAGGTAGCACCAGTATTCTTTAATCCAAACGTCATGACAATCTACTCAAATAATCCAATAAATCCAGGACAAAGAAAGGCCATTTTAGAAGTATCCTCTTCGGACCATGAATATTTAATTGTAACCAGAGTTACCATCAAGAAAGGTAAGAATCTTATGTCCTAAAGCATCATTAATAAGCATATCGGCTATAGGCATCGGATACTTGTCTTTCGGAGTGGCTCTATTTAAATCTCTAAAATCAATGCAGACCTGGATCTTGTCCGAACCTTTCTTCTGAACGGGCACAATATTAGAGATCCACTCCGCATACCTACATGGACGAATAAATCCCGCTTCCAACAACCGATTAATTTCTTCTTTAATCCGGTTATAAATTTTAGCATGAAAGAAGCGAGGACGTTGCTTATCAGGCTAGAATCCAGGCTTAATGGGAAGCCAATGCTTAACAAGCTCTCGGCTCATTCCAGTCATCTCATTATAGCTCCATGGAAAGCAATCAAAATATTTTTTGAGAAGCGCGATCAACTCAGCTTTATAATCGGCTTTCAAATGAACGTCAGCCTTGGTATGGAACCATCCCCAATATCAACTTGCTCTAAAGGGTCGACCGACGTGAAACCTTGGTCCAACTTATTGAGCTCATCAAAATCATCAATTGTCTCACATACATCGGTTATGGAAGCCCGATATTGATCAACACGATGTTTTAACCATTCAATATTAGCATCCATTGCAAAAAATAATTACATCCAGATATTGAGCCAATTATCCATCGGCTTCAATGACACAGGCACAAAACCATCTTTGGTGACGCTAATTGTCGGGTACCAAAGTTTGGGGAACCCAACTTCGATGCAAAAACACACACTCCCAACACGGCCCGGCCCAGGTAAGGCCTGGCAGGAGCCCACGAAGACCGCGCCTACGGAGGCCCATGACGATGCTTGCATCAGCGCCAACCTACCCTCGGGCGCCAATTCTCTGATTCGCCCAAGCCTCCCCGAGAGGGCTCGGGAGAGCGGCACCCTCGGGCGCCAATTCTCCGATTCGCCTGAGCCTCCCCGAGAGGGCTCAGGAGAGCGGCACCCACGGGCGCCAATTCTCCGACTCGCCCGAACCTCCCCGAGAGGGCTCGGAGAGAGTGGCACCCTCGGGCGCCAACTCTCCAATTCGCCCGAACCTCCCCGAGAGGGCTCGGGAGAAGGGCACCCTCGGACGCCAATTCTCCGATTCGCCCGAGCTTCCCCATCCCCCTCGTGCGCAATCCCTCAAAGGCATCCAATGCTATAGTTGACATCAGCGGAGCAATCTTGGACCATAAGGGACCTCTCTGACCACTTTACAGGCATGGTCCCATCGAGAGGGCCCCTTGACACAACAGCGCCCTGAACACGCACGTTCGCCGTGCCAACTGCCCCTATCTCCTCTGGCGGGTGATCTGACGGTCCTCCTCCTCCCACGCCGCTACAGGGATAGTCAACCGTACGGCTCCCCGGGCTCACGAGGAGATTCGCCAACCACGACGGCGACTGCCATACCCTGGCCTCACGTGTGACACCAGGAAATGGGGGACGACAGTCGTCCAGCCAACCCAGGGGAATGGGCAAGCCTTACGACCGGTCTTGCCAACCCCCTGGAGAGAACCTCCTGGGGAAAAAGAAGCGCCCGAGGGAGGACACTCCCCCCGCTCTGTCCGATCGAGCCCCCGTTGGCTCCAAGGCTTCTCGAGCCTCGGGAGCTTGTACCCGGAGGTCAACCTATCTACTTGTTGCACTGTGCAGGGACAGACACGACAGCATGACATACCGCCATGCAGCCAACCATGACCAGCGCTGTGAGGTGCCTTGGAACTCACCAATAGAACAGTGGTGGATCAGCCGAATGACTAATGCCATGCCGACGAGGCGCCAAGACGAAGGCGTGGCTGACGATCGCCACCGGTCATCACCGACTCCGCCATGCCGAGTACTGTAACACAGGGCAACACATGTAACTCTAGCCCTTCCCTTGTGACTATAAGAGGAAGAGCAGAGGCCTAGCCTTAGAGATCTTCTCCAGTTCATGAGCTCTCGCACATATCTCATACTACGACAAGCAATCTGTACGCACATTAGACACTCACAAGAGACTTGAGAGCACTTCCCTCTCTTGCCCAGCTTGTAACCCCCTACTACTAAGCACCCCGGTGCAAGGCAACACGACTCTCCTCTCCACTAGACGTAGGGCCCTCTTGGCCTGAACCAGTATAATCCCCGTGTTCTCCCTTGCACACCACCCGTAACCTCAACCGCAAAAGCATAGATTTACTAGCCGGTGTTAGTCCCACTAAAACTAGCACCGACAGTTGGCGCGCCAGGTAGGGGGCTTTTTGTGTGTTGACTCAAGTTACGGATGGCTGACGTCTCCATGACGCTTCCCGCTGGCGCGGTGCTCCGATTCAGGGAGTCTTGAGTTCGCTGGCCACCGGCCACGGGCTCGAGATGAACCCGCGCCCTAGCCTGAGCCCCGCACCATCATCGTCCTGACTCCGGCCCATCATGCGGCCGGGGAAAGGACCACGGCGATGCTTCCGCCCGTCCCAGAGGACAAGGGGAACGCCGCACGCCGCGCTTCCTGGTGGACCAGGAGGAGGAGGCGCAACCGCGCCCACCAGCCCCTAGTCGCGGAAGGCGTGGCCAACCACGTGCCCCCAGTTGGGGACGCCAACTTGGCACCGCCTGCCACCACGACACCTCCGGCGCCGGCAGCTGCACACCCGTCAAGCGCCCAAAGGCTAGGCGGGGACGGGAACGCAGCGCCGATGGGTCTCTCTCTCCGCCCTCATGGCGGGAGGGGGATGACGCTGTCATCTCTCTTCGGGCTCCAGAGCGCTGTGGACGCCCACATCCGCGCGGTCCGCGACCTGTTGCATGACTTGGTGGAGACACCTGTCCACCTCCTCGAGCGCCTAGATGACCTCGTGGGCGACCACGTAGCCTCCCCACCGTCTTCTCCTGGGAGCAATCCCAGGGCGTATGGCGGGGAGGAGACCGACTCCACTGGCAGCCTCACTCCCCGAGAATACTCGGAGGAGTAGGAACGTCACGGTTGGACCTTGCCGTCCCGACGGGGCCTCAGCGACGATGATGACGAGTTCTGGGCGAGCGTGGACTTCACCGTCCACCCTGATGACTCATGGGAGGACGCCCCGAGCGTCGTCACCGACTCCGACCAGTCCTACGTTGACCCCACTCAGGAATGCTACCACTTGGTGCTCCCCGAAGACGGACGGGTGGAGGACGTCCATTCAGGGGATGACAATGACGTGCCTTCCCCGCTCCAGCCGCAGCACACCCCTTTGCTGGCCACACCGCGGCCGGCACGGTCAGCCCCGCCGCAGGACGCGGGGGCTGGGCCGTCTCGCCCCGCGCACCATGTAACACCCGAAAAATTGCATTCTTTTAAATAGTGGGGATTTATTTAATTATGCAATTAGTTGATCATTCCAATATAGGGAAATAATAATTTTTCTCAAATATAAAATCAAACCTAGGTCATACACATGTATGATGCATTCATGCTGGAGCATTTCTTCTTTGTACTGTTGTAGCTTATTTGAATTTTTTTCAAATATTTCAAAACCCAATTTGAAAATCCTTTTGGAAAATGAAATTAGAAAATAGAAAAGAGAAAAAAGGAAAAACCCTCCCCTCTCTGATTTTGGCCCGAGGGCCCAGTCCTCCTCTTCCTTTCGGCCTGCCCCCTCCCTTGCTTACTTGGGCCGAGGCCCAGCTAACTAGCCCGCCAGCCGGTGCAGCAAGCTGAGCGCCCCCTCTTCCCATCTTTGGATGACAGGCGGGCCCCACAGGGCAGTCCCTCTTCTCCTCCTTCCTTTCTTCTCCCCGGGGCGCCCAAAGCAGAGAGCCACGCCGCGACCGAGCACGCGCGCGCGGAGCATCCCTCTGCCGTGACTGCCAGCCCGACCCCAGCGCTCGGTGCTACCGACCTATGGGACCCACAGGACAGCCCCTCCCCTGTTTCCCTCTGCTGCTCGCCGAGAGTCCGACGCGGGCAAGAAAGAAAACGGCCGAAGCCGAGTTCGTCGCCGTGCCGAGAGTCCGACGCGAGAACGAACAGAGCGAGTTCGTCGCTCGCCGCCCTCGATTCGATCTCCTATATCCGAGGCGAACTCAACTCCCCTATCCCCATCGCCTCGGGACTATATAAGTCCAGGCGGGCCCCTATTTGCCGCCATCCAGCCCTAGCGGCATTGCCTCTTCCTGCCCTCGCGCGAACAGAGCCGCCGCTGCTCGAAGCTTTCCGCCGCCGGGATCCTCGGACGAGTCCTGATCTCCTACGCCTCCCTCGCGCCCCTATATAGGTCGGCCGAGCCCTGCCGTCCCTCCCCACAAGTTCCCGAGCAAGCCATGCCCTCCAATCTTGCCCTAGCCGCCGCCCCGAGCTCCGCCGTCGCCCCGAGCTCCGCCGCCGCCGTCGATTTCTCCTCGGGAAGACTTCTCCGTCGAAATTGGTTGTTCTCCAAGCTTCGCAGCAAGGTCAGGAACCTTTCCGACCCCTTCTCCCTCGGTTTTGTGCACTACAGCCATGATGCCGAGCTTCGCCGCCACCATAGTTCCGCCACCCAGCTCGCCGCATCCTCCCCGAGCTACCTCTGTGGCAACCGAAACCATAGATAGGTTCGGCTTGAACTCCTCTTGCTTCCCGACCAGGTCCCGAGGTGTGCCGAGCTTCCTAGCCCCGAAAACGCCGTCTCCGGCCATCTTGCCGGCGAGGAATCGGCCGGGCGCCGCCCGACTCCGGCGACCAAAGCCGCTCCTCTTTCCCCCGAGCTACCTGCGCCGTCCACGGCCGATCCAACGGCTCATAGTGAGAGATACCCTTTCGCCGGCACTTTTGCAAAAGAGCCCCTGAGCTTTTTAATGTTCTAACCCGCGGTCCTTTGGCGTATTTCTCAGATTACGCTTTCCTATTTAGAAAACGTATTTCCTCGGTTTTAATTCAAAAGGCGTTTTCAATATTTACAGATTTATCACTCAGTTTATTTCGGCCATATTTTATTCGTTTTAGCTCCAATTTGATCCGTTCAAGTCTCGTTAGATTCATAATTTTGTAATCTATCTAATGATGCTACTGATACTCATGTTTTCAACTTTTAAAATTTGAGATTAGATTTAATCTATTATTTTATTAAAGTAAAATTAGTTTATTTCATAACTTCTCCGTTTGAATTCCGATTTTCGTGATCTTTATATCGTTGGAATCGTAGCGACGCATAGATTATTTTTATACACTTTTCAATCTATTTTCCCACTGTTGGTGCACTATTTCTAATATAGATCTTGTTTGCTTCGTGTATGATTGCCTCGATGATTGTGTGGTGATTTTATGATCGAGTTCAGACGGTGAGCAATACGTAGGTGATCAAGAGTACATTGAGGATCCAAGTTCTCCAGAGCACTTTGATCAAGGCAAGTATAGCATGGGATCTTCCTTGTTATCCTATTCACCGTAATAATTGCATTCATGTGCATGTGTCTACCTTGATAACCATAAGTGCTACCTAGAATTGTTATCTTCTACCTTGTCACCTATGGGTTTATGCATTGGGTAGTCGATGCTAGCGCGCTACTGGAATCATGATCATGTAAACTGATTAATTGAATATGCAATAAAGATTAAAAGATGTCTTTTAGCAACATGGAACTAGGGGATTCGAGCATAGTTTTGTGGTGCTCAAAATCCTTCACCTTCGATAATGATCTGTAAGTATGACACCGGGATTGACAGTGCAACTATGAGGGTTACATGGCTCTGGTTTTAGTCAAGTATGGGTACTTTTTCTAGCTTGTTAGAGGTTACCGAAAGGCGTGATGGGACCTGACGACTCGGGTATAGTGCGGCTCCTGTCCGAGTGTGTATAACCTGCGTGACCTTGTGCCACGACGAAGGGGGGCTCTACATCTGCTTGCCGGGTTCCTAGCGGCCCTAACTTGTTAGACGGAGTACTTTGAAAGACTTCATAGTGAAACCCTGCTCGCTCACCTTGGTAGTGTTATGGGGCTAGCTACCCCGAGCAAATGGGGATCACGGCTCATAGTGAAAGTGCTCAACCTCTGCAGAGTGTAAAACTGGTATACTAGCCGAGCTCACGGTCACGAGCGGCCTTGGACGTCTTATGGAATAGTTATCTTTGGGGTGATGTTGACTTGTTGCTAATATAGTGTTGCTATTCATTAATTATGTTTACTATTGATCATGAATTATGGGCTATTCAACTTGTTGCTATCCAATTGCGTAAAAGATGCTTAATTAAAAGCAAACCGCTGTAAACCCGTGTCTATCCTTTTTGAGCCTCATAAACCCCATGTTATATTTGCTGAGTTCGACATGGACTCACTCTTGCTATTTTCCCCCACACCTCAGGAGAAGTTTAGGCTTGTGGTCAACCAGTCAGTTGTGTCCCTGTGGAGTTGGTGTCTACACGCGAAGATCGGAGTGTCTTTCCGCTGTTTGCTTCTTAAAGGTTATACTCTAATTATTACTACGTTATGTATTTGATCATTGCCTTTTGATATTACCTTGTATTTGTCGGCTTATGTGTGTGACTGATCCTGGGGCGCACATAAGGTTATGCATTCAATTTTATCCTTAAAATTGGGTGTGACACACCAGTCTCTGCAGCTAGAGCAGCTCCAGGAACTGGAAGCGCGGATGGATGAGGACCGCCTATGCCTCACCCAGCTGCGAGCCGCGCTTGAGTGCGAGGAGCGGCAACGCACCGGCGGAGCAGCTCGTCGCCGGGCTCGGGACGTTCAGGCTCGTATCATCACCGACGATGGAGCCAGAACACCAGGAGCCCTGCCTCGAGCAAGCCGCAAGCTCACAGAGGCGGCAATCCTGCTCCGGAGCATGCCTGAGCCCTCCACCGAAGAGGCACGGCAGCTCCAGAACCAGCTCAAGGATCTCTTGGAGGATGCGGCCATCCTCCAGGCGGAAAGCTCAGCGTCATGCCATCGTGGTGTTGAAAGCCACCAACGTGGCGGCGCGGCGCGCCAAGAGTGCGAGGCCTCGGTGCATCCCGAGGCCCCGAGGGCCCCGTTGGTTCACCAACGGCTTGGTAAGGACGTCGACGTCCGAGCCATCCTTCAAGCCCGCGGTCGGCGAATGACCGATGGAGCCGCGTGAGGCTACCATGAATCGGGGTGGGCGCTATGACTCGGATGAGGACCGCGAGCCCTCATCCGAGCCCTCGGGTCCTCGCGTCTTCAGCGAGGCCATCCGAAGGGCTAGATTCCCGCCCCGGTTCCGACAACTGGCCAACATAGCCAAATATTCGGGGGAAACCAATCCCGAACTATGGCTTGCGGATTATCGTCTTGCGTGCCAGCTCGGCAGTGCGCAGGATGATCTTATCATCATCCGCAACCTACCCCTGTTCCTTGCCGACTCAGCAAGAGCTTGGCAGGAACATCTCCCCCCGCGGTTGATCTTTGACTGGAGGGATCTGGTCAAGATCTTCGTAGGGAACTTCCAGGGCACGTACGTGTGCCCTGGCAATTCCTGGGACCTCAGAAGCTGCAAGCAGAAGCCGGGCGAGTCCCTCAGGGACTACATCCGGCGGTTCTCCAAGCAGTACAATGAGCTGCCCCATGTCGCCGATTCCGACGTCGTCGGAGTGTTCGCTGCAGGAACTTCCTGCAAAGAGCTCGTCAATGAGCTCGGATGCTAAACCCCCACCAGCGTTTTCGAGCTCATGAAGATATCAACCAGCTTCACCTCGGGGGACGAGGCGGTAGGAGCCCTCTTCTCCGACCCCAAGGGCAAACGGAAGGAGGAGGCCCCGCGAAGGCACCTCTTCCCGAGGCCCAAACAGCAATAAAAAGAATGGAAAGGGAAAGGCTCCCCTCCGCGGCGACTCGCTCGTGGCAGCATCCCAGCCCAAGAGGGAACAACCCCCTCGGGGCCACTTCGATGAGATGCTCAGCAAGCCGTGCCCTTATCACCAGGATCCGGTGCATCACACGCTTGGGCAGTGCGTGATGCTCCAGAAGGATTACGGCCGGTAGGCATTCCGGGACACCGCCGGCAAGAAGCCTACCGAGGACAAGGAGGACAAGGACGGGAAGGACGACGAGTTCCCTCCCATCGACAAGTGCCTCATGATCTTTGGCGGACCCGGGACCGCTCCTACGCCGTGGCAGCGAAAGCGCGAGCGCAGGGAGGTCTATTCCGTCGGACCAGCGACACTGCGCTTCCTCGACTGGTCCCACGACGCCATCACCTTCAGCGGGGTGATCACCCGGACTACGTCCCTTAACCGGGACGTTACCCACTCGTTGTCGACCCCGTCGTCGGCAACACGAGGCTTTCCAAAGTCCTCATGGACAGAGGCAACGGCCTCAACATTCTCTACGCTGAGACCCTAGACTTGATGGGGATCAGCCGCTCGCTCCTCCGAGCCACGATGTCCCCGTTCCACGGGATAATGCCCGGGAAGAGCGTGCAACCCCTCGGGCAGATCGATCTGCCCGTCTACTTCGGGACTCCTGATAACTTTAGGAAGGAGGTCCTGACTTTTGAGGTGGTAGGCTTCCACGGCACCTACCACGCCATCCTCGGGAGGCCATGCTACGCCAAATTTATGGCAGTCCCGAACTACACCTACCTCAAGCTCAAATTGCGGGGGCCAAAGGGGGTGATCACCATTGGCGCTTCCTACCAGCACGCGTACCAGTGTGATGTCGAGTGCTGCGAGTACGCCGACACGCTGGTGGAGTTCGAGGCCCTCATTACTGACCTCGAAAGGATGGAAAAGGAGGTCTTCGACCCCAAGAAGGCCACGGGCACCTTTGAGCCCGCTGAGGGGGTGAAGGAGGTGCCCCTCAACCCGAGCTCCCCCGACGGCAAGGTGCTGATGGTCAGCACCACCCTTGACCCGAAATAGGAGGCCGTGCTCGTCAACTTCCTCCGCAAACACGCCGACGTGTTTGCGTGGAGTCCCTCGGATATGCCAGGCATCCCGAGGAGGTCGCCGAGTACTCCTTGGACATCCAGGCCGGGTCCAAGCTGGTGAAGCAGCGCCTGCGCCGATTCGACGAGGAGAAGCGCCGGGCCATCCGGGAGGAGGTGCAGAAGCTTTTGGCGGCCGGATTCATCAAGGAGGTCTTCCATCCAGAGTGGTTAGCTAATCCTGTTTTGGTTAAAAAGAAAAAAGAAAAATGGAGAATGTGTGTTGATTACACTAGTTTAAATAAAGCTTGTCCTAAGTATCCATTTTCATTACCTCGCATTGACCAAATAGTTGATTCCACTGCTGGCTGTGAGCAACTTTGCTTTCTTGATGCATATTCCGGCTACCATCAGATTCGCATGAAAGAGTCCGACGAATTAGCGACTTCTTTCATTACCCCTTTCGGCACATATTGTTACGTAACCATGCCATTTGGCCCCAAAAACGCGGGCGCAACTTACCAGCGTTGCATGCTCAAAGTTTTTGGGGACCTCATCGGGCGGACCGTTGAGGCTTACGTAGATGATATAGTGATAAAATCTAGGAAGGCAAGCGACTTAGTAGCTGACCTAGAAGAGGCGTTCGAATGCCTCAAAAAGTGAAACATAAAGCTAAACCCCGAGAAGTGTGTTTTCGGGGTCCCTCGGGGCATGCTCCTCGGGTTCATCATCTCCGAGCATGGCATCGAAGCCAACCCGTAGAAGATATTGGCCATCACACAGATGGGACCGATTCGGATCCTTAAGGGTGTGCAAAAGCTCATTGGATGTCTCGCGGCCTTGAGTCATTTCATCTCAAGGCTCGGCGAAAAGGGACTACCCTTGTATCGGTTGCTAAAGAAAAACGAGCACTTTACCTGGACCACCGAGGCCCAGGAAGCCCTTGAAAGGCTGAAGGCTCTGCTTTCAAAAGCACCAGTTCTTGTGCCTCCTATGAAAGAGGAGAATCTCTTGCTGTATGTCGCTGCTACTAACCAAGTTGTGAGCGCAGCAATTGTTGTAGAACGGCTAGAAGAAGGGCACGCCTTACAGGTATAGCGGCCGGTCTAGTTCATCAGCGAGGTCTTGTCCGAGACCAAGACATGCTACCCTCAGATCCAGAAGCTGGTGTACGCGATCATTCTTGCTCGGCGCAAATTGCAGCACTACTTCGAATCCCATCCCGTCACCGTGGTATCGTCCTTCCCCCTCGGGGAGGTGATCCAGAATCGGGAGACGACTGGGAGGATCGCTAAATAGGCTATCGAGCACATGGGCGATGGCATCACCTACGCGCCTGTTGGCGCAAAAAGTGGTTCCCTAAGCCCAACACACCAGCGAAGCCATAAACGACCCTTGAAGGTAGTAGAGCTCTCGCAGATCCAGCTAGCTTCGAACCCGGTCTGAGAGTGTCAGTAACACCCAAGCGTGCCAGTCAATTTGACCTGTAATTGACAAGGAAGCAGATATAATCAGTAACCCAAGGCGGAACTAACTGGTGAGTCCAGATAGTTCCAACTGTACGGGTCAAAGAGCCAGTATAATCGGAGATCGACTAGAAAGCCGATTCCGTCATGTTATGAACCGATAGTATAATAATGAAGTAAAACGACTATCAGGATACTCATATGAAGATAATAACGTACTAGCCGATCTAATTCAGTTAATGTGTATAAAAGAAAATAGATTACGTGTACAGATCTGATCTGTACACCAAACAAGCAGAGATCTACTAAAGCTGGTCTAGAAGGCCAGCGGCTTCAGTAAACCCTCTTCGCTAAATTCACCAAGTCTGCGTTCACCTGGTCTAACGGCCAGCGGGCTTCTACAAACCTAGCAAACAAAGCTAGATCGTTTGATATCCAAATAAGTCTATATACACGATCTATTCGTGAAAGCATAACTGAATCGGCTCTTTAGCCGATGCAGGGTCCATGAAGCACGAACGAATGCTAGCGCAGTCATAAACAGACTTCAAATTAAAACAAGTCTAATCTAGTGAAAAACTTATTTAGGTTAAACCTGTTCCACCGGATGACACTCAGTTTAACTTAAACAAGGACACGAAAACAAGACTTACGATAACCTCAGAACTACTTATGTCTCAACTAGCACCGAACGCACAACATGTAATGAATAAGATTGATAGGGAATTAGCCGATGTAAGCATGGAACCGATCATTATGGTAAAATAAGCATAAGAAAGCATAAATGACGATCAGATTCAAGTGAATCTAAGGCCAAATCTATCAATCTTGATCGGGCAGAGAGATGTTATATTGATAAATAAACAATAAACAACAGATAACATCTTGATAACTTAATGAATCTAACCAAATTGCCATATTTAGCTAGAGCCGATAACTAATCCATGCGTGCAAACCATCTCAATCTATAGCCTGTCTACCAGATGACATTAACTAATAGATTAATCAAGCAAACAAACGCGAATCGATAACTAATCCGCGCGTGAAAACCGTCCTAATCTGCATCTCGTCCACCGGATGACGGTTAACACAGAATGATCGGGTAAACCAGTGTGAATCATCCTTGACTCACTATGCTTCCCGCGTCCACCGGATGACGCCAAAGAAACAGAGCTTAGCAAGGACCCTGGTTCGCCATGCTTCCACGTCCACCGGATGACGCTAAAAGAACATAGTTTAACAGGGGGTTGACGATACTTACAAGCAAGCCTGCGTACACCGGATGACACCCAGCCTGGATGAAGTAACTCGCCGGACTCGACTGACTCTAGAGTTTGTTGGCCAGAGCTGGAAGTTGTGTTGTATTGATGTTGTTGTGTTTGATTACAATGGCTGAGGGTTTGTATTTATACCCTGAGCGTAGATAGAATCCTAGTCGAATTACAACTCATCAATAGATAAGGAAACTAACAAACTATCCTATATCTAAGGTAACTTGGAGTCCCACCTTCCCTTTCATAACGGACTCCGATCGTGATCGCATCTTGGCGGCGCGGACTCTGGATGACGTCATCAATACCGACGCTGCACGCCTCCTGTCACCTTGACCCGATAACCGATTCACCGTGCAATCGGCTATTTTCCTTCCTTCCGCTGGACGGAATCTGCTTCTGAGATCGGCTATTGGCTATCTTCCTCTGGTATCGGCTATCGGCTCCCAGCCCAAAATTTGGTGTTAACAGTGCCACGCAAAGCCATTAAGTCCCAGGTGCTTGCGGACTTCATGGCAGAGTGGACCGAGACGCAGCTACCGCCATTCCCGACCCACGAAGAGTATTGGGTCATGTACTTCGACGGGTCGATGATGAAGACCGGTGTCGGCGCAGGCATCAGTCTTCGTCTTGCCCCTTGGGGTCTGGCTTAAGTACTTGCTGCGGCTGCACTTCACGGCCTCCAACAACGTGGCCGAATACGAGGCTCTAGTCAACGGTCTCCACATCGCCATCGAGCTCGGGATCCGGCGCCTCAAGGTCCGAGGGGACTCCCAGCTCGTCGTGGACCAGGTCATGAAGGAGTCGACGTGCCAGAACCCCAAGATGGCCACCTACTGCAAGCTGGTGTGGTTGCTCGAGGAAAAATTCGACGGCCTCGAGCTCAACCACATCGCGCGTCGCTACAACGAAGAGGCCGACGAGTTGGCAAAAATCGCATCTGAAAGGGCTACGGTCCCGACGGGCGTGTTTGCTAACGACCTCCACAAGCCCTCGGTCAGTGTTGATCCCTCGGGGGCCAAGGGGAAGAAGACCCTCGAGGCCCCGGGAGAACTTGGATCGTCTTCAAGCCACGCAAGCCCCTCGGGGACTGCCAACCCCTCCGACAAAGGGGAGCCACCCGAGACTCTGGCTGAAGATGGCGACGAAGCCGAGGCGATGGAGATCGAAGCCGAGATGGATGGCGACGAACCGGACTAGTCGCGAGCCGCTGGTCAGCTGGCTTGTCCGAGGAATCTTACCCTCGGACAAAACCAGAGCACGATGGCAGGCACGTAAAGCCAAGTCTTTCGCGATGTTTGACGGCGACCTCTATCGACGGAGTCCCTTGGGCGTCCTCCAGCGGTGCATTCCCTTCAGTCAAGGCAAACGCCTGCTTGAAGAGATACACGCCGGAGCCTGCGGTCACTACGCCGCCCTAAGAACTCTAGTCGGTAACGCCTTTCGACAAGGCTTCTACTGGCCAACCGCCGTGGCCGATGCTACCGAGGTGGTACGCTCCTGTGAGGGATGCCAGTACTATGCTCGGCAGACACATCTCCCGGCCCAAACTCTCCAGACGCTCTCCCTCACTTGGCCATTCACCGTATGGGGACTGGAACTTGTCGGGCCCCTCCAAAAGGCGCCCGAGGGCTTCACCCACTTACTTGTCACCATTGACAAGTTCTCAAAGTGGATCGAGGCTCAGCCGATCGCCCAAATTAGCTTGGCACAAGCGGTGTTATTCTTCACTGACATTGCCCACCGTTTTGGTGTCCCGAACTCCATCATCACCGACAACGGCACGTAGTTCACCGGAAAGAAATTTCTGGCCTTCTGCGACAAGTACCACATACGAGTGGACTGGGCGGCCGTAGCCCACCCAAGAACGAATGGCCAAGTAGAACATGCCAATGGCATGATTCTCCAAGGCCTTAAGCCGAGAATCTTCAACATATTAAACAAGTTCGGCAAGAGGTGGCTGACAGAGCTCCCGGCAGTGATATGGAGCCTAAGGACTACGCCAAGCCGAGCCACGGGCTTCACGCCCTTCTTCTTGGTGTACGGTGCCGAGGCCGTCCTCCCCAAGGACCTGGAGTACGGCGCCCCGAGGATTCGAGCTTACGATGAACAGGGCAATCAAACTTCCCACGAAGACGCGCTGGACCAAGTTGACGAAGCTCGGGACATGGCCCTGTTGCACTCGGCCAAGTACCAGCAGCCACTACGTAAGTACCATGCTCGGCGCGTCTGGGGCCGAGCCTTCAGCGTAGGCAGCTTGGTACTGCGGCTCAGGTAGGACAACAAAGGGCGCCACAAGCTCACACCACCGTGGGAAGGGCCATTCATCATCGCCTAGGTGCTACGTCCCGGCACGTACAAGCTCGCGAACGAGATGGGCGAGGTCTACAGCAACGCTTGGAACAACGAACAGCTACGTCGTTTCTATCCTTAAAATCCCGAGCATTGTGCAATTTGTAAAATCTTGAAATCAATAAAAAGAGACCCGAGTTCTACTCTTTTTTACTTGATTTTTAGATTTTCGATCCGAGCCTACACTCGGGAGTGAAATGACCTTTCATTTCACCGTGCATTAAAAAAGAGAGGCTCGGCCTAACCTACGGAAAGGCCGACCCTCCCTCGGGGGCTAGGACGGCGGGAACCCCCGAACTCTCGCGAGCCTCAACGATTTTGAAAAAATTTCAAAACCCGTTGAAATCGTTTCTCCCTAAAATGCTTCCCTCCTAAAACCAAGCATGAACTTATAAGATTCGGAAGAGTGAGAGAAGTCCCAGAGAACAGAGCCAGCCGAGTCGAGTAGACTGCTTACGCCCCAGGGCTACAGCATCTCCCCTCACCACTCCGCGTTCGAAGGCTAACTCGCACTCGGAAGAAAACTTATAGGATCTACGCTCGGCAAAGGGAGGAGGCTCGGGAAGAAACAACTAAGCTTTCTCTCCAAGGATTCTTTCTGCCAAAGCTCCTAGGACATCGGCTGCGTTTACGCCACTAAAGCTACGACAACCGAAAAATATCCCCCGAGGCTCGATGGCCCGGGCACAGGATCGGCAAGAAAAGACGCCTAAGAAAAAAGAACGAAACGAAACAAACATACAGCAAATATTTACATATATATAAATGCCACGAAGGGCCACATTGTTTGTTTCCTCCCAGCCACTCACGAAAAATTACTTTTTATAAGGGCACTACGGCCCGGCTGTTCTTCATGGCAGGTTCAGGGGAGGGAGTTCGACTTTGGCTTCGAAGAGGCCCGCCAGCGCTTCTCCTGGCTCCTTCATCTAATCCTCCAATGCCAGGAGCTTGGCGTTGTCGGCCTCAAGGAAGCCCTCGCGGACAGGGCCGGCGTCAAAATTCCCATAGTGGGACTTTATGACCGCTAGTGTCTTCTGGACGCCCGTCAATAGGGCCTCCTTGACCCGGCCGCCGACGCTGCCATAAAGTGCCTCCAGCCGGCTCCAGAGCGACATCCCCGAGGGTTCCCCACCGGTGCCGATGGAGTCACACAGCGCGCGCGCCGCCTTCTGCAGTTCCAGGTGGTCGGCCGCCTCGCCGTCGTAAGCCGCCTGCAGAACTGCGGGAGCAAAACATGGAGGTGAACAAAGACACAGCATGCAACCAAGGCGAACGGAATGGAAAAGCACAACACTGCACATACCGCCAGCCTCTTCCTGAGCCTTCTGGGCCTCCTTCCGGGCCAAGTCCGCCGTGCCAACCGCCAGACGCAACGCCTCCTAACTGTCACTCAGGTCGAGAGCCAAGGCCTCAGCGAGAGAAGTCTTCTCGGTGGTAAGCTGTCGGGCGGCGTCGCGCTTCCTCGTCGCCTCGGCCAGGGCGCCCTCTAGGTCCAGCACCCGTGCTGCCGAGGCAGCGGCTTGGCCCTTCGCCTCCGTGACCTCCTCCTTCAAGATGGTGTTGTCAACACTCGCTTCGGCGAGCTTGGAGGTCACGGCGGTGAGCTCGCCCTGGGCACGGGCAAGGGCTTTCCCCTTAAGGTCAAGCTACTTCTAGAGGCTGAGTCCGCCGTGGAGGAAGCGGGACTTGTCCCGAGAGGTATGCATGAGGTCCTGGAAAGGAGAGAGGAACGGAGACGGTAAAAACAATGCTCATACGCAGGAAAAGTTACAAGGCACGGGGGCTCACCTGAAGCTGGGCCAAGAGCTCCGTCTCGAGGACCTCGGCGATCGCGCGGAGACCCACCGCCGAGCTGAACCCGAGCTCCTGAACGGCATCCCATTTGGAAGCCTCGAGGTCGTCCCGGAGCGAGAAGACTGGGCGGCGCTTGAGGATCCGCCTGGTCCGCCCACTCGATCCGGGAGGCGGTCAAATCCCGAGGATGGGGCTGCCTCAGTGCCAACGCCCAGGGACCTTCCTCGCGAGTGGGGGGAGCCCCTACGTCGACGTCCACGACCGCCGAGCCCGCGGCGGCAGGCTCCGTGGGGGCGGCATCGGCTGGCGCCCCCGAGGCACCTCCAGAACTGACGACCGAGGCCTCGAGAGCCCGCGCTGGCGCTACCTCCAGGTCGATGACGGGCGCGATGACGGCAGCCACGGCCTGAACGTCCCCTCCCGAAGGAGGAACCTCGGACGCCACGGCCGGGCCGTGGGGGGACGGATTTCCTCGTCCGTCAACCAGGGCGCTCTCCCCGGCCGTGTTGTGGCCCTGCACCTTCAGGACCTTCAGGTGTGACACCTAAAGGTTCGACCCTGAGCGTTTCTGAAGCAACGAAGGAAGAAAGGAACATTCAGACAAGATCTCCAACGAAAGGAATTACAGGTAAAGACACCTACCTCGTCTTAGGAACCACCCTCATCTTCTTCGCCGCCCCCGCGCTCGACGAGGCGACGGACGGCTTGGGCCGCTCTAGCAGCGGAGTAGGCACCACCTCGGTGTCCAGGCCAGCACCGCCCCGTGGTGAGGGCCCTGCCTGGGCAGCAAGGGTAACCTCGATGTCGCCGGCCCCTCGGCGGGGAAGCTTGAGTCTGGGAGGACCCCAGCTCAGGTTCCGGCGCCTTGGCGCGGGACGGCTCCGGCTCCGACAGGTCTCTGCTCACCGCTCCTCCCGCCTTCGGCCATCACGCCAATCAACGACACGTCGGAGGGGATGGTGCGCGGAAACAGTATCCCGCCGGTCCCGCCGGCTAGCAGCCACAGCTTGGCTCGAGCGCCGGGTCTAGGGCCCGTTCCCGGCCCCTCCAGCGAGCCCCTCGCGGCCGCTGGAAGGCGGAGCTGTGGCTCCGATAGTCACACTGCCAGAGACCGCGCCTTCAGACGCGGACTCTGGCAGTTTTGCCTGGGGGCTCGGGTCACGAGCCCCGGCACATCCGCCGGCGGACGCCGACATTGGAGCCTTCCCAGGCTCGTCGGTGCCCACTGCGGGCTTTGTGGCCACGAGGGGCCAGTCGAACACCATGAAGTCAAATTCTTCTTCTTCTTCTTAATCCTCCTCATCATCTTCCTCGGAGAAGGTGTCCTCCTTCTAGCTCCCCCGCCTCCTTATGGCGACGGCGGCGCTGGGAGGATTCCTCCGTCTTCCGAGCCCTCTTCTGCTTCAGCGCAGTCTTCTGGTCTTTCTCCGCCTTCGCTGCCTCGTCCCGAAGGCGGTTCTGGGTTCGCTGAACATTGTCCTCCGGGACAGGCGGAAGGGAAGGCTTCCCGGTCCTTGAAAGACCCTGCGATGGAAGAAATCAGGAAAAACACAGAGGAACCGCAAACTCGACGGAGCGGATGATGCTCACCAGCGCGATGAAGCCCATGCGGGGGCGCATGGGTATCTGGTTCAGCTCGTCCCAGGTATGGTAACCACCCACCATGTACTTGACACGGCGCATGATCTCTTGTTGGCCGAGGTCCCGGGGCAGCATCGCTGTGCCCTCCCGTGGCATCCCGATGAGCATCTGGTACAGCGCCAGCCTGCGGTCCATCAGCGGTAGCACCGTCCGCGCATGGAACTGCGCCGGCACGGCGGCTCCCGTGAGACCCCGGTCGTGCAGCGTCTGGAGTGCTTCGAAGTAGGCGTTTAGGTGCTTGGCCTCCTCAGATAGGCACCCCACTCCCACTGAGGGAGGGGAGTGATGAACGCCCTTCCCGTATATTTGGGGATGGCGTCCTCATCGTTGCGGAGGTAGAACCAGCCGTGGTGCCAGCCCAGTGTTGGAGGAGGGGGCCTTGCAGGGGATGTACTCGCCGGAGCGGAACACGAGACCATAGCCCCCTGCGCTGTGGGATCTCCCACGGCTTCTTCGAACCGGCCACCTTGGTGTACCAGTACGACGTGGGAGATACGGCGCCATTGGTTCCAGTGCGGGGGTACCCTGAGGTAGCCCTCGCACAGGGCGGCGAAGATCGACGCCTGCGTGATGGAGTTGGGGGTGAGGTTGTGGAGCTCCAGCCCGTGGTTGAAGAGCAGCGCCCGGTAGGACCGGCTTGGCGGCGACCCGAGCCCGTGCTCTTGGTAAGCAATGAAGCTCACCACGTACCCCTCGTCGGGCTTCGGCTCATCGTGGTCCTCCGACGGCACGACCCACTCCGGGCGCTCCGCGTCGGTGCGGGGGCGCAGGAGCCCCAGCTCCACGAGCTGCTCCAGATTCGCCTCCTCCATGGTGCTACGTGGCCACGGCTCCAGCCTGAGAATGCCTGTGGCAGCGGCAGCGGCATTGGTGCAAACAGGGGAGGAAGACATGGCAAACTGGGGAAGAAGAACAGTGGAGAGACAAAGGATGTCGGCCACGGCGGAGCTTCTCACTCGAGCGAGCAGCGAAGGCGAGAAGGTGGATGGCGGAAGCAGGAAGGCGAACGCCTGCGCGAGCGAATGGCTAGGGTTGAAAAAAAAATCCTGAGTTTTTCTTGTATACTCAGGCGGCGGATCGTGGGCGGATACGGAGAATCCGTCGCATTAACTGCGCGGGGCCCGCCACGATCCCCACATCGCCGCCAGCCTCGCGCACACAACCACCTTGACTGCGCCGAACCGTCGCGTCCGTCAGGCTGCGCGCCTCAAAAGGTGAGCCGGAATCATTACTCCCGCCCGCCTCAATTCTGCCGATACATTCGCGTTCTCGACGAAGGAACCTCGGGCTCAGACGCCCGTTACGTTCCTAGGGGATCGAAGACTGGCCCACAGTGGCTCGAATAGTCACCCCAGGGAAGCTGAGTAAGGGACAGCTAGCGGATGGATCACGAAAACGGCCCGAGCGTCATAAGGGACATCCCGTGCTGTGTCCAAGTCCCAGTAGTGAGTCGATTACGTGGAATCCCTCCGTGAGAGGCATCAGGCCCTCGGGACCCGTCGAAGGGACCCGACATCCACTAATTGACCCTCAGGAAACATTTAGAGTGTGCTCAGGCCACTAGCCGACCCCCAACTAACGGGGCACGGACCTCCACTTGGACCAACCCGTTTGTAGCTCACCGGAAAAGCCGACTCGTGCCCCAACGGGGAAGTCGCGCAAGACCAAACCTTCCTCTTCCTGGAAAAAGAGCGTGAAGGTCGATTTAAAAAGACAGGGAAGAGCCCGATCGACCTCCGATACGAAAACGGAGGCTCGGGCACTTACCCTGCACCTTGAAAAAACCACCGAACGACCTCCCTTACACGATGGGAGCCTCGGGGGCTCCGCTTCCAAGGGAACAACTCCCCTAAATAAATCAAATAACACCCGAGGACTAATAATCACGATTTTAAGCCTTTGGAGGGGTATAACATCCCTCCAAAGCCTCGGGGGCTACACCCGGCGGGTGCGCTCACCTACCGGAAAAAACAACCTATACTTCATCTCCTCGACGGGAAGAACCAGCTTGAACCTGTGGAGGAGTGCCTTCACTCCGCCACAGGCTCGGGGGCTACTGTCGGGTACCAAAGTTTGGGGTACCTAACTTCGATGCAAAAACACAAACTCCCAACACGGCCCGGCCTAGGTAAGGCCGGCAGGAGCCCACGAAGACCATGCCTACGGAGGCCCATGACGATGCTGCATCAGCGCCAACCTACCCTCGGGCGCCAATTCTCCGATTCGCCCGAGCCTCCCCGAGAGGGCTCGGGAGAGCGGCATCCTCGGGCGCCAATTCTCCGATTCGCCCGAGCCACCCCGAGAGGGCTCGGGAGAGCGGCACCCTCGGGCGCCAATTCTCCGATTCCCCCGAGCCTCCCCAAGAGGGCTCGGGAGAGTGGCACCCTCGGACGCCAATTCTCCGATTCGCCTGAGCTTCCCCATCCCCCTCGAGAGCAATTCCCTCAAAGGCATCCAATGCATAGTTGACGTTAGCGGAGCAATCTTGGACCACAAGGGACTTCTCTGACCACTTTACAGGCATGGTCTTATCGGGAGGGCCCCTTGACACAACAGCGCCCCGAACGCGCATGTTCGCCGTACCAACTGCCCTACCTCCTCTGGCGGGTGATCTGACGGTCCTCCTCCTCCCATGCCACTATAGGGACAGTCAACTGTATGGCTCCCCAGACTAACGAGGAGATTCGCCAACCACGACGGCGACTGCCATACCCCAGCCTCACGTGTGACACCAAGAAATGGGGGACGACATTCTTCCGGCCAACCCAGGGGAATGGGCAAGCCTTACGACCGGTCTTGCCAACCCCCTGGAGAGAACCTCCCAGGGAAAAGAAGCACCCGAGGGAGGACACTCCCCCCGCTCTGTCCCATCGAGCCCCCGATGGCACCAAGGCTTCCCGAGCCTCGGGGGCTTGTACCCGGAGGCCAACCTATCTACTCGTTGCACTGTGCAGGGACGGACATGATAGCATGACGTACCGCCATGCAGCCAACCATGACCAGCACTGTGAGGTGCCTTGGAACTCACCAATAGAACAGTGGTGGATCAGCCGAATGACTAATGCCATGCCTACGAGGCGCCAAGACGAAGGCGTGGCTGACGATCGCCACCTGTCATCACCGACTCTGCCATGCCGAGTACTGTAACACAGGGCAACACATGTAACTCTAACCCTTCCCTTGTGACTATAAAAGGGAGAGCAGAGGCCAGCCTTAGAGATCTTCTCCAGTTCACGAGCTCTCGCACATATCTCATACTACGACAAGCAATCTGTACGCACTTAGACACTCACAAGAGACTTGGGAGCACTTCCCTCTCTCGCCCAGCTTGTAACCCCCTACTACAAGCACCCCGGTGTAAGGCAACACGACTCTTCTCTCCACTAGACGTAGGGCCCTCTTGGCCTGAACCAGTATAAACCCCGTGTTCTCCCTTGCACACCACCCGTAACCTCAACCGCGAAACACAGATTTACTAGCCGGTGTTAGCTCCGCTAAAACTAGCACCGACACTAATAAACTCAACGCCAGACAAATCATAGCCAGATAAGTAAGCAATACCATCGTGCCCCCCAAGTGAAGGAGCATCGGCCGTAGCAACGAAGGCCAATAAATTAGCATGAACAACCTCAACTTGGTCTCTCACCAATTGAATCAAGAACTGGTGCAAACTAGATGGGACACAACGATTGGCATGAATCTAATCGCGGCCAAGGATGATATTATAGCTACCTTGCAACTCGGCAACGAAGAATGCAATAGCCAACGTCTTGCTGCCGATAGTAACCTCCATCGTCGCTGCTCCCAAAGCTGGAATTGGATCGCCGCCTCCAACTACGCTGATCGTCATGTTGGTCTTCACCAATTCTTCGTCCATGCCGCCAAGCATCTTGTAAAAAGAATGCGGCATCAAGTTCGTTATCCACCAACATGTTGTGGACTGGTGTGCCGTTGATGTGCCCCTTGATATGCAATGGCAGAAGATGATTAATAGAATCCTTCCGGCTTCTTGAATATGGCATCTTGAGCGGCAAAACAAAACTAAGCCGTCACCGAACCCTCATCTTCATTGATTACATAATAATCGGAAGACAAATAAATGACATTAAGTTTGGCACACAGCGGCATCGGCTCATAGTCCATCATCTCCTCATCTTCCCCTGCGTCCCCAGAACCTGAAACAACAGAGCAAACAACAGCAGAACCCAACTTCACTAAAACAGAACTGACGGCGGCAGCAGCGGGTGAAGCCACGAAACACGACCTAGCCGGGTTGGACCCGGCCTAGCCGGCTTCTGGACAACCCGGCTTGACCGGCTCTGACCTGGCCTGGCTGGGTTCTGCGTCCTACACAAAACTGGCCCCTGGTAGCTCCTCCTTTCCAGCAACCCCTTCTGCTGACTTTGCAAAACACGCTGGATCACTTCCTTTTGCTTTCTGCGGAAAAATTGGATGCGAAGCATTGAATATATCTTCTCTCATCTTTTCCAACTTCTCCCTCTTTTGTTGGCTTTGACACGCCTGCTGCAACTTTCGTCGTTGTGTCTTGGTCAATCCCGATGGGCAACACTTTGGTTGTAAGTATTTTGGATCTACCGGCTTCTTCTCCACAACCTTGGTGGCAACCTCCGGGGCGACAGAAGATGGACCCTCAATTCTCATTGGCTCGTCGTTGTTAACAATTGGCACCTCTTGTGAGCCAATAAGAACTATCACTGAAGGTGCTTCCTTCGGTGGTTGCATAATAGGAGAAATGATGATAGACTCCACAGCCTTCTTGGGCACATATACTTGTCGTATTGGAGCCTTCTCTTTCCCATCACCAACCAAGGGTCTCACCGGCGGTGGCGGAAGCGAGGGACCTTGGCTAGCATTGTTAGAGCTCAATTGCCCATAGCTCAATCGGCAGAATACGGACTACACGGGTGCTCTATTCATCGGTTGATGCTGCATAAGCGAAGGATATAGCACAAAAACTTCGTTGGGCCCCCAATATGGCTGAGATAGAGGAGGAGGACCCCACCGAGAGACACGGGGATGAACCACTTCTTGTGCCGGAGTTACCACCGAAGCCACCGTCGTCTTCTTTGGTTGGTCATCTCGCTTCGGCGGTGTAAGCTCTCTTTTTTTTAATGGCCAATCCTGAGAATCGGCCTTTTGTCACTGGTATTTTTTCATGAGCCGGTCAAACTGTGCAAAGCTTCTTGGAATGAATTTTTCCTTATTCGAATTCGCATTCGTCTTCCAAGTATCGATCTCTAGGCGCTTTGGGACGAACGTCTTGATCACCTGAACACCACCAGCATCGGCGACATTGGAAGCACCAGAGGAGGACGAGGCAACACAATCACCAAACCCGGTCCATCCACCTCTTGCACCCGGCCCGGCCGCCGACCGTATCTAGCTTGGCCGGGTTGCCGACTAGGCCGGGTCCTGAAACCGACCTGGCCGGCCTCTGCTGTGCGGCCGTAACTTCCCAACGTTGCTGCCTGAACAAGTAGTGTGCTAATCCTGGAGAGATCTTCAAATTAGTCTTACCATCTTCATCCTTTTCAAGCACCACTTGACGCCCCGAAACCTGTTTCGGATGCTTCAGCGTGGTTCGCCAATGATCACGTTCTTGCCCTTCGTGAAATCGGCTTGCTCCAGACGAATCAAAAGAGTGGGCTCTCCCTTCTCGATGACATTCATCGGAAAAGAAACCTTGTCAACCATCATCTCAGCTAAGTTCAATCGTCCTTCATTGAGGGCTGATTGTATCTACCGATGAAAATAATTGCAATCATTAATGGCATGACTATAAGAATTATGATATTTGCAATAAACCCTTTTCTTTAACTCTTCACTAGATGGCAAGGTATGAGAAATTCTAATGTTACTGGTTCTAAGTAATTCATCAAAAATCCGGTCACATTTAGAAACATCAAAAGTAAATTTGATTTCTTCTTGCCGATTTTTAGAAACCAGCTTAAGAGATGGGCAAGAAATTTCCTTCTTGTTTGGGGACCATACAAATTCAGCGGAATTGCATTCTAGATTCTCATCGTCCGAGGCATCGGAATGACCTTCTACTAAATGAGTAGCTGTCCGATAAGATCTTCTAGATTCATTCGCCAAACGTGATTCTATATATAGCTAATAGCCTTTTGCAACAACTGATTTAAACTATAGAATTCATAATGCTCCAATTTTTCTCTAATATTAGAGTTCATACCATTAAGAAACAAATCTGTCAAATCTTTATCAGAAATATTCAAATTAAAGTATCGGTTCTTAACGTCTCTAAAATGTTTAGCATAATCAAGAACAAGATCACATCCTTGACGAACCGATATAAGATGAGACAATTTAGTTTCTTGCACACCAGTAAAGAAATAATTATAAAATTTCTCCTCTAAGTCATTCCATGAATTAATTGAGTAAGGAAGCAATGATGAAAACCATGCAAAGGCTGTACCCGAAAGAGATAAAGGAAAACATCTAACTTTCATATAATCATGGGCACTAACTTCACCTAATTGAGCAAGATACATGCTAACATGTTCCATTGTAGTTTTGCTATCATCACCATTAAACTTTTGAAAATCAGGCATCCTCCAACCAAAAGGTGCTCGCAAAAAATCATAAGTTGAAGGATATGGTCTTTTATATGAACTTTTGATGGGTTTAATGGTTATGCCTAAATTCTTCTCAATTGACTTAGTCATCTTAGTTTGGAACTGATTCACAATAGCGTCTAAATCGGTTTTAGAAGAATTTGGTGCACTATCATTAATATTTGGAATTCGACTAGGTGACGACGGGGGATTAGGTAAAACAGTGTTACGTCCCGCCATGAGCCAGCCATGCCTCGATTGGTCCTATCGGTTTCATGTGCCGAATGACCCAATTGAAATTGACTAGCCGTAGCATAGTTAGGTTGATTTTCATAAAAATCAAAAGGCATACCAAATTCAAGTTGACCATCAGGTTCTCTAAAACCAATTATTTTATTCTCTATTTTTGATATGCGCCTACTAAGCTTTTCTTCAGATTCATTAATAGAAATTCTAATTTGTTTACCCATGTCTTCAACTATATGAGTCAAACCATTATGGGAAGAAGAGGAGGGAATTTCGTCGTCACTTACCTTTCCTTTGTTCTTTCCCGCCTCCTTAGCTGCAGCCTTCTCCTCTTCGGTCTCCTTCTCTCCTCAACCGGATGAAGAAGCTGAATCTCCGAAGTTAGGCTCACTGAATTGCGTAACCTTATCGTGCCAACTCTTGTCATAACTCTTCAGGAAAGCTTGGATGTCGGCATCGAGCTTGGCTTGTAGCTTCTGACGAAGTTCCTCGGGAAGTTCATCAATAGACGTGGGGATGATGATATTGTCCTTGTTGAACGGATTAGTTTTGTCATTCTTCTTTCCACCATCGCCGCTCCCCATATCGCTAGTAGATTGGATCTGGTCTTTCTTTTTCTTTAACAGTGGAGTCACCAAAAAGTATGTTGACGCAGATTCTGGACAACACACTAGTTGGTGCTACATCGCACATGTCGCGCATGGAGCGAAACAGAGCGACGCAGCACTGGCCGCGAAACTCGGCCTGGCCGGTTTGTGAACCCGGCCGAGCCGCCCTACCCGGCCTGGCTGACTCTTTGAGTCGGCTGAGCCGCCTTCCTCGGTCTGCGCCGGGAAGGTTAGGGTTTCAGGTAGTTGGTCGTCGGGGACGACCGGTAACTGCAGCAGAGGACGTTGATGGTCGTTGTAGCGCCCTTCCTTCGCCAGAGAACTCCCGAACACCTCTCGAAAAGATCCGTCGGAGAGATGCAAGTGGAGGTTGCCCTAGGAAGTGCGGAGGCTGCCTAGAACGCCGACTAAACTCGCGGAGAGCCGAGCCGAACAGCAAGATACAGGGTGAACCACCGAAGAGCCTATTTTGTAGATGTATTTTGACGATTGGATGGTTAAGAACTCAATCGGCCATGATCCTCTCATATATATAGAGGGGGTGTCATATCCGGAAACACGTATCAGGGTAAGTCTCCAAGTTTTCCACGTCAAAACATTGTCAAAAACCGATCTAATCTATTAATTGGCTCGGACTCGGCCAAACCCGGCCAAGCCGGGTTTCACTGTGGCTGTGGGGGTGACACGTGGCCTGCAGACGGGGCCAGCACTAGGGCCAAACCAGGCCTAACCGGGTTGGCAACCCGGCCTAGCCGGTTTCGTCAATGAAGCCAAATTTGGTCACCAACAGTTTGTAAATATGAAAACTATATAAATAGATTTGTCTTTGAATATACTTTTATAAAGTATGCATATATCATTTTTCAATAAATATTTTTATAAAAATATGAAGTTAAAGTAATGGTTTAAAAATTGTATTGTTATGCTAAACGACTTCTAAATGGAGGGAGTATACCTGATTTGATAGATCGCAAGCCAATGAGTTGACTGGTATTTATTGTTCCATCATATATGATGTACCTATCCTCGTATAGATGTGTACTAGTGCGTAGCTGCAGTGCAACTAGATCCTACTGCTGGCCTGCTGCATGTGATGCAACGCCATGCAAAGGTATTTATTGTTGGCTGGTGAGAAGCACCCGTCTCCCTCTCTCTCTAGTTTTACGTATGCCCTGTTTGGTTGCGTAGCTGCAGTGCAACTAGATCCTACTGCTGGCCTGCTGCATGTAATGCAACGCCATGCAAAGGTATTTATTGTTGGCTGGTAAGAAGCATCCGTCTCCCTCTCTAGTTTTAGGTATGCCCTGTTTAGTTGCATGGACTAAGGTAGTTTGAGCTATTTGACACTCAAATATCCCTGTCGTATCTAAACCTTAGGGCTAGTTTGAGATATTTGTATCTAACACACCTAAAGATTATCCCTTCCAAGAAATGATTATTGGGGCTAGTTTGAGGTAGGGCTCACTGAAAATTGATTTTTTTCCCTCATCTTTCCCTCATCCACCCGCATTGGATCCCTTCGACCACACCGAACCCGTCTGCGCCTCCCGTGCTCCACCCCGCTGCCATCCCCCACCGTGCTGCCTGTCCCTGCTAACGCCGCCGGGCCCCCTCCGCACTCTGGTCCCCGTCCGTGCCGCCATTCGAGCTCCGTGCTCCGGTCGAGCTCCGTGCCACGCCACCGGTCTAACTCCGCGCTCCGGTCAAGCTCCGTGCCGCGCCGTCAGTCCAGCTCCACGCCACGCCATCGGTCCAGCGTCGTGCCCCCGCCGGTCCCCATCCGCGCCGCCGTGGACGCCATGGACGGAGATGGATTCAAACACCACTTTAAATGAGGCAAATGATTGAAAAAGTACATTTATTGTCAATCTAACCCTTTTATCCAAACACCACTTTAGTTAGAGTTAGTTCAGAGCTAGTCATGAGCTAGAAACTAACTCTAAACTCAACTCAGTTAGAGTATCCAAACAGGGCCGTAGGGTATCTCTATCTCCTCTCTCCTCTCTCCTCTCTCTGCAGCTGGGGCTGGGGGGGGGTGTTCTTTCTAGACGTCTGTGTGTGGGTCTCGGGAATACGATCTCTGTACAGCAACAGCAGCTAGCACTGGATGCATGTCTACAGTACGTAGCAAGAGGGCAGTGGTAGAGGCAACAACGACGTCATGTTGCTGCTTCCTAGCTACAGAAGCTCTTGCCCTCTTTTACACGGAGCCAATAATTCTTTTCTTCCCTGGCTCGACAAAGTTGACAAAGTTAATGTCTGTCAGAAACTGTTTTCGTCCACTCACTCAAACTAACCTTTTCCCATCCATCCTTTTATCGTTCCGGCCGTTTGTCTAGTCTAGTAGCTCGTGTACGTCGTCGTTCCCTGGCCTCTTCAAATTGGAATTGGCCGTCTATCCTTGCCTTCTAGCTCTTGCATAGTATAGGAGCTCGAAGGAACTGAACCACAAGTCTAAAACACAGGAATATGAATACTAGAAAAAGAAACGCATGATTGAAGTTATGTGCCACCACTTGTAATTCTGCAGGAATTGAAAATGTAGAAAAAATTGTAATGGATTTTGGATACAGAGCGCAGAAGAAACACATGAATTAGAAAAGAGCGAAACACATATTCCAATATTGCAAAGATGTCGGGCCTCATATGTTACATTTCGTCCAAAGTGTCTATGAACTGAGCCATTTCATAGAAATGCGTGGGATGGCCAATCATTTGGTCGTCAAAAGGGGCCACGTAGGAAAAAATTTCATATAGATTTACAATCTTACAAAATTCGTCCGCAAAAGAACATGCCATTAACTATAGTACTACTAGTAAGGTTTAATGAGTTGAGGTGGAGAGAAATGAAGATGCACAGAGACAATTAGAGAGGTTTCAGAAAGGAAAAGCAGCAGCAGCAGCAGCAGTGAGGAAAGCTCCATCTTAAGATGGAGCTAGTACACTGCTAGTAGTGAAGCCTTGCCATGCTAGGCGAGCAGTTAACCCTGATCTATCTCATCACAGCATTATTATTATATGGTTGCTGCAGCTCGCCGTACTAAGATTTCATCCCTGATCCTTCGCGGTGCGCGGGTCATTATAATACAAGGCCATTTCATCCCCTCATCCCTGATCTGATGGATCATTATTATTATAGTAGTGTGCCATGTAGTACTACTACACTGCTGCTATACTGTGTACACAGCTCCAAGCAAAGCAGCAGGCAGCATGCAGGCTGGCTGGCTTGAAATTGCATTGCATTGCAGCATGCATCAATTCCTGCCCAGAGCGAAGTGAATTGGCACCAAGGACGACACTCACCCTCGCGCACAGTGCCGTGGTACTGCTGATAAAAAGGTTTGAAATGCTGAGAGAGAGAGGGAGCTAGGGAGAGTACATGCATGCACCATGCATCTTTCATGGAGTAGCATCTCTTTTCTATCTGATCAAAAGAAAGCTGGTTGTTGGCTGCCTCTGCCTGTGCCTGCATGCGTGCAGTAACTCCACACAACACAACCTCTCCTACAAAAGACATATACTACAGTACCGCTAGCAAGCTAGTACTAGGTTACATAGTGTAGCTACTAGTGCATGCAAACTTGGATTGCATTGACACAAACAAAAAACATGCTAGTGTGGATCTGATGATCAGAATTCAGGTGTGTTTAGATGCACTCAGTTAGAAGTTAGAATTACTGTAGCAGCGTTTTATTTTTTTACAATAAGTGTCCACTCATGACTCAAGTAGGCTTAAAAGATTCATGAGACAACATTTTGTCAAGCTGTTAAATTAGTTTCAGTTTTCATCTACATTTAATACTCCATGCATGTGTTCAAAAATTGATATGACCAGTTTAATTGGAAGTTGGAAAAAATCTAAACGGGCCTGTAGTCGTAGCTGCTGCTAGTGTTTCTTCTTGAATGAATATACAATCCTCCTGCTCTTGCTCTTACTCTTGCTCTTGCACTGCATGCTCTTCCCTGCATATATGCAAGTCGTCTTTCTTCCAGAATTCAGCAGTACTCTCCACTAATCACGATCAGAGAGATCAGTGTGGCTGGAGTGAGTGAGTGTGAGTGTGTGATGATCTAGTACTCCGGCCTACTAGCGTATTCAATCACTCACTGGCCCTAAGCTGACCATCGATCTAACTCCAATTCAAAACAGATTCTCCAGGCCAGCACTCACCTTCTTTTAGGACGTCCCTAACAGTTACTGAACTATTTGGCTAGCTATTATGACGTGAATATGCAAAAAGTAGGAGAGTGAGTAGCCACTATCGACGAACAAATAGCCTATCTATGTCACGTGGTTCAAGAATCTGAGAGACAAACATGTAGATCCTCTGTGTAGGAGATATATAAAATAGTCTTTTCTTTTATCTCTCACCTCCACATCAGCTAGCTATGTATAGCTAGCACTATTGCAGACGCCCTTATGGCCGGACCCAGCAAGCTGACGCGACTGTATGCTAGCTGTGCTGTGCGTTACTGGCATGGATATTCAAGTCATCTCTGCTTGTGAAATAAACATCTTGTCCCTCTCTATCCATCTCTCTGTCATGGTCATGCATGCATCCATTCAAATCATTCTGCTTCCATTGTTTGCTTTTGTGCACTTCCATTTATGCATGCATCCTACACAAGTTTATTAATATATATAATATACATGTGTGTGTAGCTTTGCATGCCTTGGCAGACGAAGCTGTAGCCCTACACATACGTACGCGCTCCATTGCCCTGTTTGTCGATGCATGGCCGGCGCCGCTAGCTTTTCTGTTCGATCTATATATCGATATAGATGCATAAAATATATGCACAATGACCTAGCCTTTTGGCTTTGTATTTATATACATGTACTACATAACACGCGAGAGGCACTAGTTGCCTGTTTCTCAGAAAGAGGTCTGCAGCTGCTACCTGCTACTACTATGAGAGAGTCGACCCAGTTGAACTTGCATAAAAGTTTTTGAAAGAAAACAGCAGGAACTGTCGAAATGCTTCTGAATGAGATTCCATCTACATATTATGAGATCGTAGAGGCAGCAGGTTTTCTAGCTAGTCCTGTCATGCATGCGTATACACACTGTACTGTAGTGCTCAAATTTCACTGGTATCAGTTCCGTTCATTTGCATGCAGCTGAGATGATGAACGACATTGAACTGTTGGTGCAGTGGCAGCCATCCATGCATGCTTTACCGATCCAAAAGATGATGATACCCTAATAAGCAGTGACTTAAGCTAAGCTCAAAAATTGTGATGGGCAGTCATTCCGGATAAATATCTCAGGATATATAATTATATATAGCGTGAGTAGTGACTGGACAACACACAAGAGTTATTGCCAATGCACGCATACATGCATGCGAAAGAGAGAAGCTATAGTAGCCCAGAGCCCCACACAACACTAGCGACGATTCTGACAGGCTGAATATTTGATCTTGCACTGTATAGTATTTTTAATGCCTAATGTCGCTTTTCTTGTAACGACAGACCGGCCTATCGAGGTCCCGTTGCCTTGTATTTTCACATTTTTTTTAATACTAGGTGAGTGCCCGTGCGTTACAACGGGAATATATACACATGTATGTTATACTTCTATATGCCAGGAATTACAATAACTCATATACAAATTGTTCGAAAAAAAACTTATGTATAAACGTGTGTTACATTGTTATAAAATTTTTTCGTAATCATAAGGTTTGGAGTCTCAAGATTACATGTCTTTTAAAAAAGAGAGAATATATATAATCATTACATCCAATTAATGACATGTCCTCGAGTTATCATATGCTACATGTCATGTTCTCAGACTCTTTCTATTACCTGAAAATGCTGATTCCTACGACAAATATTAGTATTGCAATATAAATGTTAGATTTGCATCGGTTATAAAAAATAGAAGACAATACCTTTTTATAGAGTTAGAACCTCTTTATAGACAATATTTTTCGTGTATGTACTATTTATTGTTCTCTAGAAAGAACTACAGTTTCAACGGTCAATTAATTGGATTTTCTCTAGAACTCTAAAAAGAAGAGAACGCGGGTACTTACCCCTTGGCATGCTGACGGCACGAGGAGCCGGAGCTGTGCGTCGTGGCCGTGGACGCCGGCTGGATGTCGGATGAGGCCACGCCGAGATCTCAGGCTTGCCGGTCAGGGCAAACGAGGATGCGATGAGCGACACAGGGGAGACCGCCACACGCCGATGGCACGGGCGTCCACGGCACCTTCCTTCCTGTAAAATGCAAGTTGAGGAGCGGGCGAGAAACGGCTTCGGTGACGGCTCCGACGACGGCGAGACGCAAGTTGAGGAGGGGGCTCGGGGAAAAGGCTCCGGCGACACCGTGGTAGGCGGCGGCGGCAGGCTTAGATGCGCCCTTCGCCACGGCTCCAGGCTGCAGCAGAATCGAAATTGGAGGAGAAGAGGGCAGCGCGAGATTGGTTTTCATTTGGAGCCTTTCCTTTTTGTTCGCACGAGAGCAGCGCGAGATTGGAATCGGAGGAGAAGAGAGCAGCGCGAGATTGGTTGTCATCTATACGCATGGGCATGATGCAGCGCTTTCCTTTTTTTTGTTTTTTGTTTTGCATGGCAAGGTGAAATGTAAATCGCGTGATCTCAGGAAGTCACGAGACTTTTTTTTGTTGCACGTGATTTCAGGAAGCCTTTCCTTTTTGTTCTACATTTTTTTTGCATAGCAATGGGGGAAGTCACGGATTTTTTTTTCGCCGCGTGAAAATTGTTTCGCAGGTTGAGGCTTCAATACCATTAGGTGGACGGATCCAATTGAGGCTTTTTAGTTGTAGAGATACAGTAAAGTTGCAGGCTAAGAAACACGCATACCTCTGCTCAGGGCATTCATAATGCAGAAACTATCACAGTTTCTATGTGCATTAATTACCCTGCTGCCTAAGCATTTTGCTGATGTGGCAAACAATTTAATGAGGAGAGAGATAAAAACCAGATCTAAGTTAGAAACTATGTCTACGTGAGAACCAAGACATGAAGAGATAGGTAGATAAATGAGAAAAAAGAGGTGTGATTGGACAAAAGATTGTTTTATAGAAACTATCTATTAAAAATGTAGTTTCTATACTTAGTGTCTACATACCTAGAAACTATATATGGTTTCTAGTATTAGGAGTGCGCTCATATTAACACCTCCGAAAGACTAACTACTGGATTTGAGATCCTTGATGAAGTCACCACAAAAGACTAATGCTATTAAGGAGACGACATCGTCATGGAGAGAAAGTTAAATTCTGTAATAATTTAACTAAAATAATAACAAACATTTATATCAAGCTGAGGACTTGAACTAGGATTCAGAGATGGACAGTTAGAAAGTTTCTTTTCCTTGTCTGAACCAACTGGCACTGGTCGTGCCAATTTCTAGAGAAGAAGGTTACAACGTCCCACGGAGGGGGCAAACAAAATACATAACTGAAAGATCATAGCTATATATTTGTTTCCATCAAATGTTGGATAGGATGTGCGGGGAAATCCGAAGTCCGAAATGATACGGATCGGGAGTTACGACGGCTCATTCATGGCCTTGGTTGGGATTGGCTACTTGCAGGTGATGCCATCGGACGAATGTTTTTTTAAATAATATTTTTTTAATGATTAATTGCAGATCTAGAAGCTGTTTAGTGAAAATTATAAAAATGGTATCCCTGTCGGCTCTCGAGTAGCCGATAGGGTACTTGTCGGCCATCCGGCTGCCGACAGGCTTACGTGGCACCGCCAGAGCGGCCGACAGCCGTCGGCGCAGGCTGTCGGGGCCGACAGGACTCCTGTCGGCTTCTAGACGGCCGACAGGTCCAGTCGGTCTACCATTAGCCGATATGTTTGTTGGTCAGCTAGTAGCCGATAGGCTACCTTCCCAGCCAGCCCTCCATCCCTTCCCAGCCAGCCTATCGTCAGTCCTAGGGTTTGTATCGTCGGTCTTAAGTTGTTCGTCCCAAAATTGAGCGATCCCGTAGGGTTGTTCGTAAATCAGAATAATCAAAGGTAGCAAGACAACGTTATGTACTACTCCCGTTCCAAACAAAATTTAAAGCAACACATGTTCGATTAGAAGAGTAAGCCAACAATACATCGAATGAGCGGTGCATGGCATGTGTTGTACCATAGGTAGTACCAGCCCTAATCCTAACATGCCTTAGGGAAATAAACATTATGCTTAGGGAATTTAACATCTTGGTCATATTACATTGTTCTACTAGGGTGTAGCGTGGCTGTTTGCCCTTGTTGTCGCGACATGAAGACAGTTCCGCTGCATCCCTCTTGTTGTGTTGAGTGCTGCGTCACGAGCTTTAAGCTCTTCCTCTTGACGCTTGATGACTGCTTCATGCAAGCTTAACTCCTCCCTTCTCCTGGCAAGATCTTCGTCCTTACCTTTGAGACGGATTTGATCAGCCCTGATCCGTTGCTCTTTGTCCTCCCTAATTTTGCGGTTTACCTCACGAGCCTCATTCATCCTTAGAAGATATTGAGCTTTGTCTTCAAGCTTCTTCGGACGCCTCTGTGGCCATGCGGGCATCTCTCGATCCACCCATTGGATCCACTTGCAAGGCTACATGTGTGGATGTAAAGGATCAAACTGTGCAAAGTTTACAAGAAATGAAAGACGAAGTTGTTATTAGTACCATGAAGTCGTCATCCAGATCTGGACACCCAAAGTACCTACACTCATAGTGCCGGTCCAACTCCATCCACACGCACAACCTAGTGGGAAACCCACAACGACACTTTGGCCGCTCATGCCACGCCGGTAGTTGAGTTAGGTTAGTTCTCCATGACGACATTGGAGTTGAATGAGAAGGGTTTGGAGAAGAAGATGCGTGGTATGCTGAACTCATCGGATGTCTTTTAATAGCCATTTTGTATGGTGTAGTGGACATAGTCCACGGAGGAGATACCTAGTGTACTCTGGTCTCTTTTCAGGCGTGGAGTAAAGCAATAAATTCATGAACCATAGCCTTTTCAGACTTTGTCCTTTATAGGACTTTACAGAGTTTGTTTGTTTACAATAAGTGTATATACCCTAGCCTTTTAAGTGATTGGTAGAACACAAATTTTATTGAAACACGGTACACTATGGATACAATGGCACATTGGTCATGAGACCATACTATAGACACATGAAAAGGCATGTGTGGACCCTAACATGCCTTTGCAAATTAAAACATACAACGAATACACGGAATGGCATGTGAGAATCTGCACCAAACAAGGGTAAAGACTCTCTGCACTAGACCTAATATGCCTTAGGTAATTGAAGCATGCACCACACACATAGACGGACAATTGGAGACCCTACTAGTAGTGCTCCCACATATTGAGCTATGTGGCACCTTCCCCACAAGTAACCGCCCATTGGCGGAGGTGGTGGCGGTGGCGATGCCGGCGGATTTCCATTGTTCTTGTGATGAGGGCAGCGGCAGTATGGGTCTGTGCATATTGGCTCCTACGATGCGGCCCCACTGTTGGCCTCCTTCCTCATCGTCGTCCTTGTTGTGGCTCGAGCTGTAGCCCTGGCCGAGCTCGCCGATGTGGTCTAGCAGGTACCAGATGTACTCAGCATGCGGGGTAATAGGTAGAGGGTCCACCCACTTAGTGAACCCGCAACTGCCTTCTGCCCCATGAGGTCTGCGATGAAAAGATTTGTTAAGATGCTTTTATCTTGCGAAATACATTTCAGAAATAAATGACAAAAAAATTACATATGCATAGGGATACTTGAAGAAACGTCGGCCCCCGTCTATCCCCCCCTCGGTGTACATCTGCACAAAGGCAGTCATCACCATGCCTGCATTTTAGCCACTCTTCTTTACCCTGCTTCACGTAGTCCCTGTAATACCCCTAGTGTTACGATAACTAAAACCCTGCCATGTCATCATGATTGCATGTAAATCATCTCGCATAATCTCATTTTTACTATGCATTCACTAAAATAAATTTTTATTCCCACATGTGATTGTGCATAGATGCCTTAGAGTGATCTTATGATTTAAATGTTTGTTTGTGATTATCTAAATCTAATTGGAGAATAAATAGGAAATCATTTATAGACCCTAATTCGGACCCAAAACCCTAAATTAAAAACTAAAAGGAATTAGGTATTGGGCCTTGAACAAAAGTTGTAAATCTTTAAAATTTGAGCAACTTCTATTCTGGGCAATTTTGAAGTTACTAAAAATAATTTCAAATAAAATCTTAATCTAGGTTTTAAAGTTTAAACTTGAAATGAAAATTCAAAAAATATTAAGAATCTGATGATAGTCCCTTAACAAAAGTTTTAGTCCATTCAAAATTGAACAACTTTCATTTTTGGAGATTTTGATGTTTACTAGTGGAAATTTAAATTAAACCCCAAGTAGTGTTTGTCAATTCAAAACTAAAATGCCCTTTTAAAAACTATCAAGAATTTGGGCAAACTCCTTTAATGAAAGTTGTAAGTATTTTCAAGTTGAACAAATTTTATATTTGGGGATTTTAAACTTATGCATTGATATTTTAAATTAAACCTTAATGAGTGTTTTAGAATTTAAATTTGAAATGCGATTTCAAAAACTATGAAGAATCTGACAAAACTCTTTTAATAAAAGTTGTAGGTCTTGGTACAAATGAACAACTTTTATTTTTGACAATTTTCATGTTGTTGGGAAGAATCTTGAGAATTTAAATGAATTGCACATGAATTTCAAAAGGCTTATTTACCCCCTTTTGAATTATTCAAAATCCACTCAAAATTTGAATATGGTTCCAGAACTAAAGATGTTCAGCACAAGATTCTCTACAACTCATATTTGGGAAATTTTTTAGGTTTATAAACAAAATAAAAAGTAATTTTTGCAAAAAGGATAAGGAGGTAGGTTTTGACCCTATAGCTACAGTGACCCCAGGCCCCTACCCATCCCCTGCGCACTGCAGCGCGTGCGCGCGCTGGCCGCCGGCGATGCCCGGGGCCGGCCGGCCGCGTGTCGTCGTTGGGCCGGGCCCGTGGGGGACCCCGGCGACGCCCTGCGCAAGTCATCCCCTACAAAAGCCGCCCGAGTCGTCGTTTCCGTTCTCTCCTCCGTCCTACTCGGCACCGTCGAGCTTCGGTGCAACGGCGAATTTGTCGCGCACACTCGACTAACGCTCTCTCCATATTGCCACTAGCTGTGCCACGTCCTTGCGCACCCACCGAATCCTCTTGTGTCTTCTATCGTAGCCGGAATCAACCGGGAGGCCGGTTTCTTCTCCGCGGCCGGTAACTGCGCCACCACGCTCGGTTCGTCGTGGCTGGCCATTTCAGGTGAGCTTCACCGCATCCAATCGGCTGTTCAAGCTTATTCACATTGTAGTGATGCTCTAGGCCCTCTCTGTTCTGCTGTTGGTGTACAGGTTGCCTCGAAACACCGTGATCGTCACCGGAGTTCGCCGCCGAGGTCGTGGTCCTGCATCAACAGGTCGCGTCCTTAGTCATCTCCCTTCTAATCCGCACGCACCGCGGCAAGGTAAGCTCCGGGAAGCTTTAAGTATAGCTGGTTAGGTTTCTTGGCCCTTGGAGAAGCCAGAACGCGGCTGTGCCGCCGTGCCTCCGCCGCCGAGCCGCCATGGCCGGTGGAGGGCTCGCTTTAGTGCCTTGGCCGCCAGGGTGAGCGGGTAGATAGGCGTGTCGGGTGGTTGGGGATCTGTTGGTGTGCTGGTCGTCGCTGGATGGCCATCGGCGGCAAGCCGTCGCGCCCGTGCCGTCGGGCGAATGCACGGGGGCGCGCCTGCGCGAGCGGGAGGAGGAAGATGGAGAGAGGTGGGCCGGGTTGTTGCTGGGCTTAACCGATCCAGTGGCGGGAAACAGAGAGAGAGCGAGAGTTGGGCCGAACTGGTCATTTGGGTCGGCCCACTAGCCCTGGTCTGCATCAAGTGCAATGCCCTTTTCATTTTATGCATATGTGAATAGTAATGTATCTTTTTTATTTTGTAGAGAATTATTCATTGCTCCAAAAATCATGAAAATAATTGTGGGTGCTCTCTATAGTGTGTGGAATTTTATAAAATATTAGGTGTATATTTGGGACAGTTTCTGTTGAGACTAAAAATGTGCCTTTTAATTAGAAATTAAAACTTTGATGAATTTTTATAATTTCCCTGTTAATCCAAAAATCATGAAACTTGTATAGGTGCTATTTTAGGGCAAGATCTAGCTGTTGGTAAAATTTAGGCTCAAATAGAAATAGTTTGCTTAATCACTATTTAATACTCTACAGATCGCTTAACAAAATAAATAGGAACCCTTGCCATTTAGGGTTTTGTGTGACTTTTGGAATGCGTGATGTCCCTGGGTCATTAACTTGAGATGATCCTTGGAACTTTAATTAGTTGTTTGAGTTCTTAATTAAATTGCTAATTAGAACATTAATAATTTATATTACTCACATATGATATTAGGCTTGGTGACTTGTTTAAGCAAAGGTGTAGTAGTGTTATAAGAAAAGTTAACTCGGCCTTCTATGACTGTTAAAGTGGTCAATAAATAAATTATATAACCACCACCTTATCTAACGAAATTTGTTTTACCACTTTACCGTGAAGAAAAGTTGTGCTCAACTTTCTAAATTTAGTTTACTTGTATTAATTCACAATTTAGTGCATCTCCTGCATCATGGCATACATATCATGCATTTTTATTTCGTGTAGTAAACGGGTGTTCGGAAGCCTTGCTTGATGCCCGACAGGAAGTATTAGTTCAGTCAGGAGAAATCAAGAGGGTTTTCTCCGATTTCTGACAGAAGTGACAGACCTGCAACACAGGCAAGCCCCGGTGCATTCAGTCCCTTCCTTGTGATTTACAAAATATTTATAACTTGAGTTAATCTATTGCATTAAGTTGATAGAAGTTGTGTGATAATCCACTTGATGCATTACCTTCCTTGACCACTTGAATATCACCCTTAAAACCTGATTTAAAAATAAAAATATTTGAAAAATGCTTAGACCTTCTTAATTAATTTAGTTCTTCCTCAAAATGCTATTTTCTGAGCTATGGTGATATATTATTGATTAATTCATGAAAAGAGAATTGTTAATGTTCCTGTTCGGTGGCTGTGCACCTGATCAGTACATCGTCACCGACAGGAGGGGATGTTTCTGTTGGTTGGTTGTATCTCTTGGGTTAGAGTCCCAAGGTTTGACCACCGATGGAAAAGGAAATGTTTCGCTCTGTTGATGTGCACATGGGGCGACGTTCCCCATGTCTTGTCATCCGGCAGGCATGAATTTTAAAATCGTTGGGTAACTTTGTACTTGGGTTAGAGTCCCAATGCATGGTTGCCGGCGGAAAAGAAATTAGGGATCGTTCGTTGTAGACCTGCTGGATCGAGACTTTGCAACTAGCCACATACTACAGAAAGCCCTATCTCCGGTGGCCTCTATTACTTGAACCGACAACCACGCACTGGGAGTGGAGAGATGCCCACCAAGCACCGTTGCCCGAGTCGTCGAAGGGCAGCCACCAACTCTAGCCTACCAACCTGTGGAGGGTTCTGCTTGTACCGCTGCGCGTACGACAGAAGCTCGTGGCCAACGTCAGTGCATATATCTGTCTGCAAACAAGTCATATCATTTGAAACGTTGTTGGTAGTCATTACCAAAGTAATAATAACCAAAAGAATTACTTAAAAAATTATCGTTACCAGCGTATGGAACGCAGCTGGTGGCTCCATCGCGAAGGTGTCTGTGATCTCTGCTTCGTAGTGGCTCGGCGTCCACTGGTACTGGGAAGCAACGAACGCGTGTAGCTCCGTGCAACCAACACAAGTATTGGGGGTACCCGGCCTCGTCGAAGGCCCCACCTAGGTCGTGCACATCGGTCGCCGCCTCTGCCCACGCGTCCACCGAGGGCGCCACCCTATCCACCCAAGACTGCTCGTACGCTATCCCTTGGCCTTTTTCGACTCCACCTGCAAAACAAGATAAAATGAATAAAATTGTGGATCCAAAACGAATGGATGAAATTAACAGACCACTTACCCGTGGGACGCGTCAAGCTAAAGCCGAGGAAGGGGGAACACCTGCGCGCGGCCAAACTGACGAGCCACCCGGTCCGGATAGTACGGCTCGACATAGACGTCGAACACCAGTCGTTTCCTCGTGAACCACAACTCCTGGTCATGGTAGCACAACTCCGACATGCCGTGTGGAGCCCGGGCCTGTACGTCGTGTGCTGCGTAGGGAGTCCACCCGAACCCTGTCAGGTGTAAGCTGGTCCATCGAGGCGACGTATGCCATGTACACACCTCTACCCGTGCCAGTTGCCCACCTTGGCTGCAAAACAACAACCATTAGGAGTTGTCATCACAGTAGAAAACACTAAGCTGAAAGGAGGATACGTACGTCACAACACAAATGACTTTGGATATCGGGCCATTGAACCTCTGCATCCTCACCATTCTTCAACTTCTGCACCGCATTCAGTAAACCTGCATTCCGATCATGCAACACACAAACATTCTCCCTTCCTTCCACCAAAGCTCGTTTCAGCCACTTAAGGAACCACAACTAGCTCTCGTTGTTCTCTGATTCAACCAAGGCAAAAGCAATGGGAACAACCTGACTGTTACCATCGACCCCAATAGCTGTTAGCAAAGTACCTCTATATTGCCCAGTCAGGAATGTACCATCCACGCATAGCACAGGTCGGCAATACTTGAAGCTCCAGTCTCATGCACCCGAAGCACCAAAAGACTCTATTAAGGACACGGTCTCCAGTCGACGTTGATATAGTCCTCATAATCAATTATGGTGCCAGGGTTTCTAGCTTGTAGGGTTTGTAATAGTGTTGAAAGGTGGTGATATGAATCCTTATACGTTCCAAATCTCTTCTCCAAAGCTAACTGTTTTGCTCTCCAAGCCATGTCGTAAGATATGTCATAGCCATATCTGTTTTGTATAGCCAGCATTATCCAGAAAGGAGAAATGCCAAGTTTTTCAACAATCTCCCCATGCATCTCATTTGCCACGAACTGTGCTGTCATGTTTCGATGCTTGGTCAGCGTCGCCTCCAGCAAGCAACTATATGGTTGCACAATAGTAACTATGAAGTTGCTCTCCGTACGTGGCATATGACCATGAACACACCAAGTGCACCCTGGGGTGACGCACTTAACGTCCCACGTCTTGGGGTTGGAAATAACAACCCTAAACTGCCTCTTCTCACAATAAGCCCACCGCCTGATGGTGTGCTGCAGATGAACCTTGTCATGAAATATCTGCCCTTGCATCACCTCCGTCCTTGAATACTCCCACGCCGAGTGATGACTATTGTCCACCGTCATGGCATCTGGAGAGAAGTTAGTCCATTCCGTGTGGATGTCAGTCTCGTCTTCGAACCTCGTGCTAGCAGTGTTCATCGACAAATGCCAGGTGCTCTGCATTGTCATGTTCCATCTGTTCGAACGATTCTTTCATCCTCCTCACCCTCATCAGGTTCCATGTTTGTACTAAAACCATTGTTCTTCCGCATTGTATGTCCAATGCTCAACCCCTTGAGAATCGGAAACCAAGGTCTGCTCAGCATTTGTTGCATATTCTTGTTGTCCTGCATCCTCTGTCTCCAACTGAACACCATCAGAATCGTGAGCATAGGTCTGCTCTTCGTTTGTGGCCTCTAAGTTCTCTACTTCTTGAACTGAGCTGCTACTCTCTCCTTGCATGGCACCATCGACGAACTGAACAAGCATGATGTTGTCATACCCACGCTCCAAAGCCTTACTCACGAGAAACTTCCATTTATTCGTGTTACTTGCCTCGTACAGCTCCCATCTCCATCCATTGTCCCTTGACCTAGGCACCAACATACTAATCTTCAAACGTTGCTACGACAGCGGAAAACCAAACCATTCATGCAACCAGGCTAATACTTGTCTCCGGCTATAATCCAGCGGTGAGTTCAGTTGTGTGTCAAAGAACTAGAACTGACTAAGGTCTGATCCACTATCCTCAATTCTGATTTCACCGTTGCCATAGTAAACTCTGAAAGGAACTAGTTCGGATGACATTCCTGGTCGCATAGTGCAAAATATGGTGTCAGGTAAATCCAGTTTATACAACTAACCATAGACTACAACTACAGTCGAAACATCTAAACCCCTAAAACCATATACGCTACACTAATCTACAACTGTTAACACCAAATTTTGGACTGGGAGCCGATAGCCGATACAAGAGGAAGATAGCCGATCTCGGAAGCAGATTCCGTCCATGCGGAAGGAAGGAAACAGCCGATTGCACGGTGAATCGGTTATCTGGCCAAGGTGACAGGAGGCGCGCAGCGTCAGTATTGATGACGTCATCCAGAGTCCGCGCCGCCAGGGTGCGATCACGATCAGAGTCCATTATGGAAAGGGAAGGTTGGACTCCAAGTTACCTTAGATATAGGATAGTTTGTTAGTTTCCTTATCTATTGATAAGTTGTAATTCGACTAGGACTCTATCTTCTTACGCTCAGAGTATAAATATAAGCCCTCAGCCATTGATATAAAAAACACAACATCCATACAACACAACTTTCGGCTCCGGCCAACAAACCCTAGAGTCAGTCGAGTTCGGTGAGTTACTTCATTCAGGCTAGGTGTCATCCGGTGGACGCAGGCTTGCTTGTAAGTATCGTCAACCCCCTGTTAAACTATGTCTTTTTAGCGTCATCCGGTGGACGCGGAAGCATGGCGGATCAGGGTCCTTACTAAGCTCTGTTTCTTTGTCGTCATCCGGTGGACGCGGGAAGCATAGTGAGTCAAGGATGATTCACGCTGGTTTACTCGATCAATCTGTGTTAACCGTCATCCGGTGGACGAGATGCAGATTAGGACGGTTTTCACGCGCGGATTAGTTATCGATTCGTGTTTGTTTGCTTGATTAATCTATTAGTTAATGTCATCCGGTAGACAGGCTATAGATTGAGATAGTTTGCATGCATGGATTAGTTATCGGCTCTAGCTAAATATGGCAATTTAGTTAGATTCATTAAGTTATCAGTATTGTTTGTTTAAATTGATTTACCTTATTATAACAATATCTCTGCCCGATCAAGATTGATAGATTTGGCCTTAGATTTACTTGAATCTGATCGTCGTTTATGCTTTTTTATACTTATCTTACCATGATGATCGATTCCATGCTTACATCGGCTAATTCCCTATTAATCTTGTTCGTTACATGTTGTGCGTTCGGTTCTAGTTGAGACATAAGTGGTTCTGAGGTTATCATAAGTCTTATTTTCGTGTCCTTGTTTAAGCATAACGTCATCCGGTGGATGTTATGTATTAAGTTAAACTGAGTGTCATCCGGTGGAACAGGTTTAACCTGAACAAGGTTCGCTAGATTAGGCTTGCTTTAATTTGAGGTCTGTTTATGACTACGCTAGCATTCGTTCGTGCTTCAGGGACCCTGCATCGGCTAAAAACCCTGTTTCAGTTGTGCTTTCATGAATAGATCGTGCATATAGATTTATTTGGATATCAAACGATTTAGCTTTGTTTGCTGGGTTTGTTGAAGCCCGCTGGCCGTTAGACCAGGTGAACGCAGACTTTGTGAACTTAGCGAAGAGGGTTTACTAAAGCCGCCGGCCTTCTAGACCAGCTTTAGTAGATCTCTGCTTGTTTGATGTACAGATCAGATCTATACACGTGATCTATTTTCTTTTGTACACATTAACCGAATTAGATCGGCTAGCACCTTATTATCCTTACATGAATATCCTGATAGCCGTTTTACTTCATTATTATACTATCAGTTCATAACATGATGGAATCGGCTTTCTAGTCGAGCTTCGATTATACTGGCCCTTTGAGCCGTACAGTTGGAACTACCTGGACTCACCAGTTAGCACCGCCTTGGGTTACTGATTATCTCTGTTTCCTTGTCAATTGCAGGTCAAATTGATTGGCACGCTTGGGTGTTACCGACATTCTCAGATCGGATCCGAAGCTAGCTGGATCTGCGAGAGCTCTACTGCTTTCAAGGGTCATTTCCGGCTTCGCTGGTGTGTTGGGCTTAGGGAACCACTTTTTGCGCCAACACACTTTTTGGCACGGCTGGTGGGACCGATCACTGAAGACCATGGCAAAAGGGAAGACCGCGGCAGACGGCTCCTCCAAGGAGGCCGGAGGCCCCAGAGATGATGGTGTCCTCAAAGTCAGGATCGAAGACCTCAACGAGGAGGACGCGGCAGTGCTGAACAAGATCGTCAAAGAATTCGCTGATGCCTACCTGCTTTCATTCAGCAAGCAGCGCGATGGCTCCATAGTGAAGAAGAATGCATTCCCGAGGTAGATCATGGACGGCCATTCTGATAAATCTGAAGAGGAGTGCAGGGCCGACCTCAAACAGATGCTGGAAGAAGCGACCTAGGAGGCCGCCTATTCAGCAGTCGGCCACCACCACAAATCCTTCCTGCAGACGTTCTATAACATCATGAAGACCGTCCTCAAGCGGCAGGATTGGGAGTCTTTGGGTCCGGTTTACTTCAACATACCCGTACAAGACGCGGATCCAAAAGCAGCGGCAGGGACCTCCAATTCCTCACCGCAACAGCCGAGCCAGCCGAAAGCACCAGTGCAAGGTGCCACGGTGGCCGGTTCGGCTCAAAAAATAGCAGCTTCTCCCAGATTATACAAAGATCACACTTCAGAGGAGATCGCCGCTTTTATGCAGGCCACTGGGCAGACGGTGAACTCGATGAACTCACCAGTGGTGAACCCGGCGGCTAGAAGTACGCTGGCAGCAGACACGGCCAACCCTGCCCATAGATACCACGAGGGGATTACATATCAGGACCTTCAGGCAGCGCCGCATCCGGGGTACACCCAGACGCCTAACAATCAGCTGCTGGAGCAGATGAGTGCCATGCTCCATGATACGTTCGGTTTGCAGCCGAAGATCGGGACTGGAATCAAGTACGGACGTCCTTACCCCGAGTGGTACGACCGAGTGACGTTGCCGCCCAGGTATCGCTTGCCCGACTTCTCCAAGTTTTCAGTGGGCAGGACGACGTCACCACCATGGAGCACATCAGCCGCTACCTAACCCAACTCGGCTAGGCCTCATATGAGGTACCTCATAGGGTCCGGCTCTTTCTGCTATCACTGACAGGGCCGGCGTTTAGCTGGTTCGCGTCCATGGAGCCTGGCTCGATTCAAGGTTGGGAAGATCTGGAGACCAAGTTCCATAATTACTTCTTCTCTGGCACCGAGGAGAAGGACATCACAGATCTCACCAACATGCGCCAAAGGCCAAATGAAGTTGGATCGGCCTTCGTCAGGCGACTCAGGGAAACCAGGAACATGTGCTACTCCTTGAACCTGAACGACAAGCAGCTCGCCAAGATAGTGGTCAGTGGGCTGCTCCCACACGTCCAAGAAAAGCTAGTGGGCACCAACTTCAACAGCATCAGCGAGGTGATACAGAGGGTGGCCGCATTAGAGCAGCAGGCCCAGAGCTTCAAGAAGGAATCGAAATACAAGCAGTCGGCTTACGTCTGTAATTCCGACTCAGAGGATGGGGAGGACGAAGAAGTGGCCACTGTTGAGCTCAAATGGGGTACAAAGCCCATGGCCGTACCAAAAGGTTGGAGCGCGGAGGATCAATACGACTTTGACACGCGCAAGCTGGACAAGCTCTTTGACCTGTTAGTCAGCACGGGCCACATCACCTTCCCGGCTGACTACGTCAAGCCATCTCCTGAAGACTTGCAGGGGAAACCGTTCTACCAGTACCACGGCCTCACCTCACACTCCACAAACGGCTGCCGCAATTTCAAAGCAGTGATCCAGAAGCCCATTAGGCGTGGCCTGTTGAAATTTGAGGCCCCTCCCAAGGGGAAGATGAAAATCGACAAATTCCCATTCCCGAAGGGGAAGAACATGGTCCAGATCGCAAACCCCCCGGCCAAGGTGAAGGTGCTGACCTCCGAACGGGCCAAGAAGAACTCCTCGGTTGATACCGATGCGCAGATCACAGCTGAGGAGCTGGCGCTGATCAAAGAAAGGAGGGAGCAGAACCAGAAGCAGCTGGAGAAGGGAGAGTCCAGCGGCACCAAGAGCAGGAGGCCCACACACCAGCATCTCCTGAACAAGTGGTGGCGTCAGAAAGAGAAGGACCATCAGAGGCAGCTGCAGCGCGAAGAGGAGGAATACCGCAGGTGGCTCCGCGAGGAAGAAGAGGCGCGCTATCACGAAGAACTGGCTCGCCACCGGGAAGGCGAGGAGGATCACTGGCATTGCCCGTTCTTCCGACACTGCTGGAACGAAGGTTTGAGACTGCCAACGCTGCGCAACTGTCCAGAGTGCAGCGATCAGTACCGAGAGTACAGGCAGTCCCAGGTCAACCGCCGGTCTGTGCACGAGAGGCTAGGAAGCCCCCGTTGCCCGTGGGATCGGCGTGAAAAAAGGGACCTGCGCGATCGGCTTGATGAGGCGGTGGTTGAACGCCAACAGTCGGTTTGGCAGGGGAACCAGTGGTGCCCGGGAGATCTAACTAGAAGCCAAAGGCGCCGGGTGCAGCGGCTCAGGAACAGGGAGCTCCAGGCTGAGGGGCGTGCCAAGCGGGTGTGGCGCGAGAAGCCTTCACAAAGTAATGGGAAAGCTGTGGCCGACGCACAGATGGTGTTTGTGCTACCTGCAGAGTTCAGAGCCAAGAGGTACGATACCGATTCCGACTCAGACGACTCGGGATCAGAAGAAGGAGTGGCCAAGTTAGTGCTCGCACAGCAAGATACTTTTGACATGCCGGCCAAGAATCGACATCTGAAGGCCCTCTACCTCAAAGGTTACGTCGACGGCATGCCCATGACGAAGATGCTGGTGGACGGCGGCGCCACTGTCAATCTCATGCCCTACACCACATTCCGCAAAATAGACAAGGGCCCCGATGATCTGATAGAAACCGATCTGATGCTCAAGGATTTCGGGGGCAATTCTTCCAATACTCGGGGGCAATCAACGTCGAGCTGACAGTGGGGAAGAAGACACTGCTCACCACCTTTTTCGTGATCGACAGTAAGGGTGCCTACAGCTTGCTGTTCGGACGCGACTAGATCCATGCCAACTGTTGCGTGCCATCCACCATGCATCAGTGCCCCATTCAGTGGCATGGCGATGAGGTTGAAGTGGTCCCGGCCGACGACTCGGTCAGCGTGGCGATGGCGGATGCCGCGTACTGGGAAGCTGGGGATCATGACTGTTTCTCCGGCAAGGTTTAGGAAGGAGGCTCCATCAAGGTCAGCGATGAGAGTCAACAGCCGATCAGGGCAATCGGCTCTGAGTCTTTTTATTAAATGGAGAATCCGATCGACGGCATAGAGTGTAAGTTGGGGCAAGGATTCATGTCGGCCGACAAGCTCGAAGAAGTAGATATTGGACCTGGCGACAGGCCAAGGCCGACATTTATTGCTGCCAACCTAGACCCGAAGTTCAGGCAGGAGCTGATTCAACTGCTAAAGGAGTACAAAGATTGCTTCGCCTGGGAATATTATGAGATGCCTGGGTTGGACAAATCTATTGTTGAGCATAGGCTACCCATCAAGCCAGGGTTTCGGCCACACAAGCAGCCTCCACGTCGATTTAGAGAGGACGCTCTACCCGACATTAAGGCCAAAATCACGAGGCTGTTAGAAGCCAAGTTCATTCGAGCTTGCCGATATGTCGAATGGATATCGAACATCGTCCCTGTGTACAAGAAAAATGGTAAATTGCTAGTCTGCATCAACTTCAGGGATTTAAATAGAGCTACACCGATGGATGGCTACCTTATGCCAATAGCCGATATGCTGGTTATAATCAAATTTTTATGGCTGCTGAAAACATCCCGAAGACTGCCTCTAGGTGCCCTGGTGCGCTTGGTTTGTTTGAATGGGTGATCATGACGTTTGGTTTGAAGAATGCCGGTGCAACTTATCAGAGAGCTATGAATTACATATTTCATAAGTTGATTGGCAAAATCATTGAAATCTATATAGATGACGTGGTGGTGAAATCCAAGAGCTATAAGGATCACCTGGCTGATCTGAGGGCCACTCTGGAGTGCACAAGGAGACATGGCTTGAAGATGAATCCTAACAAGTGTGCATTCGGCGTGTCGGCTGGCAAATTTCTGGGATTCATGGTCCACCACAAAGGGATAGAGATCGGCAACAAGAGCAAGAAGGCGATCGATGAACTTGTACCTTCAACCAACAAGAAGGAATTGCAATCCTTGCTCGGTAAGATTAACTTTATCAGAAGGTTCATCGCCAACTTATCAGAGACGGTGCTGCCGTTCTCGCCATTGTTGAAGCTCAAGAATGATCAAGAGTTCAAATGGGGTGACATGCAACAGAAGGCTTTTGACGAAATCAGAGAATACATGAAAACTTCACCTGTCTTAGTACTGCCACAGACAGGGAAGCCTTTTAAGTTGTACGTGACGGCCGAAAACCATACTATTGGATCGGCCCTTTTTTAAGAGTTTGAAGGGAAGGAGAGAGCAGTTTTCTACCTGAGCAGGCGGCTCCTTGACCCTGAGACAAGATATACACCGACCAAGAAGTTGTGCTTGTGCCTATTCTATTCATGCACCAAGTTGAGGCACTACCTGCTTGGCTCGGAGTGTGTGGTGGTGTCCAAGGCGGATGTCATCAAGCACATGATTTCGATGCCGATTTTAAATGGTCGGATTGGCAAATGGATCCTGGCGCTCTCAGAGTTTGACTTGAGGTTCGAATCGGCTAAGGCAGTCAAAGGCCAGGCGATAGCCGATTTCATCACCCAGCATCACGGAGGATCGGCTAATGTGGCAGATATAGCGCCATGGACTATGTTCTTTGATGGCTCTTCATGCAAACAAGGTGGTGGCGCCGGAGTAGTGCTCATCTCGCCACGGGGTGTGCGCTTTGAGTATGCTTTCCAGATCGGGCCGATTGTCACAAACAATCAAGCTGAATATGAAGCCGCGTGGAAAGCTTCTGCATGAAGCAAAGGCCGATGCAGTTGAGGTATTTGGTGATTCACAACTAGTCATCAACCAATTGCTCGGCCTGTATGAATGTAAAGATGAGATACTCAGAGGCTACTATGATCAGTATCAGGCTCTCATCAAGAAGTTCATGTCGGTATCTCTCTGTCACATCCCCAGGGCCCAGAACCAGGAGGCTAATTGGCTGGCGCAGAACGCGTCGGGTTATCGGCCGATGCAGGAGATTTGTAACAGCGAGCAATCAGCTGATGACTGGAGGGGCGAGATAGCAGGTTACCTAGCAAATCCTTCACAACGGGTCAACAGAAAGCTAAGGTACAAAGCCACCAAGTACGTGTTGCTAGATGGTCAGTTGTATTACAAGACTGTTGAAGGAGTGTTGCTCAAATGCCTGGGGACAGAGGAATCAGTAAAGCTAATGAGCGAATTACACGATGGAGTCTGCGGTGCACATCAATCAGCTCACAAGATGAAGTGGATCATCAGGAGGACTGGTTACTATTGGCCTACGATGCTGGAAGATTGTTCCAAATATTATAAAGGGAGTCAAGAATGTCAGAGGTTCAGAAATATACAGAAGTCTCCAACCTCTGCTATAAATCTTATAATCAAGCCATGGCCGTTTAGAGGATGGGGTATTGATCTAATCGGCCAAATCTACCCACCGTCGAGCAAGGGTCACAAATGGATCCTGGTGGCGATTGATTACTTCACCAAGTGGGTAGAAGCCATTCCTTTGAGAAACGCCACTTCAGCTGACGTGATCGAATTTGTAAAGGAGCACATTATTTACAGGTTTGGCATACCTCAGACGATCACAACCGATCAGGGGACAATGTTCACTTCAGAGGAGTTTATGACCTTTGCCGATGACATGGGCATCAAGATTTATAATTCATCGCCGTATTATGCCCAGGCCAACGGACAAGCAGAAGCTTCCAATAAAATTTTGATCAAGGTCATCAAGAAAAAGATTGAGCAGAACCCCAGAAAATGGTATTCGCATCTGAGCGAGGCGCTATGGGCATATCGCATGGCACAGCATGGATCGATCAAAGCTTCACCTTATGAGCTAGTCTATGGACACGCTGCTGTCCTGCCATGGGAGATTCAGTCTGAGACACGGCGCGTCAAGTTGCAAAACAAGCTTACAGCCGGTGAATACAAAGACATTATGATGGACAGTCTAGAAGATTTGCACTGTCATCGGCTTAAGGCTTTGGAATACATTGAAAGGAACAAGGTACGGGTGGCCAAGTATTACAACACTAAGGTAAGGAGCAAGAGCTTCACGGAATCAGAGCTAGTATGGAAAGTCATTCTGCCTATTGGTATGAAAGATAGCCGATTCGGTAAGTGGTCGCCAAACTGGGAAGGCCCGTATCGTGTGGTTGAATGCGCCCCGGATAATGCTTACATCCTTGAGGATTTAGAAGGACAGAGACTCGCCAGAGCCATCAACGGGAAGCATCTGAAGAAATACTACCCTAGCATCCCAGTTGGGGGGTGATAGCCGATTCATGTGAATCTGGGTCTAACAGCCGATGCCGTGTAAGCGGGTCGCCTTGAGGACAAAAATGGCCGACATCGTAGTAACGAGTCGCCCTTAGCACAAAAATGAAATACCCACGATGGGGTGTAACAGCCGATGCGATAAGCATCGCCTTTAGTCCAAAAAAGAAAAATAATAAAGGAAAATATATATATATCTGGACACATATGGAAATCAGATTGATGCTTTTTGAAGAAAGTTTTATTTCCGATTGTGCTTACAGGAGCCCTATTACATTCTAATCATGCGTGGCTTTGTCTATGATGTCCTGGGCGTCGGTGACAGCCACGACCTCGTCGGCGTGAGGGAAGAAGTTCGCCAGTTGGGCGCTGGCCTCCTCCATATTCTGGCCCTCCAGGAACCAAGGCTCGACGGCCTCCAGAGCAATGCCGGAGCGGAGTCGCGCGGCTGTGAGAGCCCCAGTGGCGCCGTGACGAACGCCGGCCATGGCCACCTGGGAGACGCGGTGGTGAACATCCAGGAGCCGCTCCGCCTGCGTGTTGCCACGGGCATTGACGGCATTGGCGGCAGTCTCGGCGGCCACACGCAACTCTTCAAGCTGCGCGGTCAGGGCTGCAAAAGAAAGAAGTGTCAGCATGAAGGTGATCGTCAGCGCGTCACAATTCAAGATGTTACCGGCCACTGCAGCGTCCGATTCGGCGAGTTGGGCTTGCACCCTGGCCACCTTGGTTTCGGCGGCCTTAAGGGCAGCAGCTTGGGCTTCGTTGACACCCTGCAGCCGGCCATTCTCCTTCGTAGCCTCTGAGTAGAGGTTACGGTACTCCACCATCTGGCGATGGAATCGGCGACCGTCGGCGGCGGTGTAGGACCTGTCAGAAGACCCCGATTCTGATCCAGCACTCGGGGCCGGATCTTGAGGGGGTTCCTGAGGAGGCGCAGTTCGGACAGGCCGGGTGTCCACGCCAATCGGTGCTCCCGGTGGGAAAGGAATCACGCGGGCCTGACTGAAGGTTGACAAAGAAGCAGATGTGTCAGAATCGAAAGAAAACCAATGTCTTGGGTACAGACTGATTTACCTGCTGAAGATGGCTAACAGCCGGGGCGTCACCCAGTGACGACGGCCGTGATACGGGTCAGCAGCGGCATCCGCACTAGGGGTAGCTCCAGCGGCTGCAGGGACGGCCTGAGACGGCCCGGCACCGATTCCCGAACCTCCGACGCCGGCAGTTCCCGCATCACTACACAAGACGGTGATGGTCAGATTAGATCAGATCAATGTATCAAGAAGTGAGCAGCAGCCTTACCCTAACCAGGCTCGCAGGTGATGCCTCCGTTCACCCACGGCTCGCAGGCTCCAGTTGAAGTTGTCACCTTCGGCGGAACCCGAGGCTAGCCGCTTGCCGTGGTTTCCGTCGCTAGCCATGGATTTGGTTTTGGGGATTTGTTTTCTCTGATCTGAGGAGAGAAGGCTAGGTGAGCAAAGGCTTTGATGTTGCGGTTGCTCGCTCAGGCCGAGCGTGTATTTATAAAGATGAAGGCATCGAGACGGTTTCCTCTTCGGAAGGCGAGACGACGCGGCGGATTTTAGGTTGCGGTTAATCCGCGTTTCTTGAATCCGGAACAGTTGCCGGATCAGGGAGACGAAGCGCCGCCGTCAGTGGTCGCACACCGATCCGGTCTTTGGATCAGGCTGCCTAGCCGATCCTATTGTGAGTGCCCGCAAGCCGATTCGTAGTGAATCAGGCTGAGAGGTTAACTCTAAGGGAAAGCAGAACAAAGCTGATGCTAAGACGCAGGCCCGTAAGCCGATTCGTATGTAGAACGGATCAGGCTGAGTAATCGATTCTAAGGTACAATGCAAGCCTGAGAGCCGATTCGCATGCAGAAACGTATCAGGCCGAACAAGTCGATTCGAAACAGGACGAAGCCGATATTAAGGTATGAATCCAAAGGCAGATCAGGCTAAATATTCAAACTAAGGATGAAACAGCACGAGAACAAAGTTGCAAATAGAAAAGAACATGCCAAGTAGTATATCCATCATGTTACAAAGTCAATAAAGATTGGATCAGTTCCACTAATTCAGCATGGAGCGCATGGCCAGCCTGCAACAATTGTTGATCTTGGTTTTCAGTGGACTGCAACAGATCCAGGTGTTGGCATGTCTTCCTGCCTGCAACGACCAAGCTGCTGATTTCCTTCTTTTTCTGGGAGAGCTCGATCGTGCTGGTGGAAATGGTGATTTCGTGCTCACTGATAGCCGACTCAACTGCTTCCAGTTCTTTTCTCAGTTGGTCTCATTTCGTTTTCAGTGTTTCCAGTTCTGTTTCAGCTGTGCCGATTGAAGATTTGAGCAGCCTGGCTCGATCGGCTAATCCAGTGGCCTCTTGTCTGTTGGCTGATTTATTGCTCCTCAGCTGTTCAAGCTCTGCCAGATTCCTATGAGCAGTGATAATCCCTGATGCTGTAACTTTAAGATCACCGAGTCTCTGCAGGAATTTTAAGGCTGTCAGATTGGTTTGCTGCTGGACAAGTTCGACTACTTGATCAACCAGTCCGGGATTGGAGGCCAGAGCAACTAGATCACCCTCTAGGTGGGGTAGAAGTGCACTCAGCCGATTGCTAAAATCTGGCTCTGAAAGCTTCTCGGAGGAAGAGGCAAGTTCATCTCTATCGCGGAATTCTTCTATGTCAAATGAATAGCCGGGAGACGAAGGCTTCGGTACCTGCAATACATACATTCTCTCATCAGAAAGGATACAATATAGATTAATTGTTTTCTGGTAGAGACAGGATACCTGAATGAGGCCTGAGATCTGTAGGGTTGATGCCGATGTTGCTTGTTCGACTAAGACAGTTTTGTCTCCTGCGGCATGCGGATCCTCAGCTGTCATTGTCTCGGGCAGATGGGTTTCTGCAAACCAGGAGTAAGAGTAGTATGCAAGCAAGGATAATTGCTAACAGCCGAATAGGAGTTACCTAGATTCCTCTCAGGGGGAGACTCCTCTTCTTCAAGGTTCACCCAGACTTCGTCGGAAGGGCTGTTCGGCTGTATTTTTGAAAAGAAGATTTGGTCAACCAGGGTATCTGCGTCGAGAAGAGAAAAGCCCAACGAGTAGTACCTGAGTTTTGGCTCCTTCTTCCTGGATCCCTTCTTCTTGAGCAGCTGACTCTTCATGGCCGGTGGATTCTGGTGATTCTTCGGCCTGTTTCTCTCCTGAGATATCTTGAATCGGTTGGGTTTCACCTGGTAAAGAGCAGATTTAGGGATCGGAGCATACTGCAGTAAAGGAAGGTCGATGCCAGTTCTGGATACCTGAACTTTTCTTGTCGAACGGAGTTTCTTGGGTGCTTGCTTTTGAAGCTGAGATGCAGCTGGTTGTTTTGAGGCAGAAGGGGGTGTCAGTATAACAGGGCCTGACATTAGTTGTCGCAGCGTCGGTGCTCGAGAACCTAGCCTCGCTGTCGGACAAGAGGGATAGTATTCCACTCGCTCTGGTGGATTGGATGATGAGTCCTGCGAGAAACATCTGTCAGGTAACATGTTTGACTAAAGCCGTTTTTACTGGAATCGGCTGAGAACACTTACTGCTCGGGAAGATTTGGAGTTCGAGTCCAGGGCTCTACACTTGTCATGGACAGTCTGGCAGAACAGGTGAGCGTGCCATCGCTGCCACCAGTCATCAAAACTCTGATGGGTGATGCAGACTTGATTCCACGGCTTCGGCGAGAATGTGGGCAGGTTTGCTCCAAGTTAAAAAATTCTGCCAGCCTGAAGGAGCTCTGTAATGTTCTCCCTGGGTTTCAAGGTACTCAAGAAAGGGAGCTGAGGAGGCAATTGGCCAAAGCCTAGCTGTCTTGCCACTATGTTTGGGTGATAAAATTCATAAGAGGGATAGCTAGTTGGCTTGCCGCTTGCGCTCCGAAGGTGTTTGAAGTCTACTGGCAAGGCACAAGGTTTTATGATTACATTCAGGATTCTGGTAGCCTCATCATCAGAGCACCCGTTGTTGAACTTGAAGTTGGAGGGTGCTGGAAATTCATCTTCATCCTCATAGGGGAACCAGGTAGTAACCTTTGGTCCCAAGCCCCTGTATAATGTTTCCAGCATGTTGCCCTTTGTAGTTGGGATGGTTATGGCAGAAGCAGCTTCACCATAGCTTTGACAGTCATTGGTTTTTGGATCCTCTTCCTCTGAGTACTCGGTGGATGGAAAGCTAAGGCCCTGGAGTTGTGTTCTTACCAGCTTGTGCAGATACAGGTTGAGCCACAGCTGTACTAGCCACCAAGGGCCTGTTATGCATTGTACTTCTTCACCTATGATCAAGGAGCTGAACACCCGGTTCATAAGCCTGTATGCTGCACCCAACAGGAGTTTGCCTAGGGGGATGGAGTGCCCTTGAGCCAGTTTCTCTGCCAAAACCCGATAAGGGTATGCTGGTCCGGCAGTGGCACCACAGAACACGAATCTCTCAAGCCACATGGTCAAAAACGCGACGTGTTCTTTCTCGCTGACGGAAGAAGAGGTTTTCTGGTGGTATTGAACATAGCCACTCCACCCTCTGTATGTGTCCACCTTCGGAAAGTACGAGTCCTTCTTGCCACTGGTGCGGAGATCCCAGAAGTCATACGATCCAGTGATTTGAAGCCCGGTGAGCATGTGGATATCGCCCAGGGTAATGGTTTTTGGACCGTCTCCGAATACAAAAGCGTTCAGGGAGTTGGACCAAAAGTGACTGGCGGCTATCAGGAGCGGCTTATTCTTTGCCATCTCTGATAATGATAGATCAAGACATTGGCTCAGATGGCGCATCTCCCAGTCCGCGCGTTTCTTCGCCGCGACGCGGCGGAACTAGTTCCTCCATCCAGCAGGTATGCTCGGCCAGTTTCTGAAGGACTTAGCCCAGGAAGAGGCGCCCATCATGGAGCTTCAGAATAGAAACTGGTTAGTTTCTTGAACGATGAAATCTTTGGGGACCGGATCGCCCATCGGACCCAGGTAGTAAGCGTTGGGGATGTCCATCAGCGGAATCAGAATATCGTTCCTCAGTGCCTGGATTTGAAACTCGTATTCAGTAAGGTTGAAGAGGGATTCACAAATCAGGAGGTGGATCGATGAAATTGATACCTCAGGGACCTCGGATGGAGTCGCCATTAGCTCAGGGATGGCTTGACGGCGGCGAATCGAAGCTGACGGCGGCGGATTGAAGCCCGTGGCGGAAATTGCGACGGTTTAGGGTTTCGTTTTGGTGCGAAAGTTTGAAGCGCCGTGAGGGAAGCTGCAGTTTGACTATTTGAAAGGCACAAACGCTAATTTCGGAATAAACCAATTTATTCCAAAATTGGGGGGCATGTGTTAACACCAAATTTTGGACTGGGAGCCGATAGATGATACCAGAGGAAGATAGCCGATCTCGGAAGCAGATTCCGTCCAGCGGAAGGAAGGAAACAGCCGATTGCACGGTGAATCGGTTATCGGGCCAAGGTGACAGGAGGCGCGCAGCGTCAGTATTGATGACGTCATCCAGAGTCCGCGCCGTCAGGGTGAGATCACGATCGGAGTCCATTATGGAAAGGGAAGGTTGGACTCCAAGTTACCTTAGATATAGGATAGTTTGTTAGTTTCCTTATCTATTGATAAGTTGTAATTCGACTAGGACTCTATCTTCTTATGGTCAGGGTATAAATATAAGCCCTCAGCCATTGATATAAAAAACACAACATCAATACAACACAACTTTCGGCTCCGGCCAACAAACCCTAGAGTCAGTCGAGTCCGGCGAGTTACTTCATTCAGGCTAGGTGTCATCCGATGGACGCAGGCTTGCTTGTAAGTATCGTCAACCCCCTGTTAAACTATGTCTTTTTAGCGTCATCCGGTGGACGCGGAAGCATGGCGGACCAGGGTCCTTGCTAAGCTTTGTTTCTTTGGCGTCATCCGGTGGACGCGGGAAGCATAGTGAGTCAAGGATGATTCACGCTGGTTTACTCGATCAATCTGTGTTAACCGTCATCCGGTGGACGAGATGCAGATTAGGACGGTTTTCACGCGCGGATTAGTTATCGATTCGTGTTTGTTTGCTTGATTAATCTATTAGTTAATGTCATCCGGTAGACAGGCTATAGATTGAGATAGTTTGTATGCATGAATTAGTTATCGGCTCTAGCTAAATATGACAATTTAGTTAGATTCATTAAGTTATCAGTATTGTTTGTTTAAATTGATTTACCTTATTATAACAATATCTCTGCCCGATCAAGATTGATAGATTTGGCCTTAGATTTACTTGAATCTGATCGTCGTTTATGCTTTTTTGTGCTTATCTTACCATGATGATCGATTCCATGCTTACATCGGCTAATTCCCTATTAATCTTGTTCGTTACATGTTGTGCGTTTGGTTCTAGTTGAGACATAAGTGGTTCTGAGGTTATCATAAGTCCTATTTTCGTGTCCTTGTTTAAGCATAACGTCATCCGGTGGATGTTATGTATTAAGTTAAACTGAGTGTCATCCGGTGGAACAGGTTTAACCTGAACAAGGTTCGCTAGATTAGGCTTGCTTTAATTTGAGGTCTGTTTATGACTACGCTAGCATTCGTTCGTGTTTCATGGACCCTACATCGGCTAAAAAGCCGATTCAGTTGTGCTTTCACGAATCGATCGTGCATATAGATTTATTTGGATATCAAACGATCTATCTTTGTTTGCTGGGTTTGTTGAAACCCGCTGGCCGTTAGACCAGTCGAACGCAGACTTGGTGAACTTAGCGAAGAGGGTTTACTAAAGCCGCCGACCTTCTAGACCAGCTTTAGTAGATCTCTACTTGTTTGATGTACAGGTCAGATCTGTACACGTGATCTATTTTTTTTGTACACATTAACCGAATTACATCGGCTAACACGTTATTATCCTTACATGAATATCCTGATAGCCGTTTTACTTCATTATTATACTATCAGTTCATAACATGACGGAATCGGTTTTCTAGTCGATTTCCGATTATACTGGCTCTTTGAGCCGTACAGTTGGAACTATCTGAACTCACCAATTAGTTCCGCCTTGGTTTACTGATTATCTCTGTTTCCTTGTCAATTGTAGGTCAAATTGACTGGCACGCTTGGGTGTTACCGACATTCTCAGACCGGGTCCGAAGCTAGCTGGATCTGCGAGAGCTCTACTGCTTTCAAGGGTCGTTTCCGGCTTCACTGGTGTGTTAGGCTTAGGGAACCACTTTTTACGCCAACAACAACTAAAACTAACCCTAACTAATCTACAACTAAAAATAACCCTAAAATAATTTATAATTAAAACTAACCCTAAACTAATCTACAACTAAAACTAACCCTAAACTCTACAACTAAAACTAAATATACTACTATAAAACTACTAAATCTACAACTCATTTACCACTAACGCTAACCCTAAAACTAAATATACTAACTAAATATAACTAATCTAACTAACCCTAAAACAAATTAATATAACTAAATGTACTAAATAAAACTAAACTAACTAATCTAATCTAAATTAACTAACTAAACTAACCGTACTAATGTAACAAAAAAAAGAAGAAAAACTTACCGTGAAGGCGGCGGCCGACCGAGGGGCGCTGGCCGAGGCCTCCGCGCCCGCGCGGGGAGGGTGGAGGGCGGCAGCGGCGAGCCCTCCGCCGGATCCGGCCGCCGGGGGGGCGAGGGGAGGCGGCGCGCGGGCGGACAGCGGCGAACGGCGGAGGCGAGCGCGCGGTGAGAGAGAGAGAGAGAGAGGCGCGGGAAGGAAGAAGACCCGTGATATATTCTACGGCCTGTTGGCCTCCGAGGGGCCGATAGGTACATATCGGGTCGCCAGCGGCCGATAGGCCTGTTGGCCCGATAGGCCCAGCCTGTTTGGTGTGGTCTGCTACGTGGGCCAGCTAGTTGGCTTCTGAGAAGCCAATAGGGCCCTATCGGCTTGCGAGTAGCCGACACACATCTTATCGGCTGTCCAGCGGCCGACAGGATGCTACTTTTGCAATTCTTTATTATCAAATGCTAGATTTGCAATTAATCATTAAAAAATATTATTTAAAAAACGCATTGAAGCCTGGCGCATTCAGGAACAACATGCTGAACTCTGCGAAAAAGGAAAGAGTAGGGGTCCAAGTTATCTTATAATTTAGGAATTTTTTCTTTCGTTTTATGTCTATAGTGAGTCAGTTAGATTAGAATTTGTGTTTAAGCCCACGGTATGAATATAAACCCCTGGACATTGTAATGAGATATCCGATCATCAATAAAACTTCGGCTTATGTCGTCAAACCTTAGGAGTAGGAGCACCGTAGATCTCTACGAGTTCTTCGACTAGCATGGCTGCATCGGCATGGACCGGCTAGTTTGTGAGTACCGTCACAACTTATGTTATACCTGTAATACTGCATCGGTCCGTTCGGACTTTTACTAGTATAATCAAGTTAGTTATCGATCTTTATCATTATTCGTGAGTATCAATCCGCTTGATTTCTTACGAGTCATAGTGTAGATCAAATTAGTTGATCTTGTGTTAAGTAGTTTTCTATTTAGCTCATTATCAATAGTTATTGAAATTATCAAAGATAGTAAGTTACGCTTGCTATTTAGGGTAAGTTGATTAGTTATCGAATCTGCTAGAATTAGTAAGATATACCTTACTATTTTGAGTAGATTCACCAGTTATCGATCTTATTATAAATAATGTTTTATTTATAATAATATCAACTCTCTTGATCAAGATAGAAGTATATTTATTTGATATATAGTCTTACATTTATTTGATTAGTCGTCTCCTAAGTTATAGGTCATGTTTGATTTTACTATTGATGACTTATCCTGCTAAATCGACTGTTCTGTCAATCTTGATCAAACATATATAGCATGTATTCAGAGGCATATCTTGATCCTAACAAATTGCCAGTTAAAGGATCTAATCTAACGACCCTCCCATAGCTGCATCGATCCATTCGAACCTCACTGGCAAGATGTTAGGTTGGAGATAGTAATTGATAATTTTGTTCATGGTTGAGGCATGCACTTTGTTTGTTTTCTATACTCCTCCTGTGACTACATATATAGCATGTTCTCATGAGTCTATTTATATTCGAATGTTTCCATGGATTTCATAGCTTTAATTGTTATCATTGTCATAGTTGTATTGATCTGTTTGAACCTCACTCCGATCATAATCAATTAAATTTAAGTTGTTTACAGATCTGCTTGCATTAGATAGCCGATTGTTCACATATGCTATAATCCTATTACGACAAAACAACGAGAGCCGGCCGGCTGTTTCATCCGATGATTTCTCGATACTCAGTGCCAGTCTTTCACATAATTATAGATGGCGAGTGGACCTATCCCTGCTGCTCTGCACCGTACCGTATATACACGCGCTCGGCACATAATTGTATATATACGGTGCAGAGCATCAGCAGGGATCGAAGCTGCTGCTGCGTTGGCGTGAGTGGTGTACAGTGTGCATACGCATATATGGGCATGCGGCTGTGCCTGCACGTACGTACACGGAGATGATGCATGCAATGCAATGCAATGTGCGTGGCTGACCCACGGGCTCGCATGCGCCATGCCATGCCATTGCCATGCGCGGCGCGCGCACTGCTGCACCAGTGCGTGCATGCAGTTGCAGACGTAGGCACGCGGGGAGAGGAAGAAGAGGATCCTGCAGCAGCTACTCTACTCCTAGACTCGCAGCAGCTAGCATCGATCCATCGAGATCATCGATCGATGTCTTCTCTTTCTTTCGTTAATTGCGTCAGCAGGCAGCAGGCAGAAGAGAGCCTGGCTGTGGCATGCACGCCGAGCAGCATGCTGCCTGTTACACGTTCAATGCCAAACCTACTGCTTACTGCATTCAGCATTCCTGCCTCTACTCTACACATGCATGTATACAGTAGGTGTGTATATACGCGTGTGCCACTTCTGCTGCTGCTGCTGCATGCCCTTGCCCTGCACCGCGCAGAAGAGAGAGATCGTCGCCTCGTCGGAGACGAAGCCATACGGCAAGGGACCACTCCTCCTGCACGACGACGACGGCACTACTGCAATCACTACTAACTTTTAACCCTAACTTTTAACCCTTGCGCAATGACATGAAAACGTTGCAATAAGCCCAATTTGGTCGCAAAAGGAACATGATGTAATCAAATTGCGTTCGTTGCCAATGGTTGCAATAAGGTATTGCAACCGTTACTAGTTTGGCGTTGCAACTGCTGTAGTCTATTGCAACCATAGTGGTTCGTTACCAAGCATGGCAATAGGAGATTATTGCAATGTTCAAGTCATGGCAATATAAGCACTTGCCGCGCCCGTCTTCGTAGCAAGAGGTAGTACATGCAACGATTGATAGCGTAGCAATAGAGGCATTTGCCATGAACAACATCATTGCAACAGTCTGTATTGCCACGCTAGAATTTTGTTGCCCAAGGTGTTATTGCCACGACCATCATAATGTGGCAATTACACCATTTGCCATAAAATTTTGTTCGTTACGAGAGATCATAAGTTATTACCATGTCCATTGTGTCGTGGCAATAGTACCACTTGCCACGCAATTCAATTCGTTGCCATAGAACGTATTGCCACGAAAGTGAGTTCATTGCCATAGATTATATTGCCACACATAGCAGCTTGTTGGCACAATTTGTATTGCAACGCTAGTAGCATTTGATTTGTGGTTTAAAAACCATCATTACAAAAAACAATAAAGCATAACAAAAGTGACATATATTACCCATAATCAATCATTTAATAAGTTGAACCAATGAAATATTAGCCACTCATTATTTCACAACTTTTTAAAACATGTAGCAGTGCAAGATTTCCTAACATCTATGCAGCACTAAGTGTTTCCTAAGAGCGCAACATGTCATCGTCTCGACTGTGTCCTCGCTTGATTACGGGCCTCCCACTCAAACCTTCCACCTAATGACCAAAAAGAGATCAATATTAGAAAAAATATTACATTTACTACTTCATGCACAGAATGTAAAGAAATTCGGATAACATGGTTGTAATTAAGCAAAAGTAGACTTAATCAAAACTAGTTACTCCCTCCGTATCGGAATTAGATGACGTTTAGGATAATGACACGGTCTCCAAAGCATGACTTTGACTTCGTATTTCTATAAAAATACTTATTGAAAAGTGATATATGCATACTTTTATAAAAGTATATTTGAAGACAAATCTATTTATATAGTTTCCATATTTCCAAACTCAATAATTTAAAAGTTATTCATGATTTATATTCCCAATGTTTTTTTTGAAAGAATCTGGCAGGAGCTATGCCTCTCAATTAAGGAAGGAAAGAGAGTTTATGTACAGAAAATGCTATCGGCACAAGAACCCCCCAAAGGGCGCACAGAGAAGAGTAAAGCACATAGCACACCCACATCCTCGGGGAAAGTTACAAGGTCTAAGTCAGGCTGTGAAACACCCTAGAGCGTAGGTCGATGTCCTCTTTGGTTATGGAGGCCACCTGCCGGGCATCCATCACTGAATTTTGGAAAATCCTTCTGTTCCTTTCCTTCCAAATATTCCACATTGTGTAGATGATCACCCCGTTGAAGTGTCTTCGTCTCTGCCTTGGGATCTTGGCCGCCCCCTCTTCCCACCATGCCCTTATGCTAGATGGCTGCACCTGAGGCCGAATTAAGTCCACATCGAAGTGTTCCCACCCCAGCACAAGGCGCCAGACTTCTATGGCCAGGGGGCACAGTAGGCACAAGTGAAGGGCCGTTTCCAGTGGCCCGTTGCACAGCACGCAATGGTCTTGATGTGGCCAATTCCTTAGCTGCAAGTTATCTGCCGTTAGGATCTTGTTTTGTATTAGAATCGAAGCAAAGACTTTGCATTTGTTTTCGGTGTGTGCCTTCCAAATAAGGTCCGGACGTAATCTACAGTATGATCCTTGGAATTGTATGCGGTATGCCGTTTTGGTTGAATATATGCCATCTGTCGACCACTTCCAAACAATGGAGTCTCGTATTCCATGCTGTAGCTGGATGTTCTGCACCCTGAGCCACAGTGAGACAAATTCCTCTAAATGAGTGGCTGTTGTGATCTTGCCTCTGAGCAAGCGAATCCAACTGTTATTGTGGAGCTCTTCCTGCACCATTCTATTTTTCCTCTTGACAAGTTCAAAGAGGTGCGGCGTAAGGTTTTTGGGAGCTTCACCGTCCAGCCAACTATGATGCCAGAACTGTGCTTTCTTACCATCCCCGACTGTGACAATGGTTGAGGCATTGAAGTGGAGTCTATCCGCTGGACTACAAGGCAGGTCCATATCTGCCCAAGGCTTGGAGGGATCTGTCCAGTCTTGCCACAGCCATCGCAATCGCAACGCTCTCCCAAATTTGTTCAAGTCTGGGACCCCAAGGCCATCAAGCTCTTTTGGTTTTGACACTGTAGGCCAGTTGACGAGGCAATGACCTCCATTTGCATTCTCTTCCCCCCTCCAAAGGAATGACCTGCGGACTCTGTCAATCTGTTTTTTGGTCCAGGCGGCAAGTGGAAAGACAGTGTGGTAAGTAGGCATGGTCGATAGGACCGAAGTGACCAGTGTTAAGCGTCCTGCTTTGTTTAGCAATTTACCCTTCCAGCCCGTTAATCTCTAGCCGATACGCTCAATGAGGGGCTGCACGTGTACTCTGCGCAGTGGCCTGTAGTGGACTTGTTGTAATAACCCTAAAAATCCACACAACCTAAAAATCCCAACCAATTAAAATTTTTCATTTATTTATTATGAAGACCCATTTTTCTTGTGCAAACATATAGGTTTCATTATAAATTTGGTAAATAAAGGAGTATAGCTTGCATTTTAATTCCATTCACATAGAATAATAACTTATGCATCACATTTGGGATTTATTGCAATTTATGTTTGTATCTACTCAATATTTAAAATGGGTAATATATGTATTTATACACTTATGTGTAAATAGAAAAAGAAAAAGAAAAAGAAGAAGTGAGAAAAGGAAAAACAGAACCGGCCCGACACCAGCCCAAACTAGCCCAGCCGGCCAGAGGCCCAACCGGCCCCGTTTCCTTTTCCTCTCTCCCCGCGCGACCACGCCGTAGCTAGGCCGGCCCATCTCGCAGCCAAACCGCACGCGCGCAACTGATCCCTCCGCGCCGCTCCCCGTAGCCGCTGACCGCCCGGCCCCGCCTGTCAGCTGCCGTACTCCCCTTCGCCCTGTTCTTCTTCCTCGCAAAGGCGAGGGAAGGTGCACGCGAATCGCGTGACCGACAGAGCCTCACTCGACAGCGCCACGCCTGACGAACTTGTTCCCCACCTGTCCCCTGTCTTGCCCGCAAAGAACCGCCGCGGCCTGCAACCAAAACCCTAGCATCGAGCGCCCGTAGCCCTTTGATCTACCGAGATCGATCGCGGCCGTCCGCCATGGGAACCTGCCAAGCTCGCCTATAAATGAGACCCGCTCCGAAGCCCTAGCCCTCGTCCCACTCGCCGCCACCGCGGCACAAGCCACCGCACCCCACCGCATAGCCGAGAGAGAGGGAGAAGGGCGGAGCCGAGGAGGAGGAGCTGCCGGAGCGCCGCCGCCGCGGAGCACGCCGAGCCGGACACGGAGGAGAAGCCGGAGCCCCGTCGCGGTTCGGCACGGCACTGCGTACGCTTTGCACGGCTCTGACTCGCCACTGCACCGCCATCCTAGCTTCACTGACACCACGGTGAGCCACCACACGCCATGTCCGAACCTCGCCCTGCTTTTGCCATGGCGTTCCGGCCACGGGATGCGCAGGCACGAGCCTTTACCGGCTCAGGGAGATCACCTGCACCACGCACTCACGCGACCGGCCGAAACCCCTGGACTACAAGCATTGCTAGACCGAGAAGGTAGCACGACGCGTTCTCGGCGGAGCGCGCTCGCCACCGACGCGTTCCGACGCCGAATCACCCGTTCCGAGCATTCCGACTAGCATCCGTGTAGGATAGAGCGTCATGGAGCACCGCCACGACCCTTCGAGCCAGCTACGCGGATCTAAGCACTAGAGGAAGCCTCGTCCGCCCTGCTCACGTGCGCCGCGACCTCGCCGGAGCGCCGCCGCGAGCCGTAGCCACAAGGAGGCCCAGCCTTGACTTGATTCGCTGTTGATGGAATCATATACCTTCCTAGCCACGCCGAATTGATGGAGCCGCATCGGTTTCACCCAGTACTCGACCATAGCCGCCCCACCGACGCCCGCCGCCGCCGGTATCACGCCACCGCCACAACCGAGCACCTTGGGAGCCTCGGTAGTCAAAATTGGAGGTCGAACCCTCATCGCCAAGGAACTTGTACACCAAAACCGACCTCTTGAGAGCCAATTATGCCTTGCGGGGGTCATTATCCCTCAGTAACCTCGCCGCCGGCCGCCGTGACACCTAAATCCGGCGACTGGAAGTTCGAGCCGACTCTTTTTGACTCATCGGAAACCTCACGAGACCGGTGGCAAACCGTCGGAGCCATCTCCAGTCACCAACGAGCTCGCCGGACCGTCACCGCCTCGCCGGCCGCCGGCGACTCGTTGTGACATTGACTCAAGCACTTGGCGGATGCTGACGCAAGCACGGGCGCCAGCGTGGGTGCACGCCACCCCGCTGTAGCCGATCACAGACCCGGTTCACCGTGGCCCGTAGACTGGAGAAGGAAAGGAAGACCTGGTTCACCGTAGGCCGAGACGTTGGTCCACCGAGCCGACACCCTTGAGACCACCGTGGACCGCGTCCACGCTCACGAGCCGCACTGCGCACCAGGGGCCGCCGCGTGGCACGCCCGCGAGCTGCCACATGTCCACACAATGACATCACGATGATGTCATCCGACCCCCCACCGGACCCAGGAGTGTTGACCCGGTTAACGGTGACGTCAGCATGACGTCATGCTGACGTCAGCAGCCACGTCATCCGCCACAAGCCGCTCTACTGGACCCGCGCGCCACGTGGACCAATCAGAAGCTGCCACGTGTCACCCCCTGATTAACCGGCCATTTTTCCATTTTCAAAAAATAGGATAATCTTCGGAAATTCATAACTTATTCATACGATGTCCGAAAAATTGCGCATCATATATCAAAATTCTCAGAAAAATGAGATCTACAATCTAAGACTATGTTTGTGTGTATTTGGGTCTTTATTTTATTGGATTTTTCTGAAATACTCTATAGGAGTCGCTGACGCGACTATTTCGTGTTCGATTTCAGAGCCGGAATCCTTAGATCCTATTTACGCATTGCAAATAACATTGTTGCTATTGCTTTATGATTATGTATGGATTGGTTGCATGATAGTATATTTGAATTCCCTGCCTTGTTAAGACCTTACCCTGCTGTCCGCTGCTAGGTTAGCTGCTGCATAATTTACTGTTACTCTTCCACTACTTACTACTTGCTATATGCTATGTGGTGGAATTGGGACGGTGTATATCTGATTATTACCACTGGGAGAGAGTGCTGCGTGCGTCTTGGGTGCGTGGTAAGGGTTGATGTCGACCAAGTGGGATGTGAGACAAGCCCGCGGGGCAAGTCGTGCCGGGGGTGCAACCTAGGCATCCCCAAGCGAGATACCTGTGGCGGGTAAAGTTGTTGAGAAGGTTCCGGGTGGGATAGGCTTGGTGGTTTGAAGCCCGTGGACGGAGATGCTGTGATGGCACGGGGAGAGTATCCCCTAAGTGAAGATGCCTGCTTGGTCAAACCTCGGACGGACTAGTTTCAGGTTCATGAGAATCCTTTTCTACTCACTCGCTTCTGATGGGCGGGAGACGGCTGGACTACTTAGTAGGACGGTGCCACTACTGCTAGGTTGAGAGCTGATAAGGGTGGGCGGAGACGGTCGATGGGTTCCCGTTCCGTTCTAGATGCGCAGTACCACTGGATGGGCCCGGTACTGTGTCTCCTAGTCTCAGCATAACGGTGTAGGATCCGGAATATCCCAGGGCTGAGTGGTAGGGTGGCATCGACCTAGGCAAGCAAGCACCCGGAATTCTACCTAGGTGTTTGCGCAACACCTATGATGGCTAATCTTGTGGGTAGTGAAACCTCTGCAGAGTGTACGGTTGATCGATCGATACATATGCCAACCTGTTGGCTATGGACCTTTCCTGTGAAGCTTCTACTAGTGTAGTGAGTGTTCTCTTCTTCCCCTGGATGACATTTTTCCGGCAGTGCACCCGCTGTGGTAGTGTGCCGCTGAGATAGGCCCAAGAGGGAGTTGGGCCTGTCGAATAAGAGTGAGGTGTGGATATGTGAGATGTGGTGATGGGAAAAGGGATGATGGTGTTAATTGGAGATAAAACTTGACTGATTAAACATTGATTACAGCTGCATAGGAAACCTCAGCCTATAGGTCTGCTTGAATAGCCTTGCATCCACTTTCCACAAAGCAAATGCTGCATTAGGTGGACTCCGTGGCCAGTACATATCGTACTGATAAATTTGCTGTCAGGTGACTTGAATGAGTACGACTTCGAGGAAGACGATGGCGAGGAATAGGGTCACGTGCTACACTCAAGTTGGCCGTGAAGGATGAAACGTTTCCGCATCTTCTAAGCTTCTCTGAATGTTGATTTCCGCCAATGAGGCGAATGTAATAAATGTTTATGTAAGACTTAATTACCGTTGTATGGATCCTGGTGTCAACTGAGATATGGGTAATTTCATGGATTGTCCTAAGCAATCTGTTGAAATTACAATTCGAGCCTGTGGATCTCCCTTCAGTGGAAATCGAGGTCGTTTCAGTTGGTATCGGAGCCATTCTTGACTGTAGGACGAGACCCATAGAAAATGGACATTAGAATAGGAAGCCAGACTCTCTTTCGGTTATATTACCGACCTTGTATTCACTTTTTATGCAATGGCTTATCTAATACAAGGACCTGCTAATCCGTTTCTTCGAAAATTTGTAGATGACCAGCCTTGGACCACCACTTCGTCCACTGCACGACGGCACTATTGAGATCCCGATCAATGGGAGGAACCACGGCGGATTTGCCATGGTACTACGCCAGGTGCTGGAGGAGCTGGGAGCACCGTCTGACCAGATCCAGTACTTCAGCCGAGGGAAGCTTGTCGAGGCTGAGAGGTTTGAAGGACCTGTCACTACCAGATTTGAGACACCCGTCAGCCGGACCCTCCCAGGGATGCTGGTTTTTACTGACTACACTGCTGGAGAGACTGTGGAGGACGGAGTACAGTTCGTCTCCCGCAAGGTACTACGCGCAGTTGTGTACACCGCCTATGAGTACCTCAAGGGGACCCATTTCCATCTGCTTCCTCAGGCCATGGAGCTGCACCCTGACCCCATCCAGAGGATTCTGTACACCAGCCAGATCGTTCAGGCCGAGACTGACCCCTGTCTACGCACAGTGGCACACCACCTCCAGGAGCAGGACGAGTTCATTAGCTCATTGGAGCAAAGGAGGCAGCATGACCAAGCCCGCATGGCAGAGGTCGAGGACAGTTTGCAGAAAGGGACTCAGACCCTAGGAGAGTTTGAGCAGAGCAGTCACTGACTTACAGCTGGAGATGCAGCGCCGTGATGAGTTACACCGAGCCGAGATCGCCGACTTGCGAGACAAGATCGAAGATTTTGGGCTTCGCAATGACTACCTGAACAGCAGAGTATTGGGATTACAGAGGAGGCTGGATGACAAGGAGAGAGCGCTTGCTGAGAGGGAGCAGAGGAGCAGAGACAGAGGAGTCGAGATGATCATGTTGCGCTCCAGGATCAGGGAGTTGGAGAAGCAGCTGGAGAAAGCCGAGGAGAAGTCCACCCGCAACCAAGGGATTCTGATCGACCGCGTGAAGATGGTGGAGTTCCTAAAGGACAAGCTATGGAGGACAGAGACAGCTTGGAAGCAATCCGATGCCAGGAGAGCTATTGAGGTCCTGGAAGGTACAGAGTTCGCTTCCCCCACTGGAGATGGTGAAGCCCCGGGAGGGAGACTTCCGCGTACCGCCCACTACGCTCAACATGGGAGCATGTCCGTCTCTAAGGATGCAGGAGATTGAGGCCACTCCAGAGCTAGCTATAGCACTCGACTACGTCAAGCACCTAACCATGACCGATGACGAGATCGAGGCAGAGGACAGCTGCATCCCCGACGCCATACTCGACCTTATGCACCAGTAGCTTATGGGACCCTGCGTGGCCCTTAGACTAGTGATACCATGAGTTGTCCTGTCATTGGCTATCTGCGCATAGCACGATCTTCTTAGCAGCTAGTAACATCCTTTATGTAAAAATAACCATGTGATGAGTGACATTTAGATCTTATGCTTCTTATGGTTCTCTGAGCTTCCTTGGTTGAGTGTAGGATAGTATGAAAAATGTTTTAATTCATTTAAATCGTTCAAAACATCTAACTCCTACTTAAACCACTACAAGATTATTACTGCACTGAGCACGTACCTAATAATTTCAGATGTCGATGAGACGTTCCGCGCGTCTGGAGAACCGCCAGCCCTCCCCTGCGCCTGCGCCAGGACGTGGGCGTGGTCGCAACCGTGGACGCCCAACTGGCAGGCGTGCTGGAGTTAACCTGGAAGAAGAGCTAGCGCCGGGCAGAGGATGCACCGCCGGTGAACGATCCGCCACCACAGGGTGAGAATGCTGCCTCCGCCACCGCCACCGCCGCCGCCACCGACGTTGGCGGAAGTGATGGCACAGCAGACCCAACTGCTGAATGCCATAGCTACTGGGATGAACAGGCACCACGGGCCACCCCAGAATGACTTCCAAAGGAAACTGGAGGGTTTCCTGAAACTGAGGCCACCCACCTTCGACGGGACCGACAGCGATCCCCTCGCTGCCGATGATTGGCTTAAAGAGATGGAGAAGAAGCTGGATCTGACCACTTGCTCCGACGAGGAGTGTGTTGGGATTGCTAGCCACCAGCTGACCGGTGCTGCACGAGCATGGTGGGACAACTACACCAGCGCTCATGAGGACCCAGCCCGCATTGACTGGGATGAGTTCACCGAGGCTTTCCGTGACCACCACATTCCTGAGGGAGTCATGGAGGCCAAGGAGAACGAGTTTCGCAACATCTCCCAGGGAGCTGACCGGATCCACGAGTACACCACCCGCTTCAACTGCTTGCTCCGCTACGCACATGCGTCTTGCGTGAGTTCCGAGAAGGAAAAGATGTACTACTACAGGAAGGGACTTCAGACCAAGATCAGGTTGGCTCAGTCAGGGAACAAGAGCTACACTCTGCGTGAGCTGATTGACCACTGTATTGAGATCGAGAAGGATCGCATGGAAGCACGTCTGGAGTTCGAGGCCCAGAACAAGGGAAAGAAGCGCCGCTCTGAGGGACCCGCTCGCACTGCTCCACCCCAGAGACAGCGAACGGGTGTACCCCCGCCTTTCCGGACTCGCCAGGGACCTCCTTCAGGTGCGAGCTGTGGTGGTACCAACAACAGCAACTACCACCGCCCCGCTCAGACCTACCCTGCGCCGACTCGAGCTGTGCAGAACACACCCGCCCCGGCTACCAACACGCCGAGGACAAGCAACTGGAAGGCTCCTGCGACAACCTGCAACAGGCAGTGCGCCCTTCACTTGCTTCAGGTGCGGAAAGCCTGGACACCGTGTGGCTGTGTGCCCCGACCTCAACCGTGCACCAGCAGCTGCACAGGGCACACCGAACCGAGGATCCGCTACCCGAGGAAGACTGAACCACATGACCGCTGAGGAAGCTGAAGCTGCACCTGATGCTATGTACAGTACATTCCTAGTTCAGGGTAACATGGCTACAGTTCTGTTCGATTTGGGAGCTACATGTTCATACATTTCATCTGCATATGCATGAAAGCATAACATACCTGTAACCCCGAGAGCAAACCCCATCCTAACTAGCTCACCCTTAGAAATCTTCAGAAGCGTTCACATATGTAGGGGAGTGATAATCACAATTGAGGGACTTGACTTTCGAGTTGACCTAACCCTACTACCCTCCAATAGCTTAGATGTCATCTTAGGCATGGACTGGCTAACCAAACATCGGGGAGTGATATCTTGTTCACCTAGATATGTTCAGGTAACCCACCCTTGGGGAACAGCCGTCCGATGTATACCTCAAACCGGGAGAATCCAAGCCCTCCTATGTGCACTGGAGACTAAGACAGATAAAATGGAGCTGACATTCAGAGATGTGCCGGTAGTCTATGAATTCAATGACGTGTTTCCAGAGGAGTTATCAGGAATGCCACCAGATAGAGATGTGGAGTTTGTTATAGAGCTGATGCCAGGGACTGCACCGATTGCCAAAAGACCCTACAGAATGTCGGCTGATGAGTTGAAGGAACTCAAGAAGCAGCTAGGGGAATTACTGGAGAAGGGCTTCATTAGGCCTAGTGCCTCGCCCTGGGGATCTCCCGTTTTGTTTGTCAAAAAGAAGGATGGCACAATGAGGATGTGCATTGACTATCGGAATCTGAATGCGGTCACAGTCAAGAATAAGTACCCACTGCCCCGCATCGATGATCTATTAGATCAATTGAGTAAGGCCAAGTATTTCTCAAAGATTGATCTCCGATCAGGGTATCATCAGATGAAGATCAGGGAAGAAGATATCCTGAAGACTGCATTTGTCACTAGATATGGACAGTATGAGTGCACAGTAGTCTCATTCGGACTCACTAATGCTCCAGCATACTTCATGAACATGATGAACAAGATCTTCATGAATGAGCTAGACAAGTTTGTGGTGGTATTCATTGATGATATATTGGTTTATTCAGCCACAAAAGAGGAACATGATCATCATCTGCGGACCGTATTGGAGAGGTTGTCTCGCAACCAGCTATACGCCAAATTCTCCAAGTGCGAATTCTGGCTAGAGGAAGTTGCTTTCCTTGGTCACGTACTGTCAGGAGAAGGAGTTGCAGTGGACCCAGCCAAGATTAAAGGCGTGAAAGAGTGGGAACAACCCCGTAATGTGTCAGAAATCAGAAGCTTTTTAGGACTCGCAGGATACTATCGCAGATTTATTGAGAATTTCTCCAAGATTGCAAGACCCATGACCAACTTGCTGAAGAAAGAGAATAAGTTCATATGGACTCCGAAATGTGAGAAGAGTTTTCAGACCTTGAAGGAGAAGCTCACTACTACACCTGTACTAGCCCTACCTGATATTCACAAAGATTTTATTGTATATTGTGATGCCTCTCGGCAAGGTTTGGGCTGTGTACTAATGCAAGAAGGAAGAGTGATAGCTTATGCCTCAGACAGTTGAAGGAACATGAGCAGCGATACCCGACTCATGACCTAGAACTTGCAGCCGTGGTACATGCACTCAAGATTTGGAGACACTATCTCATAAGCAACAAGTGTGACATCTACACTGATCACAAGAGCCTGAAGTACTTCTTCACACAAGAAGATCTGAATATAAGGCAGCGCAGATGGCTAGAACTCATTAAAGACTATGATCTTGAGATCCATTACCACCCCGGGAAAGCTAATGTTGTCGCTGATGCACTTAGCCACAAAAGCTACTGCCATACCCTCATCACCACATCTATGCCGCCTGAGCTCAGGAGAGAGTTCGACGCATTCCAGCTCGAGGTAGTCTCCTATGGCATGCTAAATGAGCTTCGCGTCGAATACAATCTCACCTCACGGATCCGTGAAGCGCAAAAGAACTGTCCTGAGATAGACTATATCCGTGGTTTGATGAAACTGGGGAGAGGCCCCGAATACCGAGAAGATGAGCAGGGAACTGTATGGTACAAAGATAGAATCTGCGTACCGACAGGATTCAACGATACGAGAAGAGATCCTGTCGGAAGGGCATGACTCCAAATATTGCATTCACCCAGGGTCAGCCAAGATGTACCATGATCTAAGGAAGCACTTCTGGTGGGAGAATATAAAGACAGACATTGCAGGGCATGTAGCCCGATGTGATACATGCAATAGAATCAAGGCCGAGCATCAGAGACCAGCAGGGTTGCTACAACCAGTTGAGATATCAGAATGGAAGTGGGAGTGCATATCCATGGACTTCATATTAGGATTGCCTCGATCCGAGCATGGATATGATTCTATATGGGTAATAGTGGATCGTCTGACCAAAGTTGCACATTTTATACCGGTCAAAAGGAAGTATAGAGTTGAAAAGCTAGCAGATCTGTACGTATCAAACATTTTGAAGTTACATGGGGCACCTCTGAGTATTATATCTGACCGAGGATCACAGTTCGTATCACAGTTCTGGAAATCCTTGCACAAGTCCATCGGGACCAAGCTCGACTATAGCACAGCATACCACCCGCAAACAGACGGGCAAACGGAAAGAGTGAACCAGATTTTCGAGGACATGTTACGTGCTTGCGTATTGAGGTACAAGGAAGGATGGGAAAGCTGTCTACCCCATGCCGAGTTCTCATACAACAACAGTTATCAGACGAGCATTAAGATGTCTCCATTTGAAGCGTTGTATGGAAGACCGTGCAGAACCCCGCTAGTGTGGTCGGAACCAGGTGAAAGGACATTCTTCGGTCCTGCTAAGATTGTGGAAGCAGAAGAAGGTGTTGCCCAAGTAAGAGAGAATTTGAGGATTGCACAAAGTAGGCAAAAGAGCTATGCAGATAGAAGACGTAGAGAGCTTGAGTTCAAGGTTGGGGATTATGTCTACCTCAAGGTATCTCCACTTCGTGGCACTGTCAGATTCCACGTGAAAGGGAAATTGGCACCAAGATATGTTGGGCCATACAAGATCTGTAAAAGGGATGGAAAGCTTGCTTACAAGCTGGAACTACCGGAGGAATTATCTGGAGTACACCCCGTGTTCCATGTCTCGCAATTAAGGAAGTGTTTGAAGCTTCCCGAGGAGCAAGTTCCTACGGATGCACTAGACCTGCAAGACACACTTGAATACAAGGAGCACCCAATCAAGATCTTGGCACGGGATACCAAAGAGACGCGGAACAAGACAATACCGATGTGCAAGGTATAATAAAGCAATCACACCGAAAGGGAAGCTACGTGGGAGAAAGAATCGGACTTGCGGATTATGTTTCCTTACCTCTTCGAAGGGTACGTTATCTCTGAATCTCGAGGTCAAGATCCTAATGAGGGGGAGGACTGTAACAACCCTAAAAATCCACACAACCTAAAAATCCCAACCAATTAAAATTTTTCATTTATTTATTATGAAGACCCATTTTTCTTGTGCAAACATATAGGTTTCATTATAAATTTGGTAAATAAAGGAGTATACCTTGCATTTTAATTCCATTCACATAGAATAATAACTTATGCATCATATTTGGGATTTATTGCAATTTATGTTTGTATCTACTCAATATTTAAAATGGGTAATATATGTATTTATACACTTATGTGTAAATAGAAAAAGAAAAAGAAAAAGAAGAAGTGCGAAAAGGAAAAACAGAACCGGCCCGACACCAGCCCAAACCAGCCCTGCCGGCCAGAGGCCCAACCGGCCCTGTTTCCTTTTCCGCTCTCCCTGCGCGACCACGCCGTAGCTGGGCCAGGCCCATCTCGCAGCCAAACCGCACGCGCGCAACTGATCCCTCCACGCCGCTCCCCGCAGCCGCTGACCGCCCGGCCCCGCCTGTCAGCTGCCGCACTCCCCTTCGCCGTGTTCTTCTTCCTCGCAAAGGCGAGGGAAGGTGCACGCGAATCGCGTGACCGACAGAGCCTCACCCGACAGCGCCACGCCAGACGAACTTGTTCCCCGCCTGTCCCCTGTCTTGCCCGCCAAGAACCGCCGCGGCCGCAACCAAAACCCTAGCATCGAGCGCCCGTAGCCCTTTGATCTACCGAGATCGATCGCGGCCGTCCGCCATGGGAACCTTCCAAGCTCGCCTATAAATTAGACCCGCTCCGAAGCCCTAGCCCTCGTCCCACTCGCCGCCTCCGCGGCACAAGCCACCGCACCCCACCGCATAGCCGAGAAAGGGGGAGAAGGGCGGAGCAGAGGAGGAGGAGCTGCCAGAGCGCCGCCGCCACGGAGCACGCCGAGCCGGACTCGGAGGAGAAGCCGGAGCCCCGTCGCGGATCGGCACGGCACTGCGTACGCTCTGCACGGCTCCGACTCGCCACTGCACTACCATCCTAGCTTCACCGACACCACGGTGAGCCACCGCACGCCATGTCCGAACCTCGCCCTGCTTTTGCCATGGCGTTCTGGCCACGGGACGCGCAGGCACGAGCCTTTACCGGCTCAGGGAGATCACCTGCACCACGCACTCACGCGACCGGCCGAAACCCCCGGACTACAAGCCTTGCTAGACCGAGAACGCAGCATGACGCGTTCTCGGCGGAGCGCGCTCGCCACCGACGCGTTCCGACGCCGAATCACCCGTTCCGAGCATTCCGACTAGCATCCGTGTAGGATAGAGCGTCATGGAGCACCGCCACGACCCTTCGAGCCAGCTACGCGGATCTAAGCACTAGAGGAAGCCTCGTCCGCCCTGGTCACGTGCGCCGCGACCTCGCCGGAGCGCCGCCGCGAGCCGTAGCCACAAGGAGGCCCAGCCTTGACTTGATTCGCTGTTGATGGAATCATATACCTTCCTAGCCACGCCGAATTGATGGAGCCGCCTCGGTTTCACCCAGTACTCGACCATAGCCGCCCCACCGACGCCCGCCGCCGCCGGTATCACGCCGCCGCCACAACCGAGCACCTTGGGAGCCTCGGTAGTCAAAATTGGAGGTCGAACCCTCATCGCCAAGGAACTTGTACACCAAAACCGACCTCTTGAGAGCCAATTATGCCTTGCGGGGGTCGTTATCCCTCAGTAACCTCGCCGCCGGCCGCCGTGACACCTAAATCCGGCGACTGGAAGTTCGAGCCGACTCTTTTTGACCCATCGGACACCTCACGAGACCGGTGGCGAACCGTCGGAGCCATCTCCGGTCACCAACAAGCTCGCCGGACCGTCACCGCCTCGCCGGCCGCCGGCGACTCGTTGTGACATTGACTCGAGCACTTGGCGGATGCTGACGCAAGCACGGGCGCCAGCGTGGGTGCACGCCACCCCGCTGCAGCCGATCACAGACCCGGTTCACCGTGGCCCGTAGACTAGAGAAGGAAAGGAAGACCTGGTTCACCATAGGCCGAGACGTCGGTCCACCGAGCCGACACCCTTGAGACCACCGTGGACCGCGTCCACGCTCACGAGCCGCACCGCGCACCAGGGGCCGCCGCGTGGCACGCCCGCGAGCTGCCACGTGTCCACACAATGACGTCACGATGACGTCATCCGACCCCCACCGGACCCAGGAGTGTTGACCCGGTTAACGGTGACGTCAGCATGACGTCATGCTGACATCAGCAGCCACGTCATCCGCCACAAGCCGCTCTACTGGACCCGCGCGCCACGTGGACCAATCAGAAGCTGCCACGTGTCACCCCCTGATTAACCGGCCATTTTTCCATTTTCAGAAAATAGGAGGATCTTCGGAAATTCATAACTTATTCACACGATGTCCAAAAAATTACGCACCATATATCAAAATTCTCAGAAAAATAAGATCTACAATCTAAGACTATGTTTGTGTGCATTTGGGTCTTTATTTTATTGGATTTTTCTGAAATACTCTATAGGAGTCGCTGACGTGACTATTTCGTGTTCGATTTCAGAGCCGGAGGAGAATCTGACTAAGGAAGACGACCACGAGTACCTTCAGGAGCTAGGAGACGACTACGAAGGTGCCACGTCCCACCAAATCCTTAGATCCTATTTACGCATTGCAAATAACATTGTTGCTATTGCTTTATGATTATGTATGGATTGGTTGCATGATAGTATATTTGAATTCCCTGCCTTGTTAAGACCTTACCCTGCTGTCCGCTGCTAGGTTAGCTTCTGCATAATTTACTGTTACTCTTCCACTACTTACTACTTGCTATATGCTATGTGGTGGAATTGGGACGGTGTATATCTGATTATTACCACTGGGAGAGAGTGCTGCGTGCGTCTTGGGTGCGTGGTAAGGGTTGATGTCGACCAAGTGGGATGTGAGACAAGCCCGCGGGGCAAGTCGTGCCGGGGGTGCAACCTGGGCATCCCCAAGCGAGATACCTGTGGCGGGTAAAGTTGTTGAGGAGGTTCCGGGTGGGATAGCCTTGGTGGTTTGAAGCCCGTGGACGGAGATGCTGTGATGGCACGGGGAGAGTATCCCCTAAGTCAAGATGCCTGCTTGGTCAAACCTCGGACGGACTAGTTTCAGGTTCATGAGAATCCTTTTCTACTCACTCGCTTCTGATGGGCGGGAGACGGCTGGACTACTTGGTACGACGGTGCCACTACTGCTAGGTTGAGAGGTGATAAGGGTGGGCGGAGACGGTCGATGGGTTCCCGTTCCGTTCTAGATGCGCAGTACCACTGGATGGACCCGGTACTGTGTCTTCCAGTCTCAGCATAACGGTGTAGGATCCGGAATATCCCAGGGCTGAGTGGTAGGGTGGCATCGACCTAGGCAAGCAAGCACCTGGAATTCTGCCTAGGTGTTTGCGCAACACCTATGATGGCTAATCTTGTGGGTAGTGAAACCTCTGCAGAGTGTACGGTTGATCGATCGATACATATGCCAACCTGTTAGCTATGGACCTTTCCTGTGAAGCTTCTACTAGTGTAGTGAGTGTTCTCTTCTTCCCCTGGATGACATTTTTTCGGCAGTGTACCCGCTGTGGTAGTGTGCCGCTGAGATAGGCCCGAGAGGGAGTTGGGCCTGTCGAATGAGAGTAAGGTGTGGATATGTGAGATGTGGTGATGGGAAAAGGGATGATGATGTTAATTGGAGATAAAACTTTACTGATTAAACATTGATTACAGCTGCATAGGAAACCTCAGCCTATAGGTCTGCTTGAATAGCCTTGCATCCACTTTCCACAAAGCAAATGCTGCATAGGTGGGCTCCGTGGCCAGTACATACCGTACTGATAAATTTGCTATCAGGTGACGAGAATGAGTACGACTTCGAAGGAAGACGATGGCGAGGAACAGGGTCACGTGCTACACTCAAGTTGGCCGTGAAGGATGAAACGTTTTCGCATCTTCTAAGCTTCTCTGAATGTTGATTCCGCCAATGAGGCGATGTAATAAATGTTTATGTAAGACTTAATTACCGTTGTATGGATCCTGGTGTCAACTGAGATATGGGTAATTTCATAGATTGTCCCAAGCAATCTGTTGAAATTACAATTCGAGCCTGTGGATCTCCCTTCGTGGAAATCGAGGTCGTTTCACTTGTAGACCAAGGTAGCAGCATGGAAAGGTGTCCCTAGTTCCCGAGAAGGCCGAGAGAACATGATCAAGGTCAATGTCTTCGCATCTAATCGGGTGGACGGAGCTTTTATCCATGTTTATGCACAGTCCAGACACCTTCCCAAATGTCTCAAGAATGATCTTGACGGAGTCGATGTCCTCTTTTTTGGGGTTTACGAAGAATGCAGCGTCATCAAGCATACATGGACGTTCTCCATTTTGCCGCAACAAGAGGCAACTGCGTGAGGATGTTATGGCTGGTGGCAAGGTCCAACAGTCGCTGCAAAGGGTCCATGGCTAAGATGAAGAGTATAGGCGATAGCGGGTCACCCTGGCGCACCCCCCTGGCGTGGTGGAATTTTCCTCCAGGCACACCATTTAGCAGGGCTCTGGAGGCTGCTGTGCGGAATAAGATGGAGACCCATTCACGCCAGCGAGACCCGAACCCAAGAGCTTGCAGCACATCAAGTAAGTAGCTCCAGTTGACTGTGTTGAAAGCTTTCTGGATGTAGAGCTTCATGAAAAGTGCCGGAGTTTTGGACCTATGCAGGCGCTTCACAGTGCTCTGGACGTAGAGGAAGTTATCATGTATGCTTCTTTTTTTATGAAGGCACTCTGACATTTTGAAACTAGGGAGTCCAGCAACGGTGCAAGTCTGTTTGCAAGGAGTTTGGAAAAGAGCTTGGCGATACTGTTGATCAGGCTAATAGGTCGGTAGTCCATGACCCGCCTTGCATCTGGCTGTGTTAAGGAGGTCGAAAACCCTGTGAATTCATCACAAATAGAGCATTGATTGCCGCCACTACATCGGACTTGATAATTTCCCAGCATGATTTGAAAAAGGCCCCAGTGAAGCCATCCGGGCCCGGAGTCTTATCTCCCGGCATGGAGTGGATAGTTTCCTTGATCTCATCTTGAGTAAAGGGGGCTTCCAGCTCAGAGAGGTCACGAGAGCTGTACCCGAGATCAGACCACAAGAAAGTGGCCGGTCTAGGGGCCACGGTGCCTAGGTGGTTCCGGAAGTAGTCGCCGATTACCTCATCTTTGTCTTTGTGCGTGACGACGAACCCATTGTCACTTTGTAGGCACTGGATGTAGTTTTTTCTGGCTCTTGAACTCGCGCGAATGTGGAATAGCTTGGTGTTGGCGTCGCCACATCTAATGTTGATGAGGCGGGATTTTTGCCTGATTCTGGACTTCTCTATTGCTGCAAGGCCCATACTACGAATTTTTAGCTGCCGCCTGAGCTGTATTTCCTCCTGAGACAGAGATCTGTACTCCTGTGCAGCCTCAAGTTGCATGAGGATTTCCTTTACTAAAGCTAGCTGCAGCCTTGTATCACCTATTTTTTCTTTTCGCCACCGTTTGATGCCCTTTGCAACCCGGGATAATTTAATGTGAAGTCGTTTGAGAGGTTGGGTCGACCCCACGGGTCTGTTCCATATGTCATGAACTAACTCCTGGAACCCTTCCAATTTTGTGCAGAAGTTTTCAAAGCGAAAACACGCTTTGTGATGCTGCTGCATCTCCCCCTGCAAGAGAAGAGGCGTGTGGTCTGACATAAGGGATGACAGCGAGTGTAAGAAGCATGACGGGAATAGCAGCTCCCATTCAGATGTGCAGAAGAGCCTATCTAACCTGGAGAGAGTTGGCGTGTCCTGCTCATTGCTCCAAGTATAGCGCCGTCCATTCAGATGAATCTCCTTAAGGAGCAAGGTGTCGATCGCTGCTTTGAAGGACCCCATCAAGCGCCTATTAAGGTTTGTGTTATTTTTATCCTCGGCTTGATAAATGAGGTTAAAGTCTCCAAGGATAAGCCATCTTCCATTGTCCGGACGTGGAATGTTCTTTAATTCCTGTAGAAATTGGAGCTTTGCATTGTCTCCCTGTGGTCCATAAACCACCGTGATTTGCCATTTTGTGTCATCAGCTCTCATGGAGACAGTTGCCGTGATAGCGTGTGTGGTGAGGTGTATATTGGAAAGGGCAAAGAAGTTTTCAGCCACAGCAAGCAGTATCCGTCCTCTGGTTTGGACAGCCGGCAAGACAGCGTAGTTATTCACAAAATTCTGGCCTAAGGTGCGCCTTACTACATTGTCATCAATCATCTGAAGTTGTCTCTTGTAGACATATTATAGTAGAGCGGATGTCACGGACGAGCTCACTAACTGAGTCGCGCCTCGCACCATCGACCAAGACCTTTTCTAAATCGTCATTTTTTTCCGATACGGAGGGAGTACATATAGATACTATCAATTTAATTAAACAAAAGTAGAATAAAAAATTAGAAACAACTAAAACTTAGATCATGTCAGGTAGCAACCCATTAACCATAGCTCAAGACAAAAGCCTTAAATTCACAAAATAATAGAAACATAGATCATGTCACAACTAAAACAATTCAGAATGGTAAATAGAATTGTAAGTACGGAATGGCCTTATAGTTTATTAATTACCAATAAGGTCAACTAAGATAGTTTCCTTGTGTCTTTATATACATGTTATACGTGGTAAAGGATATCATTATTAGGTTCTTGTAGAGCAGCATTGTTGGTATGTCATTTCTGAAATTAGCGATTTCAGTTCAATGAACCAATTACTCTGTTGCATTCGCAAGTTCTTGTGAAATGGAAGCAAATTTTTCTGCATCATTCTTAAAACTATCCAGTTTGTCTACTTATCCTGTAGTAAAAAGAGATAATAATCTGTCAAGAAAAGGAAAGGAGAAATTACATGGTTGCTATTACTTCCAAAGTAAAAAAAGAAAGTTCCGAGAAAAAACACATTATTTATAGGATGACTTGCCTCTGCATCAGCTTACCTTTCATACGCTACAATGGACCTATAGTTAGCTTCCACGCGAAACCATGGTGAATGCCATATTACGATGTTACCTGGCCAAAATTGTACTATTTTGTGAAAAAAATACGCAGAGTTATCCTTGGAACCTCTAAATAGCTTCACTCTCATTTCTTCTGCTGCAAAAGCAACCATACACATCAGGTTAGACATGTATACATCTTGGAAAACACACACAAACATATATATATATATATATATATATATATATATATATATATATATATATATATATATATTGAAACCACTCGGGACACACCAGTGGTTCCGCATTGTGTTACTGATCAACCCTTTTCTCTCTTGTCAATTGCAGGTCAAATTGACTGACACGCTTAGAATTATCGGTGCTCATTTACGCCGATTGTCGAATTAAGCTAGCTGAGTTTGTTCGCTCTGTGCTCCACAAAGACCGTTCCGGCTTCGCTGGTGTGCTGAGCGCAGACCAGATTTCGCGCCAACAGCTTGACTGCAATTCAATGTGTGCATTTTATGAGAAGAATGGTACCATGAGAACACATGCCAACCTTGCATTAGGGACTGTTACTCAAGAAAAGCTATTGACAAAAATTCAGAAAAGCATGCATGCAGCAGTGCGTGTGAATGGGACAGTTCAACACATTGACCTCTCAATGAATCCTAAGGTACCCATGCGTGAACGGGCTAGTCAAGAAACTGCAATCCATGTGATTCATAGATGCCGGGGTTGCAACTAAATATTGTTAAATTACAATTTACATGCGGCTTACCTTGTGCGTACGTGAGCGGCATCAGCCCCAATTCGTCTACAGCTCTGGCCTTCACCGTTACATCCCTTAGCTCAAACACCCGGCGCAGTCATTCTCTCAGACCAGTGCACACGATCTAGTGGACGGGCGCAGATGATATATATGTCCGTCATCGGTTAGAGAGCCGATATCCGATCACATAAATCGATTATATGATTATAACGAAAACATTCGATGCGTATTTAACCGATTCAAGGATAACATGAATGAAAGCAAGTTATATTAAACAGATCTAAATCATGTGTTGCCTTATGCACCAATACATATCTCAATCTATCACATCCATTAACAGGATCGACCGAATCATTACAGTTAACAATGCACTTGAATCGATCTTAACATGATTGGAACACAAGATAACATATAAAAGAGATCGGGAAAATATAACGTACAGCAGGCAAGCACGTACAGACTTGGCTGAACAGCCGATCTGGTAAAAGTACAGGCAACATACAAGCCTATAAAGTAAATGATGTTTTGACACCTTAACTAATCTACCTAATCCATCGTTTGCGTCAAAGGGATCGACCGAATCGTTACAGCCCATGACGTAAACTAATGATTAGATATATTAATTAAAAACTCTCGACACCACTTATTTTATTACTTGAGTGCAACCTGTACACAATTAAGATCTGAACTAACCGGCTAATAATAAATAGATCTACTCACTTAATCATGATGTTCAATTAATGCTCATTTAAGCAGGATAGACATACAGGATTTAAACCGACAAGAAACAAATCAAGATTGGGCAATTGATGATGCTTAAAATAAATAAACAATAAATAATCATAAGCAACATCGGTAACTTAATCAATCTAACTAAACATGCCAATTTAGTTAGAGCCGATAACTAACCATTAACTCAATCTAAGCATGACTTAGATCAGACAAGGATCGATAACTACTCGAATCTATCTAGCAGTGGGGTACGAGACGAAATCGTACAGGCCGTACATGATAAACACGAGGATGACGGTACTTACAAGCAAGCTTGGCGTCCACCGGATGACACCCAACTTGTCGAAAACTCGCCAGTTCTATGTTACTCCTACTCCTAAAGTTTTGGCTGGGGCCAAAAAAAAAGGAACTGTTGTTGTATATTGATGTGTCTTGTTTACAATATGCCATGCCCCTTCTTATATAGGTAAAGGGTGCCTGTTCTTTGTCGAGATACGCATGCAAGATGACTTCCCTATTTTCCGTAACAAACTCATGTACGGACCCCTAGTTTACATATTCATCTAATAAAATATTCAATCTATTGCACTTGGCCATGCGCCTCGTGGAGACCCTGCCACTTCCTTTTGTATGAGCCAATCGTCCGAGGGCCTAGAAACGTGCATGTATGCACGCGCTTGAAGTTATCTTGGTTGGCTTATATTTTCACCACGTTGGCAACCAGGACTCCATATGAATCTTCACGCATCCAAAGACATTTCCTTGTATAGCCTGATCACGGAAGTTAACATGCACCGAACCTTCCAGCTTCCTTGTACGCCACGACTCTTCCCAAGATATATTCTAAATATTATTTCTTGTCTTTTCTTGCTCTCACGTGACATACCGGATAATCAGCCAATTATGCTTCCAAATATGCAACCGGACATAGCCAAAACAATGTTTTGTTGGCCGGTGAAGAGCGCCTGAACACCATGCATCTACAAATATTTCTGAACTAAATTTTGGTTTAAACACAGCCCCCCTAGTTCGGAGTATGAAATCTGATGCTTCGAACTATTCTGATTGGATGGTCTTCTTTCTTGATCTGACAACAATGTGCTCTCTTCAATAAATACCGGTCGAACTGGATGTCTCATAAACAGCCATATCACCCCTTTCTTTTCCGCCTTCGGCCATCTCAAAATAATTCAGAGTTCCCACAATATCGATTGTATTTTAATGGTACCATGTGTACAACAAAATATTCTATCTTGAATTGAATGAGTTAGCAATTACTCACCCTTTTCCTCAATTCATGTGATGCTTTTGACTTTTTCAAGTCTTGGGCGGTTGCAAGATAGAATGACTATATAGAATTGCTATGCTTTTGTTCTTTGATCATCTTTCTTTCCGGAGGTTTTTTGAAGATTTTTTAAAAAAAAATAAAAGTAAGCTCCTCAAATGATATTCTCAATCATCACATAATTTTGCTAGGTCAAAAACTGGATCCAAGGAAAAGCAAATCATATACTATGATCAAGATGTGCAAGTGTGGGAATTTTTTTTAACTCCTATATGACTTTCTCCATTTGCATTAATTGAAACATATGGGCTATCTCTCTCCGGCGGACATCTCTGTACCCATTGTTTTCTCTCGGGCGGGCATCTTTGTATCCATTGTTTTCTCTCTTTTTATTTTTTTAATAAAATATTTTTGCATAGCCCATATCTTCCTCTTTAGCAAAGGAGAACTTCAATGATGGAGTTTCAAATTTTATTCAGTGAATGGATGGCATGTCTTTGCATAACCCTTAGTGTAAGAGTTAGCATATTTATTCAGGGGGTGTACGTGGATCTCAATCATCAGTACATAAAAAGCATTTCTACTCGGGTATCAACAATTTGATAAAGCTCAATGTGATTATAAGCACATCATCGAGGAACTTTTAAATTTCAGTACATATATTTTAAAAATAAAATCCCCGGCTGTCAAGTTTCTCGCAGAACAAAATCACAACAAATTCTATAGTATCATATCATAACTTGCAACAAGTTAGATAAGGATCATGCATTTGCAAACCACTATGTTTCAAGTTCCAGGATAAGAAACTTAGCAACAAACTCAGATCTCGGAGAATAATAAGTTGTAAATTAGGTACGAGAGAAACATAAGGCAGAGCAACTAACAATTATTTCAACGAGGAGGAGCTAAAACATTCTTACTTTTAAATGGGGTCCTCCCCAAGCCAGCTCCAGATTCAGATAATCACGTCGTTGCTCCAGTATCATGTCCATCAGAGCTGCTTCCTTCAAATATGATATTTCTAGTTTGTCTATCTGCTTTAGCCGATTAGGAACTGGCCCCCCGAGTCTGCAGTCATAATCGGCTATTTTCATAAGCTATCAAGCGGCTGCCAACTTCCAGCCTTAGACTCCAAAGGCCGATGATGGTATTTTCTCCGAGTCGATGATATCTGATCGAGGGCGGCATCGATTTCTCTTGAGGTATTAAAAATCCATTGGTCTTTGAGCGATCCTCGCTGATCGGCTTCTTTGGTGTCATCTACATCATGCATGAATGCTTCCGTCTACCACAAGCCGATGCTTCTTGCACCAAGTATGTGAATTTGTCGTGCCCTCTTCCCTCTCTTTTCTACGTACCAATTGATCTTAGGCTTCCCAACGTGACCAAAGCAGGTCGAACGAATACCGTTCAGGCCATCAGTTATTTTATTTCTATCGGAAGATCATCGGCTCAGAGGCAAGGCACTGGACTGTAAGGTTAACTGCCGGTTCTAATTTAAGACAGCCGATTTCAATGTGCTGAAATTATTAATCTGATGATCCTTTCCTGATGGCCGACTTGACGCTTGCTTGCATGTCATATTCAGGCACGTCTATATCTTCTCCTGCTTTGCCCCAGCAGCAAGTTGCGGCCGTCAACAGTTGTTCTGTTCACAACATCATCGCCTGATGCCTCTGTCGAAGTGGAGACTGAGCCAACGCTCGCCCTCCCAACCGATCCTCCCTGAGTCGATTTGAGGGAACAACCGATGGAGTGAGGGATCAGCCGATGCTTCTTTTTGATAGCCGATCGGTATTTGTTACCCCTTTGCCATATCGACTGTTACTTATATGCCTGATCGACTATTTGCTCATATGCCTGATCGACTATTTGCTCTTTAGCCGATAGGATTTGCAAACCTTGATTCTTATCAACTCCGTCCCCTATTTGCTTTTTGCTGATAGCATTTGCGTCGATCAGCAATGGTCATCCTTGATTTTCTTTGTATTGTACTGGTCACAAGTCCATTATCCAGTCAATCAGTTTATCTTGCTACCGCTAGACGCTCGCCGCTGCGCCGCTTTCAACTGGATACTTCACTTTGACCCGATCCATATGTTCATGACCTTCATTAAATCGGCGGTTCCAGATCCCATAACTGCTATTGTTACCCCATATATTGAAGGCCACCTGACCAATACTATTTAAATACACTAAAATATCCCATCGGCTATTAGTCTGATACCTTGTCTCACGTTTAGCCGATGCAATATAATTATACTCAAAAGATCCTGGTCGTATTAATATCCTTTCTCCTTCTTGATCCAAATTAATGCACGACGTAATTTCTTTAGAAGTCTTGTAGCTTCCTGTGCAACAATAGTGCAATCACGGTCGATTTTAACTTTTAAAACCTTCATCGGCTAGGATCTGATGTAGAGGTTCAACCTTGTTTACTTCAGTCTGACCACCTTCATGATGCAACCGATACAGAGGAAGAGGCCCTCCATAGTCGCTGGCTAGTTCAAGCATGCTTCCATGTCGATGTTTGCTGAACTGACTGAAGTTGCGCCGTCAGTCCCTGAGCAGAGCAGCGAACTGTTCGGCTTTCTGACGAGTGTGTGTGTCAAGTCCGATAGGTACACATGCTGCCCCAAGTACACGTTGCTACGAACTTGAGGATCGCTCCCTCTACCATGATCCCGACTGAAGTTGATGGCGACCACGCTGCTTGTTCTTGGCGGTGAGGATGGCGGCGGCGAATTCTGTGATATCCATGCTAGCAGACGGGTCCCCTGCTCTGCCCCTGCTGCAGCACTAATAGCCGATATTAATAACCGCTGTAAGAACTTTGGTCGATCTCGGCTTCCAGAGAATGGCCTCGCCATGAATGACATGATGTAAATCCCTGTTTTGATTGATTGTCAAGCACCAACCAAGGCAAATTCACCTTTTACTTCCAAACGGTTCAGGATAAAAAAGAGTTTCCAGATGAATAACCAATTACTGTAAAATCCTGTTTCAATTATTCGGCCGATGATTCACCTCTGATTAAAATAAAACATTTAGCCGGTGTAAACCTGAATTCTCATTGTCAATGACGTCCGTCAAGATTCTGTTGTCGGCTTGAAGAGCAAGGTCTTAAATTAGCAGCCGATTCTCTCATTCTCCGAATATCGGCTTTGGACGATAAACGCTGTCATATGCGCGTACACATTCTTTAGCCATGCATATCCCATCTTCGTTGATCCATGCCATACCCACATCCGTGAGTATCAAGCGAACATGCAAATGATCTGACCGATCGGCTTTCGCTGATGTTATCGGCTCTTCCTTAATTCCAATGATGGAGACAAAGATGAGCTCGGCGGCGTGCAGGTGCATACACGGCGGATTCAGGCCCCCAATGCGTGGTCTATGTGGGTGACCGAGGCGCCGATCATGTTCATCTCTCTAGGATCTTTTCAGTGTTGGCTTTTGTGACGAGCTTGTATGGGATCTGTTCATCTTGGTTCTGCCTTGTATCTGATATATTGTGACAGACGAGCAGACATCTTTCGTTGATACCCCCTGCTGCAAAAGCTGAGAACGGGCCCAACGCGGCTTTCAAATTTTTTTGAGAGAGCCGATATAACCATATACTATTCATTTCTTTTAGCCGATTCAATGCTGAATATACTAGCAATCGGCTCATTGTTGAAGCCATCGGCTAACTGACCTCCAAGTATTACAGCCAAATTAATTTAAACAAATGAATTTCCATGCCTCGAATCCTTCTTCTCGTTGATGTATACCAACCTTCCCCATGATTATCTTGGCACCGAATCCATCCGAATATTATACAGCCGATATCCTTCAAGCAGGTATCCAGTATGCTTTTCAAACTCTTGTTAGAAAATCTGAACATCAGCTGCTGCACCTCTACTTGATTGACTGTTACAGTGTGAATTCCCACGTTGCAAGGATGTGCCAACGCTCAATTTGGAGCTTCTTCGAATGTTTTTGCTATCTTCTTCCATTGTACGTCGATATGCACACATGCGTGTACGGCACTATGATGTGTCAGTTCCATAGCCGATTCTATTTCAGGAAGTGATCGATCCCCATCGGCTTTATCATAAATTGATGTCTCTTGCAAAATCTGACTTGCCGAAATTAAATGACCGTGTAACATCTTGTAAACAAATTGATACGTGTTACTAGATCTTTCCTTCTATGTCAGGATTTTCGGCCTCTTCTTTCGGCATGTGGCAAATTTCCCTTAGCTGATTTCGCAACAACCAAACGGCCGGATGACCTTGTTATATTACTCTGATCCTCTCACAGCAATGCATACGGTGGCATACATAGACAGTAGTGAGCATCGGCCAAGCATACATAGGTCAGAAGTGGTAAATTCCAACAAAATCTTTCACGTCTTGTGATGATAGCTTTCCATTGGCCGGAGTATTTAAACTCAGCCGTAGCAGCAAGAATAATCACTACTGATGGTGCCTCTTTAGTTTGTATCGGCTTTGAATTTGATGCGCAGGTATATAGCCGAACCAATACGTATTAAACACTGACCCTGACGCCAAAGTTGTCTTCATGAATCTTCCAGATTTGATGGCCTTCCTGAGGACCAAAAAAATGGTATGTCGGCTCTGTTACCCAACCAGTAGTCACCATCCAAGTAATAAAGAAAAATGATGAGGCAAATGAAATCTGGTGTGCCAGCAGGCCAGATGATAATCATGACATCGGCTATTCAATATATATTTAAACAAGTTCGTACCGGCTTCTATACTCAATATTTTACTCTGATCATAGCCCTACTACTGACGAGCTTGAGAAATAGGCCGATAGAATTTGCTCAATGAATGGAGCAACAATCGATCATCGGTTTTGATGCCCTGGTCAATCACTTTACACTCGGTTTTGGCCGATCGGCTATTATTTGCTCCGAACCAGCCGTATCTGCTCCAGCAATCATGCGCTAACTGTTGTAGCACGACGACTTTTGGATATTCGAAGCTGATATCTCTGACTTCTAAATCAAATGATGTGGTCTCACTGGACGTGTCAAAAAGTGTGTTGGCATAAAATCTGGTCCACGCTCAGCACACCAGCGAAGCCGGAACGGTCTTTGTGGAGCACAGAGCGAACAGACCCAGCTAGTTTCGACAATCGGCGTAGATGAGCACCGATAATTCCAAGCGTGCTAGTCAATTTGACCTATAATTGATAAAGGAGAAAAGAGTTGATCAGTAACATAATGCGGAACCACTGGTGTGTCCTGAGTAGTTCCAAATATTCCGGCCCAATGGGCCTTCACATTCGGCCATCGGCTAGAGAGCCGATATCCGATCACATGAATCGATTGTATGAGTATAACAGAAACATTCGATGCGCATTTAACCGATTCAAAGATAACATGAATAAAAGCAAGTTATATTAAACAGATCTAAATCATGTGTTGCCTTATGCACCAATATATGTCTCAATCTATCACATCCATTAATAGGATCGACCGAATCGTTACGGCTAACAATGCACTTGAATCAATCTTAACATGATTGGAACACAAGACAACATATAAAAGAGATCTGAAAAATATAGCGTGCAGCAGGTAAGCACATACAGACTCTGCTGAACAGCCGATCTGGTAAAAGTACAGGCAACATACAAGCCTATAAAGTAAACGATGCTTTGACTCCTTAACTAATCTACCTAATCCGTCGTTTACGTCAAAGAGATCGACCGAATCGTTACAGCACATGACGTAAACTAATGATTAGATATATTAATTAAAGACTCTCGACACAACTTACTTTATTACTTGAGTGCAACCTATACACAATCAAGATCTGAACTAACCGGCTAATGATAAATAGATCTACTCACTTAATCATGATGTTCAATTAATGCTCATTTAAGCAAGGTAGACATACAAGATTTAAGTCGATAAGAAACAGATCAAGATTGGACAATTGATGATGCTTAAAATAAATAAACAATAAATAATCATAAGCAACATCGGTAACTCAATGAATCTAACTAAATATGCCAATTTAGTTAGAGCCGATAACTAACCTTTAACTCAATCTAAGCATGACTTAGATCAGACAAGATCAGACAAGGATCGATAACTACTCGAATCTATCTAGCAGTGGGGTACGAGACGAAATCGTACAGGCCGCACATGATAAACACGAGGGTGATGGTACTTACAGCAAGCTTTGCGTCCACCGGATGACACCCAACTTATCGAAGAACTCGCCGGTTCTAAGTTACTCCTACTCCTAGGGTTTTGACCGGGGCTGAAAAAAAGGAACTATTGTTGTATATTGATGTGTCTTGTTTACAATATGCCATGCCCCTTCTTATATAGGTAAAGGGTGCCTGGTCTTTGCCGAGATACGCATACAAGATGACTTCCATATTTTCCCGTAACAAACTCATGTACGGACCCTAGTTTACATATTCATCTAATAAAATATTCAATCTATTGCACTTAGCCATGCGGCTCGTGGAGACCCCACTGCCACTTCCTTTTGTATGAGCCAATCGTCCGAGGGCCTAGAAACGTGCACGTATGCACGCGCTTGAAGTTCTCTTGGTTGGCTTATATTTTCACCACGTTGGCAACCAGGACTCCATATGAATCTTCACACATCGAAAGACATTTCCTTGTATAGCCTGATCACGGAAGTTAACATGCACCGAACCTTCCAACTTCCTTGTACGCCACGACTTCTCCCTAGATATATTCTAAATATTATTTCTTGCCTTTTCTTGCTCTCAAGTGACATACCGGATAATCAGCCAATTATGCTTTCAAATATGCAACCGGACGTAGCTAAGACAACATTTTGTTGGCCGGTGAAGAGCGTCTGAACACCATGCATCTGCAAATATTTCTGAACTAAATCTTATGTAAACACAAGCATGTTCTACTTGAGCAGAGGCTACGGCTATCAGAACAATGGGTCGAAGTAGTCCATTGCTACCGGCATCAAGATGCAGGATTTGCAGGTTAGCGTGCTTTTGAAATTTTACCGTCTCCGTCAACATGATTTATACATATGTGGTAGAATTAAAATGGTCAAATCGATGACGTGTTGCGAATGGATAGTTCAATATGTAAAGAATTTGCTCTGGTCATCTCCAATCTATTGATCTGACCTGAACAGAAGATGAAAGAAATTTAGGCAAATTCATGTTTAATTTAATCCATAAAAATGATGTAAGCAGAAATATCATGACGTCATATATGTGCTTGTCTAGCCAGAACACAAACATCATCATCATGAACATTATTTTAGTGCTAACCGGTAAGGTATGACACGAATTATTGCTCAAATAAAACATGTCAAAGATACTGTTGGCGCTCATCAGGAAGATTGTGATTTTGATAATAAAATTAACAAGTCGCTTGAAGAGGTTATACCTAGCGGCCGAGCCGGAAGCACTCGAAAATGACATGGTGCTTTGTCGGAGTAGTCATCCCGCTCGATGCAGTGCCGAAAGGAAGCAGTGAGGATCGCGTCCTCACCAACGCCAGGAACAGAGACCTGTGCCGCCACCAGAAATTCCGCCAACCCCGGGAACAACAAGTGCCGCCGATGGACACTCCCCAAAAACGTGATTACCGCCCTTCACCCGAGCAGGTGAACTCTCTGGACGGAGACGTTCCGGAGGCCTACTCTTCCAGGACTCGTGCTCGCAAGCACCTGGAACGGGAAGACTTGGTTGCAGCGGAATCGTGGATGTCTTGTGCTTGTGTGAGACTTTTCACAACACTCCAAATATTGAAGTGTGTCTCTCCTTTATCTAGTGGCCAGAAGGTAAAAAGATTGAGAGAGAGTTGTAGGAGTTAAACTCTCTGGAAGAAACTCCCAGCATTATGGTCATAAGGGTCCGGTAACTCCCTTATTTAGGAATGGCCATTAGTAGTAGCCGTAACTCTCTCAACTAAAAGGAGAAACTCCTGTAACTCTCTCATTTAGGAATTGAAACTCTCGCCCATAATTAGCTTGAGTAACAAAACCAATTCAAGCACCGCATATGCATGTGGCTCACCAGTTAAAATATAGCACACAATATTTAACATGAGTCTTGAATTATACGATTTAATTAGATAAAATATTGGGCATGGCCCTCATTAAATCTAACAGAAGAGATACTGGATGAATCACACTATCATGTTGGTTGCTTTCTGAATTTATATTTGCAAGGTTCAGTTTCTTATAATTTTAAATTCGTAGAGGGATTCAGCTTGATTTATAGAATTATTTCTTTATCTGTTGGGTGTAACAAGGTCATGATTTGATTCTGTGAGTAAAAATAATCATATAGATCTAACTACAGTACATGGAATTATTTGTATGACTACTTGTGTTCAAGCAAGTTCCTAATAGATAGAATCGAATTGCTCATTTTATCTTTCAGTTAATCGGTAGTTCTTACTTTATATCATTCATTTAGTACATGGAATTGCTCGAGTACTGGAGGTTCACGCCGTCGTCAACTCCACCAGCGATGTCGGGATTCTCTTCTCGTTAGCTCATTCTAGCTCTAAAATGGTACAATTGATACGATGATGGCCAGTACTCCTATGGTTGTGTAAATTGGACAAAGCTCATAGCAGTCCTGGGCTTCACGCTGGTGCACTGCCGGAGCTCACCGAGGAGTGCGCCACTTTGGTACTGTTTAATGTTGGCTTCGCTTTCTAAAACAACTGCTAAAATGGGGATGGTAAGGGGGCTTCTCGTTTGTGAATGGTCTGCAGGGTGGTTGACGCTCTGGGATGGCTGAGACGACAAATGCTTATGGCCTGCCACCAGGTATGTGATTTTACTTGATTGGTGACTAATGGCTAATCTACTACTAATAAAACTAAAGAGTGGAAAAAAGTTTCATGCGACATTGTTTCGCTTCGTCCTGCCTCCTATCTGCGATGCGACGAGAGAAAGAAAAAGGAAAGAAAATACCGTGCGACAATGTTATGAGAGAGAAAGGAAAGAAAACACGGTGCGATAATTTCGTGTTTCTGCTTTCCTCAAAGCCCAACGTTATGGATGAAAATGGTACGGATATTTATTCGACTGTCTGTTCGACCGAATCTGTTTAGAGGTGTTTAGATCTGTCCATATCTGAATACTCAAATCGTATATTTATGACGTCGATATTCAATTGTATCCTATCCGGCATGGCTGACACTATTCATATTCAAATCCGAATCCGACAAAAATATGAAAACAAATATAATATTAGTGGTATCCATTCGTATCCAATCCGTTTTCATCCCTACCCAACGTCACCAATTCCAGCGAATCCGCACGGCCAATCCCACGTTGATATGTCGCGCGGCCTTTCCGTCGTGCGCACCTGCCACCCTCCCCATCGCGACTTCCTTGAGCGCTGCTCGGCCTCGCTGGCCTCCCTCCGTGCTTCCCTCTAGCCACCGGCCAGCGCGCTCCAGTCATGCACTGCAACGGAGTGGCCCGTCCTCCCCGACTCCTTGCTCCGCTCCAATGGTGCCGAAGTAGGCCCGCATCGCCACATGATGGCGGATCTGGAGAGCCGATCAGATTCTGGGCGGCGGCGATCTGCTGAGATGTCCGGCGGGAGGGGCCGGCCCCACCAGGCCGCCTGGGGTCGCCGTTACCCCGGGTCGACCTCGACTCCACCTGGTTGCCGCCATGGCTGCGCTCGTGGACGGCGATGACGTGTTGCGCAGAAGCCTGGCATCTGAAGCCGTGACACTGTTGCTCCCGCGACCGCCGTGGATGACCGCGCGGTTGCGACCACGGGCGAGGAGGACGGGGACTACACTGCATAGCCGCACTGCACCCGCAGTGGAGCTCCGCCGCATCGCTTGCGACCTCAGCTGCCACCGTCGCTACAAGCAAGACCTGAGGTTCGATCACTTGTAGAACCCATGCCTCTTATGATTGCTTTGCCTGTCATGAGTTCACCTCCTTCCTCCAGCTCATCTCCTCCGGTTCCAGCCTATCTCACTGGATCTAGACATCTCTTTGAGAAGCATGTCGGGCTCAAGCTACCGTTGATCCAGGGTGGCGGCAACAACAACTATGGTGACAAGGTTAGTTTTTGTGCCATGGCCTCAGATCCGTTGGTTTCCAGCGGTGAGTTCTCATTCGATTCTCCTCAAGTCCAGGGTTGTAGATTGTAGTTCGATTTGTTCTATTTTTCTTTTTGGAGAACACAATGATCCAGAGATGCCCTCAAGAACAAAGTCCGGTTCTGATTTGTTTGATTGTTCTGGTGATCTACGAGGAGGCACAACTTCTAAAGTAATTAGTCTTCTATAAAGATCAGGATTTGATGGCTGGGTGCTCCATACAGTGGCGTACATCACTTTAGGTAAAGAGCTAGCTGTTCTCCCGTATCTCCATACATCAAAGTCAATCTCTTATTATTGTATTTGCAATATTCCCTCGAGAGGCACTCCGTGGTGTTCCTTAAAAGAGTTGATTATTACAGAAACTCAGAATCCCGGTAAAAATCAAGGTTGGTTTAGCTGAAAGTGTCAAGGCAATAGGCTTATAATTACAGTGTAATTTGTTTTTGCTATCTACAAGATGTAATCTGCTTGCGCTCCATTCAGATATATATATTTTGTGCTCACAATTGACACCAAAGTGTTAAGAATATATAAAATTTTGCTAGGAATGCCTCAGCTGTCATTTCTAAAAACAATGAACTTGTCAGGTTGCTGCAAAATTTGCGTCTGTTAATAATTGATTGCTTTAGAAAAATGCATTACTATTCCCATTTAGTTTGTTATGCCACCATGCTGGGGTCTTGGAGACTAAACAGTGTTTTTTCAGAAATGCTATGAATTACTACTAGCCTTGTGCTTGTGTTTGTCCCTAGAATCCTTGCTTTCTCCAAGTGTCTGTACAATCTTTCAGCCTTTTTCTTCTTCTAAGATTTAAGATGGTTGGACACTAGCTAGATTCATCAGCTGTTCTCATTGCATCCAAGTCCAGTTGTTAATTCCCAAATGCTATGCCATATTTATTTTCTTTTATTCATCATGTGAATCGTGAGAAAAAAATGGTCCCAATGAATTATCCAGCATTCCTCCTACTTTTCCCTCCTGAGTGGAGATGTTGATTCCTATTCTACATTGTCACTTACATCCATACTAACTGTTCCTTTTTCCCTGGTGCAGTTGGGTTCATTATCCTCATGGGAGTTAAAATGAAAGGTGAGAGGCTTGATTTTCCCTTGCTGAGTTTTCTTACTCATTGTTTGTCTACCTGATGATGCAGATACCGCAGAGAAAATGGCTGACTGCTATTTTGTTTCTGGATCACCCTTGAGGATAATGTGTCTTCTTATTATACTGTTGGGACAACCTGTAGATTTCTTTTTCAATTTTGAGAACCCAGTTAATAGTGCTTCTTTGTATTCCACACCCCCCTACACCCCGTACTTGTACTGTATATGCCATTTCAGACATTTGTAGCACTCTATGGCTTGAGAACCATTCCAATGTGAAGGCAACAAAATTCCAGTCTAAAGGATATGTAAATATTTGGTTACGACAACGCTTATCTTTCTCTTGTTTGCATATATGGATTTGTAAGTAATGATTAATTTTCTACTGCATGTTAATAATTGTAGATTCCAGGTTGAGTGACTGCATGAAGTTGACATGTGAAAGTAATAATTAAGCATCATCTTCAATTGTCAGTTCCTACCACTCTGTAGATTTATTTATTTGCCACCTCATGGAAAGATATATGCAGTAGAGTGATTGTTTTAATTTTACAAACTTTGTGTTTTTAGACTAAATGAATGATGGTATTTAATTTCACAACGTGCGATCCGTGTTCTTCGTTCAAAAATTTAGCTGTCCCGTGGCAACGCACGGGCACACTACCTAGTTCTAGAAGTACAGAAAGATAGAACAGATATCTGAAACAAGAGTGGTTATGTGTTCAGTAAGATGAGACACTGTAGGATCACTGGAAGCCTAGAGGGGGGTGAATAGGCCTACAAAAACTCAACTCGAACAGATATCAAAATCCAGGGTGACACCGCCGCACCCCCAGAGCGGCACTGCCGCACTTTGAAAACTAAACCAAACTGCGCAAGTGATATATGGATAGAAAGAGTATACTCCCTACAGTTTGTTTCTAGAATTTCACTAAAGTTCACAGTTTGAAGACTGGATACCACAGAAATCCTCTAAATCACCAAATCGAAGCAAACCCTAGAACAAATCAACAGCATAAGAATAAAGTGGAGATAACAGCACACGGTGATTTATCCCGTGGTTCAGCCCGCCACTTAGGCTTGCCTACGTCCACGTTGTTGAGGCTTGCCACAAAAGGCTAGGGTTACCACAAAGGTTGCCCTATTCCTCGTTCTCAAATCAAGAGAGTGAACTCTTGAAGAGATGGGTAATTTCTTAGCTGCACATAAGATTACAAACCTCCCTAGGCTGCCACAATGAGGTTGGCAAGCTCTAGGGCGACGTCTAGCCGGCTAAGAACAAAGCTCCAAGGAGTAGACCTCAAGAACGCCGGCCAAACGTGAAACAAGTGCTCTCAAACTTTGGGAATCAGTAGATCTGCTCTCAACTCGCAGGTTGCTGCCCTTTTTCTCAAGTTTCTATGGTGGAAAGTGGAGATCCAACTTTGAGCTCAAGGTCAACAATGGAGGAGAGAGGGGAGCTGCTTTTTCTGTCTGTAACGTACAGAAAGTCGGGAGCTGGAAGAAGAGACCGTTGAGAGGAGGAAAAGTAGTATTTATATGCTGTCGTCCAACAGTCGGTTAAAGTACGGCACTGCCGCCCTTCAAGTGCGGCACTGCCGCACTGGTAAATCTCAGCAGAAAGATACAAGTTAGGTATTTCTGGAATTGTCTAGGTTGAGGATGTTGTTTCTCGGATACACTACAAGAAATGTATGATTTTTTGACGTATTTAGTATGACAATAGGTCATAATGTCACTATATCACTCGGTTTATGACATTATGTTTTAGGCATTTTGATTTAATGACAATAAAAAGTTGTATGTCACAACAAATGTCACACAGCTAGTCCAATTCCATCCAGTGACGATATTTGCTACGTCACAGAGGCATTTTCCGTGTCACAAAGGCTAATTTACGATGAGACACAACAAAAAATGTTTGTTGCATAATAAAATAATAAGTAAGACAACATTGAGTGACTTTTTATCGTGTGTGTAATTGTTTGCTTCTAACTTAGGTTTATGATACGAAGAGGATATATAGAAAAGGGAAGTAAAAAGATAAAAATTAATAGATGTATAGATGTTTTATAAGTAATAGATATATACATTTATACATATTACTAAAAATGAAGAAAAGAAAATAAAAAAATTAAGTTAAAAAACCACACACACGCCACCCAAACAGTATCCCGAACTCCCTCTCGCTGACTGACTCACACGCTCCTAGCCCGCAGGACCGCCTCCGCGCCTCGCTAGCCCGCAGCACGACTTTAGGGGCGGGCGGAGCCGCGCAATGGGCGGGCCCAACACGGGCGCATCACGCTCGCCAAGGAAAAAAAACTTTCGCCTGCCAGGCTCGAACACGCGACCTGCGGATAGAGAGTAGCGCAACCATCCAAATGACTTACAACCACTGTCGTGTCATTTGTTTGTTTGTTTCTTATTTATTAGCCTATATGATTTATTCATTTCATAGCTAATCGGCCAAGCGCTCCTTATCTTATCTGGCCCACGGAAATCAACAACGGCTCCTCAGTCACAGGCTCAGGTACTAATCTCAGGCGATCAAATGAAATCAAAAATAAAAAAATACTCCAGCAAGGATTCGAACCATGCACAGGAAGTAAGAGAAGTTTCTATTTGTGAAGGGTGTATAGTCCCACTTTATTAAATTTGTCTAAATTTTTTATGGAATGTTTATAGACTCAAAATCATGTCAACTCGTAGAATCATGTGACCAACTTTAGTTATTATTGCAATTATTCATTGAATTACCATAGAATAAATGTAATAATATCTAAATTTGGTCAGAAAAATCTATAACCTTGCATGACAACATGATTTCTATGGATAATCATTGTGTAAAAGTTTCAAATGATTTTAGCAAAGTAGTATTATACATCCTTCACAAATGGACACTTCTCAAAACATAGTTATATGACTATGTGAGACATGTTTTCATTTTGTTAACCATGTATACTCCAATTTTGTCGAAATGGCTTGAATTTTTTTTTGCAAGCATACAGTTCCGAATTATGGCCCCACACAAAATCTTAGATTTTTCTGATCAATTTTGGTCATTATTACATTTATTTTGTGCTAAACTAAAGAAAGGATATTGTATTGCCCCTTCAAAATAATACAAGTTTGCACCTACCTCTACCAAAATTGGTTCATTGGGCCACGTGAGACCTAGTATAAAAGTCTGGTACCATTTTGGATTGTTTGGGCGGTAGACTCAGTTCAACTTCTAATTAGTTTGTGCTGCCATGTAGAGCTAAAAAATCTAAAACTTAACGTTGCCTTAACTTGTGGCACATATAGGGTTGAGAAAAAGTTTAAGGCACATATGACACTAAATGCACGAGAGGTGTGAAAACTTAGGAGTTGTAGTCATGGTTTGTTAAAATGGTTTATAGTTTTTTATTTATAATTGGTCAAACTTGATACACTAAAACATGCTACTGTGCTGGAGTTGCATGTTTTTTTTGAGACGAAGGGAATATGTATCATCATCAGTCATATTTTGAAATTCAAAATTTCAATTGTTCAAATAAAGTCGAGAAATGACTAAAACAAAAGTAACAGATCTCGATATCATGATTAGAAAATGTAATAAATGTAATAATATGTAAACTTGGTTAGAAAATTGTACAAACTTACATGACAACTTGATTTTAGTGTATGATCATTGCATAAAAATTTCAAATGATTTCAACAAAGAAGTATTGCACATTGTTCACAAATGGATATACCTCACGTATAGTTATAGAGAGAATTAGCTCCTTATCCTAAAAGAAATCGTAACTCTTCAATACGACATCGAATGAAGATAATTTTTATATAAAAATTATATATCTCGATGAGATCTATAACTTTCTAATGTTGGGTTTTTTATTTGAGATAATTTAGATGCTCAAAAAATTAATATAAAATTTGGCACAATAATTATCGTGTACAGATGCTTTACACATTAGGAAAATAACTAATGACTTCAAATGTAAAAATTCAAAACTACAAAGTTGTAGATCTCATTGAGAACTTTAACTTTGGTATAAAAAAATCTTCATTTAACCTCATAAAGAAAAGATGTTATTTTTCTAATGTGTTAAGCGCCAGTTGTGCTAAAATTTTATATTAATTTTTTAAGCATCTGGACGTCTTCAAATGAAAAAAAACTTAAAATTAGAAAGTTGTAGATCTCGTCGAGATCTACAATTTTCATATAAAAATCATGTTTATCTAATGTTGTATTGAAGAGTTATGATTTTGTCACTCTCTATGTGCTGATTAACTGACAGAATGGATGGAAGGGCCAAAAAACTAATAATTGAGAGATGTTTCTATTTAGTAAAGGTTGTAATTTTTAATTGAATTGCAATAGAATAAATGTAATGATATTTAAATTTGGGCGGCGCTTCATTCTTTGTCTTTGCGTTTTTACAGTCTATAGGCAACACAATTTAGGTAGTGTAGCTCAAATAAATATTGTGTGGGAGACCATACGGATCATGTAGATTATATAGTTGTTATAATTATCATTCTAGAATTAAACGTATATAGACCCACAAAGAAAAGGAAAAAAGAAAAGATTACGCTATACTGGGCTGGAAATGCTGCCCAGACTCAGCCCAACTTAAGCCTACCTTGTATCTAACCGTTGGATCGAAACATGGACGGCTAATATTTAGTCTCTTCCCTATAAAATTGGATGCCATCCGTCTGAAAACCCTAGCTCTGTGCGACCCCGAGCAGCCGCCTCGCCTCTCTCCCCTCGAGGGCTCGAGGCAAACTCCTCCTTTCTCCACTCGTTTCAGATCCAGACGGCCCCGCTACCTCGCCATGCCTATCCTTACCGACAGCCAGCGTTGAAGCAAGCAGCGACGACCTTGGGACCTCGGCGGGTCGCCGGCTCCACCAAGGCCTCGACCTCTTTCTGGCGGCGCACGGTGGACGCATCTGGGATGCGGCGGCGTAGTCCATACGCGCGGGGCAAGTGCTCGTCGCAGCTGCTTGGCAGGTGCGAGGTGGCAGGAGCACGCATCTGGGCGGCAGCACGAGCACGAGCACGCAATAGGAGTTGTTCCTGCGTAAGGTTGAGGGGTATGACGGGCTGCCCTGCAACGTCCCCTTCACCACTCGTCTCGTCTTTCAGGTTTTCTGCTCCCTTCTTTTGCCCCCTTAAGTAATTCAGTTTGGAGTGCATGAGTTTTGGATACAGTGGTAGATTTCAGAAATGATGGGTAGTTTAGTGAATTGGTATATACGACTGGTATATCTGGATCTTGGTATTGATCCATGCCAAAATTTGTACACATTAGTTGACTATTGTGATTTAATTGCCCTTGGGATGAGTCCTGTATTAAGATCCACGGTTTATCATGTACAGGAACGAAGGACAGGAAGATGTTTGGTGCAGTAACTGAGGATGTGTGCACTGTAATAAGACTTGAACGACCAACTGCAGTTCAATTCTACCCACGTGACCTAAGCATGCTCACTCTGTTTCAAATCATAGTTTACTGTCAGCATGTTTAATGCTTACAACTCATCTCTGTTCTTATTCAGTCTGCAAATTTTGATGATTAGTAGCAGACAACTTAACACTACTTGTGATGCTTGCCTTGCGTTAACTGAACGTTGTGCTTGCAAGCTTGTGGTTTAAAATTAGCACTCTGATTGTTTGGAAATGCGTGCATTATAAACTGATACAAAGTGCCGAATTGTTGATTAAGTAGCATTACGTTTTTTTTACCTTTGAAATTGGAATGGATGGAGTATAAGTTCAGCCTGTGTAGTTGTCAAATTTCCTTAGTTTTCCTTTTCTTTTCATATAACCCCTTCGTATATATTCTATAAATTTGTGGTTCTAATTGTTTGGGATAAATTTATGTTTGACTATTTTTAACTGGAAGTCTAAAATAAATAAAGATGATCACTGCAAATTGTCCTTCATGTAATCCTTTGTTTAAAGAAGTTTCTAAGGTCACTATTTTTAACTAGAGGTCTGGAACAAATAAAGATGAATCACTCTTTTTGACAGTGTTCCTTGCTGGTGCAGCAGCATTATTCTGGGAAAAAAATTCCCAGTTTGTAATCTGATCCATGTTTGCACATCTATGCTAATTTTGCACATTTTGTGCTATTCCTCAATCACTCCTTGTACGACTGAAACTTAATTAGTTTCAGCAGAATGCCAGGTGCCTGCAATCTATGGCTGTGGGTGCAGTTATGTGAGCTGTGGTTTTGTTATGCATAGTATTTTTTGTCCCCCCGTGTCTGCATAAGGTGCAATTAATTGTCCCCTTTTTTTTTCCTATTTTTCTTGTATGTTTCAGTGCTTGCTATATTGCAAATCGTATTTTTTTCAGTTCATATTTGTGTTGTCGATTTATTGATGTGCTATTCAACTGTTGAGTAATTAGTGCAGTTCTCAGTATTCGTGCAGGTATTTTTAGCTCCGTGAGGAATAAGTGCAGCTTCAGGAGGGAAGCTGGCTACATGGGTGGCCTTGCCTCACACCAGAAACTTGCTGTTGGCCACATCTCTTATCTGGTTAGCTAGATGGCCAAGTGAAATCAGATTGGCACTCATTATAGATATGACCTTTACAGATTTACTCCTTGCTACGGAGATATGTGCTATATTATGTTAGGCCACTTACTGTCGAGAATGGCCCATTTCTGTAATTATGTACTGTTTTGATCCAGTATTTTTATTCATGAATGTTAATTTTGTAATGAATATAAACATATGTTAATCTGAGCATGTATGTGTTGGTGGTTGGGCTATAAGCTTTTCTTATATATGGGCCTCCCTATGCTGTTAGTTGTGAATGTGGGCTGGTCAAGTCAAAATATTATGTGGCTTGCATGAATGGGCTTTGGCCTGATCAATATTTAGTGGGTAAAATATAATGGGCTAGAACTAATAATTAAATGGATGCGAGTTTAGTGGGCTTGGCCCAAAATGCCAAAAAAATAAGATCGACCCAAAAGATCTAAATTGGGCTTCGTTCAATTTAAGCCTGCCAACAACATGGGCCTCAAAAGGCCGTATTTTAATTTTATGACATTTATTCAGCTGCCAGCTCACTGCCACATCATCTGCCTACATGGCATGATGCAAGAACTTGTGACAGCAAACCAATGTCATAACTTGTGACATAAAATATACAAATGTCACATATCAGATTTGTGACGCGGGTTTTTTGACGTAAAGATTTTCGTCAACGGTGTGTCATAACTCTTCAGTTGTGACATTAATTCCATATATTTTGACATAAATATAACGTCAAAAAACCACAGATCTCTTGTAGTGATATGAGCACTTGATTCAATAGATTGGCTGATATCCCTTAGGAACTCCTTAATAGTACGGCATTCCTAAACTCAAACTCAAAAGTAAAATGAAATTAAACCTCCGTTTGAGTTGGTCACCTCCGCTGCAAGTTAGCATTGAGGTCTTATAAACATATATTATCATCTCACATTGATTCCCTGCTCATCATCTTGATAGAAATCATTAGTTCTCTAATTCGGTGGTCATCAATACCAAAACCCACATTAGAGAGTGATTGCACTTTCAATCTCCCCCTTATTGGTAATTGATGACAACCCAATTAGAGCTTATAAAAGATAATCATGAATACTGTAAAAAACAAGCTTTGGATGTAAAGAGGTTCTCAAGAGGTGTGGAAACGAAAATTGAATTTCCAAATTGGCATAAAAGGCCAACCATCCACACAAGAGTGAAAATAGGAGAATTTCTTTACATTCAAAGGTTCTGTGGGGTGCTGCACACTGTGTCAAACAATTAAACGTGATGCATATGACAGTTTAAAACACACAAGATTTGGCTGAGCAAGCATAGGGCGGCACTGCCGCACCCTGAGACATAGGGCGGCACTGCCGCACTGGTTTCTTCAGTCAGATCACAATCAGATTTAAACAGCACCTGAACACTTATAAGTTCTACACAGATGTAAAATATGAAGATCCAGATCATAAAGACACAATATATATCCGAAAACGATAGAGATAGAGTCGAGAATATAGCTAAATTATTACAAACCATAATGAAAATATTTTTAACTCTCAATCTCACACACTAACACACTAACTAAGCTGAAACTGAGCTCCAACTGCAGCAAGGCGACGAAGAAGAATTTGACCCCTCTAATTTCTCCCCCTTTGGCATCAAATACCAAAAAGAGAGAAGAGAAGAGAGCTCAATCCTGAACCTGAGACCAATCGACGCCTTCATCATCACCACCTTTACCACCATGAGGGCTGCCATCATCATCATCAGAGTCTGAAACAACCGCCTTCCCTCCACGGTGAGTAGTGCCTGTGAAACGAGTGGTGCCTGAAGTGCCTGCACCCTAAGAGGTGTGACCTGCCTGTCTCTGAGTTCGCATCCACTGCTGATAGGGAAGCAAGCGTATCATCATCACCGGGCATGCCATACTGAGGCGGGTACTGCTGCTGCTGCTGTGAATATTGAGGATACTGGTACCCATACTGTGGCTGCTGATATCCATACTGTGACTGCTGGTATGGCTGATACTGCTACTAGAAAGGATCATACTGCTGCTGTCCTCCATCATCATCAGAGTCATCATCATCGGAATCTGTGAGAAGCTCAAAGGGAGGAGGAGGCTGAATAGGAGGTAAATCTAGAAGTCCCACCTTCGCCCTAGCCTCCCTAGCCTCAAGTCTGGCTCCATAAGCTGTAGCTGCTGAATATGAGCAAGTAGCAAAGATGGAAGTCAGAATCTTCCTGATGAAGCCCTTCTTCTTGCCCCATCTTCTACCAGATGATGTCCCTGGAACATCTGTAGGAGCCTTGGCCTGTCAATCTTGTATATCTGATGACCTGTCTCATGCGGGAAGCGAATACCAGAAACCCTCTCAATGACAAACATGAGATAGGGGGCATAAGGCAAGCCTCTTCTCCCATCATCCAAAGCAGTAGAGAGCTCATTCCACATGAAGCGAGGAACATTGAACCTCTCACCTGTGTGAAAGCAAACAAGCACGTTCCTAGCAAAACCATTAATATCAGAGGCTGCTCCATCATTTGGATTTATGGTGTTTCTGATCAAATTGTTCATCATATAGTACACCGAGAGTAGGCCCTTAGCCTTGCCATCTGCTATCCTGGGATCCCTGTAGAGAGCCCTCATCTTCCCAACCTTAAGGCGAGACTCATCATGAATCTCAGTAAACTGCATGTGCACATCACCAAAACCAAGAATGCGTCTGAAAGTGATAAAATCAACTCTATAGTGTCGACCTTCAGTCATCCAGTGAATCTCATCAGTGACAGCATTGTGATAGTAAGTGGCATGGAACTGTGCAAGTACCTCTGTGTTCCATCCATACCTGAAGCTCATCAAGTTAGTCAAGTCAAATCTATCACAAATCTTCATGGCAGTGTTGAACTCTGGCTCATTTCTATCTTTCATATCCTAGAAGTCCACATACTACATGTGTGCAATCTTGGATTTCCTGGCGCCAAGAATAGCTGTCCTATAGAAGTTGGAGTGAAAGACAGTCCAAAATCTATAGTCAATCCCCATAAGACCAAGAGATGTATACGGGTTGACAGCTCTAGCCTGCTGAGTCTCTGACCAGGACTTGGAATAATCAACCACAGGATGAGGCATAGAATCATCATGAGCATGCATCATGGGATTCTCATCTGAATCTCTCATATAGCTGTCATCATACTCATTCAGATGAGTAGGACTGAAAGGACAACCTCTATATGAAATAGTGAATCCCTCCAGCTGGCGTCTCTCCTCATCCTAAATGTACTGCTCATGAGCGGCACGATCATCAGCGGCATAGGGAGCGGCACCGCTGCTGGTACTCTTGCGTCCCCTCTTAGACGGTTTCTTCGACAGCTGCTTCTTTAAAATCCGAGAGCTGCCACTTCCACCTCCTTACTCCATCTATGCAATAAAATGAGATTTTAATAAGAAACTATGTAAACTGAAAATACAGAACTTGCTGCACCAAAACTTTAACCACTGAACCAACATGTACATTTTCCAGAAAACAGAGCACTTGGTGAGCAACCCAGGCAGAGCGGCACTGCCGCACCCAGCTCCTCCATCCAAACTCTGCACATTTTGATTCAGTGGCTAACTTTTCGATCCAACAGTTTCTATACCCCATCACAATCTCAGAAATCGAAGTACATCAACAGATCACGCCATGAATTCCATCTATGAATGAGACAGGGAGATATATTCTAGATCTGAGAGGTGAGCTTTTGAACGGCACTGCCGCCCAGGCTAGGGTTCCCGGAATCGATTTGGGTTTCTTCCACGATTTCACCACAAAAGCTCCCCCTAAATCTATGATACTACTCCTGGAAACTCAAATCCACAACTGGAAGTCACGCATTACATAGATCGATTATGGTTTAGGGTTTCACCTTGATTCAAACCGAAGATTGAGGAGGAAAGATGAGCAATGTCCACGCCTCCACACCCTGACCAGCACGAGGAGAAGCAAGAGATGCTGGCCCTAGGTGCACCAATGCCGGGGAAACTCCGGCAAGACGGCGGCGAGGAACACCAGCGCTCTCAACTTCACGTGAGAGAGGAGGAGTTGGGGGCGGCGCGGTCTGGGAACGAAACAGAGGGAGAGAGACGGTGGGGCGGCTAGAAGTAGATGAGAGAGTCGGGCCCCACGTCTTAGAGAAATTTGGGCCGAAACCGCTCAGGTTTCAGAGTGCGGCACTGCCGCACCCTATGGGCGGCACTGCCGCCCTGTCCAAACAGGGACTTTCAAAACCTATTTTCTCGACCCTGTTTCTATCACAGATATATATATTTTCAAGATATTATGACCAGAAACAATCAACAATAAAAACTATGGTCATATACCTTGAAAACCTCTTTGAATTAGTTTTAAAAGACAATATGAAACTTTTCAAAAACCTTTCCTAGGTCACTAGGTTGTCAAACTAGTGTGTGCTACATGTCAAGCGAGGTTCCTTGAATCAAGTATATTTAGTTCATTTCTCAAAGTACAAAATCTTGACTCATCAAGAGGCTTAGTGAAGATATCGGCTAGTTTTTTTTCGGTGCTCACATGGCGAATTTCGATATCTCCTTTGGTTTCGTGGTCTCTCAAAAAGTGATGACGGATGTCTATGTGTTTTGTTCTTGAGTGACTTACCGGGTTTTTTGCAACTTTTATGGCACTTTCATTGTCACACAAAAGTGGGATTTTGGTGAAGTGACATCCGAAATCTTTTAAGGTTTGCCTCATCCAAAGTAGTTGAGCACAACAAGCGCCGGCTGCAACATACTCGGCTTCGGCGGTGGAAAGAGCTACACAATTTTGCTTTTTAGAGCTCCAAGACACTAGGGACCGTCCAAGGAATTGACACGTCCCCGAAGTGCTTTTTCTATCTACTTTGCAACCGGCGTAATCGGAATCCGAATACCCAAGTAGATTGAACTTAGAGCCTTTAGGATACCACAAGCCAAGATTTGGAGTATGAACTAAATATCTCAAGATTCTTTTAACAGCGGTTAAGTGACATTCTTTAGGATTGGCTTGAAATCTGGCACACATGCACACACTAAGCATTATGTCCGGCCTAGATGCACACAAGTAAAGTAGAGAGCCGATCATAGAACGATATACCTTTATATCAACGGCTTTCCCTTCTTCATTTAGATCAAGATATCCATTGATTGGCATGGGAGTTTTGATGGGCTTTGCATTCACCATGTCAAACTTCTTGAGCATGTCATGGATGTACTTCTTTTGACAAATAAATGTTCCTTCCTTCAATTGCTTGATTTGAAAACCAAGGAAGAACTTCAATTCACCCATCATGGACATCTCAAATCTCTTAGTCATGATCCTACTAAACTCCTCACAAAAAAATTGGTTAGTACTACCAAATATTATGTCATCGACATATATTTGGCATACAAAGATATCTTTAGCAAACTTGTGAGTAAAGAGAGTAGGATCGGCTTTGCCTATTTCAAAGCCTTGCTTGAGCAAGAAGTCCTTAAGGCATTCATACCATGCTCTTGGTGCTTGCTTAAGCCCATAGAGCGCCTTTTGGAGTTGGTAGACATGGTTGGGGAACTTGGAATCTTCAAAACCCGGAGGTTGTTTAACATAGACAAGCTATTGGATTGGACCATTGAGGAATGCACTTTTGACATCCATTTGATACAACTTGAAGTCATGATGGGCAGCATAGGCAAAAAGCATCCGAATTGATTCAAGCCTAGCCACCGGTGCATATGTTTCCTCAAAGTCCAAACCCTCTACTTGAGTGAAGCCTTGAGCAACCAATCTTGCCTTGTTCCTTGTCACCACGCCGTTCTCATCTTGCTTGTTGCAGAAGACCCATTTGGTGCCAATCACATTTGTATTAGGTCTCTTCACCAAGGTCCACACTTGGTTTCTTGTGAAGTTGTTGAGCTCTTCTTGCATCGCCAATACCCAATCCGGGTCTCCAAGTGCATCTTCAACCTTAAGAGGCTCCAAAGAGGAAACAAACGTGTAATGTTCACAAAAATTTGCTAAATGAGAACGAGTCATTACCCCCTTTCAAAGACTCCCAAGGATATTGTCAATGTGGTGATCCCGTTGAATCGTTTGATGTAGCCTTGGATGCTCAACACCTTCTTGCTGTTCTTCTGGCTCATCACAATCTTCCAGATCAAAAATTGGAGCAAGATCTAGACCATGGTCCAGACCTGACTCAGTTCTGGTTGCTGAGGAGGGGGCGGCACTGCCGCCCTTGGGGGCAGCACTGCCGCCCTGCTTTTCTGTAGCAGGAGAACCCTGCTCTTCTCTGGTATGTGCGTCAGCGGAGTCTTGTTCAGCAGCATCTTGAGGCTCCCCCTGTTTGGCTGCAGGAATTTCTTGTTGTCTTATATCGCCAATGGTCAATTGCTTGATAGCCTCACAAGGTTGATCCTCCTTATCTACAACACTAGAGTCAACTTACTCTACTTGAGAGCCATTAGATTCATCAAATGTCACATCTACCGCTACCTCAACTCGACCGGAGTTTTTGTTGAAGACACGGTAGGCATGCTCATTTGATCCATAACCAAGTAGAAAACCTTCATCAACTTTAGGTGCAAATTTAGAGGTTTTGGGTTTCTTATTAAGTATGAAACACTTACACCCAAACACTCTAAAGTATGACACCTTGGGTTTGTTACCAGTGAGGAGCTCATAAGAGGTCTTCTTCAACTTCTTGTATAGATAGAGACGGTTGATGGCATGACAAGCGGTGTTGACGGCATCACTCCAAAAGATGTCCAGCATCTTGTATTCATCAAGCATTGTCCTTGCCATATCAATGAGTGTTCCATTCTTCCTCTCTACTACACTATTTTGTTGAGGGGTGTATGGAGTTGAAAACTCATGCTTGATGTCTTCTTTATCAAGAAATTCCTCCACTAGGGTATTCTTGAACTCGGTCCCATTATCACTTCTCACTTTCTTGATGGGGAGATCGAATTCCTTTTGTGCCCTCCTAATAAAGGTTTTTACCTTCTCTTGTACCTGGCACTTATCATAAACAAAGAACACCCAAGTGAAACGAGAATAGTCATCAACAATAACTAAGCCGTATTTGTTACCACCAATGCTAAGATAGGCAACCAGCCCAAAGAGATCCATATGAATCAACTCCAATGGTTGAGTGGTGGTCATGATGCTCTTTGGTGGATGTGGTACGCCTACTTGCTTTCTGGCTTGACAAGCGTTGTAAATCCTGTCTTTCTCAAAGTGAACATTGGTTAGTCCAAGAATGTGGTTGTCTTTTAGAAGTTTGGCTAAGTTCCTCATCCCAACATGTGCTAGGCAGCGATGCCACAGCCAGCCCATGCTAGACTTTGCCACTAAACAAGTCTCAAGGTTGGCTTTCCCTTTGTTGAAATCAACTAGGTAAAGCTTTCCCTTTAGTTGACCCGTAAAAGCAATAGAGGAATCCTCCCTTCTAGTGACTTCCACACCCTTATCCGTAAAGAGACAATTGTAGTCCATTTCACACAATTGCGACACGGACAATAAGTTGTAACTTAACGAATCAACATATAAAACATTAGTAATTGAATGTTCATGAGTGATTGCAACTTTACCAAGACCTAGCACACCTCCCTTGGAATTGCCTCGGAAGACAATGTTTTCATTTGAGTCTTCCTTGGGGTAGTAGGATGAAAACATACTCTTCTCTCCGGTCATGTGATTTGTACATCCACTGTCAAGCACCCAACTTGACCCACCGGAGGAGTATGCCTACAAAACAAGTTTAGTTCCTTGACTTAGCTCCCCAAATGTTCTTGGGGCCTCGCATGTTAGTTACAAGAAACTTAGGAACCCAAATAGAAGTGTTATGATAAACATTCTTTTCTTTGCCAATGTACTTGGCAACCACTTCACCCTTGCTATTGTTCTTCAACACAAAGCAAGAACTCAAGCTTTGTCTAGGTGCAACGGTCGTCGGTTGATAGGAATACTTGTTTGGTTGCCCCCAGATTGATTTCTAGCCTTTTTGTGGAACCTGCTTTGGCTGGGAGACCTTCTTTCTGTGCTGATCATTTCCAGATGCAGTGGAAATGACCTTCCCTTTCTTTGGGGGAGCGGCACTGCCGCCCTGTACAGGGTGCAGTGCTGCTCGGGGGGCTGGTCGTGCTGCTCTCTGTGCAGGTCCCTCTGTACTTCCACTGCTGCTAGAAGTGAAATGCACACATTCATAACCATTTATCACCTTTCTCCCATTTGTTTTGCCTCCATGTCGGTGTCCAAGTCCAGTTTTGATGTGTGGATGTCTTCCATCCTTGAATTGTGGCTTCTTTGGTTGATTCACTTGGCCACCAACATGCTTGTTCTCAGATTTGCTCTCTTTAGCAACTATTTCATTTAGCCTAGCTATTTCCACCTTCATAGCCTCCATGTTTGCAAGGTTAGTAGCATAGATATCCAAATCAAGATCATGACATTTTCCACATCCTTTACTAGTGGAGGCAATAGAGGTGTCATTTGTTTTAGAAAGATTTGAGGTGCTCTCCCAAAGAAGGTTATATTGCAACTCAAGTTCTTTGTGCTTTTCACATAAGACACAATACTTTTCATCAAGTGCAATATGAGCATTTTTAGTGAGTGCATGGTCCTCTTGCTCTTTGGCCAAAGCCTTGCGCAAGGATTCCACCTCACTCCTTTCCAAAACAAGTGCTTCATTGCTAGCTATATAGAGATTTTCTTGTTTGATAAGAAGTTCCTCTCAAGATTCTAGCTCGGCTTGAACACTTTCTAAATTTTCCATTAGTTTAGAGATGAAGAATTTAGTTTTAGGGTCCAAGTTCTTGGTTATGTTACCTAGCTCCTCATCACTTGAAACTTCATCACTAGAGCTTTCATTAAGTTCGCTACTAGAGATATCACTAGGAGGAAGTGAAGGTTTGGATTTAGCTTTTACCTTCTCACCCTTTGCCATGAGACAGATGTGAAGGGAGTAGTAGTCATCATCATCGGTCAAGTTATTGAAGAGCTTGGGTGGTGAACATGTCTTTTGGATGGCAACGGTTGCAATCTTCCCATCTTCATCACTTGAGCTATCATATGTTGAGTCCCATTCACGACCAATATGAGGTTCTCCCATTGTCTTCTTGCTGCCCCTCTTGTACCTTTACTTGTTTTCTCTCTTGTCCTTGTTGTTCTTGCCATCTTGTAACAACCCTAAAAATCCACACAATCTAAAAATCCCAACTAATTAAAATTTTTCATTTATTTATTATGAAAACCCATTTTTCTTGTGCAAGCATATAGGTTTCATTATGAATTTGGTAAATAAAGGAGTGTAGTTTGCATTTTAATTCCATTCACATAGAATAATAACTTATGCATCACATTTGGGATTTATTGCAATTTATGTTTGCATTTACTCAATATTTAAAATGGGCGATATATGTATATATACACTAAATTGAAAATAGAAAAGGAGAAAGAGAGTTAGGCCAGCCATTCGGCCAGCCGGATCGCTAAGCCAGCCCAAGCCAGCCCGGCCTTCCTCTCCTCACCTCACCCGCGCGCGGCCCACGTTGCGGCTCGGCAGCGCGCGCGCGACCGGCACACACACGCTCGCGCTCGCTGCCAACCCGGCCCCGCCTGTCAGCCGCTCTCGCCCCTCCCCACTGTTCTTCTTCCTCACGAAGGCGACGCGCGTGCCGGGGGTGTCACGCGAATGGCGAGACCCCGGTCCCACAGCCGACAGGATGGCAGAGCCCTGACCCCGCTGTCCCCCTCCTGTTCCCTCCTTTCTTGGCCGCCAAGCGAACCCGCGCCCATCCGGAGCCCTAGATCCACTCGAGCCACGGCCCTTCGATCGGTCGAGCGCGATCAGGACCGTTCGCCATTGGAGCTGGCCAAGCTCGCCTATAAAAAGGAGCTCACCCGAAGCCCTACCCTCATTTCCCCTCGCCGCCACCGCAGCACAGACCGGCACACTGCACCAGACCGAGAGAGAGAGAGCGTAGGAGAAGGGCGGAGCAGAGGAGGAGAAGCTGCCGGAGCGCCGCCGCCGCGGAGCACGCCGGAGCCAGACACGGAGGAGAAGCCCGCGCTGCGGACGAGGAGCGGCACGGCACTGCGATCGCTCTGCACGGCTCCGACTTGCCACTGCACCGCCATCCTAGCTTCACCGACACCACGGTGAGCCATCGCACGCCACGTCCGAACCATGCCCTGCTTTTGCCATGGCGTTCCACCCTCGGGACGCGCAGGCACGAGCCTTTACCGGCTCGGGAAGATCACCTGCACCATGCACTCATTCGACCGGCCAAAACCCCCGGACTACAAGCTTGCTAGACCGAGAACACAGCACGACGCGTTCTCGGCGGAGCGCGCTCACCACCGACGCGTTCCGACGCCGAATCACCCGTTCCGAGCAATCCGACAAGCACCCGTATAGGTTAGAGCGTCGTGGAGCACCGCCACGACCCCTTGAGCTAGCTACGCGGATCTAAGCGCTAGAGGAAGCCTGAATCGCCTTGGCCGCGTGCGCCGCGACCTTACCGGAGCGCCGCCGTGAGCCGTCGCCAAAAGAAGGTCATGCCATGGCTAAAGTTCGCCACCAGAGTGTTGTATGCTTCTCTGGCCTCACCAATTTGACAAGACCGCATTCGATTGAACCAATACTTGGTCGTAGCCGCGTTGCCGCCTTCCGCCGTCGTCGACGACACGCCGCCGCCACAACCGAGCCCCTTGGGAATCTCGGTAGCCAAAATTGGTAGTTGGTATACCATCGCCATAGACCCTGGACGCGTATACATCTCCTAGAAGACCTCCTTAAGCCTGCCGGAACCTCACAGTCGCGGCGACATCGCCGCCGACACGTTCCGCCTCGCCTAAAAACCGTTCCGAGTACCCCCGGTCGCCTCGCGCTGCAGAGAAAGGCCGCCGAGGTTCGCCAAGTCTGCCTCGGCACCGCCGCTAGATAGCCGAGCCCCGAATCACGACTGTCGCCTTGGCTACGTGCGCCTCCACCTCGTCGGAGAACCACCGTATGCCGAGGGAGAGGAGGAGGCCATACCACGACTCTAACCCGCCACCATCTGGTCGGACGACTGCCTGAGCACACCAATTGGGGAAAGCCGAGCCTCGTCTTGCCGAAGTATGGTCATAGCCGCCCTGCCATTGTCCGCCGCACTGGAGAGACATCGCCGCCTTGAACAGACGCCCTGGAACCCTGCTAGCACCAAATCTCCGATTCGCCTGAGCCTCCCCAAGAGAGCTCGGGAGAGCGGCCCCCTTCGGCGCCCAAATCTCCGATTCGCCCGAGCCTCCCCAGGAGCGCTCGGGAGAGCAGCACCCTCGGCGCACCAAATTTCCGATTCGCCCGAGCCTCCCCGGTAGACCTCGGGAGAGCAGCCCCTTCGGCGCCCAAATTTCCGATTCGCCCGAGCCTCCCCGGTAGACCTCGGGAGAGCGGCACCCTCGGCGCCCAAATGTCCGATTCGCCCGAGCCTCCCCGGTAGACCTCGGGAGAGCGGCACCCTCGGCGCCCAAATGTCCGATTCGCCCAAGCCTCCCTGGTAGACCTCGGGAGAGCGGCACCCTCGGCGCCCAAATGTCCGATTCGCCCGAGCCTCCCCGGTAGACCTCGGGAGAGCGGCCCCCTCGGCGCCCGAATTTCCGATTCGCCCGAGCCCCGCTGAGGTACGCCGAACCCCGCTGAGCTACGCCGAGCTATGCCGAGCTACGCCGAGCTCCGCCGAGCTACCCCCGACCACCGCCGAACTACGCCGAGCCCCGCCGAGCTACCCCCGACCACCGCCGAGCTCCGCCGAGCTACGCCGACGCCAGCAACTCTCTGGGAACCAGCATCGAACACCTGGTGGGCGACCATCGGGTTTGTGTTCTGATGAGGCGACACATGCCGCACTACTGGACCCGCACGCCACGTGGACCAATCCCGAGCTGCCCCTGATTAATCGACCATTTTCCATTTTCAGAAAATAGGATAATCTTCGGAAATTCATAACCTATTCATACGATGTCCAAAAATTGCGCACCATATATCAAAATTCTCAGAAAAATGAGATCTACAATCTAAGACTATGTTTGTGTGCATTTGGCTCTTTATCTTATTGGATTTTTCTGAAATACTCTATAGGAGTCGCTGACGCGACTATTTCGTGTTCGATTTCAGAGCCGGAGGAGGATCTGACTAAGGAGGACGACCACGAGTACTTTCAGGAGCTAGGAGACGACTACGAAGGTGCCACGTCCCACCAAATCCTTAGATCCTATTTACGCATTGCAAATGACATTGTTGCTATTGCTTTATGATTATGTATGGATTGGTTGCATGGTAGTACATTTGAATTCCCTGCCTTGATAAGACTTTACCCTGCTATCCGCTGTTAGGTTAGCTGCTGCTTAATTTACTGTTACTCTTCCACTACTTACTACATGCTATATGCTATGTGGTGGAATTGGGACGGTGAATAACTGATTATAACCACTGGGAGAGAGTGCTGCGTGCGTCTTGGGTGCGTGGTAAGGGTTGATGTCGACCAAGTGGGATGTGAGACAAGCCCATGGGGCAAGTCGTGCCGGGGGTGCAACCTGGGCATCCCCAAGTGAGATACCTGTGGCGGGTAAAGTTGTTGAGGAGGTTCCGGGTGGGATAGCCTCGGTGGTTTGAAGCCCGTGGACGGAGGTGCTGTGATGGCACGGGGAGAGTATCCCCTAAGTGAAGATGCCTGCTTGGTCACAACCTAGGATCTGACTAGTGACCGGAAACATCTGGATTCCCTTGCTACTCGCTCGCTTCTGATGGGTGGGAGACGGCTGGACTACTTGGTAGGGCGGTACCACTACTGCTAGGTTGAAAGGTGATAAGGGTGGGCGGTGACGGATGGAGAGATTCCCGTACCGTCCTAGATGCGCAGTACCACTGGTTGGGCCCGGTGCTGCGTCTCCCAGTCTCAGCATGACGGTGTTGGATCCGGAATATCCCAGGGCTGAGTGGTAGGGTGGTACCGACCTAGGCAAGCAAGCACCCAGAATTCTGCCTAGATGATTGTACAGCATCGATGATGGCTAATCTTGTGAGTAGTAAAACCTCTGCAGAGTGTATGGTTGATCGATCGATACATAAGCCAACTCGTTGGCTATGGACCTTTCCTAATGTTTCTGCAACCACTATTAGATGAGAGCATATTATTTTCTCCCCCTGGATAACATTTTTCCGGCAGTGTACCCGTTGTGGTAGTGTGCCGCTGAGATAGGCCCAAGAGGGAGTTGGGCCTGTCGAATGAGAGTGAGGTGTGGGTATGTGAGGTGTGGTGATGGGAAAAGGGATGATGGTGTTAACTGGTGATAAAACTTGACTAATTAAACATTGATTACAGCTGCATAGGAAAACCTCAGCCTATGGTCTGCTTGTATAGGCTTGCATCCACTTTCCACAAAGCAAATGCTGCATAGGTGGGCTCTGTGGCCAGTACAAATCGTACTGATAAATTTGCTGTCAGGTGACGAGAATGAGTACGACTTCGAGAGAGATGATGACGACGAATAGGGTCACGTGCTACACTCAAGTTGGCCGTGAAGGATGAATCGTTTCCGCATCTTCTAAAGCTTCTCTGAATGTTGATTCCACCAATGTGGCGATGTAATAAATGTTTATGTAAGACTTAATTACCGTTGTATGGATCCTGGTGTCAACTGAGATATGGGTAATTTCATGGATTGTCCCAAGCAATCTGTTGAATTACAATTCGAGCCTGTGGATTTCCCTTCGCGGAAATCGAGGTCGTTTCAGTTGGTATCAGAGCCATACTTGACTGTAGGACGAGACCCATAGAGAATGGACGTTAGAATAGGAAGCCAGACTCTCTTTCGGTTATATTACCGACCTTGCATTCACTTTTTATGCAATGGCTTATCTAATACAAGGACCTGCTAATCCGTTTCTTGAAAAATTTGCAGATGACCAGCCTTGGACCACCACTTCGTCCACTGCACGACGGCACTATTGAGATCCCGATCAAATGGCCATTGACCTTATGCACCAGTAGCTTATGGGACCCTGCGTAGCCCTTAGACTAGTGATACCATGAGTTGTCCTGTCATTGGCTATCTGCGCATAGCACGATCTTCTTAGCAGCTAGGAATATCCTTTATATAATAATAACCATGTGATGAGTGACATTTGGATCTTATGCTTCTTATGGATCTCTATGCTTCTTTGGTTGAGTGTAGGATAGCATGAAAAATGTTTTAATTCATTTAAATCATTGAAAACATCTAACTCCTACTTAAACCACTACAAGATAATTACTGCACTGAGCACGTACCTAATAACTTCAGATGTCAATGAGACGTTCCGCGCGCCTGGAGAACCGCCAGCCCTCCCCCGCACCTGCGCCAGGACGCGGGCGTGATCGCAACCGTGGACGCCCAGCTGGCAGGCGAGCTGGAGTTAACTTGGAAGAAGAGCTGCGCCGGGCAGAGGATGCACCGCCGGTGAACGATCTGCCACCACAGGGCGAGAATGTGCCTCCGTCACCGCCGCCGCCGCCGCCACCAATGTTGGCGGAAGTGATGGCTCAGCAGACCCAGCTGCTGAATGCCATAGCTACTGGGATGAACAGGCACCACGGGCCACCCCAGAATGACTTCCAAAGGAAACTGGAGGGTTTCCTGAAGCTGAGGCCACCCACCTTCGACGGGACCGACAGCGATCCCCTCGCTGTCGACGATTGGCTTAAAGAGATGGAGAAGAAGCTGGACCTGACCACTTGCTCCGACGAGGAGTGTGTTGGGGTTGCTAGCCACCAGCTGACCGGTGCTGCATGAGCATGGTGGGACAACTACACCAGCGCTCACGAGGACCCAGCCCGCATTGACTGGGATGAGTTCACCGAGGCTTTCCGTGACCACCACATTCCTGAGGGAGTCATGGAGGCCAAGGAGAACGAGTTTCGCAACATCTCCCAGTGAGCTGACCGGATCCACGAGTACACCACCCGCTTCAACTGCTTGCTCCGCTACGCACCTGCGTCTTGCGTGAGTTCCGAGAAGGAAAAGATGTACTACTACAGGAAGGGACTTCAGACCAAGATCAGGTTGGCTCTGTCAGGGAACAAGAGCTACACTCTGCGTGAGCTGATTGACCGCTGTATTGAGATCGAGAAGGATTGCATAGAAGCACGTCTGGAGTTCGAGGCCCAGAACAAGGGAAAGAAGCGCCGCTCTGAGGGACCCGCTCGCACTGCTCCACCCTAGAGACAGCGAACGGGTGCACCTCCGCCTTTCCGGACTCGCCAGGGACCCTCTTCGGGAACGAGCCGTGGTGGTACCAACAGCAGCAACTATCACCGCCCCGCTCAGACCTACCCTGCGCCGACTCGACCTGTGCAGAACACACCCGCCCCCGCTACCAACACGCCAAGGACAAGCAATTGGAAGGCTCCTGCGACAGCTACAGCAGGCAGTGCGCCCTTCACTTGCTTCGGATGCAGAAAGCCTGGACACCATGTGGCTGTGTGCCCCGACCTCAACCGTGCACCAGCAGCTGCACAGGGCTCACCGAACCGGGGATCCGCTACCCGTGGAAGACTGAACCATATGACCGCTGAGGAAGCTGAAGCTGCACCTGATGCTGTGTACGGTACGTTCCTAGTTCAGGGTAACATGGCTACAGTTCTGTTCGATTCGGGAGCTACATGTTCATACATTTCATCTGCATATGCACGTAAGTATAACATACCTATAACCCCGAGAGCAAACCCCATCCTAACTAGCTCGCCCTTAGGAACCTTCAGAAGCGTTCACATATGTAGGGGAGTGATAATCACAATCGAGGGACTTGACTTTCGAGCCGACCTAACCCTACTACCCTCCAATAGCTTAGATGTCATCTTAGGCATGGACTGGCTAACCAAACACCGGGGAGTGATATCTTGTTCACCTAGATATGTTCAGGTAACCCACCCTTGGGGAACAGCTGTCCGATGTGTGCCCCAAACCGAGAGAGTCCAAGCCCTCCTATGTGCCCTGGAGACTAAAGCAGATAAGACAGAGTTGACATTCAGAGATGTGCCAGTAGTCTGTGAATTCAATGACGTATTTCCAGAGGAGTTGCCAGGAATGCCACCAGATAGAGATGTGGAGTTTGTTATAGAGTTGATGCCAGGAACTGCACCGATTGCCAAAAGACCCTACAGAATGTCGGCTGATGAGTTGAAGGAACTCAAGAAGCAGCTGGGAGAATTACTGGAGAAGGGCTTCATTAGGCCTAGTGCTTCGCCCTGGGGATCTCCCGTTTTGTTTGTCAAAAAGAAGGATGGCACGATGAGGATGTGCATTGACTACCGGAATCTGAATGCGGTCACAGTCAAGAATAAGTACCCATTGCCCCGCATCGATGATCTGTTGGATCAACTGAGTAAGGCCAAGTACTTCTCGAAGATTGATCTCCGATCAGGGTACCATCAGATGAAGATCAGGGAAGAGGATATCCCGAAGACTGCATTTGTCACTAGATATGGACAGTATGAGTGCACAGTAGTCTCATTTGGACTCACTAATGCTCCGGCATACTTCATGAACATGATGAACAAGGTCTTCATGAATGAGCTAGACAAGTTTGTGGTGGTATTCATTGATGATATATTGGTTTATTCAGCCACAAAAGAGGAACATGAACATCATCTGAGGACCGTATTGGAGAGGTTGTCTCGCAACCAGCTATACGCCAAATTCTCCAAGTGCGAATTCTGGCTTGAGGAAGTTGCTTTCCTTGGACACGTACTGTTAGGAGAAGGAGTTGCGGTAGACCCAGCCAAGATTGAAGCTGTGAAAGAGTGGGAACAACCCTGTAATGTGTAAGAAATCAGAAGCTTTTTGGGACTTGCAGGATACTATCGCAGATTTATTGAGAATTTCTCCAAGATTGCAAGACCCATGACCAACTTGCTGAAGAAAGAGAACAAGTTTATATGGACTCCTGAATGTGAGAAGAGTTTTCAGACCTTGAAGGAGAAGCTCACTACTACACCTGTACTAGCCCTACCCGACATTCACAAAGATTTTGTTGTATATTGTGACGCCTCTCGGCAAGGTTTGGGCTGTGTACTAATGCAAGAAGGAAGAGTGATAGCTTATGCCTCAAGACAGTTGAAGGAACATGAGCAGCGATACCCGACTCATGACCTAGAACTTGCAGCCGTGGTACATGCACTCAAGATTTGGAGACACTATCTGATGAGCAACAAGTGTGACATATACACCGACCACAAGAGCCTGAAGTACTTCTTCACACAGGAAGATCTGAATATGAGGCAGCGCAGATGGCTAGAACTCATCAAGGACTATGATCTTGAGATCCATTATCACCCAGGAAAGGCTAACGTAGTCGCTGATGCACTTAGCCGCAAAAGCTACTGCCATACCCTCATCACCAAGTCTATGCCGTCTGAGCTCAGGAGAGAGTTTGACGCGTTCCAGCTCGAGGTAATCTCCTATGGCATGCTAAATGAGCTTCGCGTCGAGTACAATCTCACCTCACGGATCCGTGAAGCGCAAAAGAACTGTCCTGAGATAGACTATATCCGTGGTTTGATGAAGCTGGGAAGAGGCCTCGAATACCGAGAAGATGAGCAGGGAACTGTATGGTACAAATATAGAATCTGCGTATCGACGGATTCAGCGATACGAGAAGAGATTCTGTCAGAAGGGCATGACTCCAAATATTGCATTCACCCAGGGTCAGCCAAGATGTACCATGATCTAAGGAAGCACTTCTGGTGGGAGAATATGAAGGCAGACATTGCAGGGCATGTAGCCCGATGTGACACTTGCAGCAGAATCAAGGCCAAACATCAACGACCAGCCGGCCTACTACAACCCCTCGCAATTCCAGAATGGAAATGGGAATGCATTTCGATGGATTTTATCGTTGGGTTACCCCGCACCGAGAAGAAACACGATTCGATTTGGGTGATAGTCGACCGTTTGACCAAAATCGCTCACTTCATTCCCATCAGCATTGGCTACGAGGCCGAACGGCTGGCGGATTTATACATAACCCACATTCTGAGACTACACGGGGCACCCACAAGCATAATATCTGATCGAGGCTCACAATTCACGTCTCGATTCTGGCAGGCCTTGCACAAATCCATCGGAACCAAGCTGGACTATAGCACGGCTTATCACCCACAAATTGACGGTCAAACAGAAAGAGTGAACCAAATTCTCGAAGATATGCTCCGAGCTTGTGTGATAAAATACAAGACCAGTTGGGAAAGCTGCTTACCCCACGCTGAATTCTCGTACAACAACAGCTACCAATCAAGCCTCAAGATGTCACCGTTTGAGGCATTTTATGGGAGACCCTGCAGGACCCCACTAATGTGGTCAGAACCCGGAGAGAGAGCCTTCTTTGGCCCTGCTAAGATTGTAGAAGCAGAGGAAGGCGTAGCACAGGTCAGAGAAAATTTGAGAATTGCACAGAGTAGGCAAAAGAGCTATGCAGATAGAAGACGTAGAGAGCTTGAGTTCAAGGTTGGGGATTATGTCTACCTCAAGGTATCTCCACTTCGCGGCACCGTCAGATTCCACGTAAAAGGGAAATTGGCACCAAGATATGTTGGGCCATACAAGATCTGTAAAAGGGTTGGAAAGCTTGCTTACAAGCTGGAACTACCGGAGGAATTATCTGGAGTACACCCCGTGTTCCATGTCTCGCAATTAAGGAAGTGTTTGAAGCTTCCCGAGGAGCAAGTTCCTACGGATGCATTAGACCTGCAAGACACACTTGAATACAAGGAACATCCGATCAAGATCTTGGCACAGGATACAAAGGAGACGCGGAACAAGACTATTCCGATGTGCAAAGTACAATGGAGCAATCACACTGAAAGGGAAGCTATGTGGGAGAAAGAATCAGACTTGCGGATTATGTTTCCTTACCTCTTCGATGGGTATGTTATCTCTGAATCTCGAGGTCGAGATCCTAATGAGGGGGGAGGACTGTAACAACCCTAAAAATCCACACAATCTAAAAATCCCAACCAATTAAAATTTTTCATTTATTTATTATGAAAACCCATTTTTCTTGTGCAAGCATATAGGTTTCATTATGAATTTGGTAAATAAAGGAGTGTAGTTTGCATTTTAATTCCATTCACATAGAATAATAACTTATGCATCATATTTGGGATTTATTGCAATTTATGTTTGTATTTACTCAATATTTAAAATGGGCGATATATGTATATATACACTAAATTGAAAATAGAAAAGGAGAAAGAGAGTTAGGCCAGCCATTCGGCCAGCCGGATCGCTAAGCCAGCCCAAGCCAGCCCGGCCTTCCTCTCCTCACCTCACCCGCGCGCGGCCCACGTTGCGGCTCGGCAGCGCGCGCGCGACCGGCACACACACGCTCGCGCTCGCTGCCAACCCGGCCCCGCCTGTCAGCCGCTCTCGCCCCCCCCACTGTTCTTCTTCCTCACGAAGGCGACGCGCGTGCCGGGGGTGTCACGCGAATGGCGAGACCCCGGTCCCACAGCCGACAGCATGGCAGAGCCCTGACCCCGCTGTCCCCCTCCTGTTCCCTCCTTTCTTGGCCGCCAAGCGAACCCGCGCCCATTCGGAGCCCTAGATCCACTCGAGCCACGGCCCTTCGATCGGTCGAGCGCGATTAGAGCTGGCCAAGCTCGCCTATAAAAAGGAGCTCACCCGAAGCCCTACCCTCATTTCCCCTCGCCGCCACCGCAGCACAGACCGGCACACTGCACCAGACCGAGAGAGAGAGAGAGAGCGTAGGAGAAGGGCGGAGCAGAGGAGGAGAAGCTGCCGGAGCGCCGCCGCCGCGGAGCACGCTAGAGCCGGACACGGAGGAGAAGCCCGAGCTGCGGACGAGGAGCGGCACGGCACTGCGATCGCTCTGCACGGCTCCAACTTGCCACTGCACCGCCATCCTAGCTTCACCGACACCACGGTGAGCCATCGCACGCCACGTCCGAACCTTGCCCTGCTTTTGCCATGGCGTTCCACCCTCGGGACGCGCAGGCACGAGCCTTTACCGGCTCGGGAAGATCACCTGCACCATGCACTCATTCGACCAGCCGAAACCCCCGGACTACAAGCTTGCTAGACCGAGAACGCAGCACGACGCGTTCTCGGCGGAGCGCGCTCACCACCGACGCGTTCCGACGCCGAATCACCCGTTCCGAGCAATCCGACAAGCACCCGTATAGGTTAGAGCGTCGTGGAGCACCGCCACGACCCCTTGAGCTAGCTACGCGGATCTAAGCGCTAGAGGAAGCCTGAATCGCCTTGGCCGCGTGCGCCGCGACCTTACCGGAGCGCCGCCGCGAGCCGTCGCCAAAAGAAGGTCATGCCATGGCTAAAGTTCGCCACCAGAGTGTTGTATGCTTCTCTGGCCTCACCAATTTGACAAGACCGCATTCGATTGAACCAATACTTGGTCGTAGCCGCGTTGCCGCCTTCCGCCGTCGTCGGCGACACGCCGCCGCCACAACCGAGCCCCTTGGGAATCTCGGTAGCCAAAATTGGTAGTTGGTATACCATCGCCATAGACCCTGGACGCGTATACATCTCCTAGAAGACCTCCTTAAGCCTGCCGGAACCTCACAGTCGCGGCGACATCGCCGCCGACACGTTCCGCCTTGCCTAAAAACCGTTCCGAGTACCCCCGGTCGCCTCGCGCTGCGGAGAAAGGCCGCCGAGGTTCGCCAAGTCTGCCTCGGCACCGCCGCTAGATAGCCGAGCCCCAAATCACGACTGTCGCCTTGGCTACGTGCGCCTCCACCTCGTCGGAGAACCACCGTATGCCGAGGGAGAGAAGGAGGCCATACCACGACTCTAACCCGCCACCATCTGGTCGGACGACTGCCTGAGCACGCCAATTGGGGAAAGCCGAGCCTCGTCTTGCCGAAGTATGGTCATAGCCGCCCTGCCATCGTCCGCCGCACCGGAGAGACATCGCTGCCTTGAACAGACGCCCTGGAACCCTGCTAGCACCAAATCTCCGATTCGCCCGAGCCTCCCCAGGAGAGCTCGGGAGAGCGGCCCCCTTCGGCGCCCAAATCTCCGATTCGCCCGAGCCTCCCCAGGAGTGCTCGGGAGAGCAGCACCCTCGGCGCACCAAATCTCCGATTCGCCCGAGCCTCCCCGGTAGACCTCGGGAGAGCAGCCCCTTCGGCGCCCAAATTTCCGATTCGCCCGAGCCTCCCCGGTAGACCTCGGGAGAGCGGCACCCTCGGCGCCCAAATGTCCGATTCGCCCGAGCCTCCCCGGTAGACCTCGGGAGAGCGGCACCCTCGGCGCCCAAATGTCCGATTCGCCCGAGCCTCCCTGGTAGACCTCGGGAGAGCGGCATCCTCGGCACCCAAATGTCCGATTCGCCCGAGCCTCCCCGGTAGACCTCGGGAGAGCGGCCCCCTCGGCGCCCGAATTTCCGATTCGCCCGAGCCCCGCTGAGGTACGCCGAACCCCGCTGAGCTACGCCGAGCTATGCCGAGCTACGCCGAGCTCCGCCGAGCTACCCCCGACCACCGCCGAACTACGCCGAGCCCCGCCGAGCTACCCCCGACCACCGCCGAGCTCCGCCGAGCTACGCCGACGCCAGCAACTCTCTGGGAACCAGCATCGAACACCTGGTGGGCGACCATCGGGTTTGTGTTCTGATGAGGCGACACATGCCGCACTACTGGACCCGCACGCCACGTGGACCAATCCCGAGCTGCCCCTGATTAATCGACCATTTTCCATTTTCAGAAAATAGGATAATCTTCGGAAATTCATAACCTATTCATACGATGTCCAAAAATTGCGCACCATATATCAAAATTCTCAGAAAAATGAGATCTACAATCTAAGACTATGTTTGTGTGCATTTGGCTCTTTATCTTATTGGATTTTTCTGAAATACTCTATAGGAGTCGCTGACGCGACTATTTCGTGTTCGATTTCAGAGCCGGAGGAGGATCTGACTAAGGAGGACGACCACGAGTACTTTCAGGAGCTAGGAGACGACTACGAAGGTGCCACGTCCCACCAAATCCTTAGATCCTATTTACGCATTGCAAATGACATTGTTGCTATTGCTTTATGATTATGTATGGATTGGTTGCATGGTAGTACATTTGAATTCCCTGCCTTGATAAGACTTTACCCTGCTATCCGCTGTTAGGTTAGCTGCTGCTTAATTTACTGTTACTCTTCCACTACTTACTATATGCTATATGCTATGTGGTGGAATTGGGACGGTGAATAACTGATTATAACCACTGGGAGAGAGTGCTGCGTGCGTCTTGGGTGCGTGGTAAGGGTTGATGTCGACCAAGTGGGATGTGAGACAAGCCCATGGGGCAAGTCGTGCCGGGGGTGCAACCTGGGCATCCCCAAGTGAGATACCTGTGGCGGGTAAAGTTGTTGAGGAGGTTCCGGGTGGGATAGCCTCGGTGGTTTGAAGCCCGTGGACGGAGGTGCTGTGATGGCACGGGGAGAGTATCCCCTAAGTGGAGATGCCTGCTTGGTCACAACCTAGGATCTGACTAGTGACCGGAAACATCTGGATTCCCTTGCTACTCGCTCGCTTCTGATAGGTGGGAGACAGCTGGACTACTTGGTAGGGCGGTACCACTACTGCTAGGTTGAAAGGTGATAAGGGTGGGCGGTGACGGATGGAGAGATTCCCGTACCGTCCTAGATGCGCAGTACCACTGGTTGGGCCCGGTGCTGCGTCTCCCAGTCTCAGCATGACGGTGTTGGATCCGGAATATCCCAGGGCTGAGTGGTAGGGTGGTACCGACCTAGGCAAGCAAGCACCCGGAATTCTGCCTAGATGATTGTACAGCATCGATGATGGCTAATCTTGTGAGTAGTAAAACCTCTGCAGAGTGTATGGTTGATCGATCGATACATAAGCCAACTCGTTGGCTATGGACCTTTTCTAATGTTTCTGCAACCACTATTAGATGAGAGCATATTCTTTTCTCCCCCTGGATAACATTTTTCCGGCAGTGTACCCGTTGTGGTAGTGTGCCGCTGAGATAGGCCCGAGAGGGAGTTGGGCCTGTCGAATGAGAGTGAGGTGTGGTGATGGGAAAAGGGATGATGGTGTTAACTGGTGATAAAACTTGACTAATTAAACATTGATTACAGCTGCATAGGAAAACCTCAGCCTATAGGTCTGCTTGTATAGCCTTGCATCCACTTTCCACAAAGCAAATGCTGCATAGGTGGGCTCCGTGGCCAGTACAAATCGTACTGATAAATTTGCTGTCAGGTGACGAGAATGAGTACGACTTCGAGGGAGATGATGACGAGGAATAGGGTCACGTGCTACACTCAAGTTGGCCGTGAAGGATGAATCGTTTCCGCATCTTCTAAAGCTTCTCTGAATGTTGATTCCGCCAATGTGGCGATGTAATAAATGTTTATGTAAGACTTAATTACCGTTGTATGGATCCTGGTGTCAACTGAGATATGGGTAATTTCATGGATTGTCCCAAGCAATCTGTTGAATTACAATTCGAGCCTGTGGATTTCCCTTCGCGGAAATCGAGGTCGTTTCACATCTTCTTCAACATGAGGACATTGGGCAATGAAGTGCTCTGTGCTACCACACTTGTAGCAAGTTCTCTTCTTCTTGTTGGAAAATCTCTTCTTCACAAGCTTGTAGCCTTACTTCTTCAAACCTTTGCCATACTTGTTCATGAAGAGAGCCACATCTTCTATTTCCTTGAACTTGGTGTTGTCATCTTCACTTTCACTTGAGGATGATGTAGACTCAACCTTTGCTTGACTTTGCTTGATTTCTTTGCCTTTGCTTGTATTTGCTTGCTTGCTGCCCTTGTGCTTGTAACCTTGACTTGGCTTGCTTGCTTTGAGTGCTATGTCCTTCACCTTTCAAGCCCTCCAACTTAGCTTGCAACTCTCCAAGCTTCCTTCTCTCATTTGCCTCTTCTCTTTGCATGTCAAATGTCAAAAGTCTACCAAACACATCATTTGGGGTGAATTGCTCAAACTTCTTGTCTCTAATTAGAGTGACTACGGTCTCATTTCTAGGTGAGTAAGCCTCCAACATGACTTTCACCACCTTGTGATCATCTAAGTCATCACACCCATAGCCTCTAATCTTGCCAACAAGTGTCATCAATCTATCAAACATAGCTTATGGCTCTTCATCATCCAAGATAACAAACCTATTGAGCTTGGCCATCAATATTTCAATATTTGCCTTTCTAACTTTGTCAACACCTTCATGAGCAAGATGCAAAGTGTCCCAAATCTGTTTTGCCACATCAACTCCCATCACCCGGTTGTACGCATTTCCGTCCAAAGCACTAAGTAGCACACTAGTGGCTTGCCCATTCAAATGGACAGCCAATAGCTCCTCATGTGTGGGCTGCTTGGGGTCGACGGGAGGCTCAAATCCATTGCACACAACCTCCCAAATGCCGGGATGAAGACCTATAAGATAAGCCCTCATCAAGTGCTTCCACTTGGCAAAGTTAGTCCCATCGAAATAAGATAACTTGCCCGTGGGCACATTGATGAAAGACTTGCGATCATGGTTAGTCATAAGAGCATAGTTAAAGTATACGGCCGCATATTTCATCTTGGTGGTGGTGCTGCCCTTGTCCTTCTTGGAGGCATGATAGGAGACATCATCATCGCCATCATCGGAGCTACTAGAGAGCTCACTGGATGACGTGTGCACCGCCTTGGCCTTCTCTTCCTTCTTCTTCCTAGCTTCCCTTCTCTTCTTCCTTTCTTCTCTCTTGAGTCTTCTTTCTTCCTTTCTTTTCTTCTTTTCAGCTAGCCTTTGCTTCTCTCTTTCTTGTTCACGAGCTTCTCTTCTTTGCTTCTTTTCGGCCTTTCTTCTTCTTCTCTCTTCCTCATCTTGTTGCCTTTTGTCGGGGTCGGAGGCAACAAGAGGAAGATCCTCCCTTGCTGTGGAGGCTGAGAGCTCACTGCTTTCGCTGACGGTATCGTGGAGATCCACGTCCTTCGGGTCAACTTGAGCGGATCGAGTTGAGCTCGCTCCGGGCTCCATACTTCACGCGGTGAAGCGTATACGAAGCAACCTGCTCTGATACCACTTATAGGATCACTAGAAACCTAGAGGGGGGTGAATAGGCCTGCAAAAACTCAACTCGAACAGATATCAAAATACAGGGCGGCACTGCCGCAACCCCAGAGCGGCATTGCCGCACTTTGAAAATTAAACCAAACTGCGCAAGTGATATATGGATAGAAAGAGTATATTCCCTACAGTTTGTTTCCAGAATTTCACTAAAGTTCACAGTTCGAAGACTAGATACCACAGAAATCCTCTAAATCACCAAATCGAAGGAAACCCTAGAACAAATCAACAACATAAGAATAAAGTGGAGACAACAGCACACGGTGATTTATCCCGTGGTTCAGCTCGCCACTTAGGCTTGCCTACGTCCACGTTGTTGAGGCTTGCCACAAAAGGCTAGGGTTACCACAAAGGTTGCCCTATTCCTCGTTCTCAAATCAAGAGAGTGAACTCTTAAAGAGAGGGGTGATTTCTTAGCTGCACACAAGATTACAAACCTCCCTAGGCTGCCACAATGAGGTTGGCAAGCTCTAGGGCGACGCCTAGCCGGCTAGGAGCAAAGCTCCAAGGAGTAGACCTCAAGAACGCCGGCCAAACGTGAAACAAGTGTTCTCAAACTTTGGGAATCAGTAGATCTGCTCTCAATTCGCAGGTTGCTGCCCTTTTTCTCAAGTTTCTATGGTGAAAAATGGAGATCCAACTTTGAGCTCAAGGTCAACAATGGAGGAGAGAGGGGAGCTGCTTTTTCTGTCTGTAACGGGAAGAAAGTCGGGAGCTGGAAGAAGAGACCGTTGAGAGGAGAAAGTAGTATTTATATGCTGTCGTCCAACGGTCGGTTAAAGTGCGGCACTGCCGCCCTTTAAGTGCGGCACTACCGCACTGGCAAATCTCAGCAGAAAGATGCAAGTTAAGTATTGCTGAAATTGTCTAGGTGTGAGGATGTTGTTTCTGGGATATGAGCACTTGATTCAACAGATTGGCTGATATCCCTTAGGAACTCCTTAATAGTACGGCATCCCTAAACTCAAACTCAAAAGTAAAATGAAATTAAACCTCCGTTTGAGTTGGTCACCGCCGCTACAAGTTAGCATTGAGTTCTTTGAAACACATATCATCATCTCACATTGATTCCCTGCTCATCATCTTGATAGAAATCATTAGTTCTCTAATTCGGTGGTCATCAATACCAAAACCTACATTAGGGAGTGATTGCACTTTCAGACACACACGGTGAAAACTAGTTGACTTGACTGTAGCTTTGTACATTGCATAGTAACCTTGATCTTAAATTGTTCCTCACTCCACAGACCTGTCGGTCCAATCTTTGGCAATTTTTTGTAGTTAAAGAATCAATATTTTGGACACATGCTGGCAATTTCTTGTATTTTTTTTAAATCTAAATCTAAATGCTAATAATTGTTGTCATGATCTGCAGTTCAATAAACGTTCATATTTAAATTATACTATTTCCAAAAAATTTTGGTACCTCTCCGTTTCATGTGAGTTGTGCAAACTTTAGAGTTTCACTTGAGTTTCATGTGTACCATTTTATGAATGATTTTATAAGCTCTCTTTGTTAAAGTTTTTTGAAATTTTTATGGCAAGCTTATGCAGCCAAAGTATGATTGTTGGTTAACTGGCAACACGTGACGGGTCTACCCGGGACAATGATTATGGAGCTTCGACGTATGGAGAATTCAGCCTAAACGGAAAGACATTAGTTTATATTGGTTTAGCCCATTGTATAGCAAAATACTCTAGTACAATTAGACGTGACACCTGTTGGCGCGAAATCTGGTCCGCGCTTAGCACACCAGCGAAGCGAATAGACCCAGCTAGCTTCGACAATCGGCGTTGATGGCCACCGATGATTCCAAGCGTGTCAGTCAATTTGACCTGCAATTGATAAGGGAGGAAAGGGGTGATCAGTAACAAAATGCGAAACCACTGGTGTGTCCCAAGTGGTTCCAAATATCCGGTCCAATGGGCCTTCGTCTCAGGCTATCGGCTAGAAAACCGATATCCGATCGCATGAACCGATTGTATGAATGTAGCATAAACATCCGATTTCTATTTAACTGATTCAGGAACACGTGAATGATAGCAAGTTATATTAAACAAACCTCAATCACACATTATCTTGCGCATTAATACATGTTTCAACCTATCACGTATATTAATTAGGATCGACCGGATCGTTACAGCTAACAACATATGTGAATCAATCTTAACATGACCAAGGCGTAAGATACCATACAAAGTAGATCGGGAAAATATAACATGCAGCAAGCAAGCACAGGCAGGTTCGGCTGAACAACCGATCTGATTATAATACAGGCAACATGCAAGCCTATAAAGTAAACGATGCCTTAACCCTTTGACTAATCTACCCAACCCGTCGCTTACGTTAAGGAGATCGACCGGATCGTTACAGCCCATGACGTAAGCTAATAATTAGATCTATTAATCAAAGGCTCCCAACATGACTTACTTTATTACTTGAGTGCGACCTGTATACAATCTAGATCTGAACTAACCGGCTAATGATAAACAGATCTACTCGCCTAAACATGATATTCAATTAATGTTCATTTAAGCAAGATAGATACAAAGAATTTAAGCCGACAAGAAACAGATCAAGATTGGGCAGTTTGATGATGCTTAAAAGTAAATAAATAAACAATAATCATAAGCAACATCGGTAACTTAATGAATCTAACAAAACATACCAATTTTAGTTGGAGCCGATAACTAACCCTCAATTCAATTCAAGCATAGCTTAGATCAAATGAGGATCGATAACTACTCGAATCTATCTAGCAGCGGGGTACGAGGCAGAATCGTACAGGCCATACATGATAAACACGAGCGTGACGGTACTTACAACAAGCTTGGCGTCCACCGGATGACACCCAACTCGTCGAAGAACTCGCCGGATCTACGTTACTCCTACTCTTAGGGTTTTTGGCCGGAGGCCGGAAAAAGGAACTGTTGTATTGATGTGTGCGTGTTCTGTTACAATGCGCTTGGGCTTAGATTTATACCCAGCGGCTAGAGAGAAAGTCTCAACCGAATGAAAACCCTAGCTAAAAATAAGAAAATAATAAACTTCCTAATTCTAAGATAACTCGGAACCCAGCCTTTTCTTTCTCATGGGCCCTTCCCATGATTGCTTCGCCGCGGCCGTCGTAGAGTTTATCTCTGCCCGATCCGATCTTCAGCCTTCAATGCATCCTGCTGACGTCATCAGATATCCGATCCAAAACTCCCGATCGGCTATTCCTTTCTTGCGTCAGCCACCTGTTGTCCCATCCAAAATCCGGTGTAAACAACGCCTGTGCGTTGGGTTGTATGATGTATTGGATTCTATAAAGGTGTTGCTCCTAGTGAGTAATATACTCATGGGAAACACATAGGATCTGGTCCGGATTCTATGCAAAAATATAGATTTTCAAGACCACCTTTAGGTATTGTTAAAATTATTTTGTGGTAGTCCAGAGATAGAAGGTTAAATTATCCATACAAATTAATTGAATTTTTTATCTTTCTCCACCATAAACAGTTGAATGGACCATATAAGCCAAAAATATTTTTGATGTAATTTTTTTAATGTTATTATGGGTACACACTTCAATTTGGAATTTATTTCAATTTGCATGAAGAAATTCATTCAAACTATAGAAAATAGTGAACTATTTGTAAAACTCCTGAAACCTTGAAATGATCTATGAATTGTAGAGAGGAGGTGAACAGTGCAGCCACTGCTATATGAACGTTTTTCTCTTGCTTCCTCACCATGACACTAGGTGGCTCTCAAATAAATTTATTATAAAAGCATATTCAATGATCTACCTAATGATACTCCCTCTGTCCATTTAATCATGCAACTAGAAATCGTGCCAGTTAAAATAACTCAAGTTTGATCAAATCTACACTAAATAATATTAGTGTTTATATTTTAAATGAATTATTATATTATATTTCATAACTAATCTAATGATACTTATTTTGTATATTGAAGGTTAGTATTTATTTATATAAATTTAGTTAAAGCTCAACGATTGGATTCTTCGGAAAACGAGAATTGCATGTTCAAATGGACGGACTGGAGTAATATATATATTTGGTCAATAGATAAAAATCAATAACTTTCTCGTGATGTGAGAAAGACATCTATTTTAGAATGGAGGGGGTAACATTTACATGACGTGGGGTGTATCAGTCCTCCATCTAGATCCAAAGGCTAAAGGTTTCCTCCATCTTGATCCAATGACAAAGGGTGGCTTAGTTCGACATGGCCTAGGACAAACCAAATGCGCAAGATCTGCTAGATTCGAAGTTGTCAAAGCCCTGTTTAATGTTTTCTTTTTTCCTTTTCATTTTTAGGCTACATAAAAATACCCATAAACTATAAAACAAGCCAAAATAATTATACTTTTTTCTATAAAATGACAATAGAATATTAAGAAAATAATATTAATTGCTTCCTCAATCCCAAATTATAAGTTATTCTAAATTTACTGATATTAAATAAGTATCATTAGCTTCTCTATTAATTATATCTCCATAATATCTATAAAACTAGACTAATAATTTCGTGGAAAATGTTGTGCCTAGTGACTTGTGAAACGCCAGGTGGACCTGTTAGGTGCGCGACAACATTTGGCGGCAAAAATCTGAGTGGAAAAAAGCCCGCGTGCAGGATGTGAGCACGAGCGCGAAACAGAGCTCCAAATCGCAGCAAGAATATAAGGGTCGGGGGCGGCTAGGTCACAGAAAAGAACTCGGCGGCTTGTTGGCAATGCTCTCCATCGCGCCGCCGCTGGAAGTAATCGCGAGGGGAATCAACCCTGCTCATCACCCCTGCAGTCGACGATGAGCGCTCGTGCTCCAAGGTGCTCTCACCGGTAAGAGTTAGCGTTGTACGGGGCCGGCGAGTTGAGTCGATGAGGAGGCGGATCTGGTACAGGCATGCGCTCGGCGGCTGCCCTCTTCCTCGGTGACAGTGGATCCGGCCATGGCGTCGTCTCTTTCCCATTGTCGGCGGCAATGGCGTGGCGTCATCGGCTTGTTCCATGGCTGCAGGCTAGAAGGGGGCCACGGCACGCAGGGGAGTGGTAATGCTTGAGCTTGTGGTCTCAGGTTGCAGGTCTGTGGGCTAGACGGGGGCATCGTCTTGTCCAGGGACCAATGGCATCTATCAGTGGCGCCGCCACCGTGTCTTGGCCGTTCGTGCCGTACCTGCCGCTCTAGTGGCAGGTGAGCGCCTTTCCCCTTTCTAGGCTCTTCATTTTCTTCCTATGTATTGATTTGTTTCAGTAGCAATTAACTTCCTCATGGTGAAGCATTCTTATTATTTATTTTATCATGAGCATTTAGTGACTTGAACTCCCAGCTGTGGTCTGTGGGATGGGATTAATGCTGTGTTGTTGACTGTGATTTAACTAAGGAAGCGAAGATGCAAGAGTTTTAGAAGAAGTAGAGAAATAACCTCGCACATTTTAACAGACATTGAGAGGGGATCTACACTCTGGAGGAGAGGCATGCGTGGGGAGGGACGTGGAGCAACGGGCTGACTGTGTGCTATCGGGGCGCTGGCAATGGAGATGTCCTCCGGCATTGCCACCATCTACGTCGCCACTGCTCCGTGGCGCCACCGCCAAGGCGAAGTCCAGCCTAGGCCACCGCCACGAGAAGGCGCTTGTCACTGCAGGACGAGGCAGCCGGGCTTGCCTAGCAGGAGGCGCGGAGATCCTGGGGGCCACGGTGGCTCCTCTCTGTCCGTAGCAGGAGGACGCAGGTGATCGTGGGGGCCGGGGCGGCTCCCCTCTCCATCCACGACACGAGAGATCCTAGGGGCGCGGGCGATGAATCATGGGGTGCGGGGCGGCGGTGTGAGTTTGGGTGAGTTTGAGACGTTACAAACTTTAATTTACAACCATTAGATCGTGGTTAGATGGCTTTGCAGCCTTTGATTTTAATAGAGACAAATTCTTGTGTACGTTATCCTGAGTGCACAAAGTTTGGAGCCCTCAGCGGGAGACGTTTTTTGGGTGGAACCTAGATTTATTTAAGTTTTCAATTATAGTAGAGATAAGAGGTAGGAGTAGTGCTTCTGATGCTTGTTAACAGAAGTTTTGCTCTGTAGCCTTTTGCTTGTGTTGTAGTTCTGTTCTTAATCCTTAGCCCTTTGTCTGCACTGTCAATGCTGCAGTTAGAAAAACATGTTTAGCTTGTCTATGCTGTAGTCAGAAAAACATTTAACATGTGTGGTGAATTACAGCTTGTGTGGTCTGGTAAGATAATAAACTCGTGTGTTAAATGGGCTTTTCTTTGAAACATGTATTAAATTGGTACATCTTTCTCAGGTTCTGTATTTATCGACGAGATATCAGTCGATAGTCCACCGAGTGGTATGCCCAAGGGGGTAGATGATCGGTGAAGGCGCGCGTAAGACGAACAAACATTGCGCAGAGAGCGCGAGACACAAGATTTATACAGGTTCAGGCCACCACGAGGCGTAATACCCTACGTCTCGTGTGTTGGTGGATTGTATTGCTAGTGATATGAGATTGGATCTGAGTTGTGGAATCTATCCCTGCCCCTCCTTATATAGTCTGAACGGACAAGGTTACAAGTAAACTATCCTAAGTTGGTACAATATCCGTGCGGTGCAGTGCCTTGCACCGCATGTCTTTGTCTTCTGGGCCGGGCCAACTTTGATAGTGAGGCCCATGTCTTATCTTGTGGTACCGGGGGTTTATATCCCCACAGCTTGTCCCCTGAGCGCCTTGCATTCGGCGGGAGGTGCAAATCTTCGGAGTTGCTTGACCAGACGGATGTAAGGAGCTTAAAAAAAATTTGAAAATAGCTTTCTCTTTGGTGAAGTGTATCCACTTTTGGTTCGCCAAAATCAATACCTTCACCGGCTAGGTGAAGTGTATCCACTTAGTCCCCGAGCCTGATAGTAGGTGACAGTAGTCATATGGTGTCAGGGTCAAAGTCTTTATTCTTGCTGATTATGTGAAGTGTCGACGAAGTACCCGAGCACAACAAGTGATCGGGAAAAAAATCTTCCGAGGAGGCGAGCGACGACGAAGTCCCCGAGCACAGCAAGTGATCAGGGAAAAATCTTTTGAGCAGCTAAGACCACGACGAAGTCCCCGAGCACAGCAAGTGATCAGGAAAAAAAATCTTCCAAGCAGCCGAGACGACGACGAAGTCCCCGAGCACAGCAAGTGATCGGGAAAGAAAAATCTTCCGAGCAGCCGAGACGACGACGAAGTCCCTGAACACAGCAAGTGATCTGAAAAAAATCTTCCGAGCAGGCGAGACGACGACAAAGTCCACGAGCACAGCAAGTGCTCGGAAGTGCTAAAAAAAAGGAAGTCCCTTGAGCACATCCAGTGCTCGGAAGTGCTGACGAAACGACGAAGTCCCCGAGCACATCTAGTGCTCGGAAATGCTGACGAGGCGATGACGAAGTCGCCGAGCACATCCAGGTGCTCGGAAATGCTGACGAAGCGACGAAGTCCCCTAGCACGTCCAGTGCTCGGAAACGCTGACAAGACGATGACGAAGTCCCCGAGCACGGCGAGGCGCATATCAGGACCCTCGATGTGCTGCCCAAGATCAGCACCCTGATCCGAACAGCGTGGAGTGTCTTGATAGCTCGACGACGAGACCCCAACATGGTCGGTGGTGACGAGAAGCGACGACGAGGACGGCGAGTAGCGACGACGAGTCCCCAGCGTGGTGGGAGACGGGTTCCGAGCAGTAGGAGGTCGGCGAGTAGCGACGAGTCCCTAGCCTGGTCGGAGACGTAGTCCGAGCAGTGCGAGGATGACGAGGAGCGGCGATTAGTCCCCAGCCTGGTCGGAGGCGTAGTCCGAACAGTGCGGGGATGGCGAGAAGCGACGATGAGTCCGGCGATGAGTCCCCACCGTGGTCGGAAACGGTGTCCGAGCAGCGCGATGACGGCGAGGAGCGACGACGAGTCCGGCGACGAGTCCCCAGCGTGGTCGGAAACGGCTGGCGAGAAGTGACGAGAGCTCGACAGCGAGTTCTTGCGAAATAAATATGTAAAGTGGGTAGTACACGATGTAGGTTTTGGAGCGGATCCCAATATTATAGAATACATGATAAGATTGTCCGTTTCTTGCTCTTGTCAGGTCACGTAATTTGCTCTGGTAGTTGGCCTGTTATGTTTATGCACCTGACCCGGCGTCTGGTTCAGAGATTTCTTAACATAACCATATTTGTGTGACGGCTTACGGGGCATAGACAGGTTTCACGGATTAAGGCGTGTGCTATCAAGGTACGTTAAGCAACCCTTGAGAGAAGAAAATAGAGAGATACTTAGTATCTCATCGGCGGAGAAAATCTTCTGAGTGCCCGAGCGTTATTGGGGCTTATGGAGAAATCGTCGGCGAGTGCCCGAGCTTTCTTGGGGCTTATGGAGAGGTCAGCGGCGAAAAACCATGGAGATAATTTCTGGAGATGTATGGAGATCGGAGAATGCGTAGAAAAATATTAGAATTGTGACTTAGCTTTGTTCGACGTCGAGCGGAGAGGTTGGCGTGTCGAGAAGTCGTTTGACGTGGCTCGCGTAATGGGTCGACTGGCTTTAGGCTTGCTGCTGTTTAGGCCGCCGTAGAGTGTTGACGACAGGACTCGATTAATTTTCTGTCAACAAATATCATATAGATTTATGGAGAAATCTGAATACAAAAATATCTTAAATAAGGTAAATAAAATTGACTTAGCTTTTGACTGATGCAGTAAGTGTCCCATCAAGGATTTAATCTCGCTCGTGCATGTTCGATGTACGTGTGTAGGCCTTTACCCATGCAAGCATCCATTATTTTAATATGCTTGGCCGTGCACATGTCTCCTGTTGTCGCTGGCTTGCATGTATCTTGTAGGATCTTCATGTCGATTTGCTAGCAGAGTATGACATCTTCGAAAGTAGTACGTGGATGCGATGACGGCGTCGTCACCGCTCTGAGCCGTGCAAGCGCTCATCAACGATGCTGGTGCTGCATATGGCCGAGGACCATCGCCAGATCCGTTCGGCGTATGGCCGAGAACCAGCACCACCAAATCCGTTCGGCTTGGGCTTGATAGGACACCGACCAGATCGGTTAATTGCAGATCGGTTAGTGTGCCGCCGACGTACGTCGTCTCTGCTTGGGCTGCCGTCGGCATGGTTGATTTGCAAATACGGCGTGGTAGGAAGAGCGCCGGTGCCGAACGCCGTTTCCGTGGTCAACGACGACGAAGAAAATTTTCATATTGTCCACCGCCGCCGGATGTGATCAACGACGACTGAAAAAATCACCTATCTTGTTCGCCATAGGATCAGGAAGCACACCCCCTACCTGACGCGCTAACTGTCGACGGGATATCGTCTATAGTCCACCGAGGGGTAAGCTCAAGGGGGTAGATGATCGATGAAGATGCGCCTGAGACGAACAAACGTTGCGCAGAGAGCGCGAGACACAAGATTTATACAGGTTTAGGCCGTCGCGAGGCGTAATACCCTACGTCCTATGTGTTGATGGATTGTATTGCTGTGATATGAGATTGGATCTGAGTTGTGGAATCTATCCTTGTCCCCTCCTTATATAGTCTGAACGAACAAGGTTATAAGTAAACTATCCAAGTTGGTACAATAACCGTGCGGTGCAGTGCCTTGCGCTGCACGTCTTTGTCTTTGGGCCGGGCCAACTTTAATGGTGCGGCCCATGTCTTATCTTATGGTACCGGGGGTTTATATCCCCACAGTATTAAATTCATGTATTAAATGGCCTTTCCTTAAACATGTATTAAATTCATGTGTTACAGCTTGTGTAATTTTGGCGCAAAAAAAACAGGTTGTCTACTCAGTCAAATCTAATATTTTCTCTATATATGTGCAGGTTGATTACTAGTACATCATTCTCACCTATAATGCTTAAATTTGTATGACCAGCTCTACCTCGACCTGATATATGTGTTAGCTTTAAATGACTTGATCGATCTTGTGTGTTATATTTTCTGTACAGTACTAGTGGGTCTGTATTAATTCTCTGCCAACATGTTTAACAGTATTGACAGTGCTATCAGCTTCGATGGTTTTACTTTCCTTTGTTACCTGGTATTTTCTAGATCGAGGTATGGCTTTGCATTCTTGACATTGCAATGCTATGAACCATGTTTAATTACTTTGTGTATTTTTGGTTCTATACAGCTACACATTGCTTTTTCATATTTTCTGGCATTGTTGCCTCCATTTGTATTCTGCTGAAAATCATAAACGTAAGCTTCCTTACAGATTGAATATAGAATTTTCATCACCCATCATACTTCATAAGTTCTTACAGGCCAAAACTGTTATATTTGTTGTTTCTTTGGTTCTAGGTGCTGGTCACGAGGAATGATCTGAAGATCGATCGGTAACAGGGAAGATTGCTGCATATCTGCAAGTAAGACCTTTACTTCACTAATATTAGTATATACTTGGAGACATCTATGATTAACATTTTTTCACATAGTGGTATCTGGACTGTTGAATTTCAGAAATCATGCTACTCATGCTAGGCTAATTAAAACGTGAATTGAATTTTTTGTTCATCAATATAGGTTTGCCCATAGCCGGACAATGCACATGTACTTCAGAGGATGAGATACATTGGAGATGCATATGTATGAGTCAATAGAAGGTTTTGTGGCCTTTTTAGCAGTAGGAAAGTAAATTTGACACAATTGCATGCATGGTTGAATTTCTCAGGTTATGCACTTGCTTTGGAGATGACAACAAGGGACTTACAATCTACTGCTATGGTGGTTCCTACCCTCTGTAGTTTTACAAATTCTGGAAGTGATGGGAATTTATGCAGCTCACATTTTGTGAACTGCAATGGAAAGTAGAACAAATTTTTTGTCTGCTTAGACTTCTGTGTGGGGTTATGCTTTTCTAGTCCTACAATCTCTTAGCATTTTGCAGACTATTTATATGCGATTATTTGTTCTGGAATATATCATATAAGGCTAGAGTTGTGTCAAATATAAGAGTAGTTTGTATTGTATGTTCTGCAAAGGTACCGGTGTACATGTGCCTCGATACATATATACATGATGGACTTCTAATCTAATTATTTGGCATGCTCTAATTATTTGGGGAATCCGACACCATGGCCTTGTCGAGCACTCAATTTGTGATGTCAAAAAGACTAGATTTGCTTTGAAGTTATTAGTAATATAACTTATAATTGTTATGATAAATACATGTTTGAGACTACAAATTGCAGTCATGTTTTTTTTGCAATTTAATTTCTTTTAATCTTTGAAGAATTTTTCAAATCCGTGAGATGACTTTGTTGTATCTGCTTGTCTTTTTTTTTTTTTAAATAATGTTTGCTATCTCGCACAAGTACTAGCCCTTCCTTAGCTTCTACTTGCTTGGTGGCCTATACTATAGCCCAAGATCTTAGTTCATAGTGGTGGAGCTCTCCTGTCCTTAGCTTTTGCAACGATTCAATTTTTCCTTGCTATATGTACAACCCTTTTGCAGCGCAAGCGGCTAGTATATACAACAATACATATTCGTTGCAACATGGACGCACTATTGCAACCATCAACTCAAGAGTTGCAATATCAACTAGGTATTGCAACGACAATAAAATTATGTGCAACGCAAATCAAATCGTGGCAACACCAGTAACATATTGCAACCATTTTGCAAATGGTTGCCATAACACTTACTTATTGCAACGATATTCATCTTTAGGGCCACAGAATAATTTGCGTGGCAAAAATCAAACCTATCGCAACCTAAGGTGCAAATGGTTGCAATAACACCTCCAATTGCATCCAAATGGTGTTGTGGTAAAAAAGAGTGGCATTAGGGTCAAAACTTAGTAGTGAATGCGATCTTAATGTTTGTCTTTACCCATAACATTCCCAAGTGTTGTCAACTCGCCCTTACCCACGCTGAGATCAGATCACCATGCCTCTGTGTTTACTTCTCTTCCATGAAAGGTTTGCAGTTGTAGGGACATGGATTGCAGATTTGCAGCTTGCAGCTTGCAGTGGCAGGCCTCTTCCTGTAGCTCCTCTTCTTCAACTCCCTGCCTGCCTGCATCCAGCTATCCCTGGCCATCCCTGGCCTCCACCGATATGGAGTATATTGTGCTTAATTGATGGATCGTATCATCGTAGCGCAGCGAATTAAGAATTCTGTCACGCATTGACTTGTGCTTAATTGATGGATCGTAGTATTATCGTAGTGCAACTATAGCTAGGCCCTACATAGCCCAATTAACTTAAGTGGCCTCAGCCTCCAAACAATCGGGACCAGTGTGGACCACACCGCCGGATTATTGTGGTGTAGCAAACGCGAGAAACAGGGAACAAACAGTAGGCAAAATAGATGCCGCCATAACATACTACCAGTACATATGTACTCCAAGCAGAAAGAATATAATAATTATTTAATGTTTCGGGGCTTCATGGGCTCCACTAGACAGGGAGGAAAACCCAAACTACTGAGAGCTCAAAGCTCTTTCAGGGCCGAGTTGCTGGGGTTTATCATCATCATCATTATGGCTCGAGTCCACAAGGAGAAAGAAAATGATGATGATCAGGCGGTGGCTCTTTCGCCGTGGACAGTCCTAGTGCTTAGTCACCATAGAATGGTTTAAAGGAGCTTGAGGAGGGATGGCTATTGGAGGAGGAATCCAATAATGTGTGTGGATTAAAGACGCTTTGTTTGATGCCTTTTAATTGTAATAGGGACTTGGCTAATAGCTAGCTACTTGTTTGAGACACTTAAAGTGCCCCATCAGCCACCCTGCTGGGAGGTATAGTCATGCATGCATCTAACTTGGGTTCGAGTCCTATTCAACTCGAATTTGGATTCCTGTTCTTTTAGATTGAAAAACAATGCCTTCTTCATCTTAAATTGATCTCATTTTTTACTACATTGAAAGGGGTGATGACGAGGAAGATAATGATGATAGCAATAAGCTTTCCTGATCTAAATCAAAAAGTTCCCAATGAGAAGACCTTGCTCAACATGAAATGGACAAATTCCTTCTCTTAGGAACAGAATGAGGAGCCCAGGGAGTGAGAATGATAATCAAAGTAACGGAAACCTGTTTATGGCCCACATTAACTATGGGCCTGTTTCTATGGGCCACGTGAAGTCCTGAAAGCAACAAAGTTGTTCTGTACTCCTTAAGGGCTATACACAAAAAAATAAATCTCTTTAAGGATTTCGTCGAGTATTTTAATTTTTCACTCTTTTCAGGGCCTTATATTTATTTGAGATTATTTCAATTACAATCAGGTGTCAATCAGGAAAAATGTCACAAAATGGCAGAGTTTACCGCTTGCTCGGGCTCCCAATGAACCTGCTTGTTTGTACACACCAGTCCACTCTGGTTTTTGCGTCTAATGTGCAGCATGTAATGCCCAGGCAATCAGTTCAACCAAAAAAAAAAGACTGGGAGGAGTTTGCCTGGCAGGCAATTTTCACCAGGCAGCAGATCTGACCCCAGGGAGGCACTCAAAATCTTAGGCCTGGCAGGCACGTTTGCCCAGCGCCAATCCAAACAGCCCTTTATACGAGTTTACATCATCCCTACCCTGAGTATTCAGTTACAGGCTACAAAAGTTCCATGTGATCTCAAAACATCAACAAAAATCATTTAGGAGACCATATAACCCATATCTCAACTACCAAGCAGTCAAACCACGAGAAAAGGTGGTTACTAAAATCATTTCATACATGGATCCATACATGTACTCTTACAGTACTACTAGACTCAAAATAAAGAACTGCTCTTAGATTATTACCATGACAGCATGCCTGACAATACTGCAACTGTAAAAAGGTATATTTGTCCAGATATCCTGAAATTGGACAGATAAGGCACAGCTTTACCTTGTAGTATCAATTCCATTAAGGAAAAGCATTACTGATAACAATTGCGATATTTTGCATGGGTTATTCTGCTGAACAAGATCGGAAGATAATATGAAATCGGAAGATAATATGAAAGCAAAGTGGCTGGCCACACAATCCCACCTGCAACCTCTGCGATCAACCAACGACACTACTACACAAAATCTCTTAGGAGGCACTTCTGAAAACTTAACCGAGGCGGTCAGCCCAGCAAACCGCCTCGGTTAAGATGGGGCGGCCGAAGGCTGGGCTGGCCACCCCCAACCGCCTCAGGTTAATATCCTTTTCCGAGGCGGTTGATTTAACACAACCGCCGCGGTTAATGAATATTAACCATGGCGGTTTTGTTAGGACAACCGCCTCGGTAAAGACATTAACCGTGACGGTTATCCTAACACAACCGCCTCAATTAATAAACCATTAACCGTGGACGGTTTAGTTAAGATAACCGTCTCCATTAATTCTGGGACTATAAAACACCAGCCCTCCCCTTCTTCCTCTGAAAGGTCCTTGTTTGGTTTTGTTAATTGAGTGACAACTTAGGTGGACTAATATGTGTTTAAGTCTTGATTACACAGGTGATTAGTCCATAGGTACATGTGTGTGAGCATTTATGCCATGGAGATGGAAATGGCTTGGAGATGATGCTTAGCTCACACATATGGTATGAAGGAGCTAAACGCATGAGACATAACATGGAGTCATGTGGCTAGGTGGAGAAGATCAAGACATGACTTGGCGTCAACGGACCGGTTGCAAGTGTGAAGGGCAAGCTAGTGGGCTTGGCGCCGATGGACCAACGCAACGGTGAAGAGCAAGTGAAGTCGAGGATCGATGAACCAAAAGACACATGATGATATGAAATGGATCATATCATTGTTGAGGTGTTGGTGCATGTGTTGCACCGGCATCGACCGAGTTGGAGATGGAGAAGGTGATGAAGACGGTGATCGAAATGGAAAGCGCAAGGCAAAGGTATAACCTAGGACGTTTTCATTTCACCGATCTAAGGTTGAGTAGAGAAGTGCTTGACCGGATTTAGGATAGATGGCCGTACTATCAAGAGGGGCAAACTTGCTTGCATATCGGTCATCTAGTACCACTTGAGCGATCTAACTTGCATACGTTGCTAGAATCGAGTGGTGCGGTGAAAAGAGAGAAAAATCCTTTGAAAACTGTTTGCGAAAAGCTAACACACATGCACATGAGGTGTACACTTGGTGGTGTTAGCACATTTGCAAAGGTGGTGAAGTTTGGAGTTGAGAAGAGCTCTCTGCGGAGCGTCGGACGCTAAGGAGTGAGAGCGTCGGACCATTGCTCTCGGTCCGACGGCTAACCCTGGTTTTTCAGCGAGCGTCGGACGCAAGTCGGCGTTGGTCCGACGGTCTGTGGAGGCCGAGCGTCGGACCGTGAGCTCCAGAGTCCGATGGTGCAGAGCAACGAGGAGGTAAAGCGTGGCGAGCTGTGGTGCGTCGGACGCGCTCCGTTGGTCCGACGGTTTTCAGTGCTCGGGGAGCTCTCTGGAAACGTCGGACCGTGGTTTCGTTTAGTCCGACGCGCAGTAGAAATTCGGTCCGACGGTGGCTAACCGAGGAGCGTCGGACCGTGGGCTTTGGTCCGATGGTGTTCCGTCCGACGGTGAGTTGAAGCGCGGGAAGTTAGCCGTTGCGATCCAATGTTCGACTTCAAACGGCTAGTGACACGTGGCGGCCATCGGGAGCGTCGGACCGTGGACATTGGTCCGACGGTGGCGCGGCTGAGCGTCCGACGCTCAGTCCGACAGCCGATTTCGGTTGGCAATGGCTCTATTCGCTTGAGGGCTATAAAACCAAGCACTTGGCGGCCTTGGCCGACCAGCTGAGCACCCTTGGGCCTGTGTGGCTTATGTAGGTGTGCTTGGGAGCTCTCTAACTCACTAGTGTGCTTAGTGTTCATCCAATTTATCGCTAGTGGGTGATTCTAGTGCGTTGCATTGAGAGATTGCAAGTGTTGGCACTAGGTGATCGGGTGGTGCTTGTTACTCTTGGAGGTCGCCACCTCCTAGACGGCTTGGTGGCGAGAGGCTCCGTGGAAGCAAGCAAGGAGATTGTGCTTGGCTCCGGAGCAAGCTTGTCAGGGGTTGGAGCTCACCCCGCGAGAGTCGCGAAGAGCATCGCTAGTAGAGCGAGACGTGAAGAGCGACAAGTGGTCCGGCCGAGTCAAGTGCTAGAGCTTGCGGTAAGCACTCCACATGGGAGAGTGTGACTTGCGGGTTACCACTAGCAAGAGGATCGGCGGCAACCTTGGAGCTTGTCTCAACGGAGGACGTAGCTTGTGGCGACAAGTGAACCTCCGGGAAATAAATCACCGCGTCAACATCTTCCCATCCTTCGCGGTGGTTTGCTCCCTTCTACACAAGTTATTTATTTTGTGCATTACTTTACTTGTGTAGTTATATTTGCTCTTGTGAGACCGGTTAGCTTGTGTAGCTTGCCACTCACCTTCTTGCTTGTGTAGCTTAGAAGTAGTTCTCACTTAGTTTGTGTAGCTAAGTGAGTTGCACTCCTTGATTTGGATTGTGTATCCTTGTCATTGAGCATGTAGTGAGCTTAGGTGCTTAGTGCGCTCTTGCTTGCTAGTTGATAGGAGTTTCCCCCGTGTTTAAAGTATTAGCGCTTAGATTTGTGTGATCTTACGCTAGAACGGTTTAGGGAAGCTCAAGCTAGACTTGCACCTTTGCTTCTTGCTAGGATCTTTTGCAAGGTGCTTAGAGTCTTAGTTAGAGGGGTGAATTATCGCTAGAACCGATTAAGTTTTATTTCCGCTGCGATTTATTTTTGTCGGACTATTCACCCCCCTCTAGTCCGCCATCTCTACCCTTTCAATTGGTATCGGAGCTTGGTCTCTCAATTGCGGTCTTAACCGACCTGAGAGGATGGCGACTTATGGGCTAGATGTTGATTGTCCATACACATTTGATGGCACACACTTTGCACGTAGGAGAAATTGGATGGAATGCAATATTAAGTTTATTTCTCCCTAAATGTGGTGGATGGTAGATGTGGGCTTTTCTCATGCGGTTGATCGAAAGAACACAACCAAAGCGCAAGAGAAATGCTTACATCTAGATCGCCAAGCAATTAACATGTTTTATAGATCTTTGGATGATAGCATTTTGGAGAGATCATGGATTATGAAACTTCCCATGAGATTTGGGCATTTCTCAATGCAAAGTATGACAAGCTCTCCGATGATGATGATCAAGCCAAAGAGCAAAAGCTTGGTGATCAAGAGCATCTTCACAACTCCGTCATTGTGAAGAGTTGCTCCTCCTCTTCGTCAAGTAATGATGATGGTGCTACCACAAGAGCACTTGACAAGAGAGTTGATGAAGCCACAAGTGATGCACATGATGATTCTACCTCAAGCTCACTTGACGACGGCTACGAGAGTGATGCATCAACAAGCTCTTCAACCTCATCACATAGCTACAAGTCACTCAGTGGCGGCAAGGTATCACTTGGTAATGTGATTGTTGATTGTGATGATCCAAATTTTGAGTTTGTATGCAAAATCGTAAATGCCTTAAGAAAAGAGATGAACAAAATAAAGAATTTGACTAATGAAAACTCTTTTCTAAAGGACACATGTGAACAACAAAAGCATCTAGTTTATGTCATGAGTTGTTCACATGACGAGCTAAAATTGACTCATGAGGAACTTAGTGTTGCTCATGAAAATTTGGTAAAAGACCATAATTTTCTCACTAATGACCTTTCTAATAAAAAATCTAAAACTAGTGAGAGCTCATCACTTGGGTCAAATGATCAATCACATATTGCTACTAACCCTTGTGATGTAGGCATGAAGAATGTATCCACCTCTTGTGATGATTTACATTCTATGCCTTATTCTTCACATTTAGATGCTTGTTCTTCTTCCTTGTCTTGTGAGACTAACCTTTTGAAGGAGAACAATGAGCTTAAACAAGAAGTGAAGAATTTGAGCAACAAGATAGTAAGGTGGAACAACTCAAGTACCGCCCTTAACCATATGTTGAAGAACACAAGAATGGTGGGCGACATGAGTGGTGGATTTAATTCAAGCAAAGTCAACACACAAAGAAGCCAAAATACAAGTGGCATTCACTTCAACAAGAGCAAGATCAAAGGCAAAAGATGGGGCAAGAGAACTTATGAGAGAGAGATGAAGAAGCTAGAGCAAGAAAGTCTTGCTTCATCATGCCCCAACCAAGAGAAGCTCAAGTTGAAGAAGGATGAAAAGAGGCTCACCCGCTCACAAAGCTTATACAAGAGATTTGTGAAGCCTCAAGTCAATACACCCCAAGATCAAGTCAAGACCAACCATGAAGCATGCCGTAGTGACTTGAAGAACAAGAAGACAAGAAGGGGTAGTGGAAGAGGAAGTCATCCAACTCATATTTATGATGCCAAGTTGATGATGAGCAAGATTCAAGAGAAGAACAAGATGGCTCACATCAAGTACTTCAAATGTGAAAATATGGGTCACTTTACCTCAAAGTGTCTCAACAAGCTTGAGAAGAAGGCTCAAGCAATTCATGAGAGGCAAGGCAATGAGAAGCACCAAACGAGCAAGAAAGAGAAGGCTCAAGCAAAGCAAAAGTGCTACTCATGCCGAAAAAGGGGACACATGGCAAATTCATGTCCCCTAGGTAAAACCCCTAAGCCCATTTCAATTAATACAAATTCTATGCTTAGGAAGGATGACAATGGTACCTCATCGGTTTCTATTGCAAAACGTCCCGCTATCCATACTAAGGCAATGCCTAAGTATGTTGCTCCTAACTTAAGAGGACCCAAACTAGTTTGGGTACCATCAAAAAGTGGATGAATGTATGTAGGTACCATGGCATTGGAGGCTTGATTCAAATGGAATTCATATTGATCATCATATGTTGAGTCAAGTCATTGAGCCTAGTGCAAATCCAAACCAATGCCAAGTCAAATCAAGTGAAGTCCAAGTGCAATGACATACAAGTGCCAAAGTTCAAGTTGTGGGTGATCTTTCGGATAATTATTTGATGACTTGCAAAGAATGAAGTTGAAGCTTACAAATGGATGATCATAAACTATCAAGGTATATCCTTTGTTGATCAATCTTATTTGGATGCACATGAGTTGATTGAATTGGATAAATATGCATATGTTGCTTGCAATGAGAAGTTTGAATGGAATAATTGCTTAGTGATCAAATTTGAGTAGATTTGGTTGGATATGATCATAAGATGATATTTAGTAAGTGGATTGAATGGATTTATGTCTTGTGAAAGTATTCAAGCAAGTTTAGTTCAAGTTTGGTTCAATTTGATGAAGATTAGCTCAATTGATCAAAATCTGTCCAAAATTACAAAACTGAGCTAACTGTGAACAAAGCCATGTTTGAGTAATCAAAACTATTTGGATTGGCTTGAAAATTGATATACATGCTCTAGACTTATGGTACAAGTTGCTGTAAAGATCTCATAAGAATTGGATAAGGATTACTTTGGTTTTGGAGTAGTTCTTGTCAACTAGAGTGCAGCAGTCTTTCAGCATGTAGCAGTGTGGAGAAAAATGATGGTTGGCAGTCTATACTTGGTCAAACAAAGCTCAGATTTTTGTGGCTGCTAGTAGACTCATAGAAGGTCATCTCCACAAAATTTTCGTGGCAATTGGACATGTACATTGGGAGATATAGCATATTAAAATGTACAGAATCTGTCCACAAGAGAGAATTATTAGAAATATTTGGTATCTCTTGCATTGAAAGGCTCTCAAGTTGGAATTATGATTACAAGTGGTTGAGAGTCTCAATTGTTTGGTTTTGGATCATGAAGATTGGCACTCAAGTGAAGGTCAAGACCAAGCAAAGAAATTATAAAGCTTAAGTCCTAGTGATAATTGGAGAACAATTGGGTAGAAAGAAAAGGACTTAAAGAAGTAGAAAGAAAAGGACTTAAAGAAGGAATTCAAGTTGATCATCATATTAAGTCCTAAGATCAATCAAGCAAAGGCAATTCAAGTGAGTATTGAAGATGTTTCTTTGGAGAGAGGTCACTTCTCCCGATCGTCGGGGCGTGCCGCCTGTTGTAGGTAAACCAAGTGGGTGATGCTTGGATGGCTAACATGGAAGTGGTGATCCGGAGAATCATTGGAGATGCTTAGTTGAAGCAATCAAAAGGGTTGATCTAGAGAGCAAGCAACAAACCAAATGAGAAAATTCATATACATACATATGGTATTAATGCTTATTCAAGTGGTATTCTCTCATCTAAGCTTGATCAAGAAAGGAAGCAAGTCAACCACAATATTGAAGCTAGCACTTGATCATATGGGTGAAGAATAGAATTCTTGATGATAATTGGTCTTCACCAAGCTATTCAAATGGACTTCACTGTTGCTATTTTGGAGATTGATTGAAAATGACTATCTTCTACTCCAAGATAGCAAAGGTATCATTATATGGCATATGCATTCATTTATGCTAAGGAGCATATAGTCATGCATAGATGAGCATTCATGAAAAATGAAATGATTTTAAATTCATATGATGCCACTATTGCTTCTATGTTTTGTTTGATCTAGTAGCTAAATATGACTTGTTCATGAGCATGTGAACCTAGTGTTTGATCTAGTTAAATAAGCAAAAAGGATCTAATTCAACATAGGCAAGATAACCCTAGTGGCGTGAAGAAGCTTGTCTTTGGTTCAAACCGAGTTAGATTACTTGTGCAAATTTGCTAGATTAAACTAATCAAGAAAAGAATCTCATGACAACAAGCTAAGTTCAAGAAGCACAAGACAACAATAAAAATAGATATCAAGTTATTCTTTCAAAATGGTATCTAGACTCACCAAATCACAAGTAGCATGCACATGGTTATTCTTTAAGTGGTATCACTACTCTTCAAGTGGTATTACTATACATGATGTATGTCTACAAGTGGTTCAACTTCAAGTAGTACTATGTTCTTCATGACGGCATCCATGTAAGTGGTATAAGTCCAACCCCAATTGGTACTCACAAGTGGTGTCTAGATCAAGTTTTCAAGTGATATCCGACAAGATGTGCAATTGATCCTAAACTTTTAGTGAAAATCAAGATGAAGACTTCTCACACCAAAAGAGCTCAAGTTCAAGTGGATGACCGATCATATGACATAGGGGAGATACTTATTCATTTGGTATCAAGAGATGCAAGGTCCTACATGTGGTATCTCATTTTATGGATGGTCTTCAAGTGGTGTCATTCAAACTCAAAATGGTGGTGTCCATCAAATGTGCAAGAATCTACCCTCAACATCCCTACCACACACCTTTGTCACAATAGAGCATTGACTTTTATGGAAATTGATGACAAAGAGGGAGAGATTTGGACAAAGATATGAAATTGTGTGATAAGGAAGAGATATTGGATTACATGATTAAGGGGGAGAGAAAATCAAGATGGATGGAAGTACGCAATGAACCATCATGGAGGCCGATGATGGGAGAGCAATAGGCCAACAAGAAGGATGATCCACAAGATTGAAGATTACAAGGGGATCAAAATTCTTGGACAAGAGAAAAGCATACAAGTAGGGGGAGCAAGCTCAAGGACATGATTGATTGCATTTGAAATGTGCATATTCATATGCTAGCTTGCATTTACACAGTTTCCTACACGTGGTATCTTACTTGTGTGGTGTATGCTAGTATAGGTTTGAATGATGATTTGATAACTAGCATGCATAGGTTGTTAGCTAGACTTGTGTTTTTCAAGTATTTACTAGAACCTTATTTATAATGTTGATCTCACGGGGTATCTAGTATTTTTGCTTGTCTAGCTAAATATGATGCTAAGGATGGACTTAATGATGCAACTTCAATTAGCTTCAAGCAATTGGTATCGAGCAATCGGTATCACGCTACAAAGGTTTATTCTATGCACCTTAGCATCACTTAGTAGTGTTGGCACTCTCACAAATTTCATATTTATGCATGTGTGAAAATTTGAAACCAAACCAATTGAGCACATATATAGGGGGAGTTAACACTACCAAGTCGGGTTTTATGGAGCTTATCCAAGTTTAAAGATTTGAGCTTAAAATGGATAAGTAACATAAAATCCAACCCAAGTAAGTAATTTACACTTGTGTGAAGAGCTAACTTGGTTAATGCGCTTAATTTCCATATCTTTGTAGAGTTGTCATCAATTACCAAAAAGGGGGAGATTGAAAGGTCCTTGTTTGGTTTTGGTAATTGAGTGACAACTTAGGTGGACTAATATGTGTTTAAGTGTTGATTACACAGGTGATTAGCCCATAGGTATATGTGTGCGAGCATTTATGCCATGGAGATGAAAATGGCTTGGAGATGATGCTTAGCTCACACATATGGTATGAAGGAGCTAAACGCATGAGACATGACATGGAGTCATGTGGCTAGGTGGAGAAGATCAAGACATGACTTGGCGTCGACGGACCGGTTGCAAGTGTGAAGGGCAAGCAAGTGGGCTTGGCGCCGATGGACCAACGCAATGGTGAAGAGCAAGTGAAGTCGAGGATCGATGAACTAAAAGGCACATGATGATATGAAATGGATCATATCATTGTTGAGGTGTTGGTGCATGTGTTGCTCCGGCATCTACCGAGTTGGAGATGGAGAAGGTGATGAAGACGGTGATTGAAATGGAAAGCGCAAGGCAAAGGTATAACCTAGGGCGTTTTCATTTCACCGGTCTAAGGTCGAGTAGAGAAGTGCTTGACCGGATTTAGGATAGATGGCCGTACTATCAAGAGGGGCAAACTTTCTTGCATATCGGTCATCTAGTACCACTTGAGCGATCTAACTTGCATACGTTGCTAGGATCGAGTGGTGTGGTGAAAAGAGAGAAAAATCCTTTGAAAACTGTTTGTGAAAAGCTAACACACATGCACATGAGGTGTACACTTGGTGGTGTTAGCACATTTGCAAAGGTGGTGAAGTTTGGAGTTGAGAAGAGCTCTCTGCAGAGCGTCGGACGCTAAGGAGTGGGAGCGTCGGACCATTGCTCTCGGTCCGACGGCTAACCCTAGTTTTTCAGCGAGCAGTCGGACGCTAGTCGGCGTTGGTCCAACGGTCTGTGGAGGCCGAGCGTCGGACCGTGAGCTTCAGAGTCCGACGGTGCAGAGCAACGAGGAGGTAACTCGTGGCAAGCTGTGGTGCGTCGGACGCGCTCCGTTGATCCGACGGTTTTCATTGCTCGGGGAGCTCTCTGGAAACGTCGGACCGTGGCTTCGTTTAGTCCGACGCGTAGTGGAAATTCAGTCCGACGGTGGCTAATCGAGGAGCGTCAGACCGTGGGCTTTGGTCCGACGGTGTTCCGTCCGACGGTGAGTTGAAGCGCGGGAAGTTAGCCGTTGCGATCCAACGTTCGACTTCAAACGGCTAGTGACACGTGGCGGCCATCGGGAGCGTTGGACCGTGGACATTGGTCCGACGGTGGAACGGCTGAGCGTCCGACACTCAGTCCGATGGCCGATTTCGGTTGGCAACGGCTCTATTCGCTTGAGGGCTATAAAACCAAGCACTTGGCGGCCTTGGCCGACCAGCTGAGCACCCTTGGGCCTGTGTGGCTTGTGTAGGTGTGCTTGGGAGCTCTCTAACTCACTAGTGTGCTTAGTGTTCATCCAATTGATCGCTAGTGAGTGATTCTAGTGCGTTGCATTGAGAGATTGTAAGTGTTGGCACTTGGTGATCGGGTGGTGCTTGTTACTCTTGGAGGTCGCCACCTCCTAGACGGCTTGGTGGCGAGAGGCTCCGTGGAAGCAAGCAAGGAGATTGTGCTTGGCTCAGGAGCAAGCTTGTCAGGGGTTGGAGCTCACCCCGCGGGAGTCGCGAAGAGCATCGCTAGTAGAGCGAGACGTGAAGAGCGACAAGTTGTCCGGCCGAGTCAAATGCTAGAGCTTGTGGTATGCACTCCACGTGGGAGAGTGTGACTTGCGGGTCACCACTAGCAAGAGGACCGGCGGCAACCTTGGAGCTTGTCTCAACGGAGGACGTAGCTTGTGGCGACAAGTGAACCTCCGGGAAATAAATCACCGCGTCAACATCTTCCCATCCTTCGTGGCGGTTTGCTCCCTTCTACACAAGTTATTTATTTTGTGCATTACTTTACTTGTGTAGTTATATTTGCTCTTGTGAGACCGGTTAGCTTGTGTAGCTTGCCACTCACCTTCTTTGCTTGTGTAGCTTAGAAGTAGTTCTCACTTAGTTTGTGTAGCTAAGTGAGTTGCACTCCTTGATTTGGATTGTGTATCGTTGTCATTGAGCAAGTAGTGAGCTTAGGTGCTTAGTGCGCTCTTGCTTGCTAGTTGATAGGAGTTCCCCCGTGTTTAAAGTACTAGCGCTTAGGTTTGTGTGATCTTACGCTAGAACGGTTTAGGGAAGCTCAAGCTAGACTTGCACCTTTGCTTCTTGCTAGGATCTTTTGCAAGGTGCTTAGAGTCTTAGTTAGAGGGGTGAATTGTCGCTAGAACCGATTAAGTTTTATTTCCGCTGCGATTTATTTTTGTCGGACTATTCACCCCCCTCTAGTCCGCCATCTCTACCCTTTCATCCTCCCCGTGACCTCTCCTCCCTTTTTTGGTGTTTTGAGCTCAAAACCCTAAAAATAACCATTTCAAGGGGGGAGCTTTTGCCCTTGGGTTTGGTGAACGGTGGAACCGTAAGAGGTTGATTCTTACTCTGTAAATCTTATTTTCCTCTCTTTTTCATTATTTAGGTGTTTTTCCAAATGGTTTAGATCTAAATCTAAGTGGATGAGAGAGAATAAGTAATTTAGCCTTGGATTTAGTGAAGGGTGGCACTGTTAGAGGTTGATTCTTACTCTCCAAATCTGCTTTTCCTCTCTTTTCCATGATTTATAAGAGTTTTTTTTCGAAATGTGACCGGTTTAGATCTAGATCTAAAAAGATGAGAGAGAGTAAGTAAATCTAGAGTTGGATTTTGTGAAGGGTGGCACTTGGGAGTATTTAGATGCTTTTTTGATACTTTCAATTAGTTGTAGAGTTGGATTTACCGCTCGTCTAATACGACTTTTCAATTCGCTGTGTTTGTATACAAGTGAAGGTCATGGAGAGTAGGGAGAATTGGATGTACAAGACATCAAGGCTGGATCTGTCTTTCCTGGAAAATGTGAGAAAGAAGTTCATTCCTTCTGCGCAGAAGCATCGTCTGAGTCTGGGCCAAGATCGCATGATTTGTCCGTGCAATGATTGCAAGAATCAGCTTGTCCAGGAAGACAACGTTGTGCAATCACACTTGGTTCGGTATGGGTTCATCAAGGACCCAAAGTACACTGTGTGGAAGTATCACGGCGAAAAAGATCCGAGTGTCACAGATGCACATGCAGAAAGCTCCTCGTCGGTGAATGACAGGAAGACAGCAACAAGAGACATCATCTGCCATCGGCGATGACGACAATGCGAGACATGAGTACATCACGATCAGTGATCTGCTCTAGGACATGGCAGACGACGCCGACGCTTGCAATGGGGAAGGCGACCCTGTCATTGACACGTTGCTGCCGGAGGATGCAGAGTTCATTGAGCAGGTTGCTAACTGTCAGGATCACGATGATATTTTGTTTGTGGATCCAAAATGGCTCGAGAATTTCAGAGTGATAAAGCAGACGGCAATTGATCCCCTGTACAAGGATGGGGAGAAATGTCCACAGCATTGGACTGCGCTCCATTTCAATCTCTAGTTGCTTATGTTGAAGGCTCGCCACGGGATGACCGACACTTGCTTCAACGACCTGTTACGTATCCTTGGTGATAGTTACCCAAAGGGTAACAATGTGCCCGCCAATACCTATCGGGCAAAGAAGCTGATCCAGCCAGTGGCGATGAAGCTTAGAAAGTTTCATGCATGTCCTAACCATTGTATTCTATTTCGGGGAGACTTTGCAAAGTTGGAGAGCTGTCCGCGCTGCGGCACGAGTCAGTTACAAGAAAAATACCGGTTGTCATGCGGGTGATGAGGAGGTACCCTCGAGAGGGCTGAAGAAGAAGAAGGCAAAGGCCAACAAACAGCTGCCTCTTGAGGACGAAGAAGAAGAGGGTTACACACTCAGGAAATGTCCTGCCCTGTCGGTGTGGTACCTGCCCGTCATCGATCGGTTGCGTGCACTATTCGGGAACCCAGAGGATGCCAAGCTTATGTCCTGGCATGCATCTCCTGAACGTGTGAAGGGTGATGGCAAGCTACGACATCCGTCCGATGGCAAGCAGTGGAAGCATTTTGACGCCAAGTTCACAAAGTTGGGGATGAGCCTAGGAACGTCAGGTTCGCGCTGAGTACCGATGGAATGAATCCCTTTGGTGACCTCAGCAGCACGCACAGCACGTGGCCGATCACCCTCACCATCTACAACCTACCTCCGCACCTATGTCAGAAGCGCAGGTACCTTCTACTCACCATGCTTATTTCAGGACTGAAGCAGCCCGGTAATGATATAGACGTGTTCTTGGAGCCCTTAATGGAGGACATGCAGATACTATCGGGAGGTAGGGGTCGACATGATGGATACGTCCAACAAGAAGGAGTTCACTCTATGTGCCATCATCTTTGTCACCATCACCGATTACTCTGGTCTTTTTTCACTATCGGGGCAGATTAAAGAGAAGAGCGGTTGCGTAGTTTGCATCGATGGCACCTGCTACACTTATCTTAGTGCATCGAAGAAGATGGTGTATATGAGATATAGGCGATTCCTCCCCAAGAAGCATAGGTACAGGAATCTGTCGATGAATATGTACTTCAACAACAGTGACGAGCTTGAAATTGACATGATGGATAGGTCAGGGTACGGGCAAAAGGTGTTTGACTTGGTGCAGGGGATAAATGTCGATTTTGTTAAGAAGAAGAAAGAGGAGGAAGATGGGCTGAAGAAGTGGAGGAAGAAGAAGAAGTGGGATGCAGAAGAGGAAGAGGCAGAGCCTACCCCAGCCCCTGTTCCATTCAAGAAAAAGTCATGTTTCTTCAAGTACCTTTCATACTAGGAAGGAGCTAGTTACACCCTATGCAATTGACTGCATGCACCTGGAGAAGAATGTCTTCAAGAGCACGATCGGGGTCCTGCTTGACATCAAGACTAAGATGAAAGATGGTCTCAAGTCACGTCTGGATCTTGTCAACCATGACATCAGGCACGAAATCCACCCGACGACGTCACAAGCCAGAAATAAAGTGGACCTTCCGGGCGCGAGCTATAACCTAAGAAAAGATGAGAGCACGGGTTTCCTCCAATGGCTTCGGCCAGTGAAGGTGCCGACCAGTTTCTTTCAAACATCAAGAGCCTGGTCTCGTTGAAAGACCTCACAATGACCCACTTCAACTCTCATGACTGCCATGTCATGCTGACGATGTTCCTTCTGATTGTGATCAGGATTATCGGTCCAGAGTACGTGAAGATGGTCGTCATGCGCTTGTCCTACTTCTTTAACCGCATCACACAGAAGGTGATCGATGAAGCTGAGATGCCTGCCCTAATAGAGTTCATCGTAGAGACTCTTTGCCAGCTTGAGATGTGCTTCTCACCCTCTTTCTTCGATATTATGCCACACCTGATGATGCACATGGTCGATCAAATACAGGAATTGGGGCCTGTATACTTGCATTAGATGTGGACGTATGAGCGGTTCATGTCCACCCTCAACAGATAAGTCCATAACCGTGCTTACCCTGAAGGCTCAATGATTGTGGCGTACACAACAGAGGAGGCCGTTAACTGCTGCACGAGATACGTCTGGGATGGAAATACTATTGGGATGCCCGTCCATCCGCATGAAGGCAGAACAACAGGGATAGGGTGCACCGAGAGGAAAGTACGAACTGATATAGCGAACTGATATAGACGGCAATATCGTGCACGATACACATCATGCCGCCCTCAATCAGTTAGTGTCAATGGACAAGTGGGTTGAGCAGCACCTGAAGGAGATGCGCCGCGCTAGTGATGGACGCACGGAGGCTTGGGTACAGAAGCAGCACAAGATGCATTTCACGACATGGATAAAAAATCAGGACATATCGAACGATTGCATTGAAGAATCGAATCTAGCATCCGGCCCTTCTGGCCAAGTCACCACGTGGCAAGGGTACGACATCAATGGATATAGGTTCCACACAAAAGAGAAGGACAAAAAGAGCGCTGCACAAAACTACGGTGTTCGATAAGAGGGCATCGATGACGCGACATGGTATATGAACTCATACTATGGGCAGGATCAAAGTGATATGGGAACTTGACTACGGCGATGACCTGCAGATACCCATCTTCCGGTGCCAGTGGGTCAAGCCGAAGTCTGTGGTCGTGGATGAGTATGGGCTAACAACAGTTGATCTCTAAAGTGTCGCCTACAGAGACGATGAATGGGTACTCGCAAACCGCGTCGCGCAGTTAGCCTACTATCCGATGCCCAAAGAGACAAACAAGCATGTGGTTGTCTCAGGAAAGCAGATGATCGTGGGAGCTGATGGAGTCTAGAGTCCCAAAGAATACAACAACTACGCAAAGTTCTCTCTATTTATCGATCATCCACGCAAGATCAAGATCGTTGAGAACCGCGTGAGCAGGGAACAAGATGAAGCCTTGGTTCCGCCCGACGGTGAGAAGAAGTCCATCATAGGATCACTCCCACCAAAGTGATATGTACGTCACACATTTATGTAACAATGTACTCACCTAATGATTAATGAGAACTTTTCATGTACCTACCAATTGTACTATACTTCTACTACTCTACTACTACGCTTACTACTACTCTACTACGCTTCCTCCTACTACTCTACTATGTTTCCTCCTACTACGCTTACTACTACTCATAGTACTACTACTACCACTACTACGCTTACCACTACTCGTCCTACTACGACTACGACTACGACGACTACTACTACTACCACGCTTCTTACTACTCCCCCCTCCTACTACTATTACTCGTACTACTACGCTTGCTACTACTTCTACTAGCGCTTACTACTACTCGTACTACTACGCTTACTTGTACTCCTACTCCTATTACCGCTACTACTCTAAAATTAACCAGTGGCGATTATCCTAAGGTAACTGCCTCGGTTAATATTAACCGTGGTGGTTTTCTTTAGTTAACCGCCACGGTTAATACTGTCTATATATACCCACTACCCCTCGCCCTAAAATTCAACTCCTCCTCCGCGCGGCTGATTTCGTCCCCGAAAGGGCTGCCGGATTTTCCTGCCGCCGCCGCCGCCATCGTCTACCCCCGCCTGTGCCTCCGCCTCTCCTCTGCACCTTCCTCCACCTTCCGCCCCTCCCCCACACCCGCCTCCGCCTCTGTGTCTAGGACCTCCACCGCCAGAACCCTAGCGCCGCCACCCACGCGCGCCCGTTCTCCAGCGGCTCTCCTGTTCCTGGTCGGCGGCTCTCCTAGCTCCGTCTCTCCCCGTCTCCAGCTCCGTCTCCGTCCCCGTCCCCAACCCCAACCTTCGTGCGCCGCCACCGTGCTCCTTCCCCGACCCGTGCTCCGTCTCCGTCTGTCTCCGTGTCCGGCCCTGGCCACGGCCCCGCCACCGTGCGCGCCTCTTTCTTCCCCATGCTCGCCGGCGAGCTCGACCTCACCGACCTCCTTCCCCAGCCGCGCGCCTCGGTCTCCGTCCTGCATTGTTGCTACCGTGAGCTGAACCCTAGCTTCTTCCCCTGTGTTGCCTGGATGTGATGTCTGTGATGCAATTTTTTTGTTTCAATTTTGTTTCAATTTTTCCAAATCTGAGTTGAAAATGCTGCCTGTGATGCGTTTGGGAGATTTTGAGGAAAAGCAAATGCCACTGCCTATGATGACTAAGGTTATTAACTGAGAATTTGCCAATCATTTAAGATTAATTGAATTTTACTCTTAGCTGTGATCTTTTTAGATCATGGTTTGGTTGTTAGTTCCACAACAAGAATTCAGTACCTCTGCAGTGCCACTACCACATATGTTGCAATCATGAGTTTATCATTTGTTTCTTGGTTGCCATGCACTGTCTATGAATTCAGGAGTCCCTTGTTGTTTTTGTGAGCGTTAACTGAATTTTAACTGAATTTTACTCCTACTACTTGTCTACTCCTAATTCAACTGTACTACTAAGTCTTAGCTCTACAACTGAATTTTACTTCTACTACTACTTGGCTACTCCTAATCTTACTATACTACTACTATTAGCTCTACTTCTACACTAGTTGTACTACCCTACTCTAACTGAATTTTACTTGAATTTTAACTGAATTTTAGTCCTACTACTACTTGTCTACTCCTAATCCTACCATACTACTACTCTTGGCTCTACTTCTGTACTCTACTACTACTCTAAGCTGTCCTACCCTACTCTAACTGAATTTTACTTAAATTTTAACTGAATTTTACTCCTACTACTACTTGGCTACTCCTAATCCTACTATTAGCTCTACTTCTACACTAGCTGTACTACCCTACTCTAACTGAATTTTACTTGAATTTTGACTGAATTTTAGTCCTACTACTACTTGTATACTCCTAATCCTACTATACTACTACTCTTGGCTCTACTTCTATACTACTACTGAATTTTACTCTACTACTTTTGTGAGGCACTTGGGGAAACTTAACTCTACTCTTAGCTATCCTACACTTACTACTCTACTACTACTCTAGCTACCTCCTACTTTTGTACTACTCTACTACTACTCCTACTTTACTACTACTCTATTTCTTTACTCAACTACTACTCTTAGCTTTACTACTACTACTCTACTACTTGTACTCCTACTACTACTCTAACTCCTAATCACTATTTTTGACTTAACTAACTCTACTCTCTAGTACTCTACTCTTACTACCCTACTCTCTAATCACTATTTTTGACTTAACTAAATCGTCGTTAGGTGGTGCCAGGGTAATAACTGTGCGTGCCGAGGAAAGAACACATGTGATATCTGCAATGTTTGTTTCTCGGCCGGACAGTTATTACCTTGGAACCACTCGGCTTTGATAAACTCTACTACTTTGATACTCTATTGTATAGGCATTTTCGATGATGAATTGGTTTTGATTCTAGTAATATGCTCAGGCAGTGGCATTTGCAATGATGTGAAACTTTGTATGCTGAGGCAGCGGCTATGATGATAAAAAGTCCCCATATTGCTTGCGATCCTCTAAACTTGGATGGCATGTATATCATAAACAAGCAACCAGTTTAGAAGCGATGTTATTACAATTGGGCAAATCTGAGCCAAATATGTACTTTTCTTATACTCTTTTGTACTCTTGTTATACTCTTTTGTACTTTTCTTATTAATTTATTTGTAAATGCAATGATGAATTGTTTGGCATATACTCTACCACTACTTGTGTACTACTACTCTACTACTTGTCTACTTCTACTCTATGACTCTACTCCTACTTGTCTACTACTCCTACTACTTTACCACTACTTGTCTACGTCTACTCTTAAAGTACCTGGCTACTTGTACTCTACTCTTCTACTACTACTACTACTACTACTTTTGCACTACTATACACTACTACTACTCCTCCTACTTACTACTCTACTACTATTCCTACTCCTATTCCTACTCTACTCCTACGCTTACTACTAATGTACTACACATACTACTACTCTAACTCTACTACTATTTCCTACTCTACTACTACTCTACCTACTACTTTTGTACTACTCTACTCCTACTCCTACTCTACTACTACTCTATTTCTCTACCCAACTACTACTCTTAGCTTTACTCCTACTACTCTAGAACTTGTACTCCTACAACTACTCTAACTCCTAATCCAATTACTACTTGTCTACTACTACTCGAACTCTACTACTTTAATTGAAACCCTATTATATGGCATTTTCGATGATGAATTGGTTTTGATTCTAGTAATGTGCTCAGGCAGTGGCATTTGCAATGATGTGAAACTTTGTATGTTGAGGCAGCGTCTATGATGATGAAAAGTCCCCATATTGTTTGTGAGCCTCTAAACTAGGATGGCATGTATATCATATACAAGTAACCAGTTTAGAAGCGATGTTATTACAATAGGGCAAATCTGAGCCAAATATGTACTTTTCTTACACTCTTTTGTACTCTTGTTATACTCTTTTGTAATTTTTCTACTCTTTTGTACTTTTCTTAATTACTATGTACACCTACTCGTAGTGTAAATGAAAAATGATGTAATCTCCGATTGCAATGAAAAAGGATGTAATATTATTTACTTTTGTACTTTTCTTGTCTACTTTGTATGCCCTACTCACACTTGTGAGATGTCCGTACAACTCTATCCTATTCATAGCTTCCAATGGCGGGATCGCCTGAAGGACAATGGCGCCAGCCAAGCCCGGGCCCGAGTGATAAGGGAGGCTCCTCATCATCAGATGAGAGCAGCGAGTACGAGGAGGAGGTTCTAACACCTAGGCCAGAGAAGAAAGCACGTACGGAGGAAGAAGAAGATCCGACCTATATGCTGGAAAAGGGAGAAAGAACAGGGCCGTCAACTCAAGGATCTTGCACTCCAGCTCGTGGACCAGAAGATGAAGAGGGCCGCGTAAGTGTACAACTAACACCGTCAACGGGCTCGCATGTACTATGTATACACCTAATGTGAGCTCCTATCGTGTACACAGATTCCGGTGCCGCCTCTGCGTTTGGAGTTTGGTGATGAGGGGCATGAATCCGATCCTGTCCCCGAGTGCTTCATCAGAAAAGATAAGCTCCAAGAGTAGAAAGCCAGAATTGAAGAGGGGCTATCACGGAAGGCACCAGGTGTTGAAGAAGGTGCATGCCATAACCAAGATAGGGCCGTAGAGAGAGCCCTTGGAGCCACAAACAGTCATCGGCACCTTCAGCAACCAATGCTCTTGCATAGTAAGGGAACATGTGCCAATCACTTATTCAGATTGGAGGAAAGTGCTGCAGACTCTGAAGGACAAAGTGTGGGCTGATGTGAAGAGACATTTCCAGTATCCACCCGAACAATACGATGAAGCCGTGTGCAAGGGGCCATGCGTTGTTCCTGGCAGGCAAAGCTCTTCGCAGCTTCCGGTCCAAACTCAACATTCAGTACGTGAAGAAAGGGAAGATACCATACAAAGACTACAACTTCGTCAAGTGGCACATCTGGGATGAGTTTGTCGAGATGATGACCACCGATGAAGCAAAGCGCAAAGGCAATAAGTTCTCGGAGCTCGCAAAGATGAATGAGCTCGTCCACCACCTAGGCATGACCGGGTATGCCGGTAAGAGGCCCAAGTGGCGCCAGGAAGAAAGGGAGGCAGAAGCGGCCGGGCAGAGCTACCCGTTACAAGGAATCGATGAGAGGTCACGCGACTACTTATATGCCCGTAGGCCGAAGAAGCTGAAGGAGGGCAAGAGTCATTACAATGAAGAAAGGGCAGAGGAGGCAGAGAAGGCTGTACTCCAGATCACAAAGGCTGCTCAGTCCGGGGAGGTCTGACCTCGTAGGGATCACGATGTACTGACCGAGGCGCTGGGCAACCCTGAGCACCGGGGCCGCGTCCGGGGCGTGTCCTCAAGGCAGAGCTGGAAGAACGTGAAGTCCTGGCAATCTAACGCTGGGACATAGCACACGAGGCAGGCATACAAGGAAGGGCTGCAAGATGGTGGAGTTGCGGGCACAGATGTTTGTGCAGGATGGTGTACAACTACCAGCGAGTCAGCAAATAGTTTAAGGCTCGTCGACGGCCAGAGGAATCCGTAGGTACCCGGTCGATGACATCGTGGAGCTTAGGGAATGCAGGCTCTATATTCCAGTCGGACGCAAGATGACAAATAAGAAGGTTGTTGCCAATGGACTAGTGCACCCAGCGAAAAGTGGCGCCAAATACAACAACAGGCCGAATCCCACATGACTATGCTAGGGTAGAGATCCTTTGGACCCACAAAGATTACGATGAAGAAGAACTCGACTACCCAACTGAAGAAGGAGTCAGGTACCTTGGTGGTACTATCGCGTTGTTTGTTCTGTGGAACAAGGAAGACATCGTCTTGGAATTCCAGACGTCTCCACCATCGCAGCCCATGGAGCCACACTCGTCTCCACCGGGTGGTGGCGACGACGATGGCGGTGACGACTCTGACGATGACAAGTATGACGCTGCAGGCTCAGACAATAGTCCTGCATCGTGTCCCGACAAGAGCAACCCTCAAGGAGGTACAGGGGGTCCATCGAGCAACGAGAGACCGCCCCCAACCCAGGGCAGTGGGAAATGTCCTTCAGCACCGAAGAAACCGGATGATGAAGCGGGGGACAAACCTGCCGACCTCACCACGGACAAACCACCCCACCTCACCACGGAGCAATGGGCGGCGTCCAACATAGCCGAAGAGTTCAAGTACTCTACAGCGTTCATAAGGTATGTATGCTTATGGCAACTAAACATTTTCAACAGTTTAAGTATGTGTAGATGGACCTAACATTCTTTTTTCACGTTGCCCCTACAGGGAGCGACTCCCGCCTAAATTTTTGCCCCTAAGTCCAGATTGCCCAGATAACTACGAGAATGGCAAATTCATGTTGACCTTGGGCGATCTTTTGGAGGAGCCGTGAGAGGTTCAGAGGTTCCACATCTGGTATATGCATGCTGCGAAGCTGGGCATGAAGGAGTTCGTTGTGAAGGTCCCGCAGGAGTACTTTCACTTGGAGGATGATGAAAGTTACATGCCTGTTGAATTCCACGACATGCATAGGATGCTGCGGCGCAAGGATCTCGACGTCATCCAAGTGACTATTTTTGTCATGTAAGTTATATCGTATCTTTGAATCACTATAGGTATGTTAATTGAAGACGATCAAAATAACAATGTCATGACGACAACTTATGTCTTTAGGATGCAAGCATATGTATGCAAGGAACTATGAAAGCATATTTTGTACCTATCTCCTATGCATATTAGGTAGAGGACAATAATTGGCCACGGAATACCGGACACGCATCTTAAACTCGTGATAGGAGAGATCAAGTACAGAAAGGGACAGTACCTCTTTCATGTCATGAAGAAGGTCCCAGAGAATGGATGTATCTTTGCCACCCACCAGTTCAGGTATGTCAAAATGATACGTACAATAACTTATGGGTCAAAGTACTATAACTTATGGGTGTATCTTTCCACATTGATTCAATTGTGCAGCTTGGGAGTCAGCGGCCACTGGATTTTATTTGTCATCTATCCTCAGGATGGAAAGGCCGTCATATTTGACTCCTTGCGGAATCCCGAGCGACAAAGAAGGGTATAAGGATTTCGAGCACTGTCTGCGATAGTAAGTGACAACAACACACGCTTGCATTACTAGTGTTGTTATATAAGTCAACATCAATGTTTTGCCATATATTTAGCGCGTATCGGAAGTACGTGGAAGTCCCTACCACCTATGATCAGGAGGTCCGAGAGACAGAGAAAGAAGTTTGGCACACACTTGGCTGTGAGGAGAGAATTTCCGGTGCGAGTACTTACCATACACTGCTACCCGCCACGGATAATATCTTGTATCTTACTGTTACTTCTATTTTTCATGCAGTGTGCCAAGCAACCTGACGCCTCAGTCCTGTGTGGATACTATGTTTGCGAGTTCCTCAGGGCTTGCGGAAGTTACCACCAGGGCTAGCGTCAACTTAAGAAATCAATGAAAAGGTGGAAAAAGGAAAAAGTGGATCATAGAAACATCAATCGAACAATAGCTGACATTTGCAAGTGTGTCACGGACGATTGTTGTCATGTGGGAGGGGTAAGTTCTTCGATCCTACAAGCGAGCTCGCAACTAGCGGAGAAGTACGAGAAGCTGCGCAACTGGAGAACCAGTGGTCTAAACATGGATGACTATAAGTTGCCGGACATTTTTTATTAGCTTAGGCCGTGCTGAAACTATAATGTGATGTGATTCGACGGTGACATACGAGGGGATACACATACGGATCACATAAGACTATATGATTTACGTGTTTATACTTTGTACGTGCATTTTCTACTTTGAATGTACGTGAATATCAGAAATTTCAGTTTAAAATACAAATTCAAATATTACAAAAACATTTTTTTATTCCTGAAAAATATTAACGGTGGCGATTATATTAGGAATAACCGCCACTGTTAATATATTAAACGTGTCAGTTGTATAAAGATAACCGCCTCGGTTAATACAATTAACCGTGGCGGTTGTCTTTACACAACCGCCTCGGTTAATACAATTAACCGTGGCGGTTGGCCAACCGTCTTGGTTAAGGCCACGATTAACCGTGACCTTAGGTCCGAAGCGGTTGAGAAAATCGCCATGGTTAATCGAAAATGCCGCCGCTGTTAAAAATAATATAGTAGTGCGAAGAGAAACTAGAAGTCCTCATGGAGTGTGTTTTCACAAAAGGCAGCCTACCCCAGGATGTTGAACTTGAACACTCTTACTAACATCCCAAACAAAAGTTTTACTCAACCTTAGGTTGTAGTGGAACGGTGGGAACTCGGTATGACAGTGTCAGCGCGGCGGGAGCTGGAGCGCACCGTGGAGATCCTGCAGCGGGGCTCGCGCCAGCTCCACCGCAGCACCAGCAGCATCAGCAGGACCAACCCACCCACCAAGGTGAGAGCCTCCGCTCCGACGACGATCCACCGCCGTAGCAAGAATTCATATTTGATTTTTCTCCTGACGACGACAGAAAAAACTGTCTCATCGATTTTGCACATTGATCAGGGATTCCAGAGGCGAGAAAAAGATGAAAAATCTGATCTTGCTTTTTTAGAGTTCAATCTGATCTTGTTGTTCCATTTGATTTGAAAAAGGTGAACAAACTGAAAGAAACGAAACACGCGTGCCAGAAGGAGAAGAAGGCGGAGCACAGCAAGTCCCTGACGAGCAGGCTGTGGTTCATGGTAGGACTTGGATCTGGATGTAAGCCTTAGATGGATGCTGAAAAAGTGGAAAAATTGCCAATAACAAGCATGGGACGAATTGATCTTGGTCGATCGTCCTTAGAACTTTATATAGAAGAGCCATACATATATATATTTTTGTAATTTGTGTTTCTACTCTGCTTTGATCTACTTCCGTCCATAATCATTAATTATACACAGGTCTGTACTCAATTGGTTATACAGTGTTAGTACCACTTCGATAGAATTCGCGCTTCAGTTTGCTTCTTTATATCAGTGTCAGATACTCATATAGCAGATCACATGAGGCTAGCTTCGCACTTTTTTTTTTTGTTTAGAAAGAAGGTTTCCCCTGTTTTATATTTCAAAAGCAAATAGCAGCATCCAGGTCCAGCGTTTATGGCGCGCCCGCCTTAACAAAAAGCCATCCAGGCATTACAGAACTAAAACTCTACTTCCCGCAGCACACCGCCATCACATTTCAAATTCACATCGCCGTGGACCAAACGCAACACAACCGATTGATCCAATTGTGATGATGACTCCCTCTTAACACTCCACTCGATTTGTGGCGGCAATAAAGCTTCCTTCTCCCGACAGCTTGCTAGCGTTTCCACTTGGCTTCCCACCTTCTGTTTCAGGATCGGCACCCATCTTCTAATCATTACAAAATGAAGACGATTCGAACACAACACCTATTTGTCTTTTGAAAAATAAAGTCCCCACCACTACATTATATCGATGGTTTTGTAATTACAGTTGTGAAAAAAAAATTATTATGAGATACATAAGACATAGGTCCAAGAAAAAAATATCAGATCCTCACAAGAATAATATTCCATACTAAAATATACCACATGACATCTCATTGACTATCGAGAAACAAAACAACTATTTTTTTTGCGAATTAAACAGTACAGACACAGATGCTCACAACGCACGCACACCCACCTCTGTGAACACACGCACGTAAACTCTACCCCTATGAGCACCTCCGAAAGACTGCGCCGGCAGATCTCGAGATTGACAAAGTCACTACAGGCGCCTCACTATCGACGGGCACGTCGCCTATCACTGAAAGCACAACGCCGTTAAATCCTGGAATAATCCAGGAAACGTGCGATAACCAGGATTTAAACCCTGGTGGGTAGCGTCCCACTGGACAGTTCTACCATTAGGACCACAGGCCCATTCGCACAAAAACAAAACAACTAAATTTGAACATGTAAGATAAAATAAGTAATAGAGAAAAATAAAAAATAAGGATCAAAAAATAAATAGCAAATGATATAACATATATAAAAAAATATAAATAACTACTCCCTCTTTCCCAATATACATGTCGTTTTAGAGTTCAAAAGATGTCCCACAAAGAAAGATGTTTTAGGCGCCGAGAACATGCATTACAGAATAGCTAGGGGTGCGCCGGTATTTTTGCTTTAGCCTCGGTAGCTGTGTCGCTTGCTAAAATGACTTTAATTCTGGAACGGAGGGAGTATATAAGATAAACCGTAGAGCATATCAAGGGTAATGTACGAATATACTCAAAGTCAACCATGAAACTTCTTATTTAAACTACGTGAACATCATAAAATACATAAAAAACATCATAAGTAATTAAGTATACTGCGTGAATATTACAAAGTATGTTCTAGAACATCACATGTATACTAGGTGAACTATCCCTAGATATACCACAGAACATCACATGTATACTAAGTGAACATCCTCAACTATATCATAGAACAACGCTAAATACATTATACAACATCACATATATAGTATGTGAATAACACTAAATACATCTAAAACAACCCATGTATACTGAGTGAAAAATCCTCAAATACACCATAGAACACACTAAATACATTATAGAATAATACTAAGTGAACATCCCTAGATATACCACAGAACATCACATGTATACTAAGTGAACATCCTCAAATACATCATAAAACAACGCTAAATACATTATAGAACATCGCATATATATTATGTGAATATCACTAAATACATTTAAAACAACCCATGTATACTGAGTGAAAAATCCTCAAATACACCATAGAACACACTAAATACATTATAGAACAATACTAGGTGAACATCACTAGATATACCATAGAACATCACACGTATACTAAGTGAACATTCTCAACTACATCATAGAACAACGCTAAATACATTATAGAACATCACATATATATATATAGTATGTGAATAACACTAAATACATCTAAAACAACCCATGTATACTGAGTGAAAAATCCTGAAATACACCACAGAACACACTGAATACATTATAGAACATCGCATATATATTACGTGAACACTAAATATATATTAGAACATAATATGTATACTAAGTGAATATCCTAGATACACCACAAAACATCACATATATACTAGGTGAACATCCCTAAATAATACTATAGAAACATTTCATATATGTGTAATGTAAGCATACTATAGAAAACATTTCATGGTAAAGAAAGCTAGCTAAAAACTAAATAGAAGCAAGGAAAAGAAAAATTAATAGAGTCAAATAAAAATACTAAAAGAATAAAGAAAATAGAAGAAGAATGACAAAAGTCTAGAAAAATGAACCACAAAAATGTAAAAAGAAACAACAATAATAATAATAATAATAATAATAATAATAATAATAATAATAATAATAATAATAATAATAATAATAATAATAATAATAATAATAATAATAATAAAGATGAAAAAGAAGGAAAAATATAAAATAAAAACACATAAAAATATAAAAATAGAAGAGTGCAAATGTAACAACCCTGAAAATGCATACACCCAAAAATACCAACCAACTAAAATTTTTCTTTGTATTTCTTTCAAACCCATTTGCTATACATGTATGAAGGAATTAAATGTTGCAAATAATGTTTGAACATATATTCTATTGCTTGCACATCATTTGTAAGATAAAAACACACTAACCCATGATGCATGTTTTGGATCTTATTGACATTTTGCTTGGTATAAGTAATCACACAATAGGTGGCAATATGTACATGAATACATAAGGTAAATAAAAAGGAAATGAAATAGAAACAAAAATCAAAGGTGGAGAAGGAGACCAACCGGCCCAGCCAGCCCGAGCCGGCCTCTCACCATCGCCCAAGCCAGACCGCCACACTGGGCCGGCCCACGACCGAGTCGCGGCCTAGCCCCGCGCGCACACGCGCTGCTTCGGCCGTCCGAACGCGCGCGCCGTCGCTTGCCGCTGACCGCCCGGCTCCGCTCGTCAGCCCCCTTTCCCTTCTCCCCTATTCTTCTTCCCTGCGAAGGCGATGGCCGGCAGGGTCACGCAAATCGTCACCCTTGGCCTGCCTGCCCCCTCGGCCTGTCCCCCGCTTGTCCCCGTCGCCTAGACGACAAAGGAGCCCCCACGACCGCGCCAAACCCTAGCTGGACCGCCCATCATAGCCCTACGATGATCCCCGACGAATCCAGACCACCCGCCATGGAGCGAGCAGAGCTCGGCTATAAATTGGGGCACCTCGTGATGCCCGAGATACCATCCCATTCGCCGCCGCTGCGCTGCGACACCACCGCCACAACGTGAGACCGAGAGTGAGGGAGAAGAGGAAGAAGGGAGGGAAGAAGGAGCCGCCGAAGCGCTGCTGCCGCGGAGCACGCCGGAGCCGGACTCGGAGACGGAGCTGGTGCCACCATCGTGGGTCTGCACTGCACTGCGAACACCCGGCACGGCTACGACTCATCACCGCATCACTAGCTTATCTTCCCCGACACCTACGGTGAGCTGCAGGAGTCCCCCTTGCCAACCTCGCCGTGCTTTCCGGCCATGGCGCTCGGCACCTCGAGCGCGTAGGCCAAGGGTCGTTTCCGACCCCGGTACACAGTACACACACGTACACGAGACCTAGCATGGCCAAATCCACGGACCGAGCCGGAACAGCGCGACGGGCACCGCCGCTGCGAACCGAGCTCTCGGAGCGCCGCCGTCTCCTCGGCGTTTCCTTGCGTAGCAGCCAAGCTCCGCCGGACGACCTGGATTAGGAGGACCACCGCTACACCCCGAGACCTGACCACGCTCCAAGAGTGTCCCGAGCCCTCCTGACCACCCTGTTGGCATGCGCCACCGACCGCCGGAACGCCGCTGTGTCGCGCGTGCGTTGCAGACGAATCCGGCCACAACCGAGTAGGGTAGCAGGCCGTGGAGCAACGCCACGACCGCCTCGATGCGACTGCATAGTAGGACAAACCTGAAGTAGCCCCGTTTGCCTTGGCCGTGTGCACCGCGACCTCGCCAGAGCGCCGCCGTGTGCCGTAGCCAAAAGGAGGCCCTGCCGTGACTCCGGATTGCCACTAGTGGGCCGAAGACCTTGCTGACCATGCCAAATAGAGGGAGCCGCGCTCGATTGTGCCAAATCGCTGGGGCCGACGCCTCGCCGTCGTCCGCCACCTTTGGCAGAGGTCCGTCGCAGCGCCATTCGCACAAACCACCCCGCCGGATCCCTTATGCCAAAATTGGAGCCACGTAGCTGCACCCGAGTGAATGTTGGAGCGATTCCGCTCAACCCGAGCGTCTTCACGAGACGCAGACAGCACCATCGCCGGAGCCGTATCGACGCCGTCCGCCGTAACACGCCGATTGGCCGGCCAAGGTTGCAAACCATCCCTTTATAGCCATAGGACGATCCGTAAGCCTTCTGACAATCTGCGGAGACCCTAGCTGGCCAATCCAAAGAGCCGCATGCCGCCACCGTGCTTCACCGCCGCCGGTGACCCATTGGGGACTCGCGTCGAGCACCTGGAAGATGCTAATGTAAGCCAGACATCAGCACCGGGTGCACGCCACCCCGCAGCAGCACGAGGCTAAACCCAGTCCACCGTGAACCGTAGAAGGGGAGAGGTTACATGGACTTGGTCCACCGCAGACCGCCTCTGTCGTCTACCGTGCACCACAGGCTGGTCCACCGTGGATCCTAAGCCGTGAATCGAGCTTCAGAGGGCACTGAAAGCCGCCACATGGCACAATCCGAGAGCGACAAGTGTCAATGGTGATGTCATGATGATGTCATAATGACGTCACCCAACCCCACCCGACAGTAAGCCGTTGACTCGGTCAACGCTGACGTCAGCAATGACGTCATGCTGACGTCAGCAGACCCATTGCCAGCCGAGCTGTTGACTTGGTCAACATGAACAGTAACCGCCCAATCACAAGCCGTCACGTGTCATCCTCTGGTTAGATGGCCTTTTTCTATTTTCAGAAAATAGGATAAACTTCGAAAATTCATAACTTATTCATACGTTGTCCAAAAATTGCGCACCACATATCAAAATTCTCAGAAAAATGAGCTCTACAACCTGAACCTATGTTTGAGTGCATTTGGATCTTCTATTTTTATTGGATTTTTCTGAATGATCTATAGGAGTCGCTAACGCGACTATTTCAATTCTGTTTTCAGAGCCGGAGGAGAATCAGACTGAGGAGGACGACCACGAGTACCTTCAAGAGCTAGGGGACGACTACGAAGGTGCCACGTCCCACCAAATCCTTAGCACCTATTACGTATTGCTAATACCGTTCTTGCCATTGCTTTATGATCATATGATATAACTGTTTAGGTTGCATGTTAGAATAATTGATTACCCTGCCTTGGCAAACCTTCACCTTGCTGACTGCTGATAGGATAGAAGCTGCTATTTAATAATTGCCTTTCTACTATTTGCTACTGAATGTGATTATATGAATGATTCGGGGACAGTCTATATAAACCCGAACTCAATGGGAGAGCGTGCTGCGTGTGTCCTAGGTGCGTGGTGAGGGTTGAAGTCGACCAAGTGGGATATAAGACGAGCCAGAAGGGCAAGTCATGCCAGGGGTGCAACCTGGGCATCCCTACGAGAGATATCTGTGGCGGGTGATGGTTTACGAGGAGGCTCCGGGTTGGATGGCCTGTGTGGTTTGGAGCCCGCGAACGGAGGTGCTGCGATGGCATGGGAAGAGTATCCCCTAAGTGAAGATGTCTGCTTGGTCAAACTTATGACGGACTAGTTTCAGGTTCATGAGAATCCTTTACTTCTCACTCGTCTTCGATGAGCGGGGAACGGCTGAACTACTTGGTAGGACGGTGCCACTACTGCTAGGTTGAGAGGTGATAAGGGTGGGCGGTAACGGTCGATGGGTTTCCTTTCCGTTCTAGATGCGCAGTACCACTGAATGAGCCCGGTACTGCGTCTCCCAGTCTCAGCATGATGGTGTTGGAACCTGATTATACCAGGGCTGAGTGGTAGAGTGGCATCGACCTAGGCAAGTAAGCACCCGAAATTCTGCCTAGGTGTTTGCGCAACACCTATGATGGCTAATCTTGTGAGTAGTGAAACCTCTGCAGAGTGTATGTTTGATCGATCGATACATATGCTGACTCGTCGGCTATGGACCTTTCCTGTGAAGCTTCTACTAGTGTAGTGAGTGGATGTTCTTTTCTCCCCTGGATGATGCTTTCCTGCAGTGTGCCCAAAACGGCAATGTGCCGCTGAGGCAGGCCCGGGAGGGAGCTGGGCCTGCCGAATGAGTGCGAGGTGTGAGCGTATGTGAGATGTGGTGAATGGGAAGGGAATGAAATGGATTAGGAAGATGGATGGAGATAAATGAGGTAAAACTTGACTATTAAAATATTGATTACACTTGCATAGGAAACCCAGCCGATAGGTCTGCTTGTTCAGCCTTGCATCCACATTCCACAAAGCTATTGCAATCATAGGTGGGCTCCGTGGCCAGTACAAATCGTACTGATAATTTGCAGTCAGGTGACGAGAAAGAGTACAACTTCGATGGAGATGATTGGGAAGAGTAGGGTCGCGTGCTACACTCAAGTTGGCTGTGAAGGATGAAACGCTTCCGCATCTTCAAGCTTCTCGGTTTGATCTATTCTGCCAGTGTGGCGATGAAATAATTTGTGTAAACTCTGTTATGTAATCGCTGTATGGATCCTGGTATCAACTGAGATTTGGGTAATTTTATAGATTGATCAACACAATCTATTGAATTGCAATTCGTGCCTATGGATTTCCTATCGTGGAAATCAAGGTCGTTTCAACAAAGGAGAAGAGAGAAAAAAACAGGAAAAAGTTATAATAAAAAGGAAATAATAAGTAATAAATTCGTCTTCCAACAAGGCACATAGTACGGTGTAAATCGCTAGCTGATGAGCAGATAAAACAATAAAAATCATCAGCCGGACGACGAACGAGGTGGGTCAAGATAGCAGAGGCAAAGTTTATGGAGAAGTGTGAAAGCTGTTGCATCGAGTTTCTAGCCAGCTTCTGTTATTTTTATATTTTGTGCTCGTCACGGAATAGCAGCGGGCGGCAGCATCAGCAGACAACAGACAGGCAGAACGTCGCTCTTGAAGGCCAAGACCCAGGAATGCAGCGGCCGCAGAAGCAGCTGCAGAAGCAGGCAGGAAGGCAGCGCCGCAGAAGCAGCTGCGCAGACGCTCGGTGCGGGGGGTGGTCGGACGCGGTCTCCTATCCGACCTGGTCGGACAGGAAGACTGGCGCCCACCGCCTCCCTCGGTCTCCTCCCCAGTCCCCACCTCGTCTCTCTCCACTCTCCTCCCCACCTCGCATCCTCCCCCCTGCTCGAACCCCCACCGACGACGGCGGCCCTTCTCCAACCTCCACCACACCGGAGCTCCATTTCCCCATCGCTCCTCTCCGATGGCCCTCCACTTCCAGTGACGGCGTGGCATCCCGGCGCCATGCCTTCCCTCTCCGACCCCTCGAAGCCGGCCTCCTTCGGCCCCACGGCATCATCGCGGGGCGCGTGTCGGACCGGCGGGGGCGAGGGGTGGAGGCGCGACGGGAGGGCCGATCCGCCGGTGACGGAGACGAAGACACGGGCGCGGCGTTGAGGTCGAGTGAGTCCACGATGAGTAGATCGACTGTTCGACCGCGGTGAACGCGACGGGCGGCGCCGGCGCGCCACCGCTGGAGAGAGCAGGTGCTCCCCCATTCGTCGGCTGCAGCATTCCGCCGAGCACCCCAGGGCCCGGAGCCGGACCAGCGCCAACAACATCGATGGAGTCGACGCGGCGGAGTGAATTGTCGACGCGGGATGACGTCGCCTGCAGCGAGGGCGTGGATGCTGTCGCATCCGCGGTCGACTGCAAATCCGCCAGGATCATCTCTCGCCTCCGTCTGCCTCGAACTGATGTCATGGACTGAATCAAGCGTCTGCTTCATCATGTCCTGAATCTCGGCCAACTGCTTGGCGCCGGTGTCGCCGAACTTGTCCACCTTCACCGCCAGCTGCTCGAACTTGGCGACGAGATCCTCCAACGAGGCCGCCATCTGAGTCTGCAACTTCGCCGGCTTGGACCGTACGACGCTAGGACTAGAAGGGAGCGAAAAAAAAAATTCGCCTCCCAAATCACAGGAGCTGATTACCAATTGTTAGGATCCGCCGGGTGGATCACCAACGATAACTGAGCTGAGAGTGGAGAGGATTTAGGGTAGAATTCTGGGAGAATTTAGCAAGAACAGACGGGTTCGAGAATCAGGAATAGCAATTGGGCGGGAACCAGACGGAGGACAGGTTTATTTCTCAGGTTTCTTCTTCTTTTCTTTTCTTTTCTTTTTTTTCTTTTTTTTTTACAGAATTGATCGATGCCTTCACCTCTACGGCATGCATCTATTACACGGCTCAATTGGCCAATCACGGCAAAGTAACGCTAACGGAGCAAACGGCTTCGCTGACGGAACGCAGAAACCGCTTTTTCCCTTTACACGCGCTGTTGTCTGATTTCCGTCAGAGAAGACGCCCATGCACGACGGTCTTCAGAAGGTTAGCAGCAGTAGCAGATGCTAACACTAAGATTGCAGTTGCACGTAACCCTGGGCCATTCGGGTTACCCTGATTTTTTCGGGTCGTGATAATTCGGGATAATGAAAATTGCCTACCCGATATTCGCCCCGAAAAATCACTACCTGCAAGTTCGGGTACGGGTTCGGGTATTTCCCGATCTATCCGAAATTCATAGACTCATCAATCTGTACAGAATTTTCAGTAGCTTTGTGAGTTAGTAGATACAATTTTTATCAAGCATTTGATAGAGAAAAGTATACAAGGAAACCATAGCTAGCAAGAACCAAAGTATCAGCTGTCATACTCATACACATACAGTCACGAACTCACGATCTATATTATTTAAGTTAGTATAAGAGCGAGATCTAAACATATCGGGTAGTTCAGGGTAATTCGGGATACCGCGCGGTGTTACCCAAATTACCCGAACTAATATCGGGTATCTAGAAACACTATCCGAAATTGTGATTGAATAGATCATGTTCGAGTAGTTCGGGTACGGGTACAGGTTCGGGTATTGGGTAGCGGGTAATTTGGCCCAGGGTTAGTTGCACGACGTGCCTGCTACGGTGGCCGGTGGTTGATGTGCTGTCGGCAGCATGGGTTACTGTGGAAATTCGGGTACATCGAGACGGCTGCCAGTTGTGCTTCTGGTTCGGCAGCAGAGGCGCTGCTCTTGCGGTGATTTGGAATGCAAGCCAGTGATCCAAACGCTATTTTCCAGGTGAAAAGAAAACTGATGGCGGTATTCTTGTGGACACAGAATTGTGTAAACTGTTTGCAGGTGTAAAAAGTTAGGACTTCGTTAAGCATGTTGCACGTACACTCCAAAAAAGGGAAAAGTAAAAAAGTAGACCTCCCACCACTTTCCTTTTCCAACAAATATAGTACTAAGCCGTGCCCCAGTGTCCTCCGGAGTGTGAGGATTTTTATGCGTCCCATAGTTTTGCCGCCAAAATTGAGAAATTTGGATTAAAATGGCACCAGACCTACTAAAAAAAGGGTCTAATTTTCTCATCAACATACTATCAGAACTACCAAAAAAAAGAAGCTAAACAACTGAGAAAATACATAAAGAATGTTCCAAATTATTTGACATATTTACACTTAGGATGACTGCACATAGCATGTGCTTCCAGATTATGTTCTTCACATCTCAGTATCTCACAACTCTTCTCTAGATTATGTTCTCACGTGAATAGAATAAACATTTTTGAAATATGGAAAAGACATAGTGGTAATAAGGTGTTGCACATGCAACATCTGATACAGTCTATATTGTTTTGACAAAAATCCCATGTTAGGCAAATATAGTGCTAAGTATTGAGTGGACATACAAAAATAGAGCTAACATATTGAGTGGACATACCTTAGGAGCCCCCTAAAGACGATGAAGCAGCGTGTTGTTGTTCTCTAGTCATTCCCTAACACAAGCAGCGCCTAAAAAACCATGTGGATGAAGGTTTCAGCTCAATTGCCATAAATAGAGGTAAAATCAATAGGATAGACAAAGAAAGTTCAATAAAAAAAATCAGAAAAGCAGTTCAATAAATTCAGAAAAGTAGTTCAATGATTTTAGAAAAGTACTTAAATGATTTCAGAAAAATAGTTCAGTATAAAGAACACTGTTAGGCTTCCATTCAAAGTACATATTTCAGAAAACCCACGATTGAAAAATGTGCTTCTCCTGCATTTAGGTATCGATAAACAATCTATGTATTATACATTCCCCTAGTGGATAGATTTCCTCATTGGCTCTCAAAACTCTCTATAGATATTATAGCATGAACAATGAAAAAATAAAAATATGCAGCAGGTGGCAACACAGGAAATGAACACCTAAACTTGCAGAATATCATCAGGTAGTAAATGAAGCTAGGCACCAATTCTAGCGCGCGGTACAATGTGTCTAAAAGAGGCTACGTGTGTGTGCTAATCAGGAAAAGCCTCCACCGACCAACGCCACCCTGATTAGCGGCAGCCATGCCCTCCCCCATGCACCAAAAAAACCATACCTGATTTGGTCATTTATGTAAATTCACAAGCATATGTTCCAGCCTCCAAATTGTTACTTCATCATTGTTCCGTGGCTACGTACAAGTTCCTTATTTAGGCAATTTAATATCAGTAGTTAAGCTATTTAATATCACTAGTTAACCAATTTAATATCTTTAGTTAGACAAGTTATTAGTAATCTGATCAGAGATTATAACAAAATAATAAGTCATTAAACAACCAAGCAAATGTTGTTATAGTTAATAACAGAACTACAGTAGTATCCCTTTAGTCTCTCTAGAGGTGCATAAAAGCACTTGTAGACTTGCATGCACACCCCTAAACATGCATATCCAGTAGCTATAATAATCTGATAAGCTAGGCTCCTGTAATTCCCAAAAAAAAGAGTATATACAAAACAAGCTAATTCTGATTTGTATGAAAGTCTGCAGGTGCTACCATTGCTGCAAACCAACAAAAATGGAAGGTTAGTCAGTTTAGATGTGCTGTGAAATGCATCTGATTTGGAGGTGCTACTCTACTGCACCAGATTCGCATGAAACTTCTACTCATGCTAGACTCAACATTTAGTCGTATAGAAAGCACCTACAGACTTGTTGCACACCCTAAAACATATCCAATAGATCTTAATGAACTACCTCCAAACAGTTTATGCATGTTTGATCAAATATTATGCAATGTGTCTGTCGGTGCTAGTTTTAGTCGGGGCTAACACCGGCTAGTAAATATGTGTTTTGCGGTTGAGGCTACGGATGGTGTGCAAAGAGGAACACAGGGATTATACTGGTTCAAACCAAGCAAGCCCTACGTCCAGTGGAGAGGAGAGTCGTGTTGCCTTGCACCGGAGTGCTTGTAGTAGGGGGTTACAAGCTAGGCGAGAGAGGGAAGTGCTCCCAGGTCTCTTTTGAGTGTCTAAGTGTATGCAAGTTGTTTGCTGTCGGTGTGTATGTGTGAGTGAGAACTTAAGACTTCCGGGGTCTGTCCTAAAGCTGGCCTCTGCTCTCTCTTTTATAGTCGCAAGGGAGAGGCAAGGGCAGCGTTTACAACGCTACGTATGTTACAGTGAGGAGTTGTTGTTCCTTATTTGACTATGGTCAGCTACGGTCTTTTCTCCGCGTCTCCGGGGTATGGCCATAGTAGTTCGCACGATCTTGGTGAGTTTCGAGGCAGCAACAGTCGTCGGATTACGGCATGTCGTCAGTTACAGTCTTTTCTCCGCGTCTCCGGGGTATGGCCGTAGTGGTTCGCACGATCTTGGTGAGTTTCAAGGCGGCAACAGTCGTCGGATTACGGCGTGCCGTAGGGTCACACCTGATGGCTGTCCTTCCGCACGATGTGACAAGAGGGTGAGTCGTCTCGGGGCGTTGTCTCCCGAGGCTCGGAACTCCTGAAGGCGTGATGGGATGGAGCAGGGTGATATCTCCCCTTGTCGTATTTTCGGCCTTTGAACAGTACTTCCCGAGGGTTAGGTGGGCCCGGATGGAAGGCGTGCTCGTCCTTTCGAGTGGACAGTGCAGTAGGCGCCTTTCCCGTTCTTGCGTAGCCCGTCGTCAGGCGCTCGGACTGTCGCAGTCGGAGGTGATAGACCCCGGCGAAAAATGGGGCGGCGCACCGTAGACCATACCGTGGAGAGGACGGCCGTAGTGGGCATATCAAATCCGCTGCCAAAGAAATCCTGACAGGTGGTATGGCCGTCAGGGGCGTGCGAAGCACAGTCACGTCGAGAATCTCGTCTGACGGGACAGTGCCTGTAAAGTGGTCAGGAAGATCTCTTGTGGTCCAAGATTGCTCTGCTGACATCACCGGTGCCTTGGATGCCTTTGTGAGATTGCGCTCGAGGGGGATGGAGAAGCTCGGGCGAATCGGAGAATGGGCGCGAGGGCGCCGCTCTCCCGAGCTCTCCCGGGGAGGCTCGGGCGAATCGGAGAATTGGCGCCGAGGGTGCCGCTCTCCCAAGGGTTGGCTGTCATTGGTGCAATGACGTCATGAGCCTCCGTAGACGCGGCCTTCGTGGGCTTCCACTGGCCTTACTTGGGCCAGGCCGTGTTGGGAATGATCGTTTTTACATTGAAGTTGGGTACCCCTAACTTTGGTACCCGACAGTGTCCTTTGAGAAGATGAAGGTTTATAATAACATATTATTCCTCTCCATGCACATGGTTACTCCTATTTGATAATAATAACATATTTATTTTGCTTTGCGTGCAAGGAATCATCATATAGGTGTGAAAATATAGATCTAAAATGAACTACCTCCAAACAGTTTATGCATGTTTGATCAAAAACATGAAGTACTTAGAAGTGGAAGACATAAAGTAAATAATTACCAGCAATTTATGTATTCTAAAAAGGCAATTTATGTATTCTAAAAAGGCAATTATGTATTCTAAAAAGGCAATTTATCCTATCTTACCCTAACATTCTATGCACAGAGAGAACCTAAAAAAAATCTTGCTGGTTCAACAGAACTAAGTTTAGAGGCATAGCATCAAAAATTGATAGTAACTAGCAAGTGACTCGATTAAGATAAGAGGCAACCGATAAATATAGTGGTATGATGAACTAATATAGTGGTATGATGAATAGAAAGGAAATGACAACCAACAAACCCATTTGTTTCTAGAAAAAAAAATAATACAAGACGCGAACACTCCATGTCAAAATGCTTCTAGTCACAAGTCATCAAAACAATATCAAATTGTGTGCGTGTCAGGTGCAGTTGTTTCCAGGCCTGCTGTTAATCATGGAAACAAATCATGTTATTCTTTCAATATCTTCCCCATCAGAGAAACTCAAAATCATACATTTTGACCCTTAAATTTTTATTCTTGTTAGTCACTATGTATGAATTTAAAGATAAAATGTTCCTACTACAAGAAATAGACACTGGACTAGAATCTGAAAACAAAGATATAGTGATTGAATATGCCCCTCAAATGCAGCTAACTTGAGTTAAGACATCTTGGTTGGCTTCATCATACGGAAAATTTGTTGTGGGTTGGTTTTCCTTTACGGATGTAAGATTGCAAAAGTCAATTGAGACAACAGCAAGCTGAGGAATTTGGAGGAGCTAGCTCAAATTGTAATTACCAGACCTGTCGTGAAAGGAAAGTAATTTCCACTTTTGTAGATGAATATTGGCCATCTCTGTTACTGTAGTACCATCCAGCGACAGGGTCATGGTAAAAAGCAGTACTGAAAATGATATTGTTATGGTGGGCGTCCAGTATCAACGGAGGCCACGCAAGGGCAGCTAGAGGGCAGCAGCCGTGGTACCCTTCTGGGATCACGTTGGAGGAAGCCTAGGACTCTTCTCGGAGTCCAAGTTAGATAGAATTGATTAGAGTTTGGTTAGGCTTGGTTTGTTAGGATATTTGGAAAGAGTTTGTTATTGATATGGTTAGTGGATTTGTAATACCTATATAAAGGTTAGCGTGAAGAAAGTGCCCAAGGCCAAGATACAATCCGCAGTGGACGCAGTCGCCAGACGAATGCCAGCTTGCCACGGTCCCCTCATGAACAGAAGCGGGGGGCTCATCTGGATCAAATCGGTGTTGTGCGCGATCCCGATCTACACCATCATTGCCGATGGCCTTCCACCATGGGTAATCGAAGAGATCAATGCCATCTGTCAGAGATTCCTGTGGACCGGCAAGGAGGGGAGTGTTCGGGGGAAGTGCATGGTTGCCTGGCCTACGGTCTGCCGCCCGACGGACCTGGGGAGCCTAGGCATTCCAGACCTCAAGCTCTCCTCCATCGCACTGCAATCGAGATGGCTTTGGCTACAACAGGACGACGAGAGCCGGGCCTGGACCGCTGACAGGAGGCACCGCCATGGGCTCGATGCGCGCGACGAGTGCTACCTATACGACCAAGACCCGGAGACCATCGACCACATCATCACCACCTGCTCCTTCTCCAGACATATCTGGTGGACCATTCTCGCGGTGCTGGGGGGGTGATGCCTCACAGGTGGGCAGGGGCTCCATCATCACCTAGTGGGAGCAGTGGCGACAGAGCTGGCATGAAGTGAAGAGGAAGGGCGCGGACACCCTCTTCACGCTGGTGGCATGGGAGCTATGGAAAGAAAGGAACGCAAGATTCTTCCGGAACGAAGCGGCCACTAGCGCGCAACTCCTCACCAAGATCAAGCAGATTGCCGAGCTTTGGATAGAGGCGGGGGCGCGCCATCTAGGAGATTTAGTCCTCGAGTAATCGCCTAATGTAAACCGAGAGGGGAGGTAGTGCTTATTGTAATTCTCATCCTCCCAAACGTGCCGTGCGCGGTGTAAAAAAACTTTTCTACTTAAATACAAAGATGCGCAAATCTTTTGCGTATTCGAGGAAAAAAAAACCTGAAACAAGCATGGTCTGAATGAAGTTATAAGGGCTGAACTGAATTGGTCATTTCGTTCCACCATTCAGAAGCCTACCTGAACGGAAGCAGCAAGTGGCACCTCAGTACACTTAACTAAGGCAGGTAGATAGATAACTAAGAGATAGACCAAAGGAACATAAGCTAGGTAGCTAACACAAATAGTCTAGTGAATGAAAACCAGGTACGCGAGGCTAACAGATAGACCCTACATTGCACTTATAACTTGGTGCCAAAACATCGTCTAATAAAATATGTGGCAAAGTTTTTGCCGTACTTTCTAAAAAAAAATAACTTGGTGCCAAACATATACTATTGCACTAGGTGCCAAACAGTGGATTTGGTTCAATCAGACCATATATTGCAGTAGATGCAAAACAGCCAATATTTGGTTCATTCAGGAGCTCACAGTTTGATCATTGTTTCGTGTTTAATTCAGCTTGTCTGCAGCCAGTTAATATGAGTTATGTTTTAGTAAAAAGCATGCATCTTTACTAGTGTGAAAACACAAAGTTGAAGCATACTCCGTATATGTTCATTGTGGTGAGCTGTGTAATGATGTGGACTAGCTTGCCCACCAGTGGTCTCAGGATCGATGCAAGTGCCGAAACATAGTTGTCCACATGCCCCACCAATATGTTATGGCATGGATGTCGAGGTGTGCGAGAAGGGAAGAATGACCAACTGGCGGGGAAGAAATATAGCAGCCAAGCAAGAGTTAATTTTCAGAGTGGCAGGGTCGAACGCCGAGCCGGACAAAAGCTAGAGAACTTCTCATTGAACGGACACACTTGTAGTGCTGCATGGTTGCGTTTTCCGTCGAGCAGCGAACCGTCCGGATGAATTATGGGTGTCGCAGGGGTTTTTTTCCAGAGGGTAACGAAGCATGCGTGAGTAGATGTGTATGGCATGCGTGAGTTGTGCTTAATTGGTAGGCTCTTCCTTCTCGTATGTGTTTAGAGAGCGCGCGTGTGTGTGGGATGGGGGGGGTGGGGATGGGCCGAACAACAGCCCACTACGGAAAAATAGTGAACCAAAGACCATTATACATGCGTATAATGGAACGTGGTGTGAAACTGGCTCAATATATAATAACATCTCACTACCCAGAAAATAGGAAGTGCTTTGTCGACGTTGATTCCCCCGGAAGCCGGAGGGCATTGGCCGGGGGTGATGAATCTACTCTTGTATCCCTTCCTCCTATAATAGAGTGCATTAAAAGCATTATAAAAAAAATTATACCAACAGGTTTCAAAAAACAAATTATACCAACATATAAGTGATTAAGACAAGAGATAGTTATGTACTCCTACTTAAATAGTACCACAAGTAATCCAGCTGATAGTAGCGTCTAATTATTAGGAAATGAAGTAGGGATACATGCCTTTTGTATTCTCTCTTAATTTATTCTATAAATAAAAAACATTAAAATACACTATATTATTACGTACATTACGAAAATAGCAGCTAGATGTCAATAACGAGGAGCAATATATATAAAGGCGTGCAATTAATATTTACTTCCTTTCAGGTTAACGAGTATAGTGAAAAATACACACGAGGAAATATAATGTCTTCCCGTGCGGTACTCCTGTGTCTCTATGTGCATATATATTACACACACGCCATTCAACACCTCAAGCGAATGATTGTGCAAGGTCGATCAGGTAGATCATTCAAAATCCAATATGAATACGAGGGACAGGTGCGGAGTCCTGATGATGCTTATGTTCCTCTCTGCATTCCACGCAGACTGTAAGCGTCTTGTTATCAACCAAATATTTGTCCTTAGTTAATTTTATATATTATATATACTACCTATGGAAAGTAGTATATTCCATATGTGTGCTAATATAATATATATATGGACACACAAACAAATTAAACAGGTCGTCCTCATAGCAGCTGGATGTCGTTGGAACCACAACCAGCAGGCGGGCATATAGCCTCCCAAGCACAGCACTGAATGAGGGCAAAGTGGTACGTACTCATATTTTGTCAGGAATTTTATTGTGACACTAAGCACAAGTGTTATTGCTGCACAAATAAGCTCAAACCAAAATGTTATGACACTTTGCGTGAGTGTCGGGACTCATGCCCTGTTTGTAATCCAACCTGCCCACCAGTCCAGGCACCGACTGCTTAAATTATATGGTTTTAAATAATGTATGTATTCAAGGTCGGTAATAAGAAGAGAGCTCGATCTAAACCTTCTGTATGTCACTTTTCTCTGGAATCTTCAAGGTGTCATAACATTCAGGGGGTGTTTGGTTCAGCTTCCAACCGGTTGTAGCTTCTGCAGAAGTCAAAAAGCTAACCAAAGGGGTTTCTCTAGACCAACAGCTTCTCCAAAAGCTATCTTTTGCCTAGTTCAATTTTCACAGCAGGGGGGAGCCTGCTTTCACCGACTGTAGCTTCCTCACTTTCATCAAAATTACCCGCAATGCCATCCATTATGAAGAAAACGGTTCGTTCTTTCTCCCGTCCGCTCCTCCCGTCGCTCCTTCCTCCGCAAGTCCGCATCGCGAGCACTGCCACCACCCCCGCCGTCGGCATTCTCCGGCCGAGCACTGTCCCAGCGGCCCCGCACGAGCTGGCAGCAGCCCCGCCCGAGGCCGGCGTGCCCCCGACGAGGTCTGCCGGATCCGATGGGTGCTGCTTCATCTCCAGCGGCGGGCGCTGCTCCCTGCTCCGGCAGATGCTCCATCCGCGGCGGGCCCCTGCTCCATCTGCACCGGATCCTGTGGGCGCGGACAGAGCCCCTTCCTCTCCAGCCGCTGTCGAGGCCCCCTCCTCTCCAGCCGTCGTTGAGGCCCCCTCCTCTCCGGCCGCCGGCGAGCCCCCTCCCTTGTGTGCGACCGCCGGCGAGTCCACTTCCCCTGTGTGCGGACGCCGGCGAGGACCCTCCCCTGTGTGCGTGCGTCCGCCGGTGAGCCCTCTCCCCTGTGTTCGCTCGGCCGCCGACGAGCCCTCTGTTCCCGCAAAGATGGTGAGCAAGGAAAAAGATGGATGCTTGGTCAATGATGTGTGGGGTCGACTTGTAAGTGAGAGAAGTATTTCCAAAAGCCACAGCTGCTCAACCAAACGAGCTTCTGCTTTTCCCACAGCCACTTTGTCACAGCTACTTTTGTAAAAGCCACGGCTCACAGCTAATTTCTTAAAATGTACAGCTCAACCAAACAGGGCCTCAATGCATTGGCGGAGTAAAGCCCGGCCCGCAATCTTCCTCTCCGACCCGGAGAGGAGACGCTCTGACCAGACGACCAGCTCCGCCGAATTATTATTTTGTGGGCCAAAAGGAACCTGTAGCAAGCCCATGTTTTCTCGTGCAGCGCATCCACTCGTCCTGTTGTCGAGACTTTGTGTTGTCGAGGCTTTGTTTTGTCTGTTCTGTCACATGGACGTGCAACAGGTCTCTTCTGGTCCGGCGAACAACCGAGTAGTACTATTCGTTTCTAGCATCTACGCACTGACACACGTTAGTTTTTTTTCCCTTTGTTTCTTCCTTTTTCTTCGTTTTCTTTCCTTCATGTTTTCTATTTATTTGTTAATTTTTTGAATCTATTTAGTGTTATTATCCATTTCTTATACTTTCAATTTTGCTAAATACTTGTTTTTTTATTTTTATTTTGGCCCGAGTATGAACATTTGGCGTGCTTTTCAAAGCTAGCATTGATATCGGAGAAACCAATAATACACGCTAGTTTTGGGGCTATATAGTTTTTTTATTTCTAAAATGTATGACAACAACATTTAGTAGTAGCTTTCCACCTTCTCTGGTCCAGGCCAAAATGTATTCCATTTCATTTGTTTTATTTATTTTTTCTTTTATTTTTTATTTTTTGGTGGTCTTTTAATATTTTTATTTTATTTTTCTATTTTTCATATTATATTTTATTTTCTTCTATTTATAATTTCATGTTTCTTTTTCACGTTAATACATGTGGCGTTTTTAGAATGTATTTAGTAGTGTTGTTCACATACTATATATATATATATATAATGTTTTATAATATATTTTAGTGTTGTTTTATGGTCTATCTAGAGATGTTCTATGGCGTATTTGAGAATATTCACTTATTATAATTGGAATACTTACTATAATTGGAATGCTTTATGGTGTATCTAGAGATGTTTACTTAGTATGTATGGGATGTTCTATGTTGTATTTAGGAATGTTCACTTACTATGATTGTAATGTTCACTTAGTATGTATGGGATGTTCTATGGTGTATCTAGACATTGGACATGATCTGAGCTCGTACAGATGCGCATGTATGCATCTACGTGTGCTACTTTTATGATAGACAAGAGAAGCAAGCTAATGATTATATTGGCTTTGGATACGTGTGTGTGCACACACACATGTTGGGCTAAGCTGAGGACGTATATACCGTATCCTCAAGATCAGTAACCCAACTGACGGCCAGCATATGCCTGGCGTCCATGAATCTAGAAGGAATGCCTCAACATAGACTTTCTATAAGTAAGAACGGCGCTCGCCGCTCCAAAATACGTACAAATGAGCCGGCATGCACCTTCAGGCTGCCTGCACTTCAGTTCGATAAAAAATTGTTGAAATATAAGAATCAGCACTTCCATCCCATGAGACCTGCGATCTTCCCTTGACCGTTTTCACCATATATGGATTGAAAGGCAGAGCAAAATGATTTTGTGACCAACAGTTGTCTGAAACAATAAAAAAAATGTATAAGGTCAATATATATTTAATTTTTCTCAGCCCAAAAGATAATTGATTATTCGAGTTCCTCATTCGGTAGATAATATCTAAGAGCCTGAGTTGGTGAAAGGTACGTCTTTCACCAATCCAGGAAAAGAAAAGCAATTGGTAAGTATTAGAGACAACACCCCCCCCCCCCCCCCCCCCCCCCCCCACCCAAAAAAAAAAAAAAAAAAACCTGCACTTCATGTCTGAATCTGTTTGCCCATAAACTTGTGGCGCTGCTCTGTTTGCAAATTAAAGACAAAAAATAGTTCTGGGATATGCTAATTTCTTTGAAGATCATATGTTGAAAATAAAGTCCAGGTCATACATGTATGCAAACAAACTAAAGAAAGTGTATGCCTATTGACTACACAGTCAAAAATTGATCAAATCAAATTATTCTGCAACCAACTCATATATCATTCTGCAATTACAAGCATTGCTGTTATGGAATTGTTCACTTCAAACAACCTTGTACCCAAGATATGTCTTTTGTCTGAATTTTTTTTCTCTAGAAAATAGCTGCTAAGTGTATAGCTTAAACACATGACCATTAAATTTCATTTTCTAAACATCGTTTTAATTTCATATACCGATTACTCAACAAGTCAGAACAAGGACTTGGTAAATGTGTAAGAGAAGAAAGGGGTTTTCAAATTCTAATTGATGGAGATGTGAGGTTCAGATCACAAGTGTTCAGAAAATATTTTTCTCAGAACAGGACTTCCGACTCCATTCATGGATGGCTAGGCGACCAAACACGTAACAGTATTAGTTCAAAGCTGAATGTCAAATCAGCAATCAACATTCTTAATTTCTTATTCCAAGATTTCTATGTGATCACACGGAGTAGCATGTGGCTGCAGGCTCTGTACAGAACTTGCCTTGTCTTCTCTGACGGCTGCAGGCTCTTACTGGAAGAAGATGCAAGAAGGCACCGGAGGCAAATTGTTTCCTCAGTAATCAACTGCCTTGTATCATCGATTAATCGCAAAACAAGTTAACAGAGGGTAATAAAATACTCCTAGATCATAAACACACATCCCTAACAGAACTTGTCATAGAAGAGCAAGCATACCTGGCAATTTAGGGGCAACGAATAAGTGGTGTGCGGCCCGCAACGCAAGTGACCCAGAGCGCGGCTTGGGCGGAGGCGTCGAACGCGATCTGCTTGGGCGGGGCGCGGGGCACGATCTTGCTTGAGCGGGGACGGCAACTGCGATCTGCTTGGGCGCAGGAGCGCCGGATGCCGGACCGCGATCTGCTAGAGCGGGGCGCCGGCTGCACCACAGAACGCCGCAGCGAAGGCCTGGGGTGCTGGAGGCCGAGGTGAAGAGGAGGCCGCGGCGGTGCTGCCGCGAGGAAGAGGGCGTGCCTCGACCGTCGGGCGTAGTGAGGGCGAGGGCGGCGGAGGAAGAGGATGTCGAGGCGGCGGCGCTGCTGCGAGGAGGAGCGCGTGCAGCGAGGCGTCGGGCGTAGTGGGGGAAGCGTGGGCACAGCGGCGTTGGGCGAGTGCGGCGGAGGAAGCCATGAGTTGAGGCGGGATCTCACGAGGTGAGTGACGCACGGGCGGGTGAGGCACCGAGGCACGAGGTGCTGACGTTTTTTTTTTTCTTTTTTTTTTTCTGTTTGTTCCTGGATTCGATCCCTGACGGCGGGAGCGCGTCCCTAGGGGCCGATCGCACCTAGGTGGTGGCAGATAAAAATCGCATCAAAAACTTATCTCTTTTTTAGTTTTATTATTCGTTGTAGTAGGTAGCGTGTTCATACGTTGTTATGGGATAACTAAGTTATTGTACGTAATAAAATCATGGATCGCAAGATAAGATAACAATAGCATAAAATTAAATTCCAATGTTATAGTGACATTCAATCTAAAACACAAAGTTTGTGAAATTAACACCATCACACGGAGAGTGATTCCTTTTTTTTTTTTGCAAAAAACAAACAATTTTCCTCACAAGTAGAAAAACATTTGCATCTAGACTGAAGGCTTCATTCCTACAAGGAATTTCTCCACAATTATCTTTTTTTTATGCACAGCAGTTTCTACAAAAGAAATGTAGATGTCCAACATATCCAAAGCTAGCAGATAAAATGAATTTCCAAGCAATTAGAATTCACATTCACAGGAAAAAAAAACCTACAACTTTGATGGAGTGACATCCAGCTACCTTGGCAGATGATATGCAGATTACAAATGTGATTACATATTGACCATGCTCACAGGGGCATTCTAGCAAGCATCATGGTATGTAAGGCTATCTCCAACAATTGGAGCCCAAATCGGCGATGCATTCAGGCATTTGGGAAGGGTCATGGACCCAAACACGCGCTTCTCCAACAGCACGACGCAAACACCGCTGCTCGTCCCGAGGTTCCCACGCCACCTGCTCCTCGCCGGCGCCGCTTGCTCGTCCTCGCCGCGGCCCGTCGTCACCGCGCCACCAGCTCCTTGGCCTTGATAGCAGCGGCATGACGACCGCGCAGCGCAGGTAGAGCAGCATGACGACCTGCCTCCGCAGCTCGGCCTTGTCCAGCTCCTTCCCCCACACCCCGCACGCGCGCACCGACTCCCAGATCGACACCCGCGCCGACGGTGCCGTCGAGGGGGCCCTCCGCACGGCGGCGGCGGCCGGCGCCTCCCCCGCCCGCTGCATGGCTACCATTTGCTGCCTCCGGGACTAAGCTCTGCAGAGCTCCGAATTTTTTTTTCTTCTCTTCTCTCCCTCATGCTTGCTTGGTCTGCTTCTCTGGTTGCTGCTGGTGCGCGAGCTGATGGACGGATTTGGGGAAAGAGATGGAAATTGCTGTGGATAGCGGCGAGGCAGAGGTAGTATAACAGAAGGGTAATAAAAGACGGTAGCTTTGACTGGTGCCGATGCCTGCCTCCTGCCGCTCTCGCCAAATCCGCCCGCCGGCGCTCCGTCAATGGTGCCACCGCGGCCGAGCGCCCCGGGATCTCTTCGGCGACGAGGTAGAGGTCCGGTTCGCCACGCTCCGCCCGCGCCATCGTCGTCAGCAGCACCGGCCTAGGAGCGCTGCCTCCGCCGGCTTCTTCGCGAGCTCCGACGACCGAGCGCCACCGCCCGCCTCGCCATCGTCGTCAGCAGCTCCGGCCGCCTCTCCATCGTGCTGCGGCGGATCTAGCAGCGCCGCCCTCCCTCCCCTGCATGGCCTCCTTCCCTCCCTCGCTCCCTCCCATGGCGAGCTCGAGCCGGCCAAGGTTCGCGCCGCCGCCGTGGCTCCTGCTGCGGCTCGTCCGCGCCGCCGCCGTGGCTGCTGCTGCGCTCGTGGTGGTGGGCCCTCGGTGGAGACGCACAGGACGCAGAAGGAGACCCACATCTGCGTCGTGCGCCTGCTCGGACCCAGAATGGGTTTCGTGTTTGCCTCGCCCGCTGGAGACTGATTTCCTCACCTAAAACACTATGCACAGCTCATTTTGGGATTTGGGTCACCTAACTAGGTAACCTGTTGGAGTTAGTCTAACAGTCTCGTTCACATCTAGCTGCACTACAAAAGTTCATGCCAAATAAATATTGCAATTAAGCAAGGGCAGGAATGTCGATGAGCTGAGAAATTCTTACGTCTGGTCCAAGTTTCTCATCGTGGCAGAAGAAAGCAGACGGCGGCACTTGCTGCTTGAGACGGTACTCAAGGAGACTCCTCTCGTTCCTCTCATGGATGAGCTGAAATATAGGCAGACCATCTCCTCCACCTAGCTTCACCACGGCGGTCTTGAGGATGCAGATGTACGGCAGCAAACTTTACACCAGGTTCTCAAATATAACTTGCAGATAAATTAGTTTGTACCAAATCTAAATTATGTGCCTACAGCTACGGGAGAAATTAGTTGTGTATTCAGTATAAGAAAAAGGTGTCATCACAAGGTGCTGTAGGAATTATACAGAATATATTTTTATGCATCAGATCACAACACTTTACACCAGACTATCTCAATGCTCAAAAATCCATATCTAATAATGAGCACTACATAAATAAGGTATGATATAGAAAACAACCTAAGCATTAAATCCACCAAATTACACATTAAAGTGATTGATAAGACACGATAAATTGATTGATTAGCTTTTCATCATAATTATAACCCGCAGAACCTGCAGAAGTATATGGAACAAATGAGAAATATACTTATACTCTATTCAGGAGAGGAAAAATATTAGGTTCTAGATGCCACTGTTCAGTATGTAATATAAAAAAATTCTGACTAAGAAATCAATTTATGATGGCTACTCAGTTTACCGCACATCAAAGTGGAAAGAAGCATCAAGAGTATCTGATATAAAGGGAACACTGGAAGAAGGAAACATCAATGTAAGTGAGAAGAAGAAACAAATCATTGACTGTTCAGCATGTAATGTTGACATTTACTGATTGCATTTCCACATTAATGTGCATATTCAATTACTTAACCTATTCATGAAGGAAGGTAGCACCACCACACGTCACATCCTTATTTCCATTCCAAGGAAGGTTTAGATTTATGCCTAAAACCCAAACAAAGTATGAGGTGCAGATGTATGCCTAAACTCAAAACCAATCTAGCATGCCAAAAGTGCATGAGACGAACAACTGCTAATGGGCCAGGTATCTAATTTAGCAAGAAGGAACATACCTAATGAAACTGACAAAGAAAGGACAAGAGCTGTGTAGGCAACCACGTAAAAAACATATTGCCTTCCCTTGTCAGCACAAGATACTCATTGAGAAATAATAAACTATGCTTATGAATGTACAGATCAGGTTGTTTTCTAGAACTGAAAACAAGGAACTGCTAAATGCTAGGAAAATGATAATACTTGAAAATTGCTTGAACATGCTAGTGCAACCCATTTCTATCCTGCATGGGCATACGAATTAAGGAAGGAGGAAAAATGTAAGTATTGGCATACATGCCTACTTTATTAACCTTCAGCATATTACATCCCTGGCAGATATGACCCATGCCATAGCTTGCCAGGAAGCATTGACCTGCATTGAATAGGGCCAATTTCGGTTTTCTAAAAAATAGCAATGGCTGTACCTGCAAATTCATGCTTGAATACACTGCTTGTGCAATCTCACAAACGTGCTGATGAGCGTTCAAACTTAGACAAGGCCTACCAGAAAGCGCTATCTCACAAAAGTATTAGCTTTGTTCACATATAGTTTATCTGGAAATCAGAAAACAGTTCTCCAAAAGCCTGACCAGTTATTACTGTTTCTATTGTAGGTGGTTACTTAATCCAAACATGCATTCAGTATTTATCTCGCACTCGCTGTCCGCCACATAATTCCAAGGAACAGAAAGCATAAAAAAGCATAAAGCAGTTCAAGCCTGACAATACAGAAATATCATAGAGGGGAAGAAGCGGGAACTTACACTCGGCAATGCACTGCATCCAAAGTGGCGCACCGGAGAAGCAAGCAGAAAAATATTCCTTAGCTATCATGAAATAAAAAATAACCTTAAGAATAGCTGCATTAGAATTCCTTTTTCATAGCAACTGCATTAGAAAATCCATCTTGAGACATTAGATTTACTGTCAGGAATCAAGAAAACAAAGTAATCAACTTGCTGTTTGATATGCCTAAATCCAGGGAATGGCCTACCATGATAGCAGCAAAATGGTAACATTAGACCTTCCAGGGACATCAACCATACCTGCAAGAAGTCAGCAATTCATCACCAAAGCAAGGATATTCATCACCAAACAAAGGAAACACATAGGATAGAATCCTGTGAGACACAGATCAGAGACAAACCCAACCATTTCCCTTACTTATCTGAACAATCCAATGCCAGATACATATCAAGCCACTGCTATTTTCTTCCAATTCACCTGTCATGTCTGCTTGTTCACAGAGGTGGAAACTTCATAAAAGATTACTGAAATTCAATTAAAATTCTCTCTTTGTAGTAAGAAGTCAATTATGACACTCAAGATTATGATGTAGTAGTACATACTACCACCTTATTAATTCTAGAGCTCCGAGAAATGATGTGGTAAGATACTGGTGAAATAAATTAGCTGTAAAGTGTTGCCGTCCACTCTCTGAACATCCTTCAACAACGCTTCCGTCCACTGTCTTCTGCCCGCAGCCGCATCCCTGCGCCGGTCGCGGTCGCCTTCACACTCGCAAACTCTTAACTACTCATTAGTTTCCAAGGCACGCCAATTAGTCTGTTCAAGGAGAAAATATTTTCATATATTAACAAAACATTGGAGTTGTACTATTGCTGAGCAAGTCATAAATGGATTAGTCTTTTCAAGGAGAGAATATTTAACTGGTAACCTGCCCAATTTGCTGCATGAAGTCCACAATGACAGGACGAGTACCAATGCCAGCAGACCAAACAGCCATTCCATAAGGCACTGATACCTCCTCACCAACTGATTTGCTCTTCATTGTAATTGAATCATCAGACACATTTATCAGTTTGAAGCCCGTGCACACTTCGATGCCATCCCTCTATTACGGATACACAACACCAAAAAAAATTAAAAATACCACAGAACAGCGGCGGGCGGTCCCAATCGAGGACATGGGTGTACGCCCTTTTTTTTTTTGCAAATAGGAAGTTATTAGGCTTGTATACACTTGTAATTTGATCATATCCGAATACAAATAGCAATATAGCTTAAGTTAGGGTTTGGAAGCCCGGTTTCGCATAGCAGGAACGGAGACCCGGTTTCGCACAGAAGGAACAGAAGATAAAGTGTGCGCATACCTGGTGATGGGCGTTCGTCTCTGGCGAAGATGAGTCCACACTCAGGCGGATGGTGATCCAATCATCGAGTACGTAGTGGGAGGTAGGGAGCCGGTTGCATCCACAACAGTAGTGATTGGGGGATGCGATTGCTGGTGGCCTCAAGTGAAGCCGTGGCCTGGGGCGGCCGGCCGTGGCTTGGGGCGTCGAGGTTGCGCGGCAGGCACGGCGCGACCACGGCGAGGTGATGGCGATGGCCCTCGCGACATGAGGAAGGAGATTGAGGCTGGACCGTTTCCTGAGACGGGGGATGGAGTCGCGGCTAGGTACGTAGTCGCAGCCTCGCAGGGAAGGATAGGATTGCGGAGGTGTCACCGAGGAGCTTCCTAAATTGACTCGAAGGTTTCCTTCTCGTACCACCGATGATTCCGGGCACGGCGCAACAAGAAGGAGGTGGAGGGCGCGGGGAAGGATCGCACGCGAGGCGGGCAGAAGCGGACAAAACAGATATCGCAAAAAAACTATCTTGTCTTTAGTTTTATTATTACCAGGATAGCGTGACCATACGTTACTACGGAATAGCTAATATTTTGTGCTAAAAATATATGGATCACATGATATGATAATAATAATGTAAAAATTAAATACCAATATTAAAGTGATATTTAATTCAAAAATACAGAGTCTGTAAAATTAACATAGTTACAGAGAAACACGACGTCACGGACTCTCAAACTATACTATATAGACCTTTTACTATATAGACCTTTTCATAATGCGGTTAAGATAATGTTTTATACCAGCATGAAGACATCTCTAATATCTATTTATTTTAGTGCACCAATAAATCTACGAATACGTTCCGCTATATTATTTCTATACCATCATGTACACATGTTCAAGTATGTACACGTAAATATTAGTACCTATTATATGGATAATACTGCATGTCTTAAAAAATCTCATAAAAAATATCTCACAAAATCGTAAAACAAAGTATGTCCACATCGACATCGTCGGCTTCGGGTGCATTGGATGAGAAAGCTTCGAGTCATCATGCCTGGCCACAGGGAAGGACACCAGGGACGCTAGTACATTCTTAGAGCTATTCGGCTGATGGATTCTACAACTAATAAGCCGACTAATACTGATTTCACATATACATCCATGCGTCAGTCTCAGCGTACAACAATAAAGTAATAAAATACTACTCACAAAATAGATCGTGAGGTCCAAAGTCACAGCTGAGCATGTCAAGTACATTGCCATATAGTCTCTGGCATACTATTAATAACAATCTGAGCTGTATCCCAAGTCGCCAATTGGAATCTCATTGAACCAAATGGTTTAAAGTTGCATCTCATAAAAAAAAGGCCGTTTGGGCTTGTTAAACACTCTATTATGGAACAATCTGAGACAAGTATGATCACACATTAAATCATGGCAATTCCAGGTTAAAAACCTTGACGTCGAGCTACCAGCACGACACACGTCTTCCCCATTCCTATGACCCAAGGCCTCAGCTGATACTCCCTAAATTGCTACTCTATGATGCATTGAACAACCAGGCCTGGATCCTAGGCACTTTTGTCTGATAAGCACCCTCATAATGTCGATCAGATAGGGGCGTACCTTCCAGGATCTTTCTCGTCGGGGAAGTAGGGTAGGCCCCTTATGCATGTATGGGACATGAGCGACGTCGAAGATGTTGTCTACCTCAACATCGCACCTGCAGTGCAGTGCAATTGTGAAATGGTGAAGACTGAATCGTAGCCTTGCATGCATGTCAGCTCTCGCCCTCCTGCATGTGTAGACCAGGCGTCTACCTCTGAAGAAGGCTCCTGCGCCAAAGCCTGAGACACAAGTCGGCCTAAGAGGCTACGCAAGCCTAGCTCCAAGGTGTGCGGCCCAGAATGGCAGAACTAATGTAATAGGTAGTATAAGTAGAGAGAAGTGAGGGATGAGAACTTATGATGTAAAAAACCCTAAAACAATACCAGTTTAATCGGCCATCGTGCCGTCGTTTCCCTGATTCACGTTCTTCTTACTATCTATCGTAGCCTGTACTTACATTTGGTATCAGATTCATTTCGTATCCTGGATCCTTCCGATCACCTCCACTACACTCGTTTCCAGTGTGCTAGAGGCATGATGGATCCGAACTTCCAGCTCCTCTTGGACGAGATCCAGGAGTCCAAGGAGGAGTTCGCTCGCCGTTTTGACGAGCACGACGGCGTCCGCTCCGAACAGGAGGAAGCCATTGCCAAGCGTCTGGACACTATCGAGTCTGCCTGCGCCGACACGGTGTCCACGCCGGGCCAGCGCGTCGCCGACTTGGAAGCCATCCGCGTCGACCACATCCTCGCCGAGCGGGAGGACCGCGTCGCCGCCCTGGAGGTTGCGGCCACGGACCTCGGTACCTGGCGCCCTGAGGTGGAAGCACTCGTCGACGACCTCAGGGTCGAGCTCAAGAAGCTGTCGACGGAGCGCGACCGCAAGATGTTCGACGCATCGCCTCACAAGGCTGCTCCTGCGTCTCCTTCATCGGCGTCCGCGCGCCCATCTGCCGAACCCAACGCCGACGGGCCCAGTGGGCACGGTGATGCATCTCTCCACCGGGATCATGGGTTTGGGCCTCCGCCGGCCTGGACCCATATCCCGGTCACGGGTAAGCCCCCTGATCCTCCTCAGTTTTCCCCCGCCTCCGCTTCCTCCTCGTCCTCCACCGATACACATTCCGGTCCGGCCTCCATTTCCTTCACCACACCGCATTCCACCACCATACCCTGAGCCTACCTCCCATCATAATTCCTCCCACTTACCCAAGATTCCCTTCCACAAATTCGACGGCGAGAACCCCCGTCTATGGCGATCTCGTTGTGAGAAGTATTTCACTATGCGCTCTGTCGATCCCTCCCTTTGGGTCGGAATTGCTTCCATGTATCTGGAGGGCCCGGCTGGTCTGTGGTACTAATCGGTCGAGAACACTCCCACTACGGCTTCCTGGCTGATCTTCTGCCAGGCACTTCACGCCCGCTTTGACCGCAACCACCACGAGACCGTTCTCCGCCAAATCTTCCACATCCACCAAACTTCCTCTGTCTCTGAGTACGCCGACCGATTTTCTGCCTTGTTTGATCAACTTAAGGCCTACAATCCTGCCACTGACCTGCTTTTCATCACGATGCGTTTTATTGATGGCCTTCGTGCCGATCTTAAGGCTATGATTCTTGTTTCCCGTCCTACCAAACCTGGATGCTGCCGTAGCTATGGCTCTTGTGCAGGAAGAAGTGGTGGGCGGACCATCTGTCAAGCAGTCCGCGCGTGGTGATTGGTCTTCTCCGAGCAAGTACACGACGCGGACGCCTCTGCCATTGCCGCCCCCGCCGGCACGGGCAGACAAGCCGGTGCTTCTTCAACCTCCTCCGGCTCACCCTGTGCCTCCTCCAACGGCTGCCGCCCTCGCTGCTCTCAAGGCGCACCGTTGAGCCCAAGGATTGTGCTACAAGTGCAATGCGAAGTGGAGTCGTGACCACCGATGCTCGCAGGACGTTCTGCTTGCTGTGGACGCTCTGTGGGAGACTCTGGACAATTCCGATAATGGGGTTGACTCTCCACCCGAGGACGCTGTGAAGGAGCATTTGCACTTGGCCATTTCCAAGTCTGCTACCTCTGGTATTCCTGCTGCTCGAACTATTGTCTTCCGGGGTATGGTTGACTCGGTTCCTGCAACAATCTTGGTCGATTCTGGCAGTTCCTCATCCTTTGTCAGTACTGCATTGGCGGCTCAATTGACCAACATTATGTCAGAACCACTCTCCAGTTCTGTGCAGATAGCCAGGGGCAGTTCCCTTCTCAGTCCTTGGGTGCTCCGGCAAGTGCAGTGGTCAGTTGATTCTTGTGAGTTTGTCTCAGACTTCCGAGTGTTACCGTTACAAGCATTCGATGTCATCGTGGGCATGGACTGGCTTGAGTCTTACAGTCCTATGGAGGTCCACTGGCGAAACAAATGGCTTGCTATTCCTTACAATGGGTCCATGTAAGTGCTTCAAGGAATGTTACCTGAAGCCCCTGAACAGATTCTGCTGACTCTACAACCCGTCCTAGATGATGGCGATCCCTCCTCGCCACCTCAGCTTCAGCTGCCTCTCGCTGTCCGTCAGCTCTTGGATGAGTTCGCGGATCTCTTCGAGCCACCTTCGTCGCTGCCGCCATCCAGAGCGTGCAATCATGAAATTCCTTTGGTTCCGGGTGCCCAACCGGTTTTCGTCAGACCCTACCGCTACCCTCCCAAGCTCAAGGATGAGATAGAGCGGCAAGTGCAAGACATGCTGTCCCAGGGTCTGATTCAACTGAGTTCCAGTCCATTCTCGTCGCCAGTCCTCCTTGTCAAGAAGAAGGACGGCTCCTACCGCTTTTGCGTCGATTTCCGCCATCTCAATGCCTTGACTTGGAAGTCCAAGCTCCCTATTCCGGTGTTCGATCAGCTAATGGACGAATTGGCTAATTCCAAGTGGTTTTCTACCCTGGACTTGCGTGCCGGCTTCCACCAAATACTGCTGCAGTCCGGTGAGGAGTTCAAGACAGCCTTCCAAACCCATCTTGGGCAATATGAATTCCGTGTGATGGCATTCGGGTTAACTGGCGCTCTGGGAACATTTCAGGCTGCTATGAATGGCACATTGGCACCAGGCCTGCGGCGCTTTGTACTGGTATTCTTCGATGACATACTAGTCTACAGTTCCACCTTTGAAGATCATGTGGCCCACCTTCGGCTGGTTTTTCAGTGGCTCCGACAAGATAGTTGGAAATTAAAGCTGTCCAAGTGTACATTCGCTAAACAGTCCATCTCCTATCTGGGTCATGTGGTTAGTGATCAAGATCTCGCTACAGATCCAGAGAAGGTTCGTGCAGTGCTGGATTGGCCCATGCCGGCGACAGTCCGCGACCTTCGCGGCTTCCTGGGGTTGGCTGGATATTATCGGAAGTTTGTCCGTCATTTCAGCATCATTGCGAAGCCACTGACTGACCTCTTGAAGAAAGATCGCTTGTTTATCTGGACCAAGGATCATGATACTGCTTTCTCCGTCTTGAAGCAGGCCTTGTGCTCTGCTCCCGTGCTGACTCTGCCTGACTTCACACAGCCGTTCCACATAGAAACCGACGCTTCAGGATCCAGGGTCGGTGCAGTTTTGCAGCAAAATGGCCACCCGATTGCCTTCATCAGTAAGTCGTTGAGTCCCAAGAACCAGGGTCTCACCGTGTATGAAAAAGAATATCTCGCTATTTTGATGGCAGTGGAGCAATGGCGGCATTACCTGTTACAGGCCGAGTTTTTCATCCATACTGATCATCGTAGTCTGATCCACCTCAATGAGCAGAGACTCCACACGGCCTGGCAGCAAAAGGTCTTTACTCGACTGTTGGGCCTTCAATACAAGATCCTCTACAAGAAGGGTGCTAATAATGGTGCGGCTGACGCATTGTCTCGGCGTGCTAATCTGCTACAGTGCCTTGCTATCTCCACGGTCGCCCCCTCTTGGCTAGCCGATGTGGTTTCTGGATACCAGGAAGACCCTGCAGCCCTTGAGTTGCTGGCGCGCCTGGCACTTCAACCATCTGGTTTACCTCCCTTCTCACTGATGCAGGGCGTCATCCGCCACAAAAACCGCGTCTGGCTTGGTTCTAATAAAAAGTTGCAACTCTAGATTATGACAGCTCTACATTCCAGCCCCTTGGGAGGCCACTCAGGAGCCCCGGTCACTTACAGCAAGATTAAGCAACTCTTTTATTGGCCTGGTATGAAATCTGATGTGTGGGCCTTTGTTCAGTCTTGCTCCGTATGTTTGCAGGCCAAACCAGACCGCGTGCGCTATCCTGGTCTTCTCCAGCCGCTGCCTGTTCCTTCCGCATCCTGGGAGATGATTACAATGGATTTCATCGAGGGATTGCCTCAGTCCGGCTCTTATAATGCTATCTTGGTCGTCGTTGACAAGTTCTCCAAGTTCTCCCATTTCCTAGCATTGCCCCACCCGTTCTCAGCTGCTTCTGTTGCCAAGCTTTTTATGGATCAAATTTACAGACTCCACGGACTTCCCAAGGTTATCATTTCCGATAGGGATCGTGTGTTCACCAGTCGCCTGTGGCAGCTCCTCTTCCAATCAGCTGGGTCCGAACTCCGTTTCAGCTCTTCCTACCACCCACAGACGGATGGTCAGACCGAGCGGGTCAACCAATGTGTGGAAACATTTCTCCGCTGTTTTGTGCACACCTGCCCAACACGCTGGAGCCAGTGGCTGTCCCTCGCCGAATTCTGGTACAATACTTCATCTCACTCTGCTTTGGGCCGCTCTCCCTTCGAGGTGCTCTATGGGTTTCCACCCCGGTTGCTTGCTGTTGATCTGGCTTCAGTGGCCCCGGTTCCTGATCTTCAACAATGGTTGTCCGACCGGGAGCTCATGCATCAGTTGATCAAGCAACACCTCAACCGCGCTCAGGTCCGCATGAAGCGCCAAGCTGATAAAGGTCGTTCTGAAAGGTCCTTCCAGATGGGCGATTTGGTGTTCTTAAAGCTGCAGCCATATGTTCAATCCTCATTGGTCAGACGTTCCAGTAACAAGCTCTCGTTCAAGTTTTTCGGGCCCTTCCGCATCCTCCAAAAGATTGGCGCTGTCGCCTATAAGCTCCAGCTGCCAGCCAATTCTGCTATTCACCCGGTCTTCCATGTCTCACAGCTTCGCGCGTCTCCAGGAACTCAGCAGGTTTCATCCCTTCTTCCTTCTTCACTGAGTACTTTTCAGGTACTTCGCCGTATCTTGCAGCGGCGCTGGATGTCCGGTGATCACCCGGTCGAACAAGGCCTCATCCAATGGTCTGATTCGCCGCCAGAGCTCGCTACCTGGGAACCATTGATCTCCCTCCGCCAGCAGTTTCCTCGCGCACCTGCGTGGGGGCACGCAGGTTCTGAAGCCCGGGCGAATGTCAGCTCTCGCCCTCCTGCATGTGTAGACCAGGCGTCTACCTCTGAAGAAGGCTCCTGCGCCAAAGCCCGAGACACAAGTCGGCCCAAGAGGCTACGCAAGCCCAGCTCCAAGGTGTGTGGCCCAGAATGGCAGAACTAATGTAATAGGCAGTATAAGTAGAGAGAAGTGAGGGATGAGAACTTATGATGTAAAAAACCCTAAAACAATACCGTCGTTTCCCGATTCACGTTCTTCTTATTATCTATCGTAGCCTGTACTTACAATGCAGCTATTGCAATAAAAGAACGAAGCATCAGGTTGTCTACGGGACTCAGAACAAACAAAAAGGCTGAGCTTTTACCCCATGAAGACATCCCTAATGCCCAACATGGTGAAGTAGGACATTTCTTGCAGGCATGGGGAGATGTTCAGAGGAGTCCACTGGCTACACTGCTACAGCAGTCCTGAACCAAGAGTGCAGGTTGAGTGCAGGTTGGTGGTTTGCAGCAAGACACGTTGAATCGGGCAGGGATCTCACCAAGGTGCAGCAATGGGGGCGGCACTGGTCGATGGGAGCGACGTCCAGTAGATCCAATATTGTAGATATTTATGAATTCCAGTTTCTACAAATGCAGGATTGCATATCATTCATTACTGCGTTATTTGCAGAAAAGACAAATTGACACAGAGAAGTGAGATTGACCAGTGCCGCCAATATTAGCTTGTGTTTAGCACGCATCTGCAAACCATCCATACAATAAACACCAATGAACTTACATCTGAAATTAGAATAAACAAGAGGACCACTGTTCTGCAAGGCCAATAATATATGTAGTACTTCAGATCCCCAAGAACTGGATGTTGCTCAGTAGTACTATATCTATGCGCATAATGGATACACTACATGGTCGATGCCAATTAACTACTTAATCAACTTTGAAGAATCTGTGATTTATCAATTAACTAATTCATCAGAGTAGTAAGGGAAGGGGTGAAGCGAACTGTTGAGCAACAGCTTGAGGGCGTTGGACTGCGGCAGGCGGACAACAGCCCATCCGCTCTGGCACCGGATCTGCTCGACGGTTACTTCACCAGCAGCCAGCCCGGCGTTGAGCACGGTCGAGGCGTAGTGACCTAGATCCGGCCCTTGCGGGTCGCGAGCTGGGCGGCACACGCAGGGTAATGAGAGGAGGGGCCCTAGAGGAGGGAGAAAGGGCGTAGGGCATCATGGAAGGAGCACGACGGCGTCAAGGATAGACGCCGAGGAAGAAGACGCAACGTCGGGCGTGGGGCCACCACTTCCCCAGCACACCTCCGCGTGTGGCGGCGGCACCAACAGCTGCGTGCGGGCGTGGGCGTCGTCTGAGGGCGGCGGCGGCGCGCCCAGATGCGTGCAAGTGGGAGCGGCGGCGCCCAAAATGCTGGTGAGGGTGACGTTTGGGGCGGTGGCGATGCGCCAAGATGTAGTGCCTTCCGGGGCGCCGCGGCCCTGCGCCCGCCGCAAACGGCGGATGTCGAGCGGGAGGCCAATTTCGGCGCAGCAAAGGAAGGCGGCCTGGCGGGGGCGGAGAGGAAAGCAGTGCGGCGTTAGGGGAAGCATGATTTCTTTCCTTCTGTCGCAAGGACAGGGCGTAGGAGGGAGGGATGTGGGATCGCGAGGAGAGAGGGTCGCAGGCGGAGGCAGATGGAAAACCAAAGCAAAAGTCGCACGAAAAAATTGTCTCCTCTTTAGTTTTACTAGTTGTATAGATTAGTTAAGTTATTGCTAGATAGCGTACCCGTGCGTTGCTACGGGACAGTTAAACTTGTATATAAAAAACACATAAATCGTACAATAAAATAACAATACTATAAAATTATACCGACATTAACGTGATATTTTAATGTAAAATACAACAGTTGTGAAATTAACATAGTCATGGAGAACACGATGCAAGGTTACAATCTTTATGCATACACATTTTTATGATGTGGCTAACATAATGTTTTATATCAGAAAGAAATCTCCGATATCCATTTATTTCGTGTACCAATAAATCCATGAATCGGAATGCAGTTTTATTCAGTTCTGCGGCTATTCGTGTTTATAGAGTGTTTGGTAGAATCCAGTGTCTAGTAGAGTTAATATTGGAACACACATGGTAATAAACTTTAAGGGTCACGGATATAATAGAAAATAAATAAATAAGCATTTACATTTAATATATCATCAGCGTGCTTCATAAATTAATCCTTTTTTCTATATGAACCCGAATTTTTAACTAAACAACATGGACAAAACATACAACACTATAAAGTCCGTAGTCCATATCTACGTTTAGATCACCCAAGCAAAAACTCAGCAGCCCCCTTCTCATTTTCTATAGAAGACAGCTCTCTGTGCTTCGTTATCGTCTCCCCATCATTTAGTAGATTTGACACCAGAGCCTAGATTCAACAAATTATTAATTAATAGCTGCAGTTTTCAGTGCCCTAAGATCATGCAAGGGTGCTGCTGTGTTCTGATGCTTGATCCATATGAAAATATCAAAACATGTAACATATACAGGGTATTAATTTTTTTTCTAGTGACACTACACAGAGCAAGATAGGGAAGAGGGTCTTACTACTCTCAACTTGATACCAAGGGCGCCATTGATGAAGGCATTGCTAATGCTGGATTGGCCAAACCCAAAAGAAAGAGGCCTAAACACAAGTCATGTAACAACGAAATTAAACCCTGTAACAAGCAAATTAAACATCACAAGGAGGAGATCACAGCCTAAGACTATAGGGGCACCTGCTCCGCAGGGTGAAGAAGTGCCCTTGGATCACTGTGCTTGATGATACTCCAGATTTTTGGGCACCATTCTGAAGAGAAGAATAAGAAAATTTCAGCTCCCTTGAGCCTAAATGATGACATTTTATCAGCACTTGCACATAGTCAATCAACTATGCTGTAACTCATTTTCTTGGATGCTAGCCAATCAACTAATGGAGCTATGTCAGCCAATCAAGCATGTAGTATCTAGACATATTGTCAAACATAAGCTCCAATATTCAGTCAATTATAGTATGAAAAGTAGGTTGCGTGCTTCTAACATCTGAGAATGTCAGAACATGGTCTGCACAGTAGGGATGCACACTGCCTTTATAACTTACTAATATGCCAGCCACTTCTATTTACATTATCAGGAATTTTATAAAGCATAGCCATGGTCAAAGCTAACTTAAACAGGAGCATTTGGGAGCAATGTAGCTACACCACAATCAAAATCTTTGACGCATGTCTAAAAAGTTTCTCCAACCTTGATTTAGTGCTGCTGTAAGGACCGGATAGAGTAGAGGGGGGTGAATAGCCTATTAAAATTTCTACAAATCACTAGACCACAAGTTAGAATATAACAAGGCTATTGCAAAGCACTAGCTCTATACTACCCTACGCAAGCCACCTAGCACAATATACGACTACACAAGAATATGCACTCAACCGCAAGAAACCAACTCCTCCGAACCTAAGGAGATGGCACCAAGATAAATAGTAAGCGCAAGGAAGAGTGATCGAGGAAGGTTATACCGGGGGCTTGATGAAGTGAAGATCAACCACGTGTAGAGCCAATCAACAAGAGATAGACAATATTAAAACCAAGTGATCAATCACCAAAAGAAGCCGGAACACCAATCATCCACTCGATGGTGGAGAAGAGAATGAACACCCGATTTTTACCGAGGTTCACGTGATCGCCGTCACGCTACTCCTCGTTGTGGCACCGGTCTTCCTTGGTGAATTGCGAGCTAGGCTTCACACGCTAATCCCTCACCGGGAGCCGCTCACCAACACAAGAGAAGTGGCTATCAACCATGAGCAATCCACTAGAGTTGGTTTTGGCACTCCGCCGAGGATAACCACAAAATCTCTCACAATCAATCACTTCGGTGTGCGCTTGAACAATCACCAATCAACCTCAACACCGGAATCATCTCCAAGCCCCTAGGGACACGGCAATGCCCCAAGAGAATAAGAACTCGGCTTTGGCTTGCTCTCAAGTGCTCTAGAATGCAATTCACTAAGCAATGATGCACTTGAGGATCACTCAACTCACAAAGATGATCAAAGATGAAAAAATGAGTGAGTGAGAGGCCAGAGAGTGCTCACAAGAGTTAGGAAATGAATCAAATGTGCAAGAGTGTCACCAAGTGACCAGGGAGGGGTATAAATACCCCCAAGTGCACTCCTAGCCGTTACCCCTCAAAAACCAGCCGTTAAACAACTTTTCGGGGTGTCGGACGCTTACGTCAGACGCACCCCGTCAGACCAACGCCTCGGTCCGACGCTCGGATTGAAGACACGTGTCAGCACAGTTCAACCATAGCCGTATTGGATCTCAACGGCTAACTGTTCGCGCCTGAAATCCCATCGTCGGACGCTACAACCACTGGACCAATGTCCAGAGTCCGACGCAACAGAGGTTCGCCACTGAGCATCGTCGGACGCTACTCGAAGGAGGCGTCGGACCAAAACGTTACCGTTCGACGCACGGATTCTCGCCACGTGTCCCTTAGGATTTAACCTCAACCGCTGGTCGCCAACGGCTACTGCTCGCGCTAGTTTCCAAACCGTCGGACGCTGCCACTATAAGACCAAAGCATTTTGGCGTCCGACGTTTCCAGAGAGGATCCACCGTGATAAAAGCCGTCAGACGATAGTCCAAGGCTCAGCGTCGGACCAAAGAGAAGCGTCCGACGCTCTACAGATCGCCACGTGTCAACAACACCAGCTGCTCACCATCGTCGGACGGTTGAGGAGAAAGGTCCAATGCTCAGAAAATGAGCGTCCGACGCTCTCCAATGAAACAGAACAAGGGTCAGGCGTCGGACTGAACCAAATGGTCCGACGCTACCCCAACACCACAGTCCGACACTCTGAAAACTGCCCTTTTTAAGTCTTTTTCACACCCCTTGCTTCTATGTGCTAACACTCAAGGTTCTCAACACTTGTGCACAGTGTGTTAGCATTTTTAAAATATTTTTCAAGGGTTTCTAACTTGATCTCTAGGTTTTGTTAGATTCAATGCCATGAAATGCAACCTAGAGCACTTGAAGGTAATCCAACACTCGTTCTCCCCTTAATAGTCGGCTGTCTAACCTAAATGTGATCACACCCACTAAGTGTCTTGATCACCAAAAGAAAAGCCTATTTGGAGTTATACCTTTGCCTTCAAGCCTTTTCTTTTCACCTCTTTAAGTCCTTTTCTTTCACCTTGATCAACTTCACTTGATCCACCTTGCTTCTTGTTCCATGGATGAGTCATCTTGATCAACACCATCTCCTAGACTCCATATTCCATGGTTTGACTAACCTAAATCTTGCCACACTTAGCAACTTAGGTTAGTCCATAGGATATCATTAATTATCAAAACCAAACTAGGGCTTTCAATCTCCCTCTTTTTGGTAATTGATGACATCCGTACAAAGATAAGAGATAAAATTGTTTTTGAACTTGTGAGTTTGTCCAAACAAGATTATCATGTTTTGGGATGGATAAACAACACAAATTCAGTTTAGTGGCTATTTAGCTCCCCCTACATATGTGCATGAGTTTGGATTTTGAAGCTTGCACATATGTATTATTAGAGAGTAAATTTTTACCAATATGTGCTAGGATGGTTAGGATAAACCTTTGAAGCGTGATACCAATTGAAATTTTCATCGAAGTTGCAGAATCTCCATCCTTGGCACTTTGATAACTAGATGATCACAAAAACTTGAGCATACCGTGAGATCAACACAATAAGCAATGCTCAAATCGTAAAAGATCATCTAGCTACCATCTAAGCATGCTAGTTATCAAATCATCATTCAATTTTATACTAGCATACACCACTCAAGAACATGGCAATTGAAAATAAGTACATATGCAAATGCATCAAGAATATGTAAGTGCACATTCCAAATGCAACAACCAAGTTCATGAGTTCGCTCCCCTCAAGGTGAGCTTATCTTAAGTAAAGGTTTTGATTTAAATTTTTGATCCCTTTACTTTGGCCTATTGCTCTCCCATCATCGGCCTTAATGATGGTTCATTGCGAAGCTTAGTCAATTTTATCTTCTTCTCCCCATTTCTTATCTTTGTTTTTCTCCCCCTTGGCATCAAGTACCACAAAAGGGTCAAGTTAATGGAGAGAGAGATTTTCTTAGTCAAATTTGGTCCAATCTAGCAAATTTGCACATGTTACTTAGCTCGGTTTGAACCAAAGACAAGCTTCTTTATGCCACTAAGGGTTATCTTGCCTATGTTGAGTTAAGCACTTAGTTGCTCATTTAACTAGATTCAACACTAGGTTTGCATCCCCATGAACAAGTTATATGCCATCACTAGATCAAGCAACCAATCAAGCAATAGTGATGCCATATAGACTTCAAAACCATTTTGGCTTTTAATGAATGACTTAGAGAACAAAATCATGTCTATATGATCTAGCAAGTCCTAGCAAAGTATGAGTGCATATGCCAAACAATGATACCTTTGCCTTACTTGGAGGATAGACATGTCATAAGATATTCATGAAGTGCATCAACACATGTTGGAGTAATCAAGTATGTTCAACTTATTCCTTATCTTGCAAAATCTAACTTCATCAAGTGGCTTGATAAATATGTCGGCTAGTTGATCTTTGGTGCCCACATTTGTGATTGCAATATCTCCCTTTGCTTAGTGATCTCGTATGAAATGGTGCCTCACATCTATGTGCTTGGTTTTTGAATGTTGCACCGGATTGGTTGTGATCTTCACCGTACTTTCATTGTCACATAGCAATAGAACCTTGTTGAATTTCAATCCATAGTCCTTCAAGGTTTGCTTCATCCACAAGATTTGTGCACAACAACTTCCGCACTAATGTATTCGGACTTCGGCGGTAGAGAGTACAACACTATTTTGCTTCTTGGATGACAATGATACTAGTGACCTTCCCAAGAGTTGACAAGTACCGGAATTGCTTTTTCTATCAATTTTACAACTGGCATAGTCCACATCCGCATAACCAATCAAAGTGAAGTTTGATCCCTTGGGATACCACAATCTAATGTTAGGTGTGCTCTTCAAGTACCTCAATATTCTCTTTATAGGCTTCAAATGACTTTCTCTTGGAGAGCCTTGATATCTTGCACACATGCACACACTAAACATCACATCCGGCCTAAAAGCGGTCACATAGAGTAGACTACTAATCATAGACCGATATTGCTTTTGATTAACCAATTCACCTTCTTCATCCGGTTCCAAGCTTCCACTAGTGCCCATTGGAGTTGAGATTGCCTTAGCATTTTGCAATCCAAACTTCTTCACCATGTCCTTGATATACTTGCTTTGACTCACAAAAGTTCCATTCTTCAATTGTTTGATTTGGAGTCTAAGAAAGTAGCTAAGTTCACCAACCATGAACATTTCAAACTCTTTGGCCATCATTTCTCCAAATTCCTCACAAAATGCTTGACTTGTTGACCTAAAGATGATATCATCAACATAGATTTGCATGATAAACAAGTCATTACCAATCTTCTTAGTGAAGAGAGTGGTGTCAACCTTACCCATCTTGAACCCTTTAGAGGGTAGAAAATCCCTCAATCTCTCATACCATGCTCTTGGTGCTTGTTTCAAACCATATAGAGCCTTCTTGAGCTTGTACACATGGTCGGGTTTCTTGTCATCTTCAAAACCGGGAGGTTGCTCAACATACAATATCTCATTGATGTAGCCATTTAAGAATGCACTCTTGACAATCCATTTGATAGAGCTTAATATTATGAGCACATGCATAAGCCAATAGAATCCGGATTGCTTCCAATCTTGCCACGGGTGCATAGGTTTCTCCAAAGTCTAAACCTTCAATTTGAGTGTAACCTTGTGCAACCAATCTTACTTTGTTCCTCACAATAATCCCATCTTGATCTTACTTATTCCGGAAGACCCACTTGGTGCCAATCACATTGTACTTGCTTGGTCTTGGAACTAATTCCCATACTTGATTTCTCTCAAAGTTGTTTAGCTCTTCATGCATAGCATTTATCCAATCCTCATCTTTGAGTGCCTTCTCAATATTAGTAGGCTCCTCTTGTGAGACGAAAGAATAGTGCTCACAAAAAGATGCTACCATTGATCTTGTTTGCACACCTCTACTAATATCATCAACAATTTGAATCTAGAGGATAATCTCTTGCAATATGTGTAGATTGGAGCACATGACTTGAACTTGCATTTTGTACTTGGTCTTGATCTTGACTTTGATCTTGATCTTGGGCTTGAGAGTCACTTGAGATTGCTTGATTTGCATCATCTTCCACTTGCACAATAGGAGGGGTGACTTCATCATCATTTTCTTCAACTTGTCTTGGCCTAATATCACCAATGTCCATGTTCTTCATGGCATCAACTAATTGAGGTCCTCTCACATCATCAAGATTATCCTTCTCATCCTATGACCCATTAGTTTCATCAAACTCAACATCATAGACTTCTTCAACTATCTTATGTGCCAAGTTCCATACTCTATAGGCTTTGCTTGTAGTTGAGTATCCCAAGTAGGAACCCTTCATCACACTTCTTCTCAAACTTCCCCAAACGAGTGCCCTTCTTCAAAATATAGCATTTGCAATCAAACACTCTAAAGTATGCAATATTGGGCTTTCTTCCATTCAAGAGCTCATAGGATGTCTTCTTCAATATTGGATGACAATATAGACGGTTGCTAGAATAGCAAGCCGTGTTGATAGCTTCGGCCCAAAACTCATCACTAACATTGTATTCACTTAGCATTGTTGTTGCCATATCAATGAGAGTTCTATTCTTTCTTTCAACAAGCCCATTTGATTGTAGGAGTGTACTTGGCGGAGAATTGATGCTTGATATCCAAATCATCACATAGCTCATCAATTCTTGTGTTCTTGAACTCACTACCATTGTCACTTCTCACTTGTTTCAACCTTGTATCAAACTCATTTTGGCTTCTCTTGATGAAAGATTTGAAGATTTCATACACTTCACTTTTGTCAACTACAAAGAATACCCAAGTGTATCTAGAGAAGTCATCAACTATCACAAAGCCATACTTTCTTCCTCCAATGCTTGCATAAGTGGTTGGCCCAAACAAATCCATATGCAATAGCTCAAGTGGACTAGATGTACTCATCATGCCTTTCTTAGGATGTGTATTCCCAACTTGCTTTCCAAATTGACAAGAACTACACAACCTATCCTTCTCAAAGTGTACATCTTCCAAGCCTCTAACCATGTCATGCTTGACCAATCTTTCAAGTTGCTTCATGCCAACATGTCCAAGCCTTCTATGCCTATTACCAACCAAGACTAGACTTACAGATCAAACAAGATGAGAGTTTTGCTTCACTATCATTAAAATCCACCAAGTATAAGTTCCCATATCTAAATCCCTTGAAAATCAAGTTAGAACCATCCACAATCACAATCTCAACATCATCAATACCAAAGGTGCACTTAAAACCAAGATCATAAAGTTGTGCAACCGATAATAGGTTGAAATTGAGAGATTCAGCTAGCAATACATTGGATATACTCATATCATTTGAGATAGCAATCTTACCTAAGCCTTTCACCTTGCCTTTGCCATTGTCAACAAATGTGATAGAATCATTGCCACTTGTGTTGATAGAATTGAATAGGGATGAAAATGGTACGGATATTTATTCGACCGTCCGTTCGACCGAATCCGTTTAGAGGTGTTCAGATCTGTTCGTATCCGAGTCCGGATATTCAATATTCGATACCGTATCCGTATCCGAATACTCAAATCATATATTTATGTGTCGACGTCCAATCGTATCCTATCCGGCATGACTGACACTATCCGTATTCGAATCCAAATCCGACCAGAAATATGAAAACAAATATGATATCAGTGATATCCGTCCGTATCCGATCCGTTTTCATCCCTAGAATTGAACATACTAGACTCTTCGATCATATGTTGAGTGCATCCACTATCAAGCACCCAGTGTCTTCCTTCCGGCTTTGTAATTGACCTACAAAGAGTAAATCAATTGGTTTTAGGTACCCAAGCATTCTTAGGTCATTGGATGTTAATGACCAAAGACTTAGGAACCCAAATGGATCTTCTCCTTGGGTTACCACTAGGTGTACCAATGTATTTGGATTTGACACCCTTCACTTCCTTGGTGAGCATGTAACAAGAATCAAGGCGAATTGAAGTCAGCACTAGCAAATTTGACTTGCTTGATCTTGTTGGCCATGCAATATTGCTCATTGTGCCCTACTTGCTTGCATCTTTGGCAATACCGACCATTGCTCCTCACAAAGTTAGCTTTGGGAGTCACAAAAGCGGCATTACCTTTCTTGGGGATATAGCCTAGTCTCTCTTTAGAGTGACTAAATCTTTAGCTACCCAAACATCTTAGCAAGCGGGCATCCCCACCATAGGCATTTCCTAAGGCACGGGTGAGCTTGTTAACCTCCTTCTTGAGGTTTTTATTTTCTACCACAAGTGAGGACTTAGAGTCATCAACTTTAGGTAAAATAGGAGTGGTAGAGCTGCAAAAGGGGTTAGTGACAACAATAATAGTAGAAGGAATTGACTTGTCACTAAAGATGTCACATGATGAACCCATGTCACATGTCTTGATGGATGCCTTCTTCTCATTTTTTGCCACTAGAGAGGAATGAGCTTTCTCTAGTTTGGAGTGAGCCACCTTGAGGTTCTCATGGGCTTTCATTAGCCTCTCATGAGACTTCAAGAGCTCATCAAAGGATTGCTCAATGGCTATCTTGCCTTTACGCAATTCTTTGCACTCCTTTCTCTTGGCTTCAATGTAAGTATTGGCCGTCATCAAACATGGACATAAGCCTCATCACATGAGAGCTCCTCCTCATCACTCTCATCATCGGATTGTATGTTAGATGGCTTGGCCATCAAACATGTGGATGGAGTGTCGAAAAGAGATAGCTTGTTGTTGAGAGCAATGCTTGTCATAGCATTCTTCTTGATGGTCTTGCTCTCATCATCACTATCATCATCATCGGTAGAGGCATCACTATCATCCCAAGTGACACAATATGATTGGCCCTTCTTCTTCTTCTTGAGTGTCACATTCTTGTTCTTCTTTTCCTTCTTGTCCTTCTTCTTGCTCTTCTTCTCATCATCGCTTTCATTGTCATTGTCACTATTGTGAGGACAATCAGCAATGAAGTGATCCAAGCTCTTGCACTTAAAGTATCTTCCTTGGCTCTTACTTGTTCTTGGAGATGAACTTCTTCTTGCCTTGACCATAACCCTTCCTCTTCATGAAACAGCCAAACTTGTGTATAAGAAGAGCCATAGCCTCATCATCTTCATCATCACTAGAAGTAGATTCTTCATCAAGCTCAATCACTTTGGCCTTGCCCTTGCACTTAGATGATGATGTAGCCTTGAGAGCTACACTCTTCTTCTTCTCCTCCTCAACCACTTCCTCATTGTTCATGTCTTGAGTGATGATTTTACCGAGGATTTGGTTGGGCTTCTTCTTGATCAAGTCTTCTCTTACAAGCAAGGTCTTAATGATAGCAAATCTTGCGGGCAAGCACCTCAAGAACTTGTGAGAGAAGTCCTTGTCTTTGATGTCCTCACCCAAGCTCTTCAAGTCATTCACTGTTACTTGTAGCCGGTTGAACATCTCCAGCACACTCTCATTTTCTTCCATCTTGAAGGTGCCAAACTTCTCTCTCAACATGTACACCTTGGCATTCTTGACCTCTTGTGTGCCTTCATAGGTCTGCTCCAACCGCTTCCAAATGTCATGAGCCAAATCAAGATCCTTGATTTGCTCAAATACATGAGACTCAAGTACGGTGTAGAGTGCATTGATTGCATGAGCATTGCACTCCATCATCTTCTTGTCGGCATCGTTGGGAGCTTGTGGACTCTCATATTCAATCTTTGTCTCCGTTGCCTTCCATACATCAATATGCATGGTCATGAAGTGTACTATCATCTTCCTCTTCCAATGATCATAGCTTGTGCCATCAAACTTTGGCGGCTTTCCCAACACATTGATTTGAGCCATTCTTGCACCACAAGAATGTTAAGCCTCAAACGGTGGTGACCTCGGCTCCGATACCACTTGTAAGAACCGGATAGGCTAGAGGGGAGTGAATAGCCTATTAAAATTTCTATAAATCACTAGACCACAAGTTAGAATATAACAAGGCTATTGCAAAGCACTAGCTTTATACTACCCTATGCAAGCAACCTAGCACAATATACTACTACACAAGAATATGCACTCAACCGCAAGAAAAAAACTCCTCCGAACCTAAGGAGATGGCACCTAGATAAATAGTAAGCGCAAGGAAGAGTGATCGAGGAAGGTTATACCAGGGGCTTGATGAAGTGAAGATCAACCACGTGTAGAGCCAATCACCAAGAGATAGACAATATTAAAACCAAGTGATCAATCACCAAAAGAAACCGGAAGACCAATCATCCACTCGATGGTGGAGAAGAGAATGAACACCCGATTTTTACCGAGGTTCACGTGATCGCCGTCACGCTACTCCTCGTTGTGGCACCGGTCTTCCTTCGTGGATTGCGTGGTAGGCTTCACATGCCAATCCCTCACCGGGAGCCGCTCACCAACACAAGAGAAGTGGCTATCAACCATGAGCAATCCACTAGAGTTGGTTTTGGCACTCTGCCGAGGATAACCACAAAATCTCTCACAATCAATCACTTCGGTGTGCACTTGAACAATCACCAATCAACCTCAACACCGGAATCACCTCCAAGCCGCTAGGGACACGGCAATGCCCCAAGAGAATAAGAACTCAGCCTTGGCTTGCTCTCAAGTGCTCTAGAATGCAATTCACTAAGCAATGATGCACTTGAGGATCACTCAACTCACAAAGATGATCAAAGATGAAAAAATGAGTGAGTGAGAGGCTAGAGAGTGCTCACAAGAGTTAGGCAATGGATCAAATGTGCAAGAGTGTCACCAAGTGACCAGGGAGGGGTATAAATACCCCCAAGTGCACTTCTAGCCGTTACCCCTCAAAAATCAGCCGTTAAACAACTTTTCGGGGTGTCGGACGCTAGCGTCGGACGCACCCCGTCAGACCAACGCCTCGGTCCGACGCTCGGATTGAAGACACGTGTCAGCACAGTTCAACCATAGCCGTTGGATCTCAACGGCTAACTGTTCGCGCCTGAAATCCCATCGTCGGACGCTACAACCACTAGACCAATGTCCAGAGTCCGACGCAACAGAGGTTCGCCACTGAGCATCGTCGGACGCTGCTCGAAGGAGGCGTCGGACCAAAACGTTACCGTTCGACGCACGGATTCTCGCCACGTGTCCCTTAGGATTTAACCTCAACCGCTGGTCGCCAACGGCTACTGCTCGCGCTAGTTTCCAAACCGTCGGACGCTGCCACTATCGGACCAAAGCATTTTGGCGTCCGACGTTTCCAGAGAGGATCCACCGCGATAAAAGCCGTCGGACGATAGTCCAAGGCTCAGCGTCGGACCAAAGAGAAGCGTCCGACGCTCTACAGATCGCCACGTGTCAACACCAGCTGCTCACCATCGTCGGACGGTTGAGGAGAAAGGTCCGATGCTCAGAAAATGAGCGTCTGACGCTCTCCAACGAAACAGAACAAGGGTCAGGCGTCGGACTGAACCAAATGGTCCGACGCTACCCCAACGCCACAGTCCGACGCTCTGAAAACTGCCCTTTTTAAGTCTTTTTCACACCCCTTGCTTCTATGTGCTAACACACAAGGTTCTCAACACTTGTGCACAGTGTGTTAACATTTTCAAAACATTTTTCATGGGTTTCTAACTTGATCTCTAGGTTTTGTTAGATTCAATGCCATGAAATGCAACTTAGAGCACTTGAAGGTAATCCAACACTCGTTCTCCCCTTAATAGTCGGCTATCTAACCTAAATGTGATCACACCCACTAGGTGTCTTGATCACCAAAAGAAAAGCCTATTTGGGGTTATACCTTTGCCTTCAAGCCTTTTCTTTTCACCTCTTTAAGTCCTTTTTTTTCACCTTAATCAACTCCACTTGATCCGCCTTGCTTCTTGTTCCATGGATGAGTCATCTTGATCAACACCATCTCCTAGACTCCATATTCCATGGTTTGACCAACCTAAACCTTGCCACACTTAGCAACTTAGGTTAGTCTATAGGATGTCATTAATTATCAAAACCAAATTAGGGCTTTCAGCTGCAAAATATGAAACTGCACATATCTTTTATTTGCAAGGTACCAAATCAGTTCAGATTAAATAATTAAATAATGATTGTGTTTAGGTACAAGGAATGAACAATTGACTGTGTTAAGGTCTGATTTGCCCCTTTATTTTCTTTGGACTGGCTGAAAGATACCTGAACACAGTCATTAAAGTGACACCATGCCCCTCTATTCCTCCCTGGAGTATTAAACATGGTTAATTGGAATTCTTCATGCAGATAATTCGTCAAAGCCCCAAGGAGAGATCAGACATCATGTCTTAATGGAGACAAAACTGCCTTTCACTGCCACTTCACAATCAAAGAATTTAGTAGAACTTATAGACCTATAAATCAAGTCATTATCAACCACAACACTACTAATCTTCTTGAACAGCTCATACAGAGCCTCATCGTGAACTGCAAAAGGTCGAGTTCTATCATATTCTACAAAGGAGATGTCAACACAAGTTCCATACAGACAGCAGAACTTTTGTACTGCAGTACCCCTAATATCAATTCGATCAAGGCATCTTCCCCTAAAACAGAGTGCACTGCCAATAACAAGTCCTTTCAATTAATCCATCAGGAAGGAGAGATGGAAAAGTACCTTTTGTGAATTCTTTGACCCACATGTTAATTTGCTTTCGGGCTTGAAAAATCACGAGATGATTGCTAATAGATGTTGCCAATACAAAAGATAAGTTATAATATCATACTTAATAGTCAGTGTGTGAAAATTTTTCTTTCAGTTTAGTCCCAAATACCCAACTGATAAACTTCAGACTGCTAGTTTAGAATTTGTTTTTCTTATCAGCATAGTAAGTGTAGCAAGAAACACATTTTCTTCCCTGAGATAAGATCATACTCCAGTATGCAACCTATGCAAGCCGGTTGGGACAAGGTTGTAGCTTCTAGCTTGTTTAGTATACATGAAAACCTAGCTATGCAAATGGCAGAAAGAAAAGAAATTGATGATATGCCTCGTTTCCTTTGCAGAGATAATGACCTTTTTAGGTAAGATTCAAGAAATTCGTCCTAATAAAAAGTACTCTTAGTAGTGAAATTGCTTGAGATTCCCTACCACCCTCTGCACCAAATCTCAGATGCCCATATAAACCACAGGAGAAACACTAAAGATGACGACAAGAAGTAAATAATTTAATCCAACAAGCAGGGCATGGGAGAATCCAACCTTTGAACATCTGGTGAAGGTCAGTCGGACTATTGGTAGGCGGACAGCAGCTTCCATGCTCTGACGCTAACCTGCATCGTGGTGGTTGCTGACATGTGCTCGCTCCTGCATTGCACCCGCTACCTCCGAGTCCTTCACAAAAGCTACCGCGGGATGTTAAAAAAGCAATATGTAGATAATAAATATGAGTAAAATATGAATATGGCAGTATGAAGGAAAACTTAGCTTACCTTGTCAGTATCTAAAAGAGGATATAGTAGGTCAATGTGGTGGGAGGCCTCGATTGATGATCTTATCAAGCTTGCACGCTCGCTCTCTTTCTTGAAAGTAACAGTTGAAATTAGATGCTCTAGCCTCTCCAAAGTTGGAATACGCACGAGCTCTCCGGAAACACATTATGAAACAAATTTTATTTACAGCTAGGAGCAGTAAGCATTGGCATAGTGCCAAAAAATGTGGATGCAAAGGAGCAAGTTTGTTAAAGTTTTCTAATGAATAAATGGTAGCAACTCAGTCAACATTCGAAGAAGGACACCAATATTCCAGTGCTCTTGTTCTCCAAAAATAAAGATGGATACAAACTACGAAGGTTACAAATAAACCTCACGATAGTTTATGAGCACATAAGGAACAATCTTTGGAAGTGCTCCAATCCTGAATCTTCTCCAAAAACCAAAACCTGCAATACCAGGTTTGGGTCGAACAAGCAGTACACACTAAACAAAAAGTAGATACAAAAATATTCACAATTCATCTGGTTGCAGGAAAAGACGCATGAAATCTCCATAGCCCAGTGAAATAAGTGATAAAAAAGCTCCCAAATGAGCCGCATGAGGGCTCGCCCTCCACCCCAATCAGCTCCTATCTGAAATCACCAGCGCCATTGATGGTTTCTTTCTGATAATATGGCTATTGCTCACTGATTCGCTGTTAACTTGATCTGGAAAACCCAACTCCTGACACGCTCGTCACCACCGGACTTGCAAAGGCTGGCTACACGTATGTCAACTTAGGTAGCGTATTCTAAATTTCTATCGGAGAGTATATGCAGAGTTCATAGGTGTTGGATGTTATCAGACTGTGCAGTGAGTAGTGCTGAAAGGTGCCATTGCTATTGCAGGTGACTGCAGGGCGGATTACCAAAGAACCAAAGAGGTAGTACGAGTGCTAGTTCAGTATGAAACCTTTGAACGGCGATGAGTCATTGTCGCATTTGCTTGCTATAATAATCACATCCCAAGAGAAGGGGTGACATACCTGTTGGGTGCTCGTACGTCCGATGGCAGCAGCAGTGGGAGACTGGGAGCGTCCGGCGGCGGCGTCTCCGGGTTAGCAAAGCAGGAGAGGTTCGTGGAGGTGGCAGAGCCTCTGGCGGTGTCGAAGCGAGCCAGAGAGGGCAACGCCTGCCTGAGGGTGAGGGAGGAGGGGCGCCGGGCCTGTTCTCGACGACGTGCCGCCCGTCCCGCCGCTGCCGGGTGGCCACGCAGGCGCCTGGATCGGGAGGGGGCGAGCTGGAGACAACGGGATGGCGAGTCGGGCCCTCCCGCACCAGGGAACGCCTATGCCGGGGCGGTCGCGACCGAGCTCGCAGGCGGCGTCCTCGGCGATGGGGATAGGAAGGGATTGGCACACCTGGCGATCCTGTTGCCTCTCGTCCGGGCAGTAGTGGGCGATCTTGGAGGCAGGCGGCGTTAGGCCAATCGATGGATCGGGATTGAGGAGGACGGAGCCAAGGTCCGAGGCCAGTGGTCTCGCGAGGGCGTTGCTCGAGGCCGAGGCGGTGGCGGCAGCGAAGAGGAGGCCGTGTGCGTTGATGGGGACCGGGAGATCAGGGCGGCGGAGGGATGTTGCTGAAGGGAGATGGAGCCGCGCGTGCCGCCGCGATCACGAACCGCAAGGTGAGAAGCGGCTAGGGTTTGAGAGAGGTGAAGCTTGCGGAAGGCAGGACCCCCACGAGGCCGATGGCGGGTGACCCGTCGCGGGCAGGGGGCCCACCTGTCGGCGCACTCAGAATCGCAGGGGATGGCAGACGGAAAACGAAAACCAATGTCGCACCAAAAAAATTGTCTGCTCTTTAGTCTTATTAGTTGTAGATAGATATGTATATACTAGCAAAAATGCCCGTGCGTTGCAATGAGAGAGAAAAAACTATCAAATTAAACGTGAGCTGTGGTACTCCCTAACTTTTAAACTTTTGAATCTCAAAGCAAAAGAAAAAATAAGTCCATACATCAAATCTCCTATAATTTGGATTAGAGGGAATAGTATTTTACAATTGTCTTATTAGAAAACTTATAATTTGATCAGGGTATAAACATTTGTTAGCTAGTCTGTCTCACATGGCACCTCCTGATCAAATGGTTCTTGTCGTTCTTAGTATGAACATTGCAATAATTACCTTTTAATCTTAATAAGATTGATTTAACCAATATTGAACCAACATTGTTTTTAATGCACTAAGGAAGGCCCTCAACTTTAAGATCCATTTAGAAGAATTAAATAATAAATCATGGCATCCAAAGAGAGAAAACTTTGTATCAACCAAAATAGCTCAGGCTACAGGCAAGAAGTTTTGTATGCATTCTCCTTTTAGGTTGCTGTTTATTTTCTCAAAAACAAATCCATCATACATGGGTATGATATGCCATTCATTTAATCTTTCTACTAAGTGTTATTTTAAACTCACTTTGTAGAGGCACTTGGCCAGACATCGGAAGAAGCTTGAACTCACTCACATTCCTTCTCTGGACGGAGCTGATCAGTCGTAGCCGTGGCCTTCGAGATTGAGTCTGTGGCAAGCCAACACTTTGATTCTTGCACAATTGAACAGCAAATGGGGCGTAGAGGATCGAGATTTCGGTCACCGTAGCATGGCCATTCGTGAGCCAGCCCGAACTGCCCAAATCGTAGTGGAGTACCGAACCATGTACACATGCCCTAACAAGAAATTGATAGTTAACAGAGATCAGGCCATCAGGGAGAGGATATCGATAATAAATAAATATATATCAATTCAAATAAACCCATGAACATGCTCTGCACTTCTGAAGTCTAACCGAAGATAGATCATGAGGCTATAGTTCCCAACTCAGTTGGGCTGTAATTTTTATCACAGGCTATACACAGCACAAATTTTCATCACTTGTCCTTTTCCACTTGTTAGCCTCAGGCATGGTGCATCAGAAATAATAGTAGCTATGGGCTATGGCATTGACATAAGTTGGTCGTGCAATCAAATCTGCAAAGGGGATTTGAAGTATACAACAGCGAAGCTCAATTTGTTTATTCTTCTTTTTGTCTGAAATTTATCCATGATTCTGGTTAATTGGGTTAATAAATTAATATTTGTGCATAGTTGCATACTAAAATTTTCAGAGTCATATCCACATAGAGTTAGCATGCTAAAATTTACAACTTGCAAGCCTTACAGTTTAGTAATAACAAGAATATTGTACTCCAACAAATACAATACAATCTACATATATATAACTTGGTCTGACATATCACAATTCCAAAACCCAGCTAAGATCCACAATAAAAGATGAAAGGCACGGAACAAAATTACCTGCTCTTCTCTAAGAACTTTTTTCCCATGGACTGTTGCTTGTGCTTGTCGTCGGCATTGCCTTTCGATTCCCTGTTTTCAATTCCAATTTGGCAAGACAGGGGATGCAGAGACTTTGTTTTGTCAACAAAAATAATATTTGTTTTAACAAGAAAGATTCGTGGGCTATTATATAATAGGAAAGGAATGCAAAAGAGAGAAACCTGTATCAAACACATTACGGAAAAAATTGAAGAAGGCTTATGGAAAAAAGTGAAGAAGCTTGTATCTCGAAATTAGCATGGATTCTTTCCCGATCTTGAGCTGGTGGATGGCTCGCTCCTCTGTGGCAGCCGGTTCTTTCTCCACAGCCGCCGGATGGAGGTCCGCATCCGGCAGCTCCGACCGGTGGTTCTGCCTTCGCGCCAGGCGGTCGACATGTTTGTTCTTCCTTGCCTCGCTTCGAGCTCCCCATTGCGCGGACGGGAGGAGCGGCCTCGGCCCTGCTCGTGGACGGAAGGAGGGGCGGCGCGGAGGACCAACAGCGATGCACGCAAGTGCGATGGTGCTGGGTGTGGAGGAACGGCGTCCTCGACCCTGCACGTGGACGGGACGACCGGCGGCGTGGCGCGCGGGTGAGAGGATCGGCGGCGCTGCGTACGGACGGGAGAAGCGGTGGCACGGGACACAACGATGCAGCAGCCATCCAGACCACGAGACGAGAGAGAGAAAGTTTTTTTTTTCATTCAGAGCGTCGTGGCCGACGACGCGAGTCAACAGGCCGTTAGTGGGCCGGAAACCAGCAACTGGATTGGAGTCTTTATTAGGAGGTATAGATGTAAGGGCACTCGCAATACGAAACCACCACTAGTTTCTATATTCTATGAATTCGTATCAAAAAATCATGTTTTACAATGTAATTTTTCTCTTGTAGTGTCCATCTAATCATTCACGTATCTCCATCCGGATCCTCTGCACCCACTCTTTTTCCTCCCCTCTCGCAATCCTTTCTCAGATGACTCTCGTGAGGCCTCTCGCTTGCAAGAGGTGCTTGCACTTGCCGCGGAGTCGATTTTCCGATTTAGCTTTAAAAAATTGGTCCCAAATTTCATGGCAAAGCCCAAAATGAATCCATAAATTAGACCCTGACTCCAGGAAATTTCAACAAATAAAGCAAATTTCAAATCAAGAATCAAAGCTGCTAAATCTGGAGCCAAATCTGAGCAGCTACATGTCAAAATTCGATTACCTAGCTCGCATAGTCGCATGGATCAAGAAAAGACAGCACAACAAGCTGCATCTGTCCTTTGTGCTACTCCACGCAATTTGGTAGCGCGCCTAGCAAGGTCAGCGCGGCCGGCGCCGGCGGGCTGTGGTGAGCCGTGTGCACGACCAAACGCAGCTAGCGGAAGCGGGTGTAGGGAGGGCAGCTGCATGCAAGCACGGTCAGCGCGGCCGGCGCCGGCGGGCCGCAGCGAGCACGACCAAGCGCAGCTAGCGGGAGCGCGTGTGGACAGGGCAGCCGCACACGAGCACGGCCAGTGAGTGCCATAGCGGCCGATACGGCGAGGCGAGGCGCCATGGGGTCACGACGAGCGTGCTCAGGATGGATGCACTGCGCACTGGATCCGCTCAGCGAGACGGACAGCCTCGTTTAGCGCGTGGACGTCGTTTCTAAAGAAGAAACCGTTTCCTCTCTTTCCTCGATAAATTGTCTTCCATGTCACCAAAATGCTAACGTGGCTGTGTAATAAATGGAGATAGAAACTACTGAGATACGCATGTACTCAGGAACAGACGGGTGTATCACGCCGAGCGACACGTACGTCGAAGCCAAGCCCCCACACAACCAACCATAGGCCGGGGAGCTGATCTACGCGTCATATGGATATATACTACTCGACGGGATAAGCACTCCGGCCGGCCCGGATATCTCTCGGGCTCCAACAAACTTGTGGCGGCGGCGGCCTAATTAACGGCCGCTAGAGGGCCGGCTGCTACCCTAGCCACTGCCTATATAAAGAAGCTCAAGACTACTCCACGGAGGGGAGGGACTTCAAGCAAGGAGCGCCGCCAGGCTGCTCCTAAATACCGGCGTCCATGCTCGATCCGCGCAAGCACCAGCTCCCAGGTGCTACCATGAGAAGGCCATGGGGTGTATTATTCATGTATAGTGGCAGGCATATATATGTGCCGTGGTGCTACACATACACATGGAGACAGGAACTCGGCGTCACTGGCGCCGCACGTGAAGACCTATATATGCTGCGCCGTGGTTATGGCGTGCGTCGAGGGTTGTCGATGCCTGAGCGATGGACGGACATGTGGTCCCCAACCACATCTGTCTACACAAGCAGGACATGCAGCCCCTCATCTGCCCAGAGGCCATGGTCGAGAGACGCAATAGACACCATGCATGACACTGGACGAGAGCTCATCGACGTCAAACGAGCGCCATCGACAACATTGCGCCATCAACATCATCTCGTAGCACTAAAGGGGGCGAGCGAGCTCAGATGCCGTCGATATATAATGGCTCTCCACACCTCCACCGGCCATCTATATATGTCAACGACATGGTCGCACCACAGAGGCGAGCGTGGACACCGTCAACAATTAATGGTTCCGCACCAAACAACGTACACGCGCGCCAAGCAGTGGCTGATCGACGAACGGTCGTGCCACGTGCCATGCTTGTGCATGTGTGCTTATTGCACACGTACGGGTGCTCATATACGCAAGCTAACAAGCCAGGAGGACACCACTGACCATCTTGGTATGTGCAATCGGAGGTGCTCTGTCTAATAAGCAGCTTATCGGAGGTGCTCTGTGAGCTTGACTCATAGGTCGAAGCCAAGCCCTCCGATTATACAGAGCTGATGCTCTGTATAAGCAGCTTAATCGGAGGTGCTCTGTGAGCTTGACTCGCGGGGGTAATTAACTTGAAGCTTTCCGAGGCCCCAGGAACAATGAAGATCACGTCGCCCAAGTCAGATCGCCATCAATAGGCTACCCATGGAGCACATACTTGTACCTAGGAACATATATTTGTATTTTCTATAAATATGAACAAATTGTGTTCCCTCTCATTTGTTTATTTTTGTGTACTTTAGTACAATGGCACGCCCACGCATTATTTTTATTTTGCAGAGATCCTCTACCTATGAGTGATTTTTTTTTGCGGAAACATGCCTTATGCGGAACGGAACCAGCTGCGAATGATGTTGGCGACCCTGCTCTCCGACCAGGGTGATATGCAACACGACCCGGCCCGGCCACCCTGGGCTGGTGCCCAGGCCGGGCTCACCGCGCACCTGGTGATGCACCGCTTCTGATCGGTTCAAAACTGCTGCAGAGCGTCCGGTTCAGGCCAACATGACCGATTAAATGTGGGAAAAAATTTGAACTCTAAACGTGCAATTAAACCTGGGACGGAGGGAGTATACTGCTATATACTGGCAGCTGTAACGCATGCAGAGCTGATGCTGTTCGTCTCTCGCTCTGTCTCTCTCTGCCCGTGCATGTGGTAACGCTGGTGACTGTTGAAGAAATACAGTCACAAATAAATGTAGCATATATGGAGAGATCATAAGTCGTTTTGATGCATACGCTGTGGAGTGTAAGCGTTAAAAAAAGGGAAAATGAAGCAAGGACTAGGAGGACAGATCATAGAAAGATTTCACACCGATGAATTTTTTAGTCCAACACGTCAAGCAGATTGCTTTGCTAATTGGTAGGAGAAGCTCTACAGTGCCACTCAACAAGCGCAATACAAATTTCTGCTACTCTGTAGAGCTCTGTAGACTGTAATTAGTGGTAGACATTAGGACAAAAAAAAACTACTCTATGTAGAGCTTAAAATTATTCTGGTTCTCTAATTTTGCTTTCATGTAGTTCGTCCTCATCCACCAACCGTCACACCTATTGGCTTGGCGCAGCCGACTGTGGCCATCGTGCCGCCATCACCAGTCCACCACCACCACCGCGCCCATTCCGTTGTCTGCCCCCGGGCCCGGGGAGCAAGCTCCAATCCACCAAGGCCTGTGCAGCAATGGCGACAAGCAGTATGCCCCTGATCATAAGTGCCGACGCCTCTCCTACCTCGAGGTCACTGCTCCAAATGTTGCCCTGCCTGCATTTTGGAGGATCCATCGGAACAAATGACTTGATCACTTGACTTCAGTCAATCAACAAGTTGGTGAGCGTAGATGCTGTGATTGTGTCACCACATGTTTCTAACTTATCTTCTTCTTATTATGGTTAGATGATTGTCTTTAAATTTGTCAGAATATATATAAATAATACTGTCAAACTATACTGTACGTATTGAAGTTTTATGAACCAATAGTATTCTTAAACTTGCCAAACATGGCTTAGCTAGTTTGCAGCTCTAACAATATTTCCACTGATGCAGACTCAGACAGGATATTGTAATTTACAGTTCTAATGAAAATAGGAACTCTGTTAGAGAGAGAACGGTCAAAATTGAACAGTCATAAAATTACCTTCTCATGTAGCCCTACTGTTTCTACCTCTACCAAAAAAACATTCGGTAAGTGGTAACGCAGCCCAAAGCCAGAGGTAGATGTGCCTACTTTCAATTTTGTGTTTCTGTGTAACACCCAGGCAATCAATTCAACCAAAAATGCTTCCCAAGAGTAATATATCCATCCTATCCTGAATAAACCATTGCTTCAAACAGCTTCCTTCCCAGCATTCAGACAGTTACAGGATACAGTAGTTCCTCGTGATCGCATCACTGCAGTTGGCAGTTGGCATCTACAATGCTCCTTAAAATTGATAGCCGTTATGCAACTCTGCATTCCACAGACTCGCAGAGAACGAGAACCATATAGTATAGCATGAATAAATTCTATATTTTGAATCTTGATCTACATTGCATCCATCCAATCAAGCGAGCAACACACAACTACAAGATCACAGTTGCGCAATGAACAGAGGTTTGGAACTTATCTCCTTCCTGCAGCAATGGTGGCGGTGGCCAAATCGACTTCGCTTCGCCGTGCACCTCGAAGAAATGCCATCTCGTCTCGTCTCGTCTCCTTGAACGCGCGTGCGAACGGCGAACCATTCGTTCTCATCCAGATCTCCGTCTCGCCGACCCGCTCGCTCCTCGCACGCGAAGCAGCGAACCGCGCTCCGCCGCGAGGACATGCATGCGCGGCCCTGGCGGCGGGGCCCGAGCGGCTGTCCTCGGCCTGCAGCGCGTACAGGCGGAAGCTGTCGCCGAGCACGCAGATGCGGCGCAGCTGCACGGGGAAGCCCCAGTGGGCGGCGAGGAGCGCGTCGTCGTAGAACGACACGCCTCGCAGCGGGGCATCCCGGGCATGCACAAGAGCTTGGGCCCCTCCACGCGGCAGAAAAGCTGCCGATGCCGAGGAGGGAGAGGCGGGTGGGGCCGAGGAGGCCGAGGCGGCGTCGGAGTGGGGAGTCCGGGAGGAGAAGGCGGCGACGCGGGAGGTGGCGGCGGCGGACCTTTTTTTTTTTTTTTTTTTGAGGGAGCGCCGGACATCGGTTGATTTGGGGGAATCTGGTGGATTTTCTGCTGCCGTCTGATAGGAAAGGTCAACGGTCCGGATTTGGCGAAAAAAAATTGTTGGCATCGTTATCTTTATTATTATTATTAGATGAAGATCCAGTTCTAGAGGATCTCTTGGCTACGGTATACGGTCGGTTTGGAGGTTGATTCTAGGTTTGACTCTACTCCGTACATCGGAGCAAAGACTATATAACAGTATTTTTCTCTCAAAAATTAGTATAAGTTAAAGGACTTTAACTCGGCCGTCCGTAATTTTAGGCGATCGCACGCACACCTCCCTCCGAGGACCTCCCCGGTCCCCACTCCCCACTTCCCAATCTCACTCATCTCCCCCATCTCTCTCTCTCCGGTGACCTCCCTCCGGCAACCTCCTCTCTAGAGGCCGCGCTCCTGCCCCACCACGCTCCACCGCACCATGGATCAGGTGACCCCCTCCCTAGCAGTTGCGCCCGCGCCCCACCGCACCATGGCCACAGCGGCCCCCTCCCCGACAGTTGTGCCCGCGCCCCACGGCGCCATGGATTCGGCGGATCCATGGCGGTCACAGCGGATACATGGCGGCCACTACGGATCCATTGCATCCACGGCAGATCTGACGGGTGACGGTGGCTCTGCATCGATGCCGTCGGCCTCTCCTACGACGTGTACCCTACATCTACATCAACCAGCTCGTAAGTTCGTTTCCGCTCTGCCACCCACTTTGGTTATGGATTTTGTCGTGGCACACATACCGCGTTGACGAAATCGTTACTCGCTATCCATGCATATGGCTACTTGTGTGTTCTCCGTGCAGGTCCGGCACAGCAACCTGGAGCATAAGCTCAAATATGGGCCAAAGGTGTTGTGCTTTCCCGGATTTGCTTTTTACATTGTCAGGATGTTTCATCAGGACCTTAGTTTTCTTAAAAACAAAGATGCTCAATACTAGTATTTCGTCCAGGAAGATGGATTATATTCATGTGTATTTGCCTTCTCTCTGAAGCTGATATGTAGGGAGCCATTTCATTCCCGTTGTTGTTTTGTTCTTCTCCAGTACTATAAGGTTTCTTCTGATGCATTGTTGAAATGTAATTTTAACTGGCTCTGATGTTGCAGCATGAAGTGCAGAGCCGAGAAAGTGGACAATGGCTCTGATGTTGCTTAGATGCCTGCTGCTAGTCTTGTCTTGATTCATATTGTGCTCTGTAGATTTAGCAAACTGGATCACATCCATGCTGTCACTTTGTTAGGTAATATGTTGCCTGATCTTGATTAGGTAGAAGGTAGAAATATAGACACTATACTTACTTTTATAGAATACATAAATTGCTAATTTAGGAAGACATTATTGCCTGTTGAATGATACTTAAACTGTCTAAGGAAATGTAATCCACTACTACATTACCTAGTAGTAACCTGGCGTCATCACCAATTGAGGTTGTTAGTCGCCGGCTGTCAACATTGGCACTTTCATCCACGACATATTTTAGAGGCCCATGCCGTACACTTGGGTAGCTCCCACTAATTCAGAGGCCTATACCCCTACATTTCTGTTGCTGCCCTCCTACTGTTCATGCTTTAGCAGCTTTAATTGGAGAGATTTTTTAACCTACCTCCTTGCTGCTATTTGTTCTGTGTTGTGCGTGTTGGGACAGGAGGCGTCACGACGGTGTAGGCAGCGCGTGCACAGATCGGGCGGGCCAGGCTCCACGCGCGGGAGAGAGGCAGCGCATCGTCGAGCGGCCGTGAGCAGTGCTTGGAGGCGAAGGCTGCGCCACCACTCCGCCTAGCGCATCCTGCTCCTCCGTTCTCCTTGCCACCACCACTCTGGTTGCGGAGCCCCTTCGGTGGCGGCCCCCCCTCCATCTTCCTTCCACCAGATGTGGAGCTCGGGCTTGTCGCCACTGCGGCGGTGGCGGACCCAGAACCTTCGGTCCAGTTGGTTCCGGGCTGCGTGCCAGGCCATGGGCGCTCTCCCAGCTGGCGTCCCTCGTCATGGCCTGCAACAAGCATAGGGAGTGGAAGCAGTTCGATTGCTCCAAGGAGTACAGGTTGCTCTCGCTGCCTTCTCTGTACGGCCATTGCATCTCCCGTACTTCTCAAGTCTTTCCGTCCGATGAATTGATATTAGTTTGCTTGTCACATACATTGTTGCCACCTGCTTGCTGGCCTAGCTCCGATGAATAGGCAACTAAATGTACTCTAAATAGGTAATATTGTGGCAAGATGAAGGCAAAAGAATGCAAATCATTAGGCAATTTTTGTAGCATTCTTCTCTAATCTCTGTTTTTCTGTTCTAACATTGCAGATTCCAAGTTATGTAGCAGGGGGAGATTAAGCACAAAGTAGGTATGATGTGTGCAATATATATGAGATAAATAAGTACATATGTGATGAGAGAGGAAATTATATTGGAGGATGATTGGATTGGATTTTAGAACCATGTCAATTAGGCATTTGTTTCTTTAGTCAAATCTCATTTATTCTTGCAAAAATAAACAGGGGATGGGGATGGGGGTGAGGCTATGGGTTGCAAATAAACATAGACACTATACTTGCTTTTTCTGAATACATAAATTGCTTATATAGAAAGACATTGTTGCTTACCAAATGACACTTAAATAGCCTATCAAATTGCTTAAGTGACTACATTATTTTTTTTCCATGTGCTCCTTTTGATTTGTCCCACTTTCTTATTGTGCAATTCGAAGATGTGTGATGTTCTTTGTGTAAACTTAGTTGATGATACCTAATATACTAAATGAGACATAATAATGTGTTGAATGATACCTATGTGTTGTTTTGATCCATAGGTTTTCATGACAAAATGTAATTTTTTTCTAGGGGGGATAAAGAACGAGCTGCAGCAGCTGGAGATGTGCAATAGCATAACATTTAGCTATAAGGAATTGTATATTAGGTTGACCATTGACACTTTTTTGTAAAACAAGCATGTATTTGAGATCTATATACATTGATACATAATTTTTTTGCTTCCCTTTTCAATGTGTGTGCACGCACATTACCAATGAATTTGGTCTGTTGGGGACCGAGCAGTAGCTTGGGTGGTGAGCACTCCCGGTTGGGAGGCGGGAGGCCACCGATCGCGTGTTCGTGCGCCGCTCGAAGCCTGATTTTCCCACCGGGGTTATTCCCCATAATAATTGTCTGCAGCCTCTCTCGCGTGAAGCCACAATAGGAGTACGACGTGCCCGTCGTCTATGGAGTCCGTGGATGGTCCCTGGTGATCTCTAGAAGGATGCGTTACTATCTGTGTGTGGTTGTAGGTCTGCTTGTGTACAAGTTGGTGTGGGTGTGGTGTGCATGTGTAGTGTGGGTAGTGTGTCTGTACATGAACAGATACTACAGCTGTACCAGAAGGCTATCAAAAAAAAATGAATTTGGTCTGTTAGGGTGTTCAGGGCCCAGCAACTTAATTCAATTTTTTATTAGGTGGGAGGGTGTGTGGTGATCCGGTGAAACTGTAAGTGCACAGCTGGGAATGTTCGGTAGAAGCAACTTTTACTGTAAAAGGAAAAGGCTAGCTCGGTGGGAGGTTTCTTTCCTAAAATGGACCATCCGTGCCGAGGCGCTATAATACGGCCGGCCGTGCGTTAGTCAGGTCCTAAGTTAAAATCAGCTTTCAGCTTCAGTGAATAGAGCTTAAAAGAAAAAATTTTGTCATCTGTCTTTTAGAACGTACTAGCTATTTCGCTCCATATTGTAACATGGATAAAAAAATAGAAGAGAGTAGTCACCCATGATGAAAAAATAGCTGATATATTTTACGTAGTCAAAGAATCTGAAAGAGGAGTATATGAGTCTATTAAGATATATAAAACAGTCTTTACTTTTATCTCGCATCCACGTCACTTAACTATGTAACTAGCACTATTATGAACGCTCTTATAGTACCAGTCAACATCAGCTAACCATTCAGTAATGTTTTTCCATCACAACAATTAGCCAGTTAGTCATACAATCTAGCCAGCCGAACAGAGTCCAGTACCTCAGGTTAAGACAACTTAAAAGTAATAAGCAATCTTATATATACAACATTACATAAATGGATCGGTCACAGGTCTTTTTGTTTCTCCAGATGATGAACCATGAGAATCATGACCACCGTGGTACCATTCCACACCTTTGGCATTGGTCCACTGTTCATGAAAATTTTCACCTTCCTCGTAATATCCTCCAACCATTTCTTTTTTTTCCTTTGAGATGTCATACCATCACTTAACGACGCCTTCAAGTCCCTACCGCATCGAGACTCTAGTCTCATTATTGAAAGAGGGTAAAGACTTCGTTCCAGCCGGCCATTTTTTAATCGTTTGGCACGGCTGCTGCCACTTGAAAGGTCCTTGTTTGGTTTTGGTAACAGAGGTGACAACTTAGGTGGACTAATATGTGTTTAAGTGTTGATTACACAGGTGATTAGTCCACAGGTACATGTGTGTGAGCATTTATGCCATGGAGATGGAAATGGCTTGGAGATGATGCTTAGCTCGCACATATGGTATGAAGGAGCTAAACGCATGAGACATGACATGGAGTCATGTGGCTAGGTGGAGAAGATCATGACATAACTTGGCGTCGACGGACCGGTTGCAAGTGTGAAGGGCAAGCTAATGGGCTTGGCGCCGATGGACCAACGCAACGGTGAAGAGCAAGTGAAGTCGAGGATCGATGAAGCAAAAGTCACGTGATGATATGAAGTGGATCATATCATTGTTGAGGTGTTAGTGCATGTGTTGCACCGGCATCGATAGTGTCGGAGACGGTGATGAAGACGGTGATCGAAATGGAAAACGCAAGACAAAGGTATAGCCATAGGTCATTTTCATTTCACCGGTCTAAGGTTGAGTAGAGAAGTGCTTGACCGAATTTAGGATAGATGGCCGTACTATCAAGAGGGGCAAACTTGTTTGTATATCGGTCATCTAGTTGCCACTCGGAGTGATCTAATTTTGCAGTGTTAGGATCGAGTGGCATGGTAAGAAAGAGTGAAAAACCCTTTGGAAAATGTTTGTGAAAATGCTAACTCACATGCACAAGGTTGTGCAACACTTTGGAGTTGGCACATTTGCAAAAGGGTGCAAGTTTCGAGCTCGCAGCGAGCTTGTTTGGATCTTGGATGGATAAACTGCTTTTATTCTTTGAGTTTTGGATTAAGCAATCATATGGGTTGTGTAGCCCTCTGAATAAGCTTTCCAAAATGTCCAAAATCATCGAAATCGGAGTTCGGAGCTAAGAGATATCGCCGTTTTAACGAACGGAGGCAGGCGTCGGACCCTGTGAAACATTGGTCCGACGCTGTCCGACGGAATGGTCCGACGGTAGGGTGCGACGCTCCAAAAAACAGCCGTTTGAAGGGGCTAAAGGTCAGACCTTGGAGGTATAGTCCGACACCCACCCTGAGATGGTCCGACGCACCAGTCCGACGCTATTTAGCTCTCGGGAAACTTGTCTGTAGACCGTCGGACCCTAAGAATTGGTCCGACGCTCCTAGAGAGCCGTTAGAGCGCGGGAACGGTTGGATTCAAACGGCTAGTGACACGTGGCGCAAATCTAAGGCGTCGGACCATGTACAATAGTCCGACGGTTGTGCGTAGGACGGTCCGACGCTCGGTCCGACGACCGGTTTGAGTTGGTAACGGCTCCTTTCGCTTGAGGGCTATAAAACCAAGCACTTGGCGGCCTTTGGCAGTAAGCTGAGCACCCTTGAGCCTGTGTGGCTTGTGTAGGTGTGCTTGGAAGCCCTCCCACTCACTCACTTGTTTAGTGCACATCCGATTGATTGATAGTGAGTGATTCTAGTGCGTTGCATTGTGAGATTGCATCGAGTGGCACTAAGTGTTCGTTTTGCAAGCCTGTGGTGCTTGTTACTCTTGGAGGTTGCCACCTCCTAGACGGCTTGGTGGCGTGAGGCTCCGTGAAGTAAGCAAGAAGATTGTGCTTGGCTCCAGAGAATCTTTGTGAGGGGTTGGAGCTCACCTCGCGGGAGATCGCGAAGAGCATCGCTAGTAGAGCGAGACATGAAGAGCGACAAGTGGTCCGGCCGAGTCAAGTGCTAGAGCTTGTGGTAAGCACTCCACGTGGGAGAGTGTGACTTGCGGGTCACCACTAGCAAGAGGACCGGCGGCAACCTTGGAGCTTGTCTCAACGAAGGACGTAGCTTGTGGCGACAAGTGAACCTCCGGGAAATAAATCTCCGTGTCAATATCTTCCCATCCTTCGCGGTGGTTTGCTCCCTTCTACACAAATTATTTATTTTGTGCATTACTTTACTTGTGTAGTTGTAGTTGCTCTTGTGAGACCGGTTAGCTTGTGTAGCTTGCCACTCACCTTTTTAGCTTGTGTAGTTTAGAAGTAGTTTCTTGTTTAGTTTGTATAACTAAACAAGTTGCGCTCCTTGATTAGGATTGTGTATCCTTGTCATTGAGCACGTAGTGAGTTTAGGTGCTTAGTGCATTTTTGCTTGCTAGTTGGTAGGAGCTCCCCGGTGCTTAAAGTACTAGTGCTTAGGTTTGTGTGACCTTTCGTTAGAACGGTTTAGGAAAGCTCAAGCTAGCCTTGCACCTTTACTTCTTGGTAGGATCTTTGTAAGGTGCTTAGAGTCTTAGTTAGAGGGATGAATTATCGGTAGAATCGAATAGTTTTTATTTTAGCTGTGATTAATTTTTGTTCGGACTATTCACCCCCCCCTCTAGTCCGCCATCTCGACCCTACACCACTAACACACGTTCACTAGCCTGATAAATCACAGCTCACCATTTCAGTTCCTATTTCATCGACTCCATCTCTATTTCTCAGTTAAGTTTGCCTCTGTCTACGCACACAGACACCCGAAGCCGCCGCTTGCAACCCTTGCCCTACGGGCTCCTTCTCGCCGCCGGCCGCCGCTCCGCTATTGGCACCGACCCCTCCCTTGCCCGCCTTCCCCCTCCCCCAACGCAACGACGCGAGTACGTGACGCCCCGCCTCCACCTGCTCGCCTGTGTCTAGATCCAGTCGGCTGCATCTCTCGCTCGCGCGCGAAGCAGCGAGCAGTGCGTGAGCGCGGAGGAGCGGGGGCGAGTGGGCGGATCCGGCGGCGGCAAATCTGGAAGGTGCTGTGGTGGGGCTACGGGTAGGGGGCTGGGCAGACGGCGCGGAGGGCGGTGAGGAAGGGGAGGACTGCGGCAAGCTCAGGCCCTGGTGCAGTAGGCTACTGGCCCTCCGCCGTCGCCGCCGTCCTGCTCGTCACCGTCGTCGTCGCGCTCTTCACGCTCCCCAATGAGAAGGTTCGGGTTTCTCCACCCTCCACCCCGCTGCTAGCTAAATCGGCCCAATCGCAACTCCATTTTGGGAGGATGAGTGTTAGTCAGAGGAAACACGATTTGGGATGATCTGTGCTGCTTATAGATTTATGGTGTGGGTATGCATGGAAACAATCATCCTGATTTATGAAATGTAGGTTCGTTTGCTCTCATGGTTGGTTCAGCTCCCCCTCCCTCCCCTCGGTACCCAAATCTGCCATGGTTGTATTGTTATCTATATGTATCCACACAATTACATGCTAACTCATACTGGGTACGTGATATCAGGAGCTAAATGGCATCATTGCTCTTTACTTCAGGTGTGGTTTTAATTAGTCAGTATATTATTTTTGTTATAATACGTATCCACACAATTACTTGAGGTCTGTTTTGGCCGTTAAGAAGGCTACGCAGGTATGCTTATGACCAGTAGCCGAGCAAAATGTTGATTATCACTTATTGGTTAATGGAAACTATCTTGAGAATTGGCTTGCTTGATATCTTAACTAATAATGCAAATCATTAATCAATTTATATATCATTAGACACTATACTTGCTTTTTCAGGATACATAAATTGCTTTATTTAGGAAGATATTGTTATCTAACAAATGACACTAAAATTGCCTAAGAAAATACAATCCACTACCTCATTGTCTAAGAAAATGCAGCTTTGATGTGCTTTTTTTGATCCTTTGTTTTTCTCTATTGATTGGTTGCTCCGGTTTTTATCTGCAGGTCATAGCAGCACAACCTCAACTAGGTCAACCAGTTCCTGTTTAACCTCCTGACAGTGAGTAGTCCTACTCCACCTGAATGAATTAATGAATGAAATGAATGCCATCCTAGTTCCCCGAGGAAGTAGGCATTCATCTAGTGAAGGTGAATGCATATATTTCTACAGCTTTGGTGATCACGTCACTGATGGTCCTTGTGTTAGGTTTTTCTACCAGGAGGACTCATCTTTTTGCTTGTGCTAGGTTTCATTAATTTGAAGATCAGTCGTATGGTTAATCAATTGAACAAGATCATTGCTTTGCAGTTTGTGTTGCCTTCCAATTGTTCGGAATGGTTAATTAGTGTCCTCTAGTAATGGTAGCAATTTAATATCATTGGTTAGACAAGTTATTAGTATTCTGGTAGCAATTTAATATCATTGGTCGCAAGTTATTAATATCATTGGTCAGATTTTTTAACCTGCCTCCTTGCTAGTGTTGTTTTGTGCTACTATGTGTCAGGCTTCTACTAAGAGGAGCCAACAGCTTGCTCTTGTACTGAGAAGCATAGTAGCATCATACACTAGTGTTGAAAGCCATATCGGCACTGCCTAGTACCAATACTGCAGATCTGTTTTGCTTTGATGCTCCCTCTTTCTCTCTTTTTAATTTTTGCCTTCTTGCTGGGCAGTAGCCCCTTACACACCACCTGCATGCGACGTTCCTTCCACTACTTCTATGAATAGCTAGCTAGCAATGCCTAGTGTTGATAGCACATTTCAAGTCAGGTTACATTTTAGGAATGGCGTTGTGTTGGGATGCAGCATTGGCTTTCGGGCTCGAATATAGTAATCAAGTTTGCGAGTTGTGATATTAAATTGCTTAATTAGTGAGATTAAATTGGTTAACTAGTGATATTAAATTGCTTAACTAGTAATATTAAATTGCTTAACTGATGATATTAGATTAATGGTGGTATAAAATTCCTTAACTAATGATAATTGCTAAAATGCTAAGATAGTTCTTCATACAATGCCTATATAAGTGTCATCCGTTAGGAATAAATGCCTATATATTTCTCTTCATATCTAAACTTGGGCATTCTGCTGCCTGATCCTGCAGTTCACGATCTTCTTGCTGCCAAGACGCCTGGTCACCATGGTGACTGTCGGAGCGGCCAAGCAATTCGTCTTTAGCCTCCCCACGGTGTGTAGTCCTACTTCACCCTGAATGATTGCTTTTTCGATTAGCACAAAAATATGAATTTCTTCCTTATTTTGGAATGGAAGGTATAGTTGCCGCAGGGAAATCATAGTATGATGTTTGATTGATCTTGCTTCGTCAACTTAACTCTGTCCCAGTGTTGCTGCCATCTTCCTTCCACCCTCAAATACTTCATGAAGTACTTAGTTGGTAAGTTCTTGATCTCTGATTTTTTTTAACTTCCTGTGTGACCCTCACTCGAAAAAATGAAATGAGATTTGGCTTATGCTTACTAGTGATCGCCAAATATTTTTTTTACTAGTGAAAAATAGGATAAAATGTCCTATTAAGAAAGACTATTGTTGTCTAACCAATGATACTTAAATTGCTCAAGCAAATGCAATCTACTACAGTATTTACCGCAAGTAACCTGGGCTCCAGGAACAATAATGCCTTCTCAAATAGGCAAAATAAGGTTTTTTTTTTCCTAACATATGCATCTTTTTTATATCCATCCAGTAATAATTTGACACATGTTATCCTTTTTTACCATGCAGGATACATGCCATGTACTGAGAAGCAAGGCACAGGCCATGTATAGAAAGGATGCGGAAATGTGTGCTTTCTTTAGGGACCAGATGTATAGTATTGTGCTTAGAAAACTACAGATGTAAATTTGTTCTTTTTCTAAATATATTGCCCATTTTTAAACATATACATGCAGTACCTAACATATATGTCTCTGGCCCTGGACCGCGCCTTGACTAGTCTTGATTGATATGGTGAGAAAGTCTTCTTCAGTGTGCCAGTGCCAACGTGATTAGCATGTTTGCCAAAAAAAAAGAAATATAATAAATTGCACTTTAGTATAAATGGCAAGGCCGTGCGGAGGGGGGACTATATTACAGCCGGCCGTGCGTTAGCTGTTTCATTGAAAGAGATGACTTTAACAATTGCATATTATTTCCTCCATCCCAAATTATAAGTCATTCTAAGAATCTTGGAAAGTTAATGCATTTTAAGTTTGACCAAATTTATAGTTAATGATTTATGACACTAAATAATTATAATATAAAAATATATTTGGTGAAGAATCTAATGATACTTAGTTGATGTTATAAATATTATTATCTTATATATAAATTTGGTCAAAGTGGAGATAGTTTGACTTTCTAACATTCTTGGAATGACTTACAATTTGGGATGGAGGGAATAATATATTATGTTAGATCATCATTGTTAGTTTCTGCATGAGAAGTAAACAGTTTTGTTTTTTTAAGTTAATCACGGCCGCCAAGATCTTCCTCCTCCTCCACTACTATCCTTACTCCTATCCGAAGCATACTAGTGTAAAACTTCATTGTACGGTAGTTCTTTTCCAATTAGTGTGTTTTTGCCCTGGATCCAATACATATTCTTTTGTTTCTCGAGCCTCTCCAACTTTTATTTCAGTCAAATCTGGCCTTCGCAGCGTTGTGCCAGTTTTCGGCCCACTTTTGTCACTCCATGGCCTCCTTGGGGTGCTCTAAGCTATATTGCCTTTTTTTTTTTTTTCTACGCTCTCAAGGTAGCGTGCTTCTATAATTTTTTATGGAATAGGAGATAAGTCTATGCACGTCCGTCTGTAAACTCTCTTCCAGAAAGAATGTAGCCTATGCATGCCTGTTTTGTATATTATCGCTCTCTTTCGGAAAGAATATACTTTCTTGTTTCTCTAGCAACCAAACCTTTCTTAAAATCTAATTAAATAAAAAACACTAATATTTTTAATACCAGATTATCATTATTATATAAATAAATCATAAAATATATTTACATAGTTTATTTATCTATCTAGAGTTATAAACATCGACGATATTTTTATAAATTTAACCAAAACTAAGAATAAGTGTCTATTCAGACTCTAGTCTAAAATTTAGTTGACTAAAGCTGAGAACTTAAACTTTATAATCACTTTATTTACCTCATGTGTGTGATCTAAAATATTTACGAGGCTGGCTAAACTTTAGGCAGTATTTAAATTACCTAGTTTGAAGTCTTAATAACGAGAGTTAAAATGGTCTAAAAGGACCAATCGGATGCCTAAGCCCGGAGTATCATTCATTCATCAATCACCAAAAACCAACGAAAAGCGCAAAGCCCGCGACGACCGAAGTTACGTACGTTCCCGCGCAAACCCGCCAGGAGAGGGAGCGGGACCCACCTGCCAGAGTTACCAGGCCTACCGGGCCCCGCGCCCGCGAACCCGGATCCACGCGGACGGAGGGCTTTCCCCTTCCTCGTCGCCTGCGTCTCCCTCGTCTCCGTCTCCTCCTCCGCACTCGACTCGACTCGAAACAACTTTTGCGGGCGGCCCCCTGCCCCCGCGCCCTATTCCCACACGCCGCCAGCCACTCCCCCCCCCCCCACCACCCCGCGGCGGCCCTCCCCGGATCCGACGGCTCCCGCACGCGCCACGTCGCCGTCGTCTTCCTCCCCCACCCACCACTATTTACCCCTCCTCCGCACGCCCCGTCGCCCTTCCTCTCACAACTTTCCCGTCCCCTCGCTCTTCGCCGCGCGCGCGCTAGGGTTAGGGTTTCGCCGCATCCCGGCCGCTCCGCTTCTCTCCGCCCGCGTCGGGGTCGTTACGGTGAGTGAGCTCCGCTTCGCTCCTTGTGTACTGCGGATTCATTTTTTTTTTCTTTCTGTTGCTTGGAGGCGGCAGTGGATCGGGGGCTAGGGTTTTAACTGCTTTGGCTTTGTCTTTTTGGGGTCGCGGTGGCGTAGGTGGGAGGCCATGGCGATCGTGAGGACCGGAGCCGGCGTCCGGCTCCCCAGGCTTGACGGCGGCGAGGAGGCATCACCTGACGCCACGGAGGACGACGAGGAGGAGGAGTCGCGGGCCACGCCGTCGCAGGAGTCCGAGGCCGACGGCTTCTCCGCTGGCGCCGGCGAGGACAACGACAACGAGGAGGAGGAGAACGGCCGCGGAGGCGAGGAGCCAGAGGAGGCAGAGGAGGAACAGGACGACGAGCCAGAGGAAGAGGAGGAGGGGGACTCTGGGATGGGCTCCGACGAGCTGGACGTCGCGGAGCTCGGCGAGCCCGGCGCGGAGATGTGCCAGGTCGGGGACCAGAGCGTGGCCGTGCCGCTGGAGCTCTACGACCTCGCCGGCCTCGGCGACGTGCTCTCGCTCGACGCGTGGAACGCCCTGCTCGGCGAGGACGAGCGGCTGCGCCTCGCCGCCTTGCTGCCCGACATGGACCAGGAGACCTTTGCGCGCACGCTCGTGGAGCTCCTCGCCGGGCAGAGCTTCCACTTCGGGAGCCCCCTGGCCGCCCTCTTCGAGAGCCTCAAGGGCGGGCTCTGCGACCCGAGGGTCGATCTTTACCGCCGCGGCGCCCGCTTTGCGGAGCGGCGCAAGCATTACTATCGGCTCCAGAGCTACCACAACAACATGGTCCGGGGGCTCCGGGAGATCAAGGATTGCTGGAAGGGCCGCGAGGGATACAGCCTTGATGAGAGGCTGAGGATGTTGGAAACCTTGAAGGCACAGCAACAGCAACATCAGCAGCAGCAACAAAGAAAAGCTCTAGATTCGGCGAGGCGGGCCGGGTCGGAGACTGATTCCGAGAGCAGGGGGTCTGAGGAACAGGTCTTAGCTCGGCTCAAGCATGATAAGAGTGGACATAAGAAGGCAGGGAAGTTAGTGAAGGAGAAGTCAAAGGGGCTGCTGCGAGTGGGTATGCCGAAAGGAGTGGATGAGGACTACATGGGAGGTTCTAGCCGTGATGCTGTGCTGGCACTCTCTGAGCTTTCTCGCCAAGATAATAATCTGTATGGGTATGATTCAGGCATGCAAAGAGGGAAGCCTCACAGGAGCATAGATGGCCTTTACTCGGAGGACCTTGGATATGAAAGGGATTCATCAAGATCCCGGTTTCAGAGGCTGCTTCCCAAGCCAGGGAAGAAGAAGGAATTGACTACTAGCTATGATGGCAATCTGTATGGAAATAACTACAGTGATAACCATACCGCCTCTCCTTACTACTACGGCCGGAATCCCAGTGCTAATCAGGGGGTCACCATAGCAGCAGCATATGATCCTCCATATTTTGATACCAGAAGAAATTCAAGGTACTCAGAGAGAGACTGGGTACAAGGTGGAAAAGGTGTGCACACTAATGCCTTAATGGGTGATGAGATAAACTGGCCAGCTGGTACCCCCACCGGTAACTTAGATGACTGGCAGAAGGGGCAGTCTGCAGGTGATTACAGGAGCAGGAAAGATCAAGCTGGTTATGGCCTGAAGGTTAAGTCCTATAAAAGTATTGAGCAACAGATTAATGATGCCCGTGTTGGTTCTGACCCTAGAAGCAAGATATCACAAGCGAAGATGGCAGGTAAATCCAGTACACAACTAGATAGGACTGGTCAGAAGCACCCCAGGAGCAATGCGGTCTATGCTCAAAGTGAGGAGACAGAGTCTGATTCATCGGAAAAGTTTGAAGATGCCGGGGAAGTGCATTATCTTGAACGGAAGCCAGAGCGTCACCACTCTGGGTATCATAGACCAGCACATGGTGCCAAAAAGTCAAACAAGCTTGCTAAAGTGACCAAAATGAACTATCCTACTGCTGATGCTGATTTAGAACCCTCCAAGGGCAAAGGATTCAAAGGGAAGGTTTCAGAGACTGGTTATTTATGTGATGTGGATGTGATGATGACAGAACAAATCAGTGATGTCATGAAGCCTTCAGCAGCAAGTGGTGAAAGGAAGCGGAAAGGGGTGGCAAATCTGGACATGCATGTTTATGATAACTCTGATCTGCATCAAATTAATGAAGATGCAAATGACTCGTCAAGGTTGGCGGAGAATGAAAGGCTTGCTAGTAGATCGGTCCATGCAGCCCAAGATTCTAATGGTGATTATGGTGGTACTGAAAGAGTCAGCTCTAGCTCCAAAAAAGCAAAAGGAAGGGTCGAAGTTCCTAGCCCGGATGAGCATGGTGAGCATTTGCCATCTGGCCCAAAGGTTGTCGAGAACATTGGTGGATCCAAGAAGAAAAGCAAAAAGAAGCCTGAGAGCAGCACCCCAGATGCAGTTATTATAGCAGAACCAGCTGCTGCTGTACCTGAAAATAATGTGGTAGCTGCAGAGCCTGAGAAGGTTGAGAAGCCCAAGAAGAAGTATGTACCGATAACACCAACGATCCATACTGGTTTTTCGTTCTCTGTTGTACATCTTTTAACTGCTGTAAAGAAGGCTATGGTCACTCCTGCTGAGGATACTCCCGCCACAGTGAAACAACCAGATGGAGAGGAGGGCAAAAAATGGTTCAACAGTGAAGAACTCAGCAAAACGCCCCATCAAGAACAAAGTACAACAGGTCAAACTGAACAGGTCCTTGAGGGTACAAATGCCAGTGCTGAGGGTGTAAGTGCCAGTCCTGAGGGTGCAAATGCCAGTGCTGCAGAACAGTCTGTACCAATCAATGCACCGGCGCTTACTGTTCAAGAGATTGTCAATCGAATTAGAGCAAATCCTGGAGATCCTAGGATACTTGAAACACAAGAGCCCCTCCAGGATTTAGTTCGAGGAGTATTGAAAGTACTTTCATCTAGAACAGCTCCTCTAGGTGCGAAGGGCTGGAAAGCATTAGTTGCCTATGAGAAGTCAAACAAAAGTTGGTTCTGGGTTGGTCCAATACCTTCTGTTTCATCATATGATGACCCCGATGAAGAAACTTCTGCCGAAGCATGGAGTATACCTCACAAGATGCTTGTTAAGTTGGTTGATGCATTTTCTAATTGGCTGAAAAGTGGTCAGGAAACCCTTAAGCAGATAGGTTCCCTTCCACCACCTCCACCACCAAATCCTGCAAACTTGGATTTGAAGGAAAGGTTCAAGGAGCTTAAAGCGCAGAAAAGTCTGAACACAATAAGCCCGAGCTCAGATGAAGCAAGGGCATATTTCCAGCGTGAGGAATTTTTGAGGTACTCAATACCTGATAGAGCATTTTGCTATACTGCTGCTGATGGAGAGAAGTCTATAGTTGCACCCTTGAGAAGGGGAGGTGGAAAGCCAACGGCGAAAGCGAGGGGTCACCCCATGCTCTTACCTGATCGGCCACCACATGTCACTATCCTCTGTCTTGTAAGGGATGCTGCGTCTAGGTTGCCTGCAAGAACTGGAACTAGAGCCGATGTCTGCACACTACTCAGAGATTCACAATACCTAAACCATGAAGAAGCCAATAAAGAGGCTGCAATTAATCAAGTCGTCAGTGGAGCTCTCGATCGTTTGCATTATGAGCGCGACCCTTGTGTGCTATATGATAATGACAAAAAATTATGGACCTATCTGCACAGGGGCAGGGAGGAGGAAGATTTTGAGGATGATGGCACATCATCTACGAAGAAATGGAAGAGACCGAGGAGGGATATCTCTGATCCTGGAGAGCCAGGTGCAGGAAATGATGATATTGACGAAGATGGCACTGGCACCCCTTCAGCAAACAATGGCACTGGCACCCCTTCAGCAAACAATGGCACTGTCACCCCTTCAGCAAACAATGCAAAAAAACAAAGGACAGACAATGGAGATTCTACATTGTCAGGAGAAGCTAACAATGAGGAAAATCATCCAACTCAGAATCTGTCTCCTGGTGGCCTGGAAGGTGATCCTGATCTTAATGCTGTTCCATCATCAAAAAATTATGAAGAATCAGGTGGAGTTGTTTACATTGATGCAGATGATGGTGGCTCGAATTCAATAGATGCAAAACCAGGTAGCAGGGCTGATGACAATACAGCAAGTTGGCAGTCACTCCCAGAACAGAATAAAACCAATACGGCACTCCCTGAGAAAACCAGCATGGATGTTACCCCATCATGAATAAGAACATATCATGGTTCAATCAGATAGAAATGTGTTGAAGGGCCTGCATAGGTAATTTCTGCAGAAACCATATTTCATCTGTGTCGTTCTTATTGCTACAGTTGGCTAGTATAAGGAGAATTTGTTTCATTTGTAGTGTTGTTTCTCTTTCCCTCTAAGCTGAAGATGTAAACTAAAAATGCTAAGATGGGTTTTCAGCTCAGCTCGGTCTGTTTTATAGTGAAATTGTCATGTTATACATTCTGCGGGATTATATTATTATCTTATGATTCTTCTGTTTTTAATGCTTTCGTCCGACATGTGATTATCATAGTATGGCCTGTGGTTATATTGTTTGTAAATAGGCAACTTTCTTTCACATGTTAATTAAAAGTTTGTCGTTTAATGAGACTATTATATTAATACGCTACTTAAATTTTATGATTTCATACATGAAGTTAGCACCAAGGCAGTTTTACTATGTCAGTAATATATATTTGGTACCCAGCTGTGCAGTGCGGTAGCCCCACTTTATGTTAGGAGATCTATATATGCTCTAATTCATCATATAGCGTTGCTTGGAGCAGTTCCCGGGGCAGCTGACCATTGAGTCTTCATGTCCCAGTCATAGTAGATCATGTAGTTCCCTGCAAATCGATGTTTATGTATTTCAAATGATAATTACAAATATTCTGATAACCACGCTAGTTTTCTAACCATTGGACAATACAAACCCTGCTGCCCCTTCATCTATGAACCCATTGTGACTGCTACTTCTTTGTTTTGCAGGATAGAAGACGACATTCATTTTCTTGTTGCTATTATACTTATATGCACCTGGGACACCATAGCAGAAACTGCTGTACGAGGGCACGAGGCCTTGACTCCGCCAAAACCAACCTTTTGTAGTTGAGATAGCTTGTACATTCTTGACATGATTTAAATGGGCTCCTGTAGTAGCAGCAGCTGTACCGCACTTCTAATCTTATTAAAGTTATTATGCAATGTGTTATGTGTGTTCATGTGTGTCTGGATGAAATGAAATGGCGCTGTTGATAATGGTTGATTTCTTCCGTTTAGAAGGGGCTGCTGCCACCGTGAATTCTGGTGTCTGAATGTCTGATGCTTTGTCACCAATGCTGCCTGCCCGCCTGCCTCAATGTTCTTGGCCTTGAAACAGCAGGCAGTGCCAAGCCAAGCGGCCACAACCGTCCCGTCCGATGAGATCTTTGTAGTTAACACACTAGTATTAGTGAAGAGTGCAGATGTGTAAAGGTCAATGAGAGCTAACAGCTGCTAATCCTGATACAGTTTACAACATGTATAAAAGATCAATGTACTCCCTCCGTTTCAGATTGTAAGTCATTTCAAGAATCTTGAGTCAAACTTTCTCAACTTTGACTAAGTTTATAGGAATAAGATAATAATATTCACAATATCAATTAAGTATTATTAGATTCTTCGTCAAATATAATTTCATGGTACACTTATTTAGTGTCATAATTCTTTATATTTTTCTCTGTAATTTTAGTTAAAGTTGAGATAGTTTGACTCTCCAAGATTCTTGGAATGACTTACAATTTGAAATGGAGGGAGTAGCATTTTTGTGTTTCACCATTCAGGCCCTGCTAAACTTACGAAATTTTTTTCCAAGATTCTCCGTCACACCAATTTTACGGCACATGCATAGAACATTAAATATATATAAAAAAGGGTCGAGACGAATCTTTTGAATCTACTTAGACCATGATTAAATAAAAATTGTTAAATACAAACAAAAGTGCTACAGTACCAGAACCTAAAATTTCTCCCTAGCTAAACAGCCCCTCACTCAAATTTTTTTTATATCACGATTCACGGCAGCCATACTACTGTATTGACTAGCGCCATCTGGTACTAACACGTTTCGCCATCATCCATCTGAGGACAAACACTAGTGTTCGGTTGTCTGAAAAAAAAAATGATTTCTGCTGATGATGATTTATCGTAAGAAAAGAAAAACTGTTATACATCTGAAAAGAACCCGAACTCTGGATAAGTGAACAGGGCCACTACACCTGATGGACACCAGCATATATTACATCAGATTCAATGATGCGATGGCAGGCATATATGACTTGACTCACTAATCACTATACAAGCAGACCACCCTAAGAACAAACAATCAACCAAGCAATAACAGTTAACCAATACCACTATGAACACCAATATACTCTAAACATATGCCTTTCTTCTTCCTCTTTTTTTTTTTACAAAGCTTTTAGTAAATCTAATTTCTTCCTATGAGAGGAATTCTTGAATCCGTGACTGTTGTTTCCTGAGCCGCCTCTGACAAATGTCTTCTGTCTCCATTTGCCTGCTTCCAGCTCTCCCTTGACTCCCGGGAACGACTTGAGAAGCTCGTCGTAGTCTGGGGTTCGCAGCTCCTCTATTGACTCCACACTTGGCAGGTCGATCTGCCTTCTCCTTGGCGTTGAACACGACGGCCCATCCACCTGTTCAATTTCAAGGTGCAAATCAGAGGCAAAGAGCACATGCATTTTATGAACTACCTGTTAGCTTTTCAAGGACTGCTCACCAGATACTCTTCCTCCAGGCATTTCCCGGCGTTTTCACTGATCTCCACAACCTTGTGGTGATGTTCCCCCTTCAGCTCCCTCATTTCCCCATGGCATGGCGTAAGGATCGCACCAATGTTTGCGCACGCGTCATGGTCAAGCTTCAGCGAGCCTGGAATGGCAGGGAATGGGTTGTGAGAAAAAGGAAGCTGTCCTATGCTATGCTATGCACTTAGGTGAGGCCAAGTTCCAGAGTGTGGTCTTACTGTCAATTGAAGAAAGGAGAGCCTTGTTTGCAACATCTATATCTTCAAGAGTAGATGATGCCGCAGATGACAGTTTGGAACGCAGTACTTGGTTGGCCTCTGTTCCAGTCCTGTTATACACACAAGCGCTTTAGCACATACTCGTCGCCAACCATTCATATCAACAGAGAAATTGTTGATTGCCCATGACCCCATGTCAATTCCTATTCTGATACCTGACTATAGAATCTACAGATTCCACATTTCCTTTGCCAAGGCTGAATAGAGAATCTTCCGCATTCTTCCATTGTTGTGCACCCATGGTAGTCTTCGCCTTGCTGCAATAAATTTCCAAGTGTAGGTAAAAAAATTTAAGAACAACCACGCTTTGAACCAGAAGGAGCCACCATCACTCATAATGTGCTGTACTGACCATTCAACAAGCACTTCGGCCAAGCAAGACCTTCCACTGTCAACTGTTGTGGTATCCTCAATATAATTCTTCTCGGTTTCTTCCATGTAAAAGCCCCACTTTTCACGCACAGATGAGGTGAATTCCTGGGCCGTCGAGATTTCTTTCTGCAGGTGATTTGTTCTGTTTACAGCGCTCTCTCGAAGGCCACCTACTGCTGTTTGGACCTGCAATACATGCTCATGATGAACAGTGCATAGCAGTGATGTGATAGTTCACGTCATCTATTCATGAGAGCATTCCTTCTTTTTATAGCACATCATTTACTTGATTATATTAATCAGATGGGTTCAAAACAAAGTTTAAACTGTTGAAACAACTGAAAATCCTTACCAGCTTCTTCTTCCGTGCATTGGAACTTGCAAGCATCTCCGCCACCTTCTCTAAAAGTTGTTTTTCTTCATTAGCTGCACACTCCTGTCAAAAATAATAAATTATGCTATGTTGCAAGATCATAACATGCAGTTAACAGCATAAGGTTTGTGCAATAGGCACCTCAAATTTCTTTTCAAGGTCAAGAAGTTGTTGATCTTGCACGCTTTGCGTGTCTTCCAAAATACTTGTGAGCTTAGATGCATGAATATCTAGCGAATGGAAGACACCAGCAGTGATCTTTGAGATGGACCGTGATGCCTCCACAGCTCTCAGGTGTCCCTGCACCCAACAACAAAAGTTACAACACAGAGCAGCTTAGGAGAACAGCAAATGATCTTTATGCTTCAACAAGATGCAGACCTCCCTCTGCTTCTTTGCGAAATGGGCTAGTCTCTCTTCTTGTTTCGATAGGCTGCACTGAAGCTCATTTAATAAGTTATCTGCTTCCGAAGCAATTCCTCCAAAACACTTCAAGCAAAAATAAACAATCAGAAATGTTGCAAAATCCACTGCATTCACATTATGCCAACTGAAATGAACTTACTTTCTCAAGGGCTGACGTATGTGATTGTATTTGTGAATTTAATCTCTCAAATGTTGTCTGCGAATTCATGTTAATTTCACCTGCTAAATCATCCAAAGCAGTGATACCGGAACCATGCAAGACTTTGAGCTTTTGTACACTCTCTCTTAGCCCTTGTGCAGCCTAAACATGGATAACTGATGCATATCAATAAATACTCTTGCATAACATTTCAGACAAAACTAAGCAAGGCAGTGAGAAACATAAGAGGCTGAATTACCTCATCTTTTGAAGACACAAAGGATCGCATATCATGTTCCATTTCATTAAGGTGGTCCTCCTGTTGCATGACAGAACTGGATACAGTTTTATGCAAGGCATCCAGCTGATGGGTCAGTTGAGACCTAAATCTCTGCACTATCGACCTGTTCCCATCTTCTATCCTGTCTTTGCGCTCTGCAAGTAGTAAAGAATAGTGCCCACTGAAGTGAGACCAAGTCCATAACAGTCACAAAAAAGAGCTGATCCAGTTAAGATCCCTAACCTATTTTGGAGAATAGCCCAGAAACATCTGCTGCTGCATTTTCTAACTCCGCACGAAGGTTATATGCACAGTCCACTAGTGATTTTTCTGTGGAGAAAACAAAAGTACATGTTATTGAATGAATGTCAAAACGAATAAACAGGCATAGGAGTGATTAATTGAAACCAAGCATTGAAGAACCAAGAAACCCCTGAAAGGTTATAAATTTAATATGAACTGGATAGTTAAATTTACACAAAAAAAAAAGAACACAGAAAATGTGCAGAATATGATAAGCCCTGATCACAAGAAACCTGATTTCAGAAGATTAAATATGACATATTCCTTTTCTTTAATAGTAGACTTTGCTTCATTGTATTTTTCTTCTAGATCATGCAGAGCACTCTTGGTGTCCTCCAGATCTTTCTACAATCAAGAGACAAGACTGAAGTGATAAGTAACCTATTTTCTAAGACTGTAAAACCACATGACTCAGACTGGAAGGATACCTGAGTCTTTCCAAGTTTTTCACCCAGCTCTGCTCTCAGACGTTGTTCAGCATCATAAAGCTCTTTTAGTTCAACCAATTGCTGATCACAGATTTGGCCAAAAAAAAAAAAAAACCTCAGCTATTAATAACACAATCAATTGTTTTCAAATGCTTAAGACAACTAACCTTATCCCTAGCCTCCAGATCAGCTCCCAGTCGTTCAATTTTCTCTGTCATGGCCTAAGTGACAAAAATAATTTGAAAAAGATGAAATGATGATACACAAAATAAAGCTTAGGTTCAGTTTATCTGAACAAAATCTGGGTTTATTGGAAAATCAAGATAAACCTTTTTCTCAGCTTCTTCTTGGAGGTAGCGCTCTCTTGGAATATAGATACCATTCTTCTCTCTTGCAGCAAACACCTCTGGAGACATACAGGACACCAGATGAATACAAGATGTATGATCCTTATCATCCCAAGTTACAAAAATTAGCAAGAGGAACCTTGTTTGAGGCGGTCAATTTCATAGTACAAGTCCTTGATCATAGCAGACTTCATCATCCTTTGATTTACCTGAATTTTACGTAAGGCCAAGTTAGCCTACAGCAACCAATCGCGACCTTTCTACTGTTGGTATGACTGACTCATCCAAACAAATTAAAAAAATAATAAATTAAACCTCTGGTTTGTTTTTGATATTTTTTGCACGGTGTGCATAATCAAGTGTGCTCAATGTCTCTTCCAAGCAATATACTGAAGGTGATATTGTAGCAATAATGCAAGTCTTTGTTTTCCCTCCCAGTGAATCTCTCAGCAACCTTGTCAATTTACTATCTCTGAAACAAATAGATACACATAAACCGTCATTGAGCAACGTGTTACAAAAATCAAAGCTGTCAAGGGCCTTTCTTAGGGTTACCTGTATGGGACATGTCCAGAGTGCTCTACTAGAGCATTAATAACACGACCAAGCGTGAGCAAACTCTTGTTGATCTCTCCAGCCTCTCTCGCTCTGCCCTGCAATGTAAATTCGATGTTAAAAGTACTTTATTAAATTTCAAAGATCAGAGAGAAGCATTTGATATTTTTTTTTATCTATATAATGGACATTTAGAAGTTACTCACATCTCTAGCACCTGAGCGTGATATATTTTCTGAACCAGCTAGATCAACAAGATTAAGCTTCCCGATTTTGATCATCTCCTCACCCTCATGAGTGAGTTCCTTAATGTGAATTGTGATTGAGAATATAGAGTGTGACCTACTACTTTGCTTGTTCAGCAATGTTTCTGCAGTACGCCTCTTTGCAGAACCCTTGTCAAGAATCTTGTAGATTTCGCCAGCTGAGTACACGACTTCTTCTTCAAGTCCTCTGACAAAAACAAACCCCTTTCCATCTTCCATAAGGGCGATAGGTTTTTTCGTCTTGTCTTCAGGAACAGGGAATTTTGGTTCTTCAGGTGCCAACAGATCAGTTATTTCTTCATTGTAAAGCTCAAGAAAGGTGACTTTCATGCTATACTCTGCGCACTGAGACTCGAGAATGTCAAAGATTTGCCTTACAGCCCTTGGTATAACACCAGCATCAGTTGGAAGTTCACCATTCTAGACATTGGAAAAACAAAAAATCAGTAAACAATTAAAATGCAGATCCAAGCAACACCTTCAGATTATATGCATAACAAAATATTTACCTTGGTCTTTCTAGTCCCACCTCCCTCCATTGTGTAAGTTTTCCCGGTACCAGTTTGCCCATAAGCGAAAATAGTGCAATTGTAACCATCAAGGACCTCATTTACTATCGGCGAGATGGATTGTTCAAACAAATCTTTCTGCTTGGATGATGGCCCAAAAACCTACTCGAAACGAAATAGTTAATTAAATCCGAGTCAAAACATGAAGTAAACAAGACTAGGTAAATTCAAAGCATGAAAGAAACAATCAAGTAATTGCTCAATAGAAAGTAACAGCACAAGGTGATCTAGTACCCTATCAAATGCAAATGTACGATCAATCTGCTTATTGGCAATAATTTGAGTGGCGGCAACTTCCCGGCGACGCTCATTGCACGAAATAACCACAGGAGTATTCGACTTTGTTTCTTCATCACTCAAGGGCCTGAATGAATGAAAATCACACATTGTGATAACAAAAACAAAGTTAGAAGGAACTTTTAAGCTTGAACTACTGAGCCCTTTCCACCTGCATCTTAGAATGACTTGCACATTGACTCCTTTCTCCTTGTCACCTTTTGAGATGGTGTTACTATTGGTGTTTGTGCTGCCATTGGCCTCCCCGGATCTGAATTCTCTACCAGACTTCTCGGTCGACCTTGGCGACTGGCGATGGAGGGCAATTCTTCCGGTCCATCTCCAATTACTCTGAACAACAGTCCCGCCAATATCAGATTCTGCGTTGAAGCGAAATACTTGAAGTGCAGTTGCCAAATCCTCGAAGAGTTGAACTGAATATAAAGACAGAGCAGCTTGTGTATCAGAATAAATAAAAGATAGTGTCAATTAGATGGACTAGTTGTCAAAATTTGGCCTAGATCAGGGGAGTAGCATGAAGAGCCAAAGAAATGCCGGCCACTAGGAGCAAATGCAGAACAGACAACAGCATCGAGACAAACGCTATGCAGATGCAAATCTTGGAGAAACCCCCAATGAGATCTTCAATGGAAGGGACCGAAGCAAATTAGGAACAATTGCAGCTGCTTAGCAGATCAAAATGAGATCTTTCGCGCTCTACGGAAGGACAATATATATATATGCCCAGAAGATTGGAACCCCAAACATGTAATCAGAAACAACAGGTAATCAGAAACAAGAAGGCAACACAATCTGCGAGCACTTCAGAAATCCAATCCAACAAGAGCGGATACTCGATGAAAAAATGGTATCTACGTGTGCTTAATCAGCTGCCGAAATCAAGCCGAAAAACCTCAGACAGACCATGAAAGTGAGATCTTTCTCGCAGGAAGCGCATCGAACCCACTCGACAAATCAACACCAGATGAAGAAGAGGATAAAAAACAGTGGCTCTAAAAACACAATCAGAGAGACGAATCAAGAAGAAGGGAGGGAGTACTCACACTGTCCCGCACGCAGGAAGACCACCCAATCCTAGCACTCAGCAATGCGATCCACAAACACCTGCTGGAGTAGGAGGGGTCTAGGACTAGGAGCAGGAGCAGTAGGTAGGGAGCAGCGGCAATGGCGATTGCGAGATCCAGGGAGCAGGCCCCCCTGAGCTGCAGCGCGGTGACTTCTAGAACAGCTCGTGGTCTCTATCAATGGCCTCCCTCCCTCCCTCGTCCCTCTCTCTCCACCTTTTCCCTTTTATCTTTGCCTTTTGTTTGGAGGCAGCTCAATTCGTAATTCTGACGCGCTCGAGCTTTCAACCATGTTTGTTTAAGCCGGCATGAGGGGCAAAAAAAAACAGTGCCCATTAATGCCAGTTTTATTTGCTGCCGTTACAGTAAGATTTCAATTTAAGGCCTATGCTCGTTTGAGCTTAAAATCGCTTATTTTTCAGCCCTTCTACAGGTATTTTCATTCTCACAAGAAATCAGCATCAGCTGTTTATTTTCAAGCGGTTTTCAGATTCAGCGAACAGAGCCTAATTTGAAGTTACTGTCTACTCTACTGTTAAAGATTTAATTGAAAGTGCGCTGTTAAAGGATTTTGGTTTCTTGCTCACTTATATACTTAAAACAATAAGCTAATTGCCTCTGTCTTTCAAGAATGGGAGTGAGACTTGGAAATAACAAAAACTGAAAATTGGGTGAGAATTGTGGTTGAAATCTCCAAATCATGACGGGAACTGACGTTACTGTTTGGAAAAAATAATCTCACGGTCGGGATTCATCACTTTCTTTTTATCGCTGGATCGAGCGACTGTCTATTATATTAGCGGTCCTTTTGGTAGGTGTTGATTGGATTAGATTATTGCGTTGAGTGCTAAGGAGATCTATCCAAATGTACATGTCTTTTGTACTATAATTTGTTTATCGAGTGACAGTGGAGTAGATTAGTGTACCGACTCTTCCCAATGAGCTGTTAAGCATCAGTATCAGCTTCGCTTTTGACCGAGTTTTGATGCGTTTGACCAGGCTAGTCAAGGAAATACCATCAAGCAGCTTTACTTAGGTGATGATTTATTTATTAAACAAAAACTGGCAAAAATCTGTATTGATCGATGCTGGAAACTCCGCGTGCATTGTTATTCATGTCAAGATTACAGCTGCTTTATCCCAGGCAGAGGGAAGAAAAGATAGGTAAATTGACGAATTATGGTACCAAGTCACGCTCAACGGTGGAAATGTAACATCAAGGACCATGCCTTTAGGTTTACCGAAAATTACAAGTTTTCTTTTGATTTGACAGAAATGCAAGATCCATGGGTCCTTTTCAAGTCCCTACTACTGTTCTAGGCCAATGGTTTTGCTTTCTTTCCTTGTCACTTTTTAAAAGTAATTAATGACACAAAAGTGATTACTACTACTCATTAGTTATACTACAATAAAAAAGGGTCTTTTTAGAATGTAAAAAAAAAAAGGATGTTGGGATAAAACCTCCATCCCGTCTCTTGGTTCTTGAGTGAATAATACTGGTATCTAACCTTGATGGGCCCAAACTCCCAAGCCAAATGCTGCATCTAGCATCTTGGACAAGGTGCGCGCCAAAAAATACTAGTGCTGCTGTGAACTCACGTTCTGAGTTCTGACCAGCTGATGAAGTGAGTTAGTAAACACTAAAGCCTCCAGGATTTGTGTTAATTAATTAGCACCCTTGCCCTCTAAGGCAGCGTTTAGATCGGGAAAAGTGAGGAAAAAGTGCACTGTACCACTTTCGTTTGTATTTGACAACTTTTGTCTAATTATGGCCAGGTAGGACTCAAAATATTCCTCTCGAGCTAGCCAAGCAAAAAAGTACAAACATGCAGATGAAAAAGTACAATCGATGTGATAGGGGAGAAGAGAAATTTTTTTTGCAATCTATACGCAGCCTAAGGCTAATTTCAATGAAAGCTTCATCTACATGTAATAGGTTGTCACGTGTGTGTCTTTTTTCTTTGATAAGGTGACAATGTTTTTAAGAAAAGAAATGGGTCCGTTTCAAACTTTAAATGACCTATGTAACAAAATGTCCGAAACAAAATATATACATTAAAAGTGATTATTTCATTGCATTCTATGTTTTTTTAAACAGCACTATAAAACTCTTGACTGAAAATAGCCTAAGAAAAGTTTACATTTAATAATACACTCACTGATACTAGCTAGCTGTGCCTTGTGAGAGTGTACTACTCACTGAAGATTAGCTGGCGAGATCGAGTGAGTTCTTTTTGGGTGCTTTAGGAGGAGGGGGCACATGAGTCATGGCCGGAGATGAGAAGACAATAGGTGGCAGCCACGTGAAGCTTACAGCATGCCCAGGTCCAAATGTGCCAACTGCCAATGCCATGATGCTAATTTGGACCCTGCACGCGCCATGTGAATGATGTTTCAGCTCATCTTTTTCCATGTATTACCTATATATAATTTATCCTTTTGCTAATGGTCCGTAGAAATGTTAACTGTACCTGTATATAGTATCTTTTTCTAAAGGCTGCGTTCGGTAGCGCTTATAAGCGCTTATAAGCGCTTATTTTTCAGCACTTCAGCAGTATTTTTCTCTCACAAGATTTCAGCACTTCTACAGCACTTCAGCGCTTATCTACAGTACTTCAGCTTCACCGAACAGGGCCAAACTGATTAGCTCCTGTGATCTTGTCCAGATGATGAACTGCAAAGGTACTGCATGTTTGTTTTACTTGGGAAGCTTTTGTCAGTAGTATGTCACTGCAAGAGAATCTAGGTATGTTACACAATATTTTATTACTTTTCACAGTAAAGTGGTCCATGCTTATGCTATTTAGGATCTACTGTTTCATACTTTACACATAATTGTCCATGCTTATGCTATTCAGGATCTACTGTTTCATGCCACTCTCTGCAAAAAAATAAAAATAAAAAAAATCACTTCTTCATTCGAAGAAATTAAGGAGCCTAGCATCATTATACTGTTTGTCCGTTTCTTAGGAATCGTAGGCGTTTATTTGTTGGATGAGTTGTATAATAAATGACTATATATAGTAGCATCCAATTAATGTGATGATTGAGTAGTTGTGGAGCAGAATCTTGCACATAAAACATGTAATCAATTTAGTGAATTCCAGAAACACTGCTGAATAAATTATTATGTAACTTTAATAGTTTTTGTTTGTTTGTTTGATAAGGTACCAGCACACAACAGTTACCAACTTTGCTTGACATCAAAGTAAGAGGATTTAAGTGGATGAGAATAGGGCCCTGTTTAGATCCAGTGCAAATTGCAACTGCAACTAGTCACATCAACGTTGCGGCACATGCATGGAGCATTAAATGTAGACGAAATGTTTGCATGTTTGTACTTTTTGCATGTATATCACGAGACGAATCTTTTAAGCCTACTTGGGGCATGATTGGACAAAAGTTGTCAAATACAAACGAACGTGCTACAGTGCAGAATTGCAACTGCAACTGGGATCTAAACGGGGCCTAGATGAAAGCAGCTGCTAGTACGCACGCTCATTATTACCATCATCATCAGTTTCATAATTTGCCAGTGTCATTGGTACCAGTAGCTCACCAACTCTCAACGGTTTCCATTTCTCCTCTCCTCTGCTGGCTTGTAGTACATGCTCCAGTCATCTAGTCAAGTCAACCTTAGTTTATGCATGCATGCATCTAGTAGCATCTTATTATGTGTGAGTCGAATTTCTTGAGAGAGAAAAACCTTTTATTTCCTTTGCATCTCCTAGGTTATGACACTAGCTCGCTACTAGTAGTATACTAGTATAAATTGTACTAGACGTTATGGTATAGTAAAGATGGACATGTGACGTGTGTGGAAACCTCCTGAATGGAACTAACGGCTTGTATTGTACTCTGTACAGCAATCACAAGTCTCAAATTTTCGTCAAACTCAGATAGGAGTAGAACATAGTATGTAGGAGTAAATGGCAGCTAACTCTCGCTAAGTCCCTATTTTCTAAGTACGACCTCCGTTCATCGTGATTTATTGCAGCTGTGGTAAATATATAAGACTGATTTATTATGATAGAAAAAGTTATTCCACGGCTAAAAATTAAGATTTATTCAGGCCGCTGAATGGAACATGCTCCAAGTAACAACCGGCCGAAGGTACTGCACCGCAGTAATTAATATAAGCAATAATAATACTCCACCGTGGTGATTTTTGTCGTCACACATGTACCGTACTTGTGGATGTGACGGTGGACACGTGTTGGGATTTGACTGGAGAGCCGACACTGTACTGATCGCCCCCGCTAGTCCTGCTTCAAATTTCTTGCTCGCGTCACATATGCATGTGACGACGGCACGCATGATTAAATTCAGTCTAGCACTCAGGTTGCGTTTAGATAACAGCTCCGGTTGTAATTCTGTACTGTATCACTTTTGTTTGTATTTGACAATTTTTGTCTAATCATGGCCTAAGTAGGTTTAAAAGATTCGTCTCATGATGTACATGTAAAAAGTATAAATATGCAAACATTTCGTGTACATTTAATGTTCTATGCATGTGCCGCAATATTGATGTGATTAGTTGTAATTGTAATTTGCAGTGTAACTAAACAGGACCACATTGCCGTACGTCCTATGGTCGCCTAGCTCTCCACTGGACCGTTTAATTAGTTGTTGGCAAAATCTTCGACCTTCACTTCACAAAGATCCCAGCCAAGAGCTAAGCGATGCAAATAAACATGAACTCTCACTAAGCCAAGAGTTGATCTTTTCCCAAATGCTCTCATTCCATTTATCAAAAGCCTCCCAATATATTACTTATATGTGTAGTAGTATGCGAGGTGCAAGAGAGTTCCAAAGGAGGGAGAAAACCAGGGGGCTGCTAGTCGTTAGTAAAGTTTATGTAAACTTAATGAGCATAGCTGGAACTGAAAAGCTAAACTGATTTTAGCTAGAGCTGATTTGTTGTGAAAAGAAATACTGTTTCAGAGCTGAAAAATAAGTGTTATTTAGCTAAAGCGAACAGAGCCGACCCATCCTAGACCATAAGTGAGCCTTACATCCAATCTTGCCACTGTTAGATGACAAGATACTTCATGGGATGATCTATCATGGCCACATGGCACAACAACGGATCATCACTGGATGATACACCGAGCCTTTGATTAAATGATTCGGTGCACCCATTTTATAGTGCCCTAACTAAGATAAAAAAGGAAAATGGATCTCACACTACTACAGAAAATATTTCTAGCGACGGTCAGAAGTGATATTCAGAAATAGTTTCTAAAACCGCTACTATGCCAACGATTATAAAGATAAGTGACTTTAGAGGTGGTTTTAAAACCGCCTCTCTAAAAAACAATTTTCAGGGACGATTGTTTTAGGTCATCTGAAGTCAACCATCCCTAAAAATAATTTTTAAAACTTTTAAAAACCATTTAGAATATAATAAAAATAAGAAAAAATATTCTTAATACAAGCCCGGAGGGATAAGGACCAGCCCTACTCACAAAATTTATTTTACACTTATTTTGAATAAGTGCCGACATCAGGATTCAAACCCACACCTTACCCATATTTGCAATTTTGCACTAGCATTGATCTTCCCACCAAAGCTCTAGAAATAGACTTGTTTTGGGTTGGAGAGAGTAATTTTTATGTTATAAATATTGAAACGTACTCCATCCATCTCTAAAAACAGGAATCATAACGTTACATTTCATCACAACCAAGTTACTTAAAAGGTCACTTAAATCAACTATTATGTATGATAAGATTTTATTACAAGGAACATAATGATGTAATTGGATTTTAATTTTGATACTTAGTTTAGAATACATGATTATGGAATCGGCAATTTTAGAGAGGAGTGGAAGTGAGAGTGGGTGGTCAAAGAGCTGCTACAGTCTGACCAGATCGGCAGCTAGCACTGCCCCCAATTCCCACAACCCCCACACTAGATCCCCACACATACATACAAAATTCCAAGATATATAGTACTTAAGATATTCTGTGCACATCAGACATGTATCGGTCATTGTTGGCTGGGAGATAGCCACATCATGTCAAATAGTCTGATCCTTTTTAGAGTGAGGGCATCATGCGTGCAGTGCATGCAAACCTACGAGTATATACCAGTATATAACTTGGTTGATATAGTACGTACATATGTCTGCCCCATATGCCAATGCCATATGCACGCTTGCACTCGAGAAGGAGCGCGAGATTTTTTCAGACAAGCTTCCTAGCTAGTGGTCCATTCACAGAGACACAATTCAGACTTCGACTAGCTTGGTACATAAATAATCTGGTTTGCTTATGTATCCATTTCATGGCGTGTTTGGAAGTAGGAGTACAACAACCGAATCTCTCTCTAGGTGCCCAACAACCATAACATTTTTGGCATATGAGAAACATACGTACTCTCTGAATGGACAAAACTGAAATTAATCATATATACATTCAAAAAGGAACATTAACGAGTAACCCTTATTATACCAAAACTGAACTCTTTCTTGATCCGGATTGATCGATCGATTGGACTACAATCTTCCCTTGTTAGACACTGACCAGGAATAATTGGGCCTTGAAGTTATTCCTTCTTGAAAATATTGTTATCATAGTAGTATTAACATTACCCTGCATAGGTGCATATACATCCTGAATTTTGGGCAACCTCGTATCCTTGGAAATTTAATTAAGCACTGACAACTGATATATAGAACTGACCAATATAAGGTTTAGACTTGTTTATAGCGAGTATCATCCTGTAGTCTAATCAATGGTCTAGAAACTAAAGCCAAATATAGGAGCAAATGAGCGAATTATTTATGAATACATACAACGCAAAGTGAGAAGCAGCCAAACCTTTATTAGTACCCACCAAGTCACCATCACCATGACACCATGTAATAGCTATCCATTTAAATTTTCAATAATTCACTATATCTCAGATCTTGTACCTGCAAAGAATAAAGAAACGAATATATAAGTATAAATGAAAATTTTATCGATCATGTCTGGATTCAGTTTAGTGTGAAGAAGTAACGCATCCATAAGCATAGACCAATGCCAGGACGTACATAAACAAAGACATTGTATCATTGCCTCTGGAATTGAAAACTGAAAAGAAGACGAGGGAAGGGAAAAAAAAAGAACGGGGGGGTGTGTAGTAATTCGATGCTCTTTCAGTGTGAGATAAACGTTTTGGAGGGAAGTCGTCGGCTAGTGTGGTCAATCGGCATCACATCCACGACCGTTTCTGCTGGTGGCCATTCAGATTCGCCGTTTAGAGGGCAAAAACTTTTGAAATTTTGAAAGGGAATCTTTTGCAATAAGTGTCCAATCATGACCTAAGTAGGTTTAAAAGATTCGTGTCGTGATTTACATATAAACTGTGCAAACATATAAAAATGTTATCTATATTTAATGCTCCATACATGTGCCGTAACATTCGATGTGATGAAAATCTTATAATTTTAAAGTGTAACTAAACAGGGCCTCAACGATGCCGATGCATGTGTCCGGAGGACTGCACCGGAACATCAATGTCTGCAATCCCAGTTGCAGTTGCAATTCTGCACTGTAGCACGTTCGTTTGTATTTGACAACTTTTGTCTAATCATAGCCCAAGTAGGTTTAAAAGATTCGTCTCGTGATGTACATGCAAAAAATACAAACATGCAAACATTTCGTCTACATTTAATGCTCTATGTATGTGCCGCAACGTTAATATGACTAGTTGTAATTGCAATTTACAGTAGTAAACAGGGCCTGAGTAGGCCGCGAGCAACGCATATGCAAACTGCAGGTTAATGACAACTTCAACTTATTGCGCGCATGCATATAGGTGGGTGCATTCAGATGCAAGTAGGTGCTTGGAGTTGCACTATTCTTATTGACTTTCAATTCTTGGTAGTATGTACTCCCTCCGTCCCAAAATAAACCTCCGTCCCAAAATAAATACACATTTTGCTTCCTAAGAAATTAAATTTTTTAAAGTTTGACCAAATATATACCAAACAACAACAAATATCATTAGATTAAACATAGAATATATTTTTATTATATACTTATTTGGAGTTACAAATGTTGATACTATTTTATATATTTTTAATCAAACTTAAAAAAAATGACTCCTCGTAAAAAGAAATGTGTGTTTATTTTGAGATGAAAGGACTATGTATAGAAGATTTGTATCCTTTTTGTTTTTCTAATGTATGTATACGAAAGATCAGAGCAGTTTATGATACAAGAAGAAACAAAAAGCACTCATGGTATGGTTATTTAAGGCAACCACAATAGTAATAGCCATCTACTGGCTCTAAGTCGACCTCTTCAATAGTGTTAGCTTTTAGTAACGACTCATAGTAGAATTAGGCCCACATGACACCCTTGCATGATCTTGGAATGTAAGAGTCTAGCTCCTAATCAAGAGCTAGCTTTTATGTTTCTTCTCTATTAGAGTATGAAAAAATGTCAATTGTTAGAGCTGCCCTTATTATCATGTTCGTTTCAACTTATTAGCTAAATCAGTCCTACTTTTCAGTTATGGAACAATGTTTTTCTCTAATAATAAATCCGCCCTACAAATCAACATCAGCTGCAATAAGTCCTATAGATATATCAGTTGAACGTTTGGAAAGAGAAACTAGTGCACATTTGACAAACGACTTTCAACTTTTGAACAGGATGACAGGTGGAAAATGGCATGGGGGGGTTATTGGAAGACATTGACCAACCCAAGAGGGCTTTCGGTGTTTTACAATAAAGTATCATGTTTTGTCTATTCCGTGTAGCAGTAGATGCATTGTCAATGTGAAGAGCATGCGTGGGAGCTTTTTATAAGGTATGACTTGTTCGGAGTGAATTTTGTAAAGTCATGCCAAATAGTTAAAATTGACATAATTCTAATTTAGAACTGATAAAAATCACTTCTCTATTTACACTACAAGTTGTGAGATAAAAGAACTTGATTTCTAATGCTCTCCGTTTAATCACGAGTAGAATCACTCTAAAATTACCTTTCACCTGCTCCCGCACTGGAGAATCAAGGAATGAAGGAAAAAAAATGTAATAGAGCTCTACCCAAACTAACCTTGTCTTTTATTTTAGTTGAACTCTTGTTAACATCCTCTCATACAAGAACCTTCTACCATGCATTTATATAAAAAATACTACAATTCTTTGACTTTTTGTCAAAAAAGTGTTCTTTTTTACTTTTGCAATCACAGGGCAAGCTCGTACACATATTGTAACACCTCTGGTGTTACTGTAACTAAAACCGGCCATGTCATCATGTGCATCTGCAAATCATCTTGCATAAAACCCTTTTACTGTGCATTCACAAAAATAATTTTTATTTCTACATCTGACTATGCATAGGTGCTTTACAGTGATTTTATGATTTAAATGCTTGTTTGGTTGTAATTATCTAAATCCAATTGGAAACTAAATAGGGAATCATTTATAGACTCTAATTCGGACCCTAAAACCTTAAATCAAAAACTAAATATAATTAGGGGTTGGGCCTAAATAAAAGTTATACATCTTTAAAAGTTAAGCAACTTCTATTTTGGGTGATTTTGAAGTTAGTAAATAAAAATTTCAAATAAAACTCTACCCTACGTTTTAAAATGCAAATTTGAAATACAAATTCAAAAAATATCAAGAATTTGATAAAACACCTTTAATAAAAGTTGTAAAACTTTTTAAATTGAACAACTTTTGTATTTGGGGATTTTCTGGTTACTGAATTAAATTTTAAATAAAACTCAAATTGGTGTTTGAGGATACAAATTTAAAATATCATTTCAAAAATTATCAATAATCTGACAAAACTTATTTAATAAAAGTTGTAGGGTTGGTCAAATGGAACAACTTTTATTTTTACATATTTTCAAGTTATTGAGAAAAATTTTGAGTATTGCACTGGATTTGAAATGAAATTCAAAACCTACTTTTACCCCCTTTTAAATTATTCAAAATCTGTTCAAAATTTGAAAATGGCCCAAATACCAAAGTTGTTAAAAATTAAATTTACTACAACTCTTATTAAGATAAATTTTTGAGTTACCACATAGAATAAAAAGAAATTATGCAAAAACAGTTTTGGGGGGTTACTGCTACAGTAACCGGCCACTACCTCTTCCTCCTGCGCGCACTGGCACGCGCGTGCCGCGCCGCGCGCCGGTGACTCCCGGGGCCGGCCGGCCGCGTGTCGCCGATGGGGTCGGGCCCGTAGGGGTCCTTACCACGTCTTGATACCCCCCGCTGTCCTATATAAAGTGCTGAGCTCGTCGCCTTCGTCCTCTCTTCCCTCTATCGCCGCCACCGTTGAGCCTCGGTTCATCGACGAAATTCATCGTCGACGAGCTATCTCCGCCCAATTCCTTGTGCCAGTGACCCCTTCACATCTCTACGAACTAATTGGATCCATTTGCACCGTCCGAGCTCGTCGAAAGCCGCCCCAAATCATCGTCGTCCTCTCGGACGGCCGTTTGCGCCGCCGAGCTCTGCCTCGTCGAGTCTAGCTTCACCCCATGAGCTACTGCTCCTCTTGTCTTTTGTTTCACGTCTTTCTTGGTCCCTTGATGCTTATGGGTCTCTTGGTTTCTCCTCAGGGGCACAAACGACGCGGGAACGAGGTCCTTGTCCTCGGAGCGCGCCGCCGGTGCCTCGGTCTACGTCGAACTCGTCGTTCCGTGTCGACTCCGTCCCAACCACCGATTGTTTTGTGGCATTGGTGAGTCTCTGAGGCTATCTGCACCGTTAAATCAAACTCTACCGCATTCGGTTCTCCGGAACACGACGTTGCCGCTGTATGCTCCGCCGTCGAGCCACCAAGGTCGCTGCCGTGATCGTTTCGGACGCTTTGTCATTGGGAAAAGGGCACCGGGGAGTAGATCTAGATGTGGGAAGTGTCGTGGCCCATTCCTGGCCACTCGGCCGCCGCCGGCCGCTCTCAGACTTCGCCGGAGGCGGCTCGGCCGGACGACAGCTGTGGCCGCCGGGGTGCGGTCTGGCCAGAGCCGGCTGGAGCCTGGCCAAGCAGGTCTGGACCAAGATTGACTGTTTTGGGCTGGCCCAGCCGGGCTGCAGGCAGTTTCAAAATAGAATTTCCATTTTCCTTGAAAATGAATAGTACTGCTATTTGTTAATTTTGTAGGAATTTTTGTGTAGCTCCATAAATTATGAAATAAATTGTGTGGCTTCTATGTATAGTTTATTATTTATTAAAAATATAAAAATTGCAATTTATGTATTTTCTATATACTAGAAAAATCAGCTTGTTAATTGATAAATGCAACTTTGGTGACAACAACAACAACATAAGCCTTTTGTCCCAAGCGAGTTGGGGTAGGCTAGAGATGAAACCCACAAGAGACCAAGATTAGAGAAACATAAAACGGACACAAGACAAAAGGTAGAGTTAGGGATAAACAGAAAAGGAAGCAAAGGTCACGGTTCAGGCACATTGATTGCTAACCTCCAGGCGCTCCTATCCATAACTAATTACTTAGAGATATTCCACTCTTTAAGGTCTCTCCTAACCGACTCGTCCCAAGTCAGTTTAGGCCGACCTCTACCTCTCTTAATATAGTCGACCCGCTTTAGAACCCCGCTACGCACCGGCGCATCGGGAGGCCTTCGTTGGACATGTCCAAACCATCTCAACCGATGTTGAATCAGTTTTTCCTCAATTGGTGCCACCCCAACCCTCTCCCGAATGTCCTCGTTCCGGATTCTATCCCTTCTTGTGTGCCCACAAAACCAACGTAGCATACGCATCTCTGCTACACTCAGTTGTTGGACATGTCGTCTTTTTGTAGGCCAGCATTCAGCACCGTATAGCATCGCTGGGCGAATCGCTGTCCTATAAAACTTACCTTTTAGTTTTTGTGGCACCCTCTTGTCACAGAGGACGCCAGAAGCTTGACGCCATTTCAGCCAACCGGCTAAAATTCTATGCCTAACATCTTCATCAATGTCGCCATCCTTTTGAAGCATCGATCCTAAATACCGGAAGGTATCCCTCTTGGCCACCACTTGTCCATCGAGGCTAACGTCACCATCCTCATGTTTAGCCGCGCTGAAACTACACATCATGTACTCGGTCTTGGTCCTACTAAGTCTGAATCCTTTCGACTCTAATGTGTGTCTTCATAGCTCTAACTTACTATCAACCCCTACCCTACTCTTGTCAACTAGCACCACATCATCAGCGAAGAGCATACATCAAGGGATATCACCTTGTATGTCCCTTGTGACCTCATCCATCACCAAAGAAAATAGATAAGGGCTCAATGCTGACCCCTGATGTAGCCCTACTTTAATTAGGAAGTCACTAGTGTCGCCATCACATTTTCGTATGCACGTCATCGCGTCCTTGTACATATCCTTGATGAGGGTAATGTACTTAGCTGGGGCCTTGTGCTTTTCCAATGCCCACCACATGACGTTTCTTGGTACTTTGTCATACGCCTTCTCGAGGTCAATAAAGACCAAGTGCAAGTCCTTCTTCTGCTCCCTGTATCTCTCCATCAACTGACGTATTAATAAAATCGCCTCCATGGTCGATCTTCCAGGCATGAACCCAAACTGGTTTTGGGTCACACTTGTCACTCTTTTTAAGGGATGTTCGATAACCCTTTCCCAGAGCTTCATCGTATGGCTCATCAGCTTGATCCACGATAGTTAGTACAACTTTGAACATCCCTCTTGTTCTTAAAGATCGGTACTAATATGCTTCTTCTCCATTCTTCGGGCATCTTGTTGGACCGAAAGATAAGGTTTAAAAGCTTAGTTAACCATACTGTCGCTTTGGCACCTAGGCACCTCCACACCTCAATGGGGATACCATCGGGGCCCATCGCTTTACCTTCCTTCATCCTCTTCAAAGCCTCCTTGATCTCTGCTTCCTGAAATCTCCTCACAAAGCGTCTGTTGGTATCATCAAATGGGTCATCCAACTCAAGGGTAGGACCCTCATTCTCCCCATTAAACAACTTGTCGAAGTACTCTCGCCATCTGTTCTTGATCTCCTCATCCTTCACCAGTAGTTGATCTGTCCCGTCCTTGATGCATTTGATTTGGTTGATGTCCCTTGTCTTCCTCTCTCGGATCCTAGCCATCCTATAAATGTCCTTCTCCCCTTCCCTCGTGCTTAGCCGTTGATAAAGGTCATCAAAAGCCTGGCCCTTTGCTACACTCACAGCTCGCTTTGCAACCCTCTTCGTTGTTTTATAGCCCTCGACGTTGGCTGCACTGTGGTCCAGGTGGAGGCGCTTGAAACACTCTTTCTTTTCATTAATAGCCCTTTGCACCTCGTCATTCCACCACCAGGTGTCTTTTGCTTCTTGTTTACCCCCCTTGCTCACGCCAAACACTTCTGAAGCCACCTTCCGAACACATGTTGCTATCTTTAGCCACATGTCGTCTGCATCTTCTCCTTCTTCCCAGGGCCCCTCGTCTAGCATCCTCTCCTTAAACGTTTGCGCCGCTTCCTCTCTAAGCTTCCACCACTTCGTTCTCACAATCTTGGCGCGTTTGACCCGGGGGACCCGTATCTGAAACCAAAAGTCCGCCACCACCAGCTTGTGTTGAGGGACAACACACTCCCCAGGTATCACCTTTAATAAATTCTATGTTGATCCAAAAATCATGAAAATTTTTGTGGTACTGTTTTAGGGTATGAACAATCTGATGGGAAAGTTTAGGTTCAAATGGAAATAATTTATTTATTTATTTATTATTTAATGCTTTATTAATTGGTTAATAAAATAAATAGGAATCCTAATCATTTTACGTTTTGTGTAACTATTGGAGTGATTGTTGTCCCTGGACCTCTAACCTGAGATGATCCTCGGCACTTTAATTAGTGGTTAGGATCTTAAGTAGATTGTTAATTTGGAACATTAATAATTTATGTTATTCACATATGATAATAGAGATTAGTAATTTGTTAAGCAAAGGTTTAATGGTGTCCTAGGGAAAATTAACTTGACTTTCAACAACTGTTAAAATGGTCGACAAACTAAAGTAGTAATGCTCCATAGTAATTAGTTTCGTTGGTTTTATCGTGAAGGAAAGTCGTACGTAACTTTCTAATTAAGTTTACTTCCTATTAATCCACGAATTCGTGCATCTCGTGCATCATGGCATATATATCATCATATTAAATATGCATTATTATTTTACGTGTAGTAAACGGGTTTTCGGAAGACTTGCTTGGTGTACGATGAAAGGATTATTCGTCAGGAGAAGTCAAGTGGATTCTCTCTGATTTTCTGGCAGAAGTGACAGACCTGCAACACAGGCAAGCCCCGGTGCATTTAGCCCTTTCCTTGTGATTTATAAAATGTTTATAACTCGAGTTAATCTACTGCATTAAGTTGATAGGAGTTGATTGATAACCCAATTGATGCATTACCAACCTTGACCATTGAAATACCTTGAAACCATTTTTAAAAATAAAATGTTTGAAAATGCTTAGCCCTGCTAAATAAATTTAGTTTTGCACAAAATGCTATTTTTGAGTTATGGTGATATATTAATGATTAATTCATGAAAAAGTGATATGGTAATGTTCTCGTTCGGTGGCTGTGCACCTGATCAGTCCATCGTCACCGATGGGAAGGGATTTTCTGTTTGGTGGTCATATGATTGGGTTAGAGTCCTAACTTATCGTCGCCGACGTTAAAGGGATGTGAAAACCGGGTGGTCACCAGTGTACTTGGGTTAGAGTCCCAATGCATGGTTTCCAACGGAAAAAGAATTTAGGGACCGTTCGTTGTCGGCCTGCTGTGATCGAGACTTTGCAACTAGCCACATACTTGATTAAGCCCTATCTCCGGTAGCTCTATTGCTTGAACCGACAACCACGCACTAGGAGTGGAGAGATGGCGAGAGTAGCGTGTACCCTCGTGGCCGGCGTGCCTGGAGACGAGAGGAGTACTGTGCTCTCGGGTGGTGAAGGACCGGTTCAGGGATAGAAAAGCCGTGGTAGACGGGGTTGGTATATGCAAGCTTAGGTGCTACATATGCAGTGTGGTTAGGGATCCCCAGCTGGGTACTTTATCGATTCGAATCGTCATTGCTCCTCGGTTATGGAGACTTAATCCTCACACCTACATCGAAAAGTGGTTCGGAACTAGGATGTTTTTGAGAATGAATAAGTAATCGGAATCGAAGGATATATGTGAAACTACTGAGATCTATGACTATTGATAAAGTTATATTAAGTTAAAATATTGGAAATAGATTTCAAGAATAGAATTGGTTTTCTGCAAAAAATACTTTGTCTCTTACTAAAGCTTTATCTTGACTCCCCTCAGCCTGCATTCCTGAGTCTCATTCCTTTTTCTTTAGTCGGGTAAGTCTTGCGGAGTACCATAGTACTCAGGGTTTGTTAACCCCTGTTGTAGGTAAACTAAGTATGCTGTTCTGCATGGGACCGTGCCGGTCAACGGATCGTGCATGGATGAAAAGGTATATGATGTAACCCGTGAGCAGGGTGCCTAGTTATATGCAGCTACTCCACTACGAAACTCTGGTTTGGAATAATGTAACCTAGCTTTGTAAATCTATGTTTATGTAATACTTCCACACCCTTTTACTCTAATTTATATTATTTGTGTAAACTGTTATAATACTGTAAGGCTTACAATAAAGATCTTCGGAAAAATTAGGGTTTCCTAGGAGACCCGACAGGCCACCTAGGTCAAGGGGAACTCATGCACAGTAACCGGAGGTCCTTAGGGACGATGATAGTGCACGTGGGCCCGATGATTATGGCGGTTCTGTCACACATATCCATCCCTATGAATGTGCACCCTACCTCTGTAAGCACCTCTAAAAAACTAAATTGATAAATCTCATAGAATTACCATAGATGCTGCACTATGGACGGGCACATTGCATGAATAATTTAAATCTTAATAAATCTAGGAGATTACAAACATCCACATTGAGTCAAGGACTTAAACTTGAATGGACATGTTCTACTATGAGGAACTCAACCAACTAAGCTACATTTAGTTAGCAAAACATAAGTTGTCATCATGCACCTAAACAAACACATAATGTGGTGGCTATCAATAATCTCAATGTAGAGAATTAATTCTTTCAAACAATTAGGGTTAGTTTGGTTTCTTGGCAAGCTCTTGTCTCGCCTTGCCAACACTAGTGAGTTGGATAGGCTCTCCTATGATAAGAAAAAATTTCCCTACTAGGACAAGACTCAAGATAAGCTTGTGTACGAACTAACTGTTGTCATATTCTAGTTGGGGGCAAGGTTTTGTGAGAAGCGGCTAGAGAACCTAACAACCCCTTAATTTCACATGTTAGGCTTCAGTTGTTCACTGCGGCCACTTACTACACTTACCTTCTCTGTCTCTTGAAAATAGCTCGTGTTCTCATGTACTCCCTCCAAGTCAAATGTTTGTTCTATAAGAGCATCTTGAACGGTTCTCCAATTTCCACCTCCAATGAGAAAATTTGTAATATGAGGAATCTGGTATCTCCAATAGTACCCCAAACCTAACCCCAATAAGAAAAATATTTTTCACAATCTCTCAAATCATAGCTCTCACCCCGTAAATAAGGGGAGACCTCTCCTTCCCTAATTCATCGTTTTCTCATTGAGGATGAGGTTTTCTCATTCTACTAGAGGGGAGACCTTCAAAACCTCAAAACACCTTTAATATCTCCCAACAATTAAATTTTAGGTTGAATTTTTCTCCTACTGGACATGCTTACTTCCTCTTTCTCCCAAAAAATACCTCGCGTTCTCAGTACTTCCTCCAGGTCAAATGCTTTTAAGTTTGAGTGAGTTTGCAAAAAAAAAAAAAATCAATATCTATATCTCTAAATATATTTATGATGAAAATATATTTCACGAGTAATCTAATTATACTTATTCAATAACATAACATAAATATTAGTATTTTTTTATACAATTGCTCAAACTTGAAATTATTTGATTTCTCAAAAGTGTGAGAATTACATGTTTTTTAGACAGGAGTATAAGAAACTTTGGATACAACTATTTTCATATATACATAGGCTCTACTTTCGATTAAAAAAAAATACTTACCCTCAATCAATACGGAATCTTTGAATTTGCAAAGAAGAACAGAAAAAACCGAATCTTCGAAGTCAAAATGACAGTAGGAACAGACGCAACCCTAGTCTAGGCCTGTTTAGATGGGAAAAAGGGGCGAAAAGTATACTGTATTACTTTCGTTTGTATTTGATAACTTTTATCTAATCATGATCCAAGTAGACTTAAAAGATTCATCTTGACCCGGTCAGATAAAAAGTATAAACATATAATAGCTGCTACTTTATTTAGTGCTCTATAGAGATAAAAAGTACAATCGATGTGATGGATAAGCAGTGGCAAATATTGCCCTAGATACACGCTCGTTCTCTCTCTGTCACGATCTCCCTCCCCATGGAAAAGTCGAAAATAGCCACGCCAGACCAACTTGCGCACAATAAAGAATTCCCAAAAAATCAACTAAACTAACTAACCATCTTGGCCGTGCGCCCGTGCCTTCGCATTCGCATCCCCACCCAGCCAATCTTGCTCGTTCCGCCGCTCCCCCTCCGGAGTCGTCGGCGGCGAGGCGAGGGCCTCCCCAGCGGCCGCGCCTACCAACGTCCAGGTACCCTCTCCTCCCACCGCCGCCTCACCTCGTCCGCTAGGAGCCCTAACCAATCTAGCCACCTACCGCGATGGGCTCGCGTTTCCGCTCCTTCCGTAGGATCTTTCTTGTAATCGGCGGCGAGGTCCAAATCTTTCTCCGTAGGATCTTTCTTGTATTCGGTCGCGTCCAAATCTTTGATTTTTTTTTCTTACTCCAGTCCACCCAGTCTGGTGCGAATTTGTTTGCAGGAGCAGCTGCGTCCGCAATTCTGGGGGTCTCAACTGGACTGAACCTGTCCTGTGGATTCCCCTTCCCCTGGTTTCTCTCCAGGTTGGAGATGGAAACTGAGTCTGCTTGTCCTCCTGGGTCAATGGGTCATGAGTCACCTGATGATGGTTCATCCTGAAATTACTTTTCAGTTGTATTCACAGGGTGGGTGTGCGTGTGTTGTGACCGTTTGTGTCTGTACTGTGTAATTTTCACTAATGTAGTTGACTTATTGCTGGGAGTGAATAGATTGAATCGACCCATCGGTTGCACTTCCCCAATTTAGTTCCTGAGCTCAATCTCCGTTCTGAAATGGGATACTAGATACTGTATTCCTGTGTCTGTAGAGGAAACCGATGTGAGAAACTTGCCAATTTCATAAAAATTCTCTCCTTGTGAGTGCCGCAGTCGGCCTATAGGACAAAGACCTGCCAGTCACCATAAAATATAAATAAATCACTTGTTTCCTCTGAAATTACCCGGTAGGTATCCTGTGGGGGAGGAGTTTCCAATGCGTCGCCTTGCTGGCACGCTGTTGTGACATCTTGTCTGCATTCCATTACTTAAGCAGGGGATTTGTTGATCCTGATGAGCGGTTTCCTTGCCCTGCAGGAGCAATGGCTCTGTCCGCGTCGCTACGGATCTCTCTCATCGTCGCGTTCTTTGGGATTCTGGCGTTTGTGCTCGGCGTCATCGCTGAAAACAAAAAGGTCTGCCCTTTTTTCCTGTTATATGAGCACTGATCGTTATGCTTTCCTTTTCCCTTGGCAAGGTTGAGCCAGCGTGTGTTTAGGAAGATTTCTCACTATTGAACAGCGGGCAAATCATCTTAATACCATTGCTGTTAATGCCATTTACTGAAATTTCCCAGTCCAGACACCAGGGCTGTACTGGTTAGGAAGATTTCTTGTTATTGAACTGTGGGCAAATCATCTTAATAACATTGCTGTTAACAACATTTACTGAAGTTTCCCAGTCCAGATATCAGGTCTGTACTGTATCTAGTTTACTTTCAGAATATATCCGGTGCTACCAGCCCAAGGTAACACATCTGTAAATCTGCATGAAAAAATCATCCAAAAATATGGATGGGTAGAGCACGCATGCATCTATCATCATGCAAAAACTGAAGTTGAACAAACACTTGTACAATGAGAAACAAAACACATCCCTCACATCCCTGCACAAGTTTTTCTGCAACCTCAAGTTTTCCGTTGGTATTTTATCACAGTCGCTGCTAATAGCAGTTAATGCGATTTCTCAGGCCACTAGACTGTATTGTAACTAGTTTACTTTGAGAACATATGTGTTGCTACCTTGCTACCAACACACAGTAGCATCCAAAAAATATGGATGGATAGAGCACACAAACATCAGGCACAGTTTTAAGTTGGACAAAGACCCTTCTTTTCATGAACACACAGAAGAGCTGTTTATCTTTATGTAAACTTATGCAAGGGGAACCAAAATAGAGAAATCGCCATGTGAGTAGCTTCAGGTGATTCCTCTTTCTTGTTTCTCCTTGCACTAGTTCTTGAGCCTCAAGTTTTGCGTTGTAACTATGGTACCACTATAGGCAAGTCATATAGTTATGGCACAGCTCATAGCTCATGTTTACTGTCTTCTATTTTTCAACCAATATAGTTGCTATGATTTTTTTTGTAAACATGCTTGTAAATTGTATACCATCTTTGTTGCAGCCTGCTTCTGGGACTCCTATCCCAGGAAGGGATGTCGTCATCTGCAAGTTTCCAAGTGATCCAACTCTGGCAATGGGAAGCCTGTCCATTGTGGCACTTGTGGTAGCTGCCATTGTAGGCCACGTTGCTATATTTTTTCCATACTCGGGCAAGTCAGTTCCTCGCGGAGCACTGTTTCAAAGCACCAGCTTGACAGTATTCTTTGTTGTTGCTGAGTGAGTATCCTTTCAGCTATATATGACTAAGAGTACCATGTGCTCTGCAAAAAATATCTTTTACGTGGTTTGCTTATCTGGCCCTCCTACCATTTGGGATATTGAGCTGCAAACTGACCCATCTAAGTTTTGCGTTCCAGAATTGTCCTCTTTCCTGGACCCTGAAATCTTTTAATTTGTTAATATAGAATTTCCCCTCTAGAAGATCACAGTGAACTAATTAATTTTATCATGCTAATCAGTGCTAATAATCATGCTTAAATCTTGCATCATGAATTTTTTTACACTGATGATTTAGAATTTTGGCTATGAGCTATCAATATTTTGTTTCCATTAGTGCCACTATAACTTTTTTGAGTGAGTACACTCTGCACCATGCTATTTTCTGCACTTAGTCTCTTTGTAGTAATAAAGATGCACATTGTTGATTCTGCTCCTGTTATGTGAAATCAGGCTTGTCTCAGCCCTGGCTGTTGCAATGTTGTTGTGGGCAACTATCACCGAGGGACTTCACCGCAGCAATAACATCCACCAAGACATGAATTACCAGTGCCCTACTGCAAAGACTGGCCTGTTTGGTGGTGCCGCTTTCCTTGCCCTTGACGCTGCTCTCTTCTGGCTTGTTTGTCAAATGCTGGCCCTCAATGCAAGGGCTGACTACCTTGACGAGGATGACGACAAGGGCGAATATGGCCAGGTTTATGCTGCTGAAGTGGATGGCTCAAAGGTCTGAAGCTTATGTAGTCATGCTTGTCAGGGTTCTACGATTAGTGTCACCCAACTATATTATGTCATCAACAAAGTTGCTTTAGCTCGCTTAAAATTTGTATATAAGTTTTAAATCTTTACATAAGACTGGTGGTTATTCTGCTTTTCCAGGTTTCATTGTGACCAATAAACAGTATTCTCAGTACAAATGGTTTGTTGCTTCCCTTAGTGAACTTACCCTTACCACTATTTTTTTGTGACTAATTCTGGAAGCTTGTTCCGCATATTAGAGTTCCAGTGACTGAATGGCACTATACTGGAGGGGCTGAATATCAGAATATTACACACATATGGTCCTACATTACATGCGTTAAGGATAAATTCATTTGACATCTCATGTCAAAAACATTAGCTACAAGAATGAAATATAATGAATAAATTTCATACAGTTGTAATGTAGAAAGCTTGAGCATACTTGTTTGAGATACAGTATAAAATCAAGGCTTAAAAAGGAACAGACATCACAAGGAGTGGAATCCTAGCTCTTCATGCTGCAGCCTTCAATAAGGCCAGTCACCAATCACCATAACGTGGCCCCAAAACCTTTGGGCTCAGAACAAGCTCATGAAAGGTCCAGATTAGGATCAGCCACCAATGCCATTGCCATGCCTTGCATTGATCATATCTATACTGAGATCGCAGCCATCAGATAAATTGCTTTCAAGTCAGTCAGTCAGCTAAGTAGTGGAGGCTACCACTAGCGCAACTCGTACGCAGATTGCAAGTGCCTGCTAGGCCTTCTACCTCTGTTCATGTAACTGAACAGTGAATGAACCAAACTGCACCAGGGAAAAAAAGGAACAGTTTGGTAAACGACAGTATATGTAGAATAGGAACCAATATTTCCACTCAGAAGAGAGCAAAGGTATTTAGCCACCTAAAGAAATGTTAGATATATGCAAGGTCTGACAAGGAGGAATGCTGGATAAGTCGTTGGGGCCATTTTTTTTTCTTCTCACGATTCACATCTTGAATATTCAAAAGAAAATACATATGGCATTCATGATGCAGCATTTGGGAATCAACTACTGGACTTTGATGCAATGAGCACAACTGAAGAATCTGAGCACCTCTAAATAAAAATGATGAATCTGATGATTGGAAAACACCAAGGCAGAAAATAAATTCAGTAGAACTCTGAGCAATGATGGTTTTCCTAAGTCACCATCAGTTTCAAACATGGTTGGCACTTGACACATCTAGAATTTGCAATAACTAACACTTAAAATGCTTATTATGGTACAATCCAATGCTCTATGTGAGGCGATGCAGAGACTTCAGTATGATGATGTCTGGATGGTTGAAATGAGATAAAGGCAGGGGCACCCTAAGCCATGGTGATGATATTCAACCCTAACTCCCTAAGCGAAACTGGGATTTGAACTCCGGCTGGTGGGCACGACCATGACAAGCCACACCACCTTAGCTATCGCTGTGCTCGCTGACTGCGGCTGCGTGTGAGCGCTGGCTAGGCGATGACGTATCGCTGGCCCATGCAACGGCCGGCCTAGTCAGTTTGACCGCATTGGGGCATGGGCCGGGGTTTTGGGGGTTTTCTGGTGCCTAAATCTTCTTCTAAGTGCAATACCGTAGGGGCGGTTCTTCCCCAACCGGTCCATTTTTTTAATATATATTCAACCCTAACACTAAAGCTCGAAGTGAACCCGTTTGAGACGCTTTCTTATTTTTGCTATATGCTAAATCAAAGAACTGCAAAAAGGTTGGCTAGGTTATCCCCAAACTACACTTTAGGCAATCCTGTTCGCAACATGGCAAACCTTGTGGAGGCATTACAGGCACCATGTCATGCGCAGCTAACCTGTGGGACTGAATGGTGTCGCGGTCAAATGATACTAATCGAATGGAAGCATCTAAATAGCGCAATTTCATGTGGCCTGGGCAATCAGAGTAGTTTTATCCTCGTTAAATTTACCTCAAATGTAGAACATAAGGAAGCTATTTAATCTATTTTAAATGAACAAGGCATTAGCTAAGACTACATATACAGATCACAACATATTCTGTCAGGTTAGATTTTTTTTTTATTATTTCTATTGTAGCTTGATTATCTGCCAAAAAAAAGAGGAGCAAGCTGATCCATTCCTTTTACCTACATGTGTTGTTGCATCGGTCTACTTGTCCCCCTCCTCTTTTGATGCTTTCCTAAGACTTAATATGACACCTCCACTAAGACAGGTAGTTACAATAGCAAGCGAAGCTTCTGTTGGTATATGATAACCTGCAATCAGTGGAAACTGGTAATTAGATGAGATGAAAAGCACTTAAAAAACAGCAATGTCACTTCATATGCTGCTAAAAGACTTCAAAACATTAAGTGAGTGTAACGAATATGAATGTGAGAAAACAAGAGTTAGATAATGTTTTTAATTGCTCACCAAAAAAGTCAAAGATCATCTTTGTCCCTATGAAGCCCAACACAATACCAATGGCAGGCTGCAGAGCAAATTGCCAACAGAAGTAAGTAGTGTTGTTAGATCATAGAGCAATATTGAACCTGCTCGGCCATTGAACAATCACATTTGCAATGCTAGCGGTAACAGGTGCTATTGGATATTAGTTAACGACAAATATCCAATACCTCCAATTACCACTAACACGGACCTAATTTTTGCAAAGGGTGATGTAAAACTGATGATTTGTTTGTTCTAAAGCAAGATAACAGAAGAAAATAAATAATATCTAAATATTCAATATTGAAAGGTAAATAGAAAATATCTCAAGAAAACTTAAGAAAGAGGGTTGATTGTTGATATTCACCTGTAGATACTCCAATTCACCCATGCTTTCAGAAATGAGCACATAGAGCGACCGCAAACCTGACATAACAATAGTCCCATCAAGTTAGCTCCTGACATTCTTTAGAAGTGCAGGAATTGTACCAGACACAAGATTTTGTCAAGTATACAGAAAATTCACCAATATGGCTGAAGTATTTTGTGTAAAAGTTTAAGCTTGCAACATAAAAAGGCAGTATATTTACCAGAAATAGCAAAAATATTTGATGATAGTATTATAAGTGGATCCCTTGTGACACCAAAAACTGCTGGTATCGAGTCAATCTGTATAACAGAAATGTTAATACCTACACCTGAAAGCATAAAATAGAAAGGAAGAACTGCACATGAAAACAGCTTGTGAAGGAACCTACGGCAAAAGCAATATCACTCAGCTCAATCACTGCCAAAGTCAAGAGTAATGGTGTAGCCTGCAGATATTAACCAAAAGAAGTATCACATCTTCAGGAACAATTACTTTACGAAGACAGAATAATTCCTTTAAAATCGTCCACCCAACCATGCATCTATGTAGTGTGAACAGAAACATAACAATGAATGCTGAAATAGTAACACATTTAAATGATTGGGAACATATAAAAAACTGATATTCCAGGACAAGGCTCATTCCATGGTAGCTTTACTAAAGATCCAGCGTAAAATGGACAACACTTACTTTCCATAAACCATCTTGAGTTGTGAAAAACCGATCATCATCATAAGAATCTGACAGGAGAAACATGGGAATGAGCTCAACTAGACATGAAGCAAGTAAATTACTAAATACTAGCCCTAAATATAAAAACTTTAAAGATATGTGATTCAAGAATTTAGGTGAGGAGTTGGTCATTTTAGCTGTGTAATCTGGAGTGAACAATGGGGGCAAGTTAATAATCTAAATAGTGGATATGTAAGGAAAACTGAAAACCATTGAATAAAGTTGGTTACCAGTGACTGGAATGAACTTTTGGCATGTTTTCACAATGAAGTTATTGGATAGATCAGATTCTTCTTCTTCTTCAGCAAATAGCTGCCATTATGTTAAAGACTATAATATTAGTGCTGTGGCCCTTGTTGAATTCTTCAAGTCACTTAAAGAAGCTCCGCACGACTAAAAGAGACTTTTCAACATCACAAAAGTGGAAACAAATTGGGAATGAAGTGTAACGATTGTTTTCTGTTTTCCTTCTGAAGGTTAACTTACTTACATAGGCATAAGGTTGAAATGTAACAATACAGGTGGAACCAGAATAGATCCAGAAAATAAGCATGCCATTATGGTATACTGATATTACCACTGACTGATGGTACGAATACACCAAATAGTTTGTAACATTACATTGCAGAAACAAACATTCATTGAAGCTGTCAAAAGACAGGACTTTAGTTTACAATTCTCATGAAGTTAACCATGCATGCTAGCCACTATTATGCTAATACTGAACATGCTAACATAACAAGTTTACCAAAAGGGGCTTAAAGTAAAGTGTGAACTATCTTTTTTCTTGAAATACCTTGTAAGAAGTGAATAACAGGATCAAAGCCAACAGTAAGTTCACCGCCTCAAATTTCTATAGAAAATTAGAAAACTGTAACAGTCAATATAATATGATGATAGGTGGAAAACATAGCCAACAGTAGCATGAGAGAACAATCAACCTGAATGGTAGCTGTTCCCAGGATGATCATCACAGCGCGAAAGACTACTGCTCCAGCAATACCATAAGAAAGCACTCGACTCTTGTTTCAGACATAAGAAATGATGAGAAAAAGTAGAGAGTTGACTTGAATTTCAATTATCACAATAGCTCGAGACATACTTGGTATTCCTTTGGCACTTGGAAATACTTAAAGACCAGAACAAAAACAAAGAGATTGTCCACGGACAAACTCTGTTCCAATAAATACCTGTTACATAACAGGGCAAGATTACATTTTTATGCATCGAGTTTAAGGAAAGCGTTGTCATGATCGATCATGTTATAAACACATAAAATTAAACCCATCTTCAAGTATAAAACTAATACTAACATTTAAATGGAAGTTATTATTGGAAGAAGGAAAATAGCAAGATGTATGATAAGATGAGAAGCAAAGCAACCAAAATAACTTGCACAAAACAATGTAGGATCCATTCGAAAACGTCAAAACGAACACAAGTTAAAGCTAATATATATGCAGAGCTGCGTGCTTCTCAATGTGCAGTTATTCATATGTAATCCTAATAATGCAAAAGGGAGCCAAACCTGTAACAATTTTGTAAAACAGTATCAATGGTAAATACAAAGGGATACACATAGCACACACCCAGCAAAATACTCCGAAGCCTTCTCGCCCCCGTCCCTCAAGGCAATGCTAACTCCAAAAACCACCGCAGCGAGAACCTGAACCAACCCAATACATTAGCTCCATGCGTAGGTAGAGCTGATGAGCTGAATCAACAGAGTGGTAGATAGACAGAAAAAACTGACCACCAGTGTCACCCTTCTAATGGCAGGACCTTTCGCACTCGTGCTGGAGACCGGTACGGGCTCCGCACCCTTGTTGGTTTGAGCACGTGGGGTAGAATTTACCGCCTCCTTTTCTGCATACATATCCACTGTAAGCCATGAGTCTCAGTGAGGAACGAGTAATAATAATCTCATGAAACCAGCAGAAATGAAATTGCTCTGGACTGTTGTAGGTCGCTGCTGTAAAATCGACTTGGACGTTATGCTTGGAGAAACCATCACACAAACATGGGAAGTCCCCGCCCCCCATGTGTCTGAGGAACTTGATTTCAAAATTCGTCACGAGTTATTGGGCGGCGACAAGCAGAAGAAGGTAGACAGACGGCGGTGGGTGGAGGCGAGCAGGTCGTCTCACCACCAGAGCTTAGCGAGACGCCTTCCTCCTGTTCCTGCCCCCCTAGCGCGCCGCCTCCGCGACCTCCCCCGGCGCCCACCTTCCGCTTCCCCAGGGCGGGACGACGCCGCGGCGGCCACCGTGACCGCGGGAGGCCGCCACGTGAGCTGCCGCGGCGGCGGTGGCGGGAGCGCCGCGCGCGCACGACGCGTCCACCACGGGACCGGGAGCCGCGTAGCGGCCACCGCGGAAGCCATCGCCGGCGACGAGCTCGGTCGGGGCGCGACGGGTGGAGCTCGGGAGCGTATGGCCGCGCGGGTGAAGAAGAAAGGCAGGCGCAACCACCCCCCACCGGCCCATCCAAACGAAGCGCACGTGCGCCGCCCGCTATGGGACCCGTCACCCGTTAACGAGCCTAACCGGAACCCATAATAATAAATCCCTCTTGTGGTGATGGTTTGCTTCCCTGAGCGGCTGAGACTTCAATGCGGTCACTGCAAGGTGGGCCTGACAGCGGCCCATCAGGCCCATCTGCCAGTGGTTGGCTTTGGCTCGTGGCTCCTCGTTCGCCCGCTACGATTGAGTCGAGGGTTTCTCTCCTGCGCGGCGCGGCGGCTACCTGTCTCTCCACGGCGGCGGCGGCGGGCGATCCTTAAGATCCGGAGGCTACCTCGGCGACTCGAGGTCGGTTTCCCCCGATTCGTGTTGCGCGTGGCGCTAATTATGGGAATCCCGTCTCAATTTTTTGTTTATTATTTCGTTGTGATTTCAGTTAGACTCAGATGGGGGAAGGGGGAGAGAGCGGCAGCGACGGCGGAGGCGTGGCGACTAAGGTGCCGCCGCTGAGGGATATAAGGCGCTACAAGTGCGGGTTCTGCGACATGGTCCGGTCCAAGAAGTGCTTGCTCCGCGCCCACGTGCTCGAGCACCACAAGGTAGTACCAGCGGCGCTGCTTGCTCGCTTGATTCAGACTTCAGAGATGCGTGCGTTCTCCTTTGTTTTGTTCTCGGCAGGGTGACAGTCGTAGGGTGTGTGTAGGATGAGGTGGATGCTTCGGGGGTTAACTGGGAAGGTGGAGGTGGTGGTCAGCGCAAAGAGCAGCAGCTCAGCCGTGAGTGCCAGCAGTGTGGGATGAGCTTCAAGAAGCCGGCGCACCTGAAGCAACATATGCAGAGCCATTCGCTCGAGGTACTGATCTGGCTGCTTATGTTGGGTCATGTTATGTGCTCAGGCTAGTAATGCTAACCAGATTTTTTTATTATCCACTTAATGTTTTTCTTTGTGTGTGAGAAAAAGGCCGAAATGCTAGCTACATGCTCTTTTGATTTTCGGTGTGGTTGCTATAACCCTGTTATTGCAGTTGGTTCTGTGGATGACTGTGTATCTCATGGGCTTTTTACTCCATTGTATGTAATTATTAATTATGCTGACTTTTGCAGTCTGTTTGTTCAGATATGGATGTGTGAAGCATTGGATCCCACAGAGCTCCAAAATGCGAGAAGCCCTTGAATGGACCAGTACCAGGATGGGGAGACCCTCCTGAGAAGCTCCATCAAGAGTGCTTCCATTCACGCTATTCTTCAGGTTGTATATTCTGTACTGTTCTGAGCTGCTTGCTGTTTTTGCTCTTATGTTGCTGTTCCATGGCATATGCTAAAGGTTTAGTCTCAGGCATGGGATGTCGCCTTTTCAACAAGTTGGGTGTCTGCTGTTTTTTTTTTTTTTTCCCACTTTTGAGAACTCAGGGATTGACACTGCAATGCTGTTTGTTGAGTATATCTAGCTGTCACCACTTGACAGCCCTCACTATCAAATAGTAAACAGGATAGATTTAGCAGGCATAGAGAGACAAAGCTCCTGTCCTGTGTAGATATATGCTCAACTTTGGTTATGTGTTCACTGAAATGAATGGATCGTGATCATCCTTAGTGGAATGATACGTTTCATGCAGAAACCAAATTAATTATCATTTGAATGTGAGTTACGCGGACAAGATGATGTTGCTATTCCGCCCTCTTTTTGTGTGAACTGTTGTATGGCATTTGATTCGCTGGTTTTTGTAGGTTATTTGTTGACATATCAATGCGTGAAGCATTGGATCCCAAAGAACTCCAAAATGCGATAAGGCCTTGAATGGACTAGTATCAGGATCGGGAGACCGTCCTGAGAAGCTCCATCAAGAGTGCCTTGTTCACGCGCTTCTTCAGGTTTGGTCATTTCATTCCAGCCTTTTCATTCTAAGATTTCCATTTTATGCTGTTATTTACATGTGCTTTGCATTTTCTATTATTTTCACACTACTTAAAGCTCATGCTGTGGCTTGCCCGGTTGCCCTATGTGGTACTGTTTGCAGCTCTATTACATTTATAGTAAACCTTGCTTTCATACTATATTGTGATACATGTCTTTCCAAAACTACTGCAGAGGCCCTTTTCCTGCACCGTTGATGGTTGCCCCTTGAGCTATAGCAGGAAGGATCATTTGAACAGGCATTTACTTACTCATGAAGGGAAATTATTTGTGTGCCCTATCGAAGGATGCGATCGTAAGTTCAATATCAAGGGTAATGTGCAGAGACATGTTCAGGAAATCCACAAAGATGGTGCTTGTGCAAGTAAGAAAGAATTCATCTGTCCAGAGGTTAACTGCGGGAAGACTTTCAAATATGCTTCCAAGTTAAAGAAGCATGAAGAATCACATGGTGAGAGACACACTTTACAACAATTTCCATATTTCTGATACTGAGTTTAAATAGCACACTTTGAGAGCGCAATTGATATAGTATATTGATCATATTGTTGGTAGTTCTGGTCTATGTCATTCTCTGAGATGTATTTATAATATGAACTCTCTAGTCTTTACCAAATTTTTGTCTTTCTGATATGATTATTTTATGTCTTCTGCCTTAGTACATGCTTTTCGTCTATTCTTGCATAATAATATGTATTCAACATTGATAGTGGTTTCTCTGTCATGATAAACTTTTGGTACTTGTGGTGCAGTCAACCTGGAATACACAGAAGTTATCTGTTGCGAACCAGGCTGCATGAAATACTTTACAAACATGGAATGCCTCAAGGCGCATAACCAATCCTGCCATCAACATGTTCAGTGTGATATCTGTGGCACGAAACAGCTAAGGAAGAATTTCCAGCGCCATCGTCAGATGCATGAAGGTTCCTGCGTCACTAAGAGGGTTAAATGCCACTTCGAGGACTGCAAATGTTCATTTTCAAAGGTGTGGTTTCTAATCTTAGCATTATTTGATTCTCTTATGGTTTGTTTCCATCGAGTTCATCGGGAGAAACACTGTTATTCATTCTTGGTGAGCTTGAAACTGCAGAAATCCAATTTGGACAAGCATGTTAAGGCGGTCCATGAGCAGCGTCGGCCTTTTGTGTGCCACTTCTCTGGGTGTGGCAAGAGGTTTTCTTACAAGCATGTAAGGGACAACCATGAGAAGTCAAGCGCTCATGTGCACACTGAGGTATCACAAATGACCACCAGATAACATTTGTTTTTTTTTTTGAAATCCTATATTGTGCTTTCTCCTTCAGAAATGCATCTTGCTGAGGGGGATATTTATGATTTCCCTCAATTGGTTACAGGGTGATTTTGTCGAGGCTGATGAGCGTCGACCACGTTCAGTAGGTGGGCGCAAGAGGAAACCAGTATCTGTTGAGAGTTTGATGCGGAAGAGGGTAGCTGCTCCTGATGATGGGCCCGCTCATGCTGATGGAACCGAGTATTTGAGGTGGCTCATGTCAGGTTGATTCGTCCTTGGACCCAAAGAGGAAGAGATGCAAGATATTGTTGGCCGCTCAAGCCCACTTTTGTAGATGCTAGTTGGAAACATTCGCAATTTACTCGGCATATATAGGAAGAGGAATGTATGTAGTATGTTATATATATGTTTATGTACGGTATATCAGAAAGACAGATCATTGGACCTTCAGTATAAAGGCAAGATGCTCTATTGTAGTAAGATTTTGAATGGAAGAGCAGTTGCTCGTGATCATTAGAACTGTCTTCAAATGCTCAAGCTTCACAAGCTTGGGAACATGTTCTGGTGCTGTTTCCAGCCAGTCTTGCCTTTGTCTTTCTATTGGTTTCAAGATAAATTTGGATTCATGATTCTTGGATGCTCTCAATAAAAAAAATAATAGATGATCAGTTCATTTGGCAGAACCGCAACACACTTCATTCCATTTTGCAGATGCACAATGCCAAAAATATTTAATTCCAATAATACGCCGCAGCAATTACCAAATTTAAATTTTCTGATAATTACACATAATAATGCCAAACTTTAATTTTCAACTGAATGCACCAGCATAGGACGCTCCCTGGTGCACAGCGGATTTCGGAGAAGGCAAATTTCTTTTACAGTCTGGTTTCTGAACCAACATCACTCCAACTCCCAGAATGGTTGAACATGATAGCAATGAGTGGCAATTCAACATCACTCCAACTTCCAAAATGGAGTTCAAGAACATGATAGCAATGAGCCGTTATGATAGTGTATCAGTTTTTCTACTACATGTATCCCGAACTGAACAAATTTGAGGAGCACAAATTTGCGCAAGAGGAAGGGAAAAAGAAAATGAACTTCCTTTAAGCCAAACCGCAGCTGCAAAACATACAAGGCAGAGGCAGAGTGAGATGACCGCCAAGAAACCTCGTCGGCGGGTCACTTCTCCTCAGCCGGCGCCGGCGCCGGCGCGGCCGCCTCTCCCTCGGCGGGCGGCTTGTCGGCGTCCGCAGCCAGCGCCTCCTGCCGCGCTCGTAAGACGGCGAGGACATTGACGGCGGGCATCTGCAGGCAACCGAGGAGGTACTGGTAGGACTGCACCCTGGTGGGCATGGCCTCGAGCTGCGCGAAGTCGTCGGGCCCGTAGAGGCGGCCCTCGTAGACGGCGCCGGTGAAGTCGTTGAGCTGCAGCTTCCACTCCTTCTGGAAGTCGCGGTAGGGCTTGAGGGCCGGCGGGATCTCGTCGGAGCGCACGAAGAGCCACGCGTTCATGCCCCGCGCGCACGGCCTGAGCGCCTCCCACCGGGTGCCCGCCACGGCCGCCGCCATGTCCGAGTTCTTGGTCACCACCAGCCGCGCCGTCGCCGGGAGCGACGCGCGGATGCTCCGCAGCTGCGCCACCGTGAACCCGTGGCACCAGATCCCCGCCAGCAGCTGGCACCCGTCCAGCTCGCGCCGCAGCGCCTCCTGGCGGACCAGCTCCGCCGCCCCGCGGATCGATGGGGCTAGCGACGCGGCGGAGCTGCGCACGGACGTCATCGGCGGCGGCGGCGGCGGCGGCGGCAAGGGTTCTTCTGCCTGTGGGGGATGCGATGAGATGCGAGTGTGCGTGCGATGATCTCTTTTGCCTCCAACGATGAGAGATGGATCGCGGGCTTCCTTTCTACTGCGATGATGGCTTAATTAAAGCCCAGTAATTGAAGCAGTGGGCTGAAAGCCCAATATCTCCAGTAGTGGCCTTTGAAGGTTAAAACCCAGCACGTTTCTTGTCCGATACGAGTTGGGCTGAATACACACTGATAATACTAAGGGCCCCTACGCTGGTGCTGGATCCATTTATCTCGAGGCCCTATTTGCTTTTTTTTCATGATGAATGCCACACAACGTTCAAGATATTCTTAATTTCCACTATGAAAAAATTATGTGTACTAGAGTTTTTTTTTAAGAAAAGAGGGTCGGTAAATGTATATGTGTTGAGTGTTTTGGTCAGAATGAATAACAATAATTTATAAAAATAGCAGCTTATAGATAATTCATTGTCATGGAGGATTAATACAATTACAAATAAACTTTGGCTCTGTTCTCTTGAACCTACCAACCAGCATCAGCCAGCCATTCAACAGTATTTTTCTCTCACAACAATCAGCCAGCCAATCGTATAATCCATCCAGTCGAAACAGAATTGAGTGTCACCATTTCATAAATTGTTAATGGCGTATCTTTCATGATTGTTAACTTGTAGAAATGTATATTTATCACTTATGCATGAATGTATAATGAGTAAAGTGCACCAGCGGTCCCTAAACTTGCGCCGCTGTGTCATTCCGGTCCCTAAACTCTCAAATCGACCGTTTAGGTCCTTAAATTTGTCCATCTGTGTCATCTCGGTCCATAAAATTATTCGGCTATGTCATTCCGGTCCCTAAACTTGCAAATCATCCGTTTAGGTTCTCAAACTTATTCACTTGTGTCATTCCAGTCACTAAACTTGTTCGGCTGTGTCATCTGGGTCCAAACAGAGCGATTTAAAAATTTGATATAAAAAATAATTCATAACTTTTTAATATGAACTCGAATAAAGACAAACTTTATATCAAAATTGTAGCTCTCGATGCGATCTACAACTTTGTAGTTGAAAAGTTTTTTAATTAAAACTGTTTAGCGTCCCAAAATATTTTTATATATTTATAGATTTTGAAATTTGAAATTTAAAATTATCAAACAAACTTGGATATTGATATGGCCTATATAAAAGTTTAGTTCTCAATATGATCAACAACCTTATAGTTGAAAATATTTTTATTTGAAGTCGTTAACTATCCCAAAATTTAGTTTTAAATTTTAAATTTTAAAATCTGTAAACTTACAATAATATTTTAGAATATTAAACAACTTTAAATAATTTTTTTCAACTACAAAGTTGTAGATCGCGTTGAGGGCTATAATTTTAATATAAAGTTTGTCTTCATTCGAGTTCATATGAAAAAGTTATGAATTATTTTTTGATATCAAGTTTTTAGATTGCGCTGTTTGGACCCAGATGACATAGCCAAACAAGTTTAGGGACTGAGATGATACAACTGAATAAGTTTGACGACCTAAATAGGTGATTTACAAGTTTAGGGATCGGGATGACACAAATGAACAAGTTTGAGGACCGAAACGGTCGATTTAAGAGTTTAGAGACCGGAATGACACAATAGCGCAAGTTTAGAGACCGCTGATGCACTTTACTCATGTATAATTGTGTGCAGCATGTATCTTTTCTATGAGTTAGTATTAACTCATAGAGAAAAATTTTTTTTCAAATTGAGAGCGGTAGATATGCGTGATTTAGAAATACATACAAGCATGTTTCGTGATTATATCATTATTTTGAATAGCATATATTGGTGCTTTTGATGTAGCTTTGAGAGGATACTCCCTCCGTATAAAAAAAAAAGATGTCGTTTTGGACAAACATTGGGAATATAAATCATGAATGACTTTTAAATTCTTGAGTTTGGCAATATGAAAACTATATAAATAGATTTGTCTTCAAATATAATTTCATAAAAGTATACATATATCACTTTTTAATAAATATTTTTATCAAAAAAGAAGTCAAAGTCATGTTTTGAAGACCGTGTCGTTGTCCAAAACGACATCCATTTCCTATACGGAGGGAGTACTTTGGTTTATTTGTTAATGACATCTGTGGATAATTCAGATGCAAAATTAAACCCTTATATTGTACGTTAAAATGGATGAGATGGCTAAATTTATTTTTTCAGATATAAATATAAGAGTAAATTGCATGGGTGGTCCATGAAGTATTGAGTAGGTTTTGTTTAGATCCCTAAACTATGAAAATGCACATTTTGCTACATAATCTATCTAATTGTATCCAGGCAGGTCTGAAACAGCCCTGGAGGCTTTAAGCAGCTAGCCAACTGCTGTGAGGCGCACGTGACATTTGCCGGCTGCTGACTTTAAGCAGAGAGGCCCTTGGTCGATCTCATCTTCTCCTCCTCACTCCTTTTATTTTAAGCAGAGAGGCATTTTTTTTTTTGTCCAATGCAAGGCAAATTCAGAAGAACACATTTTCAAACCCCATTTCAATTATGCAAACTGAACACATTTACTGCACATTTTGCCTAACAGTATCCAGAACCCTAGAACACCGCCATTCATGTATACAAATCATCGACATTTAAACGAAAATGGTCTAAAATCTTCCATAATGTCGAGACATCCACATCAATAACTCAAGAGAGGGTCCCGATAAGATTGCACTAGCTGAACTTACCGTATTGCGGCGCTGGTTGCCCTTTTGGACGCAAAGCCATCTCACCAGTCGCGCCGCCAGTCGCCGGCGCCGCCAGCCGCGTGCCGCTCGCACGCGCCGCCCGTCGCCTGTCGAGACGACGAAAAGAAACGAGGAGAAGATTAGTCTGGGCCCTTTTAGCTTTATTTTTGTTTGTTTTTTTAGTAGTCTAGACCGTCAATGCACCCCATGGGTTGTTTTGGACCTGGCTGTGCCCCATTAGATAGATTGTGTAGCTACATGTGTATTTTCATAGTTTAGGGACCTAAACGAAACCAGCTCAATACTTCAGGGACCGCCCATGCAATTTACTCTAAATATAATGTTAGAGAGAGTAACTTTGATGCAAATTTAGGGTCTACTCGGATATATAATGACTTTTCTAATTTTATGAAAACTTCTACAACAATTTTTTTTCTTTTTTTTTATAGCGCATCCCATGAGGATTGACGTGTGGAGGATCCATTTGGGCCTACTACCATTAGCGACAGAAATACTTTCTTCAAATGATTGTGTGCATTTCTATCTAAGATAAAGGATTTCATCAATTCGGTTTTCTCAGGATTTATTTGGTCCCCTCCTGCGGGCTTATTTCCAAACGTGAACAAATTTCACGAGGATAATGTCACTCGACCACATGCACTGGTACACGTGTGAATCCAATGACGATGTATATATGCAGAGCAAGCAATTTCGAGAGGGACAGCAGGCACAGGCGACGCTGACGTACAGATGGGGATTGTGCATCACTGTTCACTACTGCTATTGGTGCCCCGTCACTGTCAACTGAAATGCATTTTAGCTCTACTACATCCAGTTGTAGCCTTGTGTAGGTTGCTGCTGGCCTCTCGTCTTCCTATCACGTCGTGTCAACCGAGGTTAACAAGCATAATCCAGTACTCACTCTACCTAAAAAAGAATATAATTCTAACACAGTATTATAGTTTTATATCTTAAGTTTAATAAATTATAAAAATATAAATATTTATGATATCAAGTTTGTTTCACGTGGTACCATTTTCATGGTACCTTTGATCCTGCTTTTTGGTTTTTGTCTTTCAGCTTTCTACTTTTCTATGTGAAAATAAAAAGATGTTTTACAACTACTCACTCCGTCCTAAAAATACATGTAAGTATGTAACTATAGATTACGTGTCAGATAAAATAATTCACGTTTGACCAAATTTTTAGTAAATAATATTCATTTTATGCTAAATTAGTATATTATGAAAATATATTTTATAATTAATCTAATGGTGTTTATTTGACATTATAAATATTTATAATTTTTTTTATCTATAATTGATCGAAGTTGATAAATGTTGGTTAAGGGGCCCCTGGCTTACACAAGACTATGGACTCCCTTTGCAACACGGGGGTTAACCTCCGCTCGAAGGTGGAGGCTCACATAAATCGCTCAAGAATGCACCGTATCAAATGAACAATCAATTAACCCCCACCAAACCCTGTACACTGTAGTTACACCACTATTTATAGGCTACAGTAATGGTCCTTGGGTTAATTACATGGAAATCCCTTTGGGAAGGATGGATATTCCCGGAATATCCTTGATTCCACCTGTTTACCTCGGGGATATGCGGGTAACTTCCCATCCTTGGCTCAACCACTCACCCGCTTGTCGCGTAGCGGCTCCTTCTCCGATCCCTGGCGTGTCTTCGTTGGACCTTTGCCCCCCGCCCGGGTCGGCCACGGAACGACCTAGGGTCTCCGCCTTCCTGGAGCCTTCACGCCTCGTGTGGATATCTTCGCTTCTCAGGCGAAAGTGTCCTCTGGCCTCAGTCTCCACGCGAAGGCTCCCCGTGTTCTTTGGCTGCAAGGCGAAGGTCCTACCTGTCATCACAACACTTTCTCCTCGTCGCAGCCGATACGTGAAGGTTCTCCTCGCCCCACAACTTCCTGCAATCAAAACAACAAAAATACTTTGGTGCCGACGGTAGCGCGGTTGACCGAGCCTTCACCCCCTTGTTACAACAATAAACTAAAACATGCTACTGTGCTAGAGTTGTATATATTTTTTTGGACGGGGGAAGTATTTCAAAGGAGACGAACAGAGGGGATATGTTTTGTAATTGTTTAAATCAAGTTACTTATAGTTTATTCACAACACTTAACTCATAGTAACTTTTCCACATTTATGGTAAACCCAAGAGACCCTAAGAGGACACTACTCTCCCGTTCTAAATTACAAGATGTTTTGACTTTTCTATTTTTATATTTATAGTTTTTGCTATGCAACTAAATATAAGTTATGTCTGGGTATGTAATAAAAATTATGTATTTAGAAATGCTCAAACTTCTTATTATTTAGAACGAAGGAGGTAATTATTGTTTGTATTTTGTGGCTGCCATATATGTGAACAGCTTATTATACATATATGAAATCATAAATTTAGTATAGCCGGCCAAACCTGATGTACTATCGTACTAGTTACTTTATGATTACAACTGATGGCTTTATTTAATTTCGGTACTTTTAATTTCCATCAACGTACTGGACCATAATAAATAAAGTAGAGTTTACAGCCAAAGAGGAATCAGCATCCAGATCACCAATATGATAGAGACATTATTAAGAAATACACACAGCAAGCTGGTTCAACTTACATCTGTCATCTGACTCAGCTCCCTGCAGCATGTATTATTTCATATAACATATATATCAGCGCTAATAATTTATTTGCTGCTTGTTTGAGCTGCAGGCTATGTGGGTGCCTTAGTACTACAACCGTACCTATTAATATATATAAAAACTTCTTTGGCAGGAAGAATATACATAATATAATATGAAATACAAAGTTTAAGACCGTACCATGCATCTCTAACACATATGACCAAAGGTAGGCTTAGCAGTAATCATGTCAGTTAATTAATTAACTACAAGAGCATAACAACATACTAAAACAAGTAGCTAGTACATATGTGTTGTGTAGCCAGTGTGCATGCTTTACTCTTTCCACAGAGTTGAAAAGATTATCCCACCCAACAAGGAGCATTCAAACAATATGTAAGACTACTTTTTAAAAAGGAACCTAACTGATCCTTCGAGTACAACACCTAATACAAGGAATCAATCACAGCAACAGAAGATTAAACAAACGCCAACAGGGCTCTGGGCTGATATAAGTACTACTACCGGTACCCATCTGATTTGTTTCAACTAGATAATTATATATATAATATATGTTGGTCCATGATCCATGTCATGCAATAAGGTTGTTTAGATTATTAGTATCCGACTGGGAATTAACGTAAGCAGTGACGTAATACTGGGGGCCGTATAAAATAGCAATATATTTCCTCTCGGAGGAAGAATGGAATCATGCATGCCAAAAGGAGAGAGAAAGAGAGACCCACACCACATGCAATGCAAGAAAACAAGGACGGCTCTCCAATCCTTAAAAAATCCAAATCGATCGAGTGCTGCTGTCCATTTTAATTATATTCTTTCTCCCAATTGCTATATATGGGCACAAGCGATTTCTTACATTTTGTGAGAGCACGCGGTCACTGACATTGAAGACCTACAAGTTTTCACTAAATAGTAGGTTCCGCTAAAATGTCATTTCTTTTTTTCTGAATTACGCGGTATGGACATAGACGTTCAAACAAACACATGTAAGAGTTGGTACATCACGCTTTGATGTCGACATGCACGTTGCCTACCGGTAAAAAAAAGATCAGAATGAAGGCTCTGCTAATTTCTGAAGTAAATACAAGAAAATTGAGCACCAGTTGACGAAGGCTTAATTCACAGTGTGCATTAAAACTTGCTTGACATATTTGCCGATACCCCCTCTCTATTACTAATAAAAGTCATTTTAAGATTGTATTAACTCAAATATTTTAAACTTTGACTATACAAATAATATTTTTAGGTTAAATTCGAAAATATGAAAGTGATGTAAGTAAATTAATCTTGAAATGTAGTTTTACAAATATTTTATAGCAAAACATAGAGGTCAAAATTATTTTTTTAAGATCATGTCAATGCCCAAAATCATCATTTCTTTAGGGACATGGAAGGAGTAGCTCTCGGATCATTTCATATGCTGGTCACAAAAAGAAAATTGTTTTTTCTCGCCAACATTGCAGCAGGGTCAAGGTGACATTTTTAACAGCAATCACTACTAAAAAAATTTAACCGTGGCGGTTAAAAAGGCTTAACCGTGGCGGTTATCTCAACCGCCTCGGACCTAACACGGTTAATCGTGGCCTTAACCGAGGCGGTTGGGCAACCGCCATGGTTAATCCGTATTAACCGAGGCGGTTGTTTTAAGATAACCGCCTCGGTTAATTCCGCCACTTTTAATGGATTAACAGTGCCGGTTATCTTAATATAACCGCCATCGTTATTATTTTTCAGGAATAATTTTTTTTTTGCAATATTTGAATTTGGATTTGAAACCGAAATTTCTGATATTCACATACATCCAAAGTAGAAAAATGCACGTACAGAGTATAAACACGTAAATCATATTTAGTCTTGTGTCGTATGTATGTACATCCCCCGTAAGTCACCGTTAATATTACAAAATGTTTACTTCTAAATTAGGACATGACATTATAGTTTCAGCACGACATAATTAAGCTAATCGAAGATGTCCGGCAATCTGTAGTCATCCATGTTTAGACCGCTAGTTCTCCAGTTGCGCAGCTTCTCGTACTTCTCCGCTGTCGCGAGCTCGCTTATAGGATCGAAGAACTTACCCCCCACATGACAACAATCGTCCATGACGCACTTGCAAATGTCAGCTATTGTTTGCTTGATGTTTCTATCATCCAGTTTTTCCTTTTTCCACCTTTTTATTGATTTTCTAAGCTGACGCCAGCCCTGGTGGTAACTTCCGCAAGCCCTGAGAAACTCGCAAACATAGTATCCACACAGGACTGAGCCAAGTGGTTGCTTGGCACACTGCATGAAAAATAGAAATAATGTAAGATACAGGATATTATCCGTGGCGGGTAGCAGTGCATGGTAAGTACTCGCACCGGGAATTCTCTCCTCACGGCCAAGTGTGTGCCAAACTTCTTCTTCTGTCTCTCGGACCTCCGATCATAGGTGGTGGGGTCTTCCACGTACATCCTATATGGGCTATATATATGGCAAAACACTGGTGTTAAATTATATGACAAACACTAGTAATGCAAGCATGTATTGTTGTCACTTACTATCGCAGACAGTGCTCGAAATCCTTATTCCCTTCTTTGTCGCTTGGGTTCCGCAAGGAATCAAATATGACGGCCTTTCCATCCTGAGGATAGATGACAAATAAAATCCAGTGGCCGCTGACTCCCAAGCTACACAATTGAATCAATGTGGAAAGATACACCCATAAGTTATAGTACTTTTGACTCATAAGTTATTGTACGTATCATTTTGACATACCCGAACTGGTGGGCGGCAAAAATACACCCATTCTCTGGGACCTTCTTCATGACATGTAAGTGTCCCTTTCTATACTTGATCTCTCTTATCAATCTCGCACGGACTTTCGCTTTCTGCAACCCTTCCAAGTTCACGAGTTCAGGATGCGTGTCCGGAATTCTGTGGCCAATTATTGCCCTCTGGCTAATATGCATAGGAGATAGGTACAAAATAGGTTTGCCTAGTTCCTTGCATACATATGCTTGCATCCTAAAGACATAAGTTATCGTCATGACATTGTTAGTTTGATCGTCTTCAATTAACATACCTATAGCAATTCAAAGATACGATATAACTTACATGGCAAAAAGAGTCACTTGGACGACGTCGAGATCCTTGCGCCGCAGCAGCCAATGCATGTCGTGGAATTCAACAGGCATGTAACTTTCATCATCCTCCAAGTGGAAGTACTCCTGCGGGACCTTCACAATGAACTCCTTCATGCCCAGCTTTGCAGCATGCATATACCAGATGTGGAACCTCCGAACCTCCCATGGCTCCTCCAAAAGATCGCCCAAGGTCAATATGAATTTGCCATTCTTGAAGTTATCTGGGCAATCTGGACTTAAGGGCCAAAATTTAGGCGGGGTTCGCTTCCTGTAGGGGCACCATGAAAAAAGAATGTTACGTGCATCTATGCACAGTTAAGCTGTTGAAGATGTTTAGTTGTCATAAGCATACATACCTTTCGAACGCCGTAGAGTACTTGAACTCTTCGGCTAAGTTGGACGCCGCCCATTGCTCTGTGGTGAGGTGGGGAGGTTTGTTCGTGGTGAGGTCGGCAGGTTTGTCCCCAGCTTCATCATCCGGTTTCTTCGGTGTTGAAGGATATTTCCCACTGCCCTGGGTTGGGGACAGTGTCTCGTTGCCCGATGGACCCCTGTACCTCCTTGAGGGCTGCTCTTGTCGGGACGCGGTAGAGGACCGTTGTCTGGGCCTGTAGCATCGTACTTGTCATCGTTGTCGTCGTCAGAGTCGTCGCCGCCATCGTCGTCGCCATCATCCGGTGGAGACGAGTGTGGCGCCGTGGGATGCGATGGCAGAGACGAGTGGAATTCCAAGACGATGTCTTCCTTGTTCCACAGAACAAACGACGCGATAGTATAGTCGAGGTACCTGATCCCTTCTTCAGTTGGGTAGTCGAGTTCTTCTTCATCGTAATCTTTGTGGATCCAAAGGATCTCTACCATGTGAAAGCCCATGTTTGGTTTTGGATAATTGATGAAACCTAGTTTGCTAATAGTGTGCTCTAAGTGTTTCATGAGAACAATTAGCAAACAAGATGTAGCAAAGGACCGGATCCGTGGAGGCCACAAGTGAAGGGTAATGACGGCATCCATGCAAATGGTATAAGTCCATCATCAAAGGTGTCCACAAGGTCCATCAAGAGATGAGAAGGAAGTTGATAAGAAATCGGGAGCTCAAGGCAAAGGTATAACCAATAGGAACTCTTTTTTTTGGTGATCAAGACACCATAGAGGGAGTGATCACATTTAGAATAGATAGCCGTACTATTAAGAGGGGAAAATCGTTGATGAAATGCGGTTATCAAGTGCCACTAGGTGTTCATGATCATTGCATTGCATATAGATGCTAGTGACACTAACAAACCCTTGGAAAACTCTTTTGAAAAGCTAACACACGTGCACAAAGTGTAGAACACTTGGTGTTAGCACTTGGGAACAAAGGGTGAAAGGTTTGAATGAAAATCCTGAGAAAACAGGGCGTTGGACCCTAACTTCGCCCGAGCGTCGGACCATTGCCTTCGGTCCGACGGCTAACTCTTCAGCGGGCGTCGGACGCTCAGTTTCTGAGCGTCGGACTATTGTCCGAGCGTCCGACGGTGCTGAACGAGCGAGAGCTGACACGTGGAGAACTCAGAGGGCGTCGGACCGTTCTGTTTAGTCCGACGGTGTGCGTCGGACTATCGTCCGACGGTTTTCAGCGCTCGAGGAGCTCTCTGGAAACGTCGGACCGTGGCTTTGTTTTGTCCGACGCGCAGTGCAACTTCAGTCCAACGGTGGTCTGCTGAGGGCGTCGGACCGAGAGTTTTAGTCTGAGGATGCTCTGTCCGACGGTGAGTTTTGGCGCGAGAAAATAGCCGTTGTGTTTCAACGGTCGACTTCAAACGGCAGAGGACACGTGGCGTCCATCCGAAGCGTCGGACCGGTGTTGTTAGTCTGACGGTTTGGCCGTCGGACAGTCTGACGGTACGCAGTTTTGTCCAAACGGCTAGTTCTTTGTGAGGGGCTTATAAATAGGGACTTGGCCGGTTTGGGGAGCATCTCTTGGCACTCCTGAACATCATAACATACTTGTGAGCCTTCCCACTCAATTCTCACTCACCCTACTTGATTGTGTTCATCATTTGGTGAGATTGGAGAGCATCAAGTGCATTGCATTGCTTGAGATCATCTAGAGGCACTTGGTAGTTGTCTTTCGCAGCGGTTTCTCTTGTTACTTTTGGAGTTTGCCGACTCCTAGATGGCTTGGAGCTGCGAGGATCGTTGAGCGGAGTTGGTGATTGTCTCTGCCTCCGATCGGTGAAGTTGTGAGGGGTTCTTGAGCGTATCCCCGCGGGAGATCGCAAAAGGCTACTCTAGTGGATTGCTCGTAGCTTGTGGATCCCCATCTTGTGTTGGTTGTGCGGCACCCTTGAGAAGGGTTTGGCGTGTGATGCCAATTAGCGCGTGAACCTCCAAGTGGGTGTATCGCTACAACGAGGACTAGCTTGCCGGCAAGCAAGTGAACCTCGGTAAAAAAATCTTATGTCATCTCTTTACCGAGGATTTCTATTGTATTGTGATTGATTATTCATTTGGTACTCTCTACTCTTCACCGGCGGTATAAGATTCACTCTCTCTACTCTTTATATTCTCGCACTTACTCTTGTGTAACTTGTTAGCTTAGTTGCTCACCTAGGAGTAGAGTAGAAGTAGCAACTTAGCCTCTTGTGTGTGAAATAGAGACTATAGCTTAGAATGGTTAGGTGGCTTGCATCTGTTAGTAGGCTAGCGCAAGAATTCGCTTCGCCATTTAATTGTCTAACCACTTTGTCTTAAGTGTTGTTTGTAGAAGTTTTTATAGGCTATTCACCCCCCTCTAGCCATTTAGGACCTTTCACCTTGGCATAGTCATGCGGGATCGGCCTGTTGTTGTATGTGGCGCCGCTTTTCGTGGGGTACACTAGTCCATTAGCAATAGCCTTCTTATTCGCCATCTTGCGTCCGATTGGAATATAGAGCGTGCATTCCCTCGGCTCCACGATGTCATCGACCGGGTACCTGCGGATTCCTCCGGCCATCGACGAGCCTGGAACTATTTGCTGACTCGCTGGTAGTTGTACACCAGCCTGCACAAACATCTGTGCCCGCAACTCCACCATCTTGTGGTCGGTGCTAGTGAAATCCTCCTGTATTGACTTGCTGATCATCTCTTGCATTGCTTCATCGCGGCCTTTTTGGATGAGCCCTTCCTTGTATGCCTGCCTCGTGTGCTGTGTCCCGGCGTCAGACTGCCAGGACTCCACGTTCTTCCAGCTTTGCCTTGAGGACAAGTTCCGGACGCGGCCCCGGTGCTCAGGGTTGCCCAGTGCCTCGATCAGTACATCGTGATCCCTACGAGGTTTGAACTCCCCCATCTGAGTAGCCTTAGTGATCTTGAGTACAGCCTTATCTGCTTCCTCGGCTTTTTCCTCATTGTATTGAATCTTGCCCTCCTTCAGCTTCTTCGGCCTACGGGCATATAAGTAGTCGCGTGACCTCTCATCGATGCCTTGTAACGGGTAGCTCTGCCCACTCGCTTCTGCCTCCCTTTCTTCTTGGCGCCACTTGGGTCTCTTACCAGCATACCCGGTCATGCCTAGGTGGTGGACGAGCTCATTCTTCTTTGCGAGCTCCGAGAACTTCTCGCCTTTGCGCTTTGCTTCATCGGTGGTCATCTTCTCGACAAACTCATCCCAGATGTGCCGCTTGATGAAGTTGTAGTCTTCATATGGTGTCTTCCCTTTCTTCACATACTGGGTGTTGAGTTTGGACCGGAAGCTGCGAAGAGCTTTGCCTGCCAGGAATAACGCATGGCCCCTGCACACGGCTTCATCATATTGTTCGGGTGGATACTGGAAACGTCTCTTCACGTCAGCCCACACTTTGTCCTTCAGAGTCTGCGGCACTTTCCTCCAATCTGAATAAGTGATAGGCACATGTTCCCTTACTATGCAAGAGCATTGGTTGCTGAAGGTGCCGATAACTGTTTGTGGCTCCAAGGGCTCTCCCTGCGGCCCTATCTTGGTTGTGGCATGCACCTTCTTCGAAACCTGGTGCCTTCCGTGCTGGCCCCTCTTCAATTCTGACTTTCCACTCTTGGAGGTTGTCTTTTCTGATGAAGCGCCTGGGGACGGACCGGATTCATGCCCCTCATCACCAAACTCCAAATGCAAAGGTGGCACTGGAATCTGTATACACGACAGGAGCTCACATTAGCTGTATACATAGTACATGCGAGCCCGTCGACGGTGTGTTAGTTGGACACTTACGCGGCCCTCTTCATCTTCTGGTCCGCGACCTGGGGTGCAAGATCCTTGAGTTGACGGCCCTGTTCTTTGTCCCTTTTCCGGTGTATAGGTTGGATCTTCTTCTTCCTCCGTACGTGCTTTCTTCTCTGGCCTAGGTGTTAGAACCTCCTCCTCGTACTCGCTGCTCTCATCTGATACTGATGAGGAGCTTCCCTTATCACTCGGGCCCGGGCTTGGCTGACGCCATTGTCCTTTAGACGATCCCACCATTGGAAGCTATGAATAGGATAGAGTTATACGGACATCTCACAAGTGAGAGTAGGGCATACAAAGTAGACAAGAAAAGTACAAAAGAAAAGAATAATACATCCTTTTTCATTGCAATCAGAGATTACATCATTTTTCATTTACACTGCGAGTATTTTGTACAAAGTAATTGAGAAAAGTACAAAAGAGTAGGAAAATTACAAAAGAGTATAAGAAAAGTACATATTTGGCTCAGATTTGCCCTATTGTAATAACATCGCTTCTAAACCGGTTGCTTGTATATGATATACATGCCATCCTAGTTTAGAGGCTCACAAGCAATATGGGGACTTTCCATCATCATAGCCGCTGTCTCAACATACAAAGTTTCACATCATTGCAAATGCCACCGCCTGAGGACATTACTAGAATCAAAACCAATTCATCATCGAAAAAGCCATACAATAGGGTTTCAATTAAAGTAGTAGAGTTAGAGTAGTAGTAGACAAGTAGTAATAGGATTAGGAGTTAGAGTAGTTGTAGGAGTACAAGTTGTAGAGTAGTAGTAGTATAGCTAAGATTAGTAGTTGAGTAGACAAGTAGTAGTAGAGTCATAGAGTAGAAGTAGACAAGTAGTAGTAGAGTAGTAGTACCCAAGTAGTGGTAGAGTATATGCCAAACAATTCATCGTTGCATTTATAAATAAATTAAGAAAAGTACAAAAGAGTATAACAAGAGTACAAAAGAGTATAAGAAAAGTATATATTTGGCTCAGATTTTCCCCATTGTAATAGCATCGCTTCTAAACTGGTTGCTTGTATATGGTATACAAGCCATCCTAGTTTAGAGGCTCACAAGCAATATGGGGACTTTTTATCATCATAGCCGCTGCCTCAGCATACAAAGTTTCACATCATTGCAAATGCCACTGCCTGAGCACATTACTAGAATCAAAACCAATTCATCATTGAAAATGCCATACACAATAGGAGTAGAGTAGAAATAGGAGGAGGAGTAGTAGTAGAGTAGTAAGTAGGAGAAGGATGTAATACCCCGGGTATTACGGCTAATTAATTATGCCATGTCATCATATTTATTATTAAGCATCTGCATATGAGTGTGATTAGGATTTTTAGAGTTGCTTATTCATTAATGTTATGGATGTACAATTAAATCCTTGTTTTAGTAATTAAAAATCAATCAAAAGAGAAATTTGAATTTCAGTCCTAATCGGACCCAAAATCCTAAATCAAAATATACTTGGAATCTGGTGATGGTGTCTTAATAGAAGTTGTAGATCCTTTAAAATGGAACAACTCTTATTTTGGCTGTTTTTGAAGTCCCTTAATAGAAATTTAAATTAAACCTTAATTACTACTTTGAAATTCAAAATTTAAATGCTAATTTGAAAAATATCAAGAATCTGACCAAACTTCTTTAATTAAAGTTGTGAAGCTCCACAAATAGGACAACTTTTATTTTTGGAGATTTTTATGTTATTGAGAAAAATCCAGAGAATTTGACAAGATTAAAAATAGATTTCAAATAGTGGTTTTACCCCCTTTTAAATACTTTTAAAATTATTCAAAATCTGAATATGGTCCCTAAATCAAAGTTGTTCAGAATTTGGAACACTACAACTTTGATGTTTACACTTTTTCAAGTTTGTATATGAAATCTTGCGAAATTGGCCAAAAACCGAGAGGGAGGCACTGTAATTGATACAGTAACCTGCCCCCCTCTCTGTTCGCGCACAGGCGCCGGCCGGGATCTTGCCCCCGGCACGGCCGCGCATGTGGGGGACCCCGCGCCGCCCTAGCCGCTCCTGCCCCCCCTCTGACCGGCTTAAAGGGCACCAACACCCTCCTCTGTGCCCCCCATCTCTTCTCCGACCACTGTCGCACCCGCCTCGGTCTCGAGCCAAAATTGGCCACCCTCTGACCTCCTCCAAATTCCTCTCGTCTCTAGCCTCACTGGATCCTCGAACACAGCTTGAGCCACCGTGGTCCAGCTTTCGTGCTTCGAGGGCCCCGGAACGCACGCCGTCGTCTTCGTGTCCGACAGAGCACCGCCGCAGCCATCTCTCGCGCGACGAGCTCGCTGTGGTGAGCCTCTCTATCTTAGACCTCCCGTTTGTGACTCTCTGAGTCATACTTTAGCTTATGCTCACGACGGTGTTCCATTTTGTCCGCTAGGATTGCCGGAACGTGACTTCGCCGTCGAGGCCGAGCCGTTGCATTCCGCTGCCGTCGTCAAGCTCGCCGCTCCGCTCCATCTCAGCCTCAGCCAGCCGTCGGTCTAGAGTTGTGGTGAGCTCCTGGTCTTCCCCTGCCCTTTTCCGTCAACTCTACCGCACCCTCGCGGCCGGAACAGGGTCGCCGTGCCGTCGCATCCGCCATGGGCGAGGTGAAGCTCGTCGGAGGCGCGTGGGGTCGGGGCTAACCTAGCTAGGGTGTGCGTTAGGCTTGGGGGTTCACGTTGGCACGCGCGGCTTCGTTGCTGGAGCCGCCGGCGGCGAGGTCCGCGGCGGGCCGCTGCGAGTGCGCGCGCGCACGAGCGCGCGGAAGGTTGAAGAGGGAGCTGACGGGTGGGTCCCGCCTGTCAGCGTCCCTGAGAGCGCACGCGCGCGGGCGAGCGCGGGCAGGCCGGGTGGGCCGGTCTGTTTCGCTCGTTGGCCGTCCCGGGTGAATTTCTTTTCCATTTTTCCAGGCGATTTTAAAAGGCTTTTCCATTTTAATTTTAGATGAATAGTGCTGCTATTTGTTATTTTCATAGGAATAATTCTGTTGGGTTAAAAATCATGAAAATAATTTTGGATGCTCTATGGAACATGTAGTATTTTATAAAAATATTAAATATAATATTTGGGCATTTTCTGTAGGAACTAAAAATCAGCATATTAATTAATAAATGCAATTTTGAGCAATTTTAATAAATTCCAGATTTATCAAAAAATCATGAAAATTTATGTGGCACTGTTTTAGGATAAAACCTATCTGTTGGGTAAGTTTGGGCTAATTTAGAAACTGTTAGGACACTTGTTCATTAAATATGGGGTTTATGGATAGTAGAATTAATTTAAACAAATAATCCCTGTTGTTTGGTATGATTTTGGATTGATTGAGTTCAGGGATCTTTCACCATAGTGATCCTTGACAAATATAATGAAGTCACTTGTTGGTTGTAGTAAAGCTGTGCAGCGGCTTTCTATGACCGTTAAAATGGTCAATAAAACAAAAGTATGAAAACACTGTTTTTACTTTTCGTAAAACGTTTACAACTTTACCGTGAAGGAAAGTTGTACTCAAGGTCTAAATGGTTTACTTTTAAGCATTTCATTCATTGTCCTCATACCATGCTAAGCACACATCATTGCATACGTGTAGTGCCCGTTCCCGAGGAGGTCCAAGTCGAGGCCACTGCCGAGGAGGTCACTCCAGAAGTCATCCAGGGATTCGACATCTGCGGGACCGAGCCCGACCCGACGCTGTACGCAATTCAAGGCAAGCCCCGGTGCATTCAGCCCTTTCCTTGGGTTTTATAAAATATTATTAACTTGAGTCTATTATTGCATTAGGTTGTGAGGAGTTGTTTGTCACCTATATTGATGCACTACCTGCCTTGATAAATAATATCCCGAAAACCTGTTTAAAAATAAAAATATTCAAAATGCTTAGTCCTGCTTGATCAATTTAGATTTGCATAAAAAGGCTATTTTTGACCTATGTGAATGTGATACTATGAATCATGAGAAAGGAAAAAGGGGACAGGAGTCCGTTCGGGAATTGTGTACTTGGGTAGCAGCCCCAATGCACCGTAACCGTCGGAAAGAGATTTTCCATTCGTTGGTTGTGAATTTGGGTTAGAGTCCCAACAGTTGACCATCGGCGGGAAAGGGATTTAAAAACCGTTGGGACAATTGTATTTGGGTTAGAGTCCCAATACAATGCCCCCGGCGGAAAAGAATTAGGGACCGTTCATTGTAGGCCTGCTGTGATCGAGACTTTGCAACTAGCCACATACTACGGAAAGCTCTGACTCCGGTGGCTCTACTACTTGAACGGACAACCACGCACTGGGAGTGGAGAGATGGCGAGAGCAGCGTGTACCCTCGTGGCCGGCGTGCCTGGAGAGGAGAGGAGTACTGTGTTCTCGGGTGGCGCCGGACCGGTTCAGGGGTAGAAAAGTCGTGGTAGCCGGAGTTGGTATATGCAAGCTTAAGTGCTATATATGCAGTGTGGATAGGGATCCCTAGCTGGGTACTAATCGATTCGAATCGTTATTGCTCCTCGGATATGGAGACTTGATCCTTTGACCTACACTTGAAAAGTGGTTCGGAACTAGGTGTTTTGAGAATGATTAAAGAATTTGAAAGCATGATTTTATATGAGGATGAATTTGGAATTATGAATTATGATTAGAATAAAATTGAGTAAAATATTGAAATGAGATAGTAATGCTTTTCTGCAAAATCTTTGACTCTTGCTCAAGCCTTACCTTGACTCCCTTAGCCTGCATTCCTGAGTCTCATTCCTTTTTCTTAGTCGGGTAAGTTTTGCGGAGTACCCCAGTACTCAGGGTTTGTTAACCCCATGTTGCAGGGATACAGCAGCCGGAGGTTTGTCTCACCCCCTGCTGTGTGACAGTGGTACAGGAGGGAAGTGAGGAGGAGTAAAGTTGAACCCGTGGGCAGGGTTTTTATCATTAAATACTTAATTATGTTATATCGTCATTCCACTGCTACTTATTTTATTTATGGTCTGTAATATTTGCACTTTAATCGTATTTGGACAAATGGTTTGTAATCTAAGTACCTTATAATCTTTCCGCACTTTCACTCTGATGTAATTTGTTATGAAATGTTGTAATTCTGTAATGGCTTCACAATAGGATCCTGTCGGAGGAAATCGGGCGCTAATGTAGCCCGGCAGGACTTTCTAGATCATTTGGGACACGGGCCCGGCTGTCAGAGGTCATTAGTGACAATGACAGGAGTCTGTGGGCCATGTGATTTAAGCGGTTCTGTCACATAGGAGTAGTAGAGTATAGTAGTACAAAAGTAGGAGGTACAGTAGTAGCAGAGTAGCAAATAGTAGTAGAGTTAGAGTAGTATGTGTAGTACATTAGTAGTAAGCGTAGGAGAAGAGTAGGAATAGGAGGAGGAGGAGGAGTAGTTGAGTAGTAAGTAGGAGTAGGAGTAGTAGAGTATAGTAGTACAAAAGTAGGAGGTACAGTAGTAGCAGAGTAGTAAATAGTAGTAGAGTTAGAGTAGTATGTGTAGTACATTAGTAGTAAGCGTAGGAGAAGAGTAGGAATAGGAGGAGGAGTAGTAGTTGAGTAGTAAGTAGGAGTAGGAGTACTAGAGTATAGTAGTACAAAAGTAGGAGGTACAATAGTAGTAGAGTAGCAAATAGTAGTAGAGTTAGAGTAGAAGTATGTGCAGTACAGTGGTAGTAAGCGTAGGAGTAGAGTAGGAATAGGAGTAGTAGTAGAGTAGTAAGTAGTAGTAGTACAAAAGTAGTAGTAGAGTAGGAGTAGGAGTAGAGTTAAGTTTCCCCCAAGTGCCTCGCAAAAGTTCACAGCAAGTTAAAAGGCAAGAAGAATCCAAAACAGATGGCAGGGAAAGCAAAAGGAAGCATGGACACTATACAGGGAGATACAAATCATGTGGTGTCTGAAGGAATCAAGGGATCTGGTGCAAGAGATACAAATCATGTTTATCTCAAGAAGCTCAAAAGTTCAATTCAATAAAGCTGGCAGCTCAACTACACTTACATCCAGTTAGAGTAGGGCAGGACAGCTAAGAGTAGTAGTAGAGCATAGAAGTAGAGCCAATAGTAGGAGTATAGTAGGATTAGGAGTAGACAAGTAGTAGTAGGACTAAAATTCAGTTAAAATTCAAATAAAATTCAGTTAGAGTAGGGTAGTACAGCTAGTATAGAAGTAGAGCTAAGAGTAGTAGTACAGTAGGATTAGGAGTAGACAAGTAGTAGTAGGAGTAAAATTCAGTTAAAATTTAGTTAACGCTCACAAAAACAACAATATACATGCATGAAAACATCAATGCAGCCATGCATGTAGACATCTCTTTACCTCCTGCACTTTTCCCTATCTTTTCTTCTACTTGTGATCATATAATAAAATGATGCAGAATGGACCAAGGGACTCCTGAACTCATAGACCGAACAGGCTAAATATGATGGAGATACTCCAGAAGTCCAGCTACACTGACGTTTTCTCTGAGATCTCACTAAGAACTCAGTCACTGTCAAGCTAGTGATCTACCACTGCATAAACTACTACTATTCCATGATAGCTTAAAGAAAGAACAAAAAGAAAAGCAAGAAATAGGTGATAGATGGATGAATAGTTGAACACTCAGATCATAAAAAACAGACAAAGCATTAAATGCAGCATTGCTGAAACAAACAAGATCTCAACAATGTACTTCTAACCCTGCAGGGAAATGCCAATGCCAATCCAATACCATCGCAAAAACCCTAATCACCGTGCAAGGCAGCCAAGAAACAAATGATGAACTTATGATTGCAACATATGTGGTAGTGGCACTGCAGAGGTACTGAATTCTTGTTGCGGAACTAACAACCAAACCATGATCTAAAAAGATCACAACTAAGAGTAAAATTCAATTAATCTCAAATGATTTGCAAATTCTCAGTTAATAACCTTAGTCATCATAGGCAGTGGCATTTGCTTTTCCTCAAAATCTCCCAAACGCATCACAGGCAGCATTTTCAACTCAAATTTGGGAAAATTGAAACAAAATTGAAACAAAAAAATGCATCACAGACATCACATCCAGGCAACACAGGGGAGAAGCTAGGGTTCGGCTCACGGCAGCAACAATGCAGGACGGAGACCGAGGCGCGCGGCTGGGGAAGGAGGTCGGTGAGGTCGAGCTCGCCGGCGAGCACGGGGAAGGAAGAGGCGCGCACGGTGGCAGGGCCGTGGCCGGGGCCGGACATGGAGACAGACGGAGACGGAGCATGGGTCGGGGAAGGAGCACGGTGGTGGCGCACGGAGGTCGGCGTCGGGGACGGGGACGGGGACGGAGATGGAGCCGGAGATGGGGGAGACGGAGCTAGGAGAGCCACCGACCGAGAACAGAGTTCCGCCGGAGAACGGGCGCGCGTGGGTGGCGGCGCTAGGGTTCCGGTGGTGGAGCTCCTAGACACGGAGGCGGAGGCGGGTGCGGCGGAGGGACGGAGGTGCAGGAAGGTGCAGAGGAGAGGCGGAGGCGCAGGCGGGGGTCGACGATGGCGGCGGCGGGAAAATCCGGCAGCCCTTCGGGGACGAAATCAGCCGCGCGGAGGAGTTGGATTTTAGGGCGAGGTGTAGAGGGTATATATAGATGGTATTAACCGTGGCGGTTTTTAACCGCCACGGTTAATATTAACCGAGGTGGTTACCTTAGGATAACCGCCATAGTTTATCCTAAGTTAACCGCCTCGGTTAAGCCTTTTTGAATTTTTAAGTTTTTAGGTGTGATGTAAGAGTGATATAGAGTAGTGGTAATAGGAGTAGGAGTACAAGTAAGCATAGTAGTACGAGTAGTAGTAAGCGCAGTAGAAATAGTAGCAAGCGTAGTAGTACAAGTAATAGTAGTAAGAGGAGGAGTAGTAGAGTAGTAAGCGTAGTGTGAGTAGTGCTAGGAGTAGTAGTGAGAGAAGTGTATGCCAGGATTAGTAGTGCAAGTAGAAGTACGAGTAGTAGCGTAGTAAGAGGAGTAGTAGAGTAGTAAGCGTAGTAGTATAATAGTAGTAAACGTACGTAGTATTACAAGTAGTAGTATAGTAGTAAGAGGAGGAGTAGTAGAGTAGTAAGCGTAGTAGTAGGAGTAGTAGTTGAGTATAAATGTGTGGCATACATGAAAAGTTCTCGTTAATCATTAGGTGAGTACATTGTTACATAAATGTGTGGCATACATATCACTTTGGTGGGAGTGATCCTATGATAGACTTCTTCTCACCGTCGGGGCGGAACCAAGGCTTTATCTTGGTCCTGCTCACGTGGTTCTCAACGATCTTGATCTTGCGTGGATGATCGGTAAATAGAGAGAACTCTGCGTAGTTGTTGTATTCTTCGGGACTCTGGACTCCATCGGCTCCCACGATCCTCTGCTTTCCTGAGACAACCACATGCTTGTTTGTCTCTTTGGGCATCGGATAGTAGGCTACCTGCGTGACGCGGTTTGCGAGTACCCACTCATCATCTCTGTAGGCGACGCTTTGGAGATCAACGGTTGTTAGCCCGTACTCATCCACGACCACGGACTTCGGCTTGACCCACTGGCACCGGAAGATGGGTATCTGTAGGACATCGCCGTAGTCAAGTTCCCGTATCTCTTCGATCTGCCCGTAGTATGAATTAATGTCCCCTGTCGCGTCATCGATGCCCTCATATCGAACACCGCAGTTTTGTGCCGCACTCTTCTTGTCCTTCTCTTTTGTGTGGAACCTGTATCCATTGATGTCGTACCCTTGCCACGTGGTGAGTTGGCTAGAAGGGCCGGATGCTAGATTCGATTCTTCATTGCAATCGTTCGATATGTCCTGATTTTTTATCCATGTCGTGAAATGCATCTTGTGCTGCTTCTGTACCCAAGCCTCCGTGCGTCCATCACTAGCGACCATGTGCATCTGATGCAAGTATACAGGCCCCAATTCCTGTATTTGATCGACCATGTGCATCATCAGGTGTGGCATAATATCGAAGAAAGAGGGCGGGAAGCACATCTCAAGCTAGCAAGGAGTCTCTGCGATAAACTCTTTTAGGGCAGGCAGCTCAGCTTCATCGATGACCTTCTGTGTGATGCGGTTAAAGAAGTAGGACAAGCGCGTGATGACCATCTTCACGTACTCTGGACCGATAATCCTGATCACAATCGGAAGGAACACCATCAGCATGACATGGCAGTCATGAGAGTTGAAGTGGGTCATTGTGAGGTCTTTCATCGAGACCAGGCTCTTGATGTTCGAAGAGAAACTGGTCAGCACCTTCACGGCCCGAAGCCATCGGAGGAAACCCGTGCTCTCATCTTTTCTTAGGTTATAGCTCGCGCCCGGAAGGTCCACTTTATTTCTGGCTTATGGCGCCGTCGGGTGGATTTCGTGCCTGATGTCATGGTTCACAAGATCCAGACGTGGCTTGAGACCATCTTTCGTCTTAGTCTTGATGTCAAGCAGGACCCCGATCGTGCTCTCGAAGACATTCTTCTCCAGGTACATGAAGTCAATTGCATGGGGTGTATCTAACTCCTTCAAGTATGATAGGTACTTGAAGAAACACGACTGCTTTCTTGAATGGAAAAGGGGCCGGGGCAGGCTCTGCCTCTTCCTCTTCTGCATCCCGCTTCCTCTTCTTCCTCTGCTTCTTCGGCCCATCTTCCTCCTCTTTCTTCTTCTTCCCAAACTCGACATTGATACCCTGCACCATGTCAAACACCTTTTGCCTGTACCCTGACCTATCCAGCGTGTCAATTTCAAGCTCGTCACTGTTGTCGAAGTACATATTCATCGATGGATTCCTGTACCTGTGCTTCTTGGGGAGGAATCGCCTATACCTCATATACACCATCTTCTTCGATGCACTAAGGTAAGTGTAGCAGGTGCCATCAATGCAAACTACGCAACCGCTCTTCCCTTTAATCTGCCCTGATAGTGAAAAAGGACTAAGGTAATCGGTGATGGTGACAAAGATGATGGCATATAGGGTGAACTCCTTCTTATCGGATGCATCTATCATGTCGACTCCTTTCTCCCATAGTGTCTGCATGTCCTCCATCAAGGGCTCCAAGAACACGTCTATATCATTGCCGGGCTGCTTCGGGCCTGAAATAAGCATGGTGAGTAGAAGGTACCTGCGCTTCTGACATAGGTGTGGAGGTAGGTTGTAGATGGTGAGGGTGACCGGCCACGTGCTGTGCGTGCTGCTGAGGTCGCCAAAGGGATTCATCCCGTCGGTACTCAGCGCGAACCTAACGTTCCTAGGCTCGTCCCCAAACTTTGTGAACTTGGTGTCAAAATGCTTCCACTGCTTGCCATCGGACGGATGCCGCAGCTTGCCATCACCCTTCACACGTTCAGGAGATGCATGCCAGGACATAAGTTTGGCATCCTCTAGATTACCGAATAGTGCACGCAACCGATCGATGACGGGCAGGTACCACACCAATAGGGCAGGACTTTTCCTGAGTGTATAACCCTCTTTTTCTTCGTCCTCAGGAGGCGGCTGTTTTTTGGCCTTCGCCTTCTTCTTCTTCGGCCCTTTTGAGGGTACCTCCTCATCACCCGCACGACAACCAGCATTTTTCTTGTAACGACTCACGCCACAGCGTGGACAGCTCTCCAACTTTGCAAAGTCGTCTCCCCGAAATAGAATACAATGGTTAGGACATGCACGAAACTTTCTAAGCTTCATTGCCACTGGCCGGATCAGCTTCTTCGCCCGATAGGTATTGGCGGGCACATTGTTACCCTCTGGGTAACTGTCACCAAGGATACGTAACAGGTCGTTGAAGCAAGTGTTGGTCATCCCATGGCGAGCCTTCAACATAAGCAACTGGAGATTGAAACGGAGCACAGTCCAATGCTGTGGACATTTCCCCTCATCCTTGTACAGGGGATCAATTGTCGCCTGCTTCATCACTCTGAAATTCTCGAGCCATTTTGGATCCCCAAACAAAATATCATCGTGATCCTGACAGTTAGCAACCTGCTCAATGAACTCTGCATCCTCCGGCAGCAACGTGTCAACGACAAGGTCACCATCCCCATCGCATGCGTCGGCGTCATCATCTGCCATGTCCTGGAGCAGATCATTGATCGTGATGTACTCACGTCTCGCATTGTCGTCATCGCCGGCGGCAGATGATGTCTGTTGTTGCTGTCTTCCGTCATTCATCGACGAGGAGCTTTCTGCTTGTGCATCTGCGACACTCGGATCTTTTTCGCCGTGATACTTCCACACAGTGTACTTTGGGTCCTTGATGAACCCATACCGTACCAAGTGTGATTGCACAACATTGTCTTCCTGGGCAAGCCGATTCTTGCAGTCATTGCACGGACAAATCATGCGATCTCAGCCCAGGCTCAGACGATGTTTCTGCGCAAAAGGAATGAACTTCTTCCTCACATTGTCCAGGAAAGATAGATCCAGCCTTGATGTGTTGTACATCCAATTCTCCCCGCTCTCCATGACCTTCATCTTATATACAAATACAGCAAATTGAAATGAAGTCGTATTAGACGAGCGGTAAATCCAACTCTACAACTAATTGAAAGTATCGAAAAAGCATCTAAATACTCCCAAGTGTCACCCTTCACAAAATCCAACTCTAAATTCACTTACTCTCTCTCATCTTTTTAGATCTAGATCTAAACCGGCCACATTTCGAAAAAAACTCCTATAAATCATGGAAAAGAGAGGAAAACCAGATTTGGAGAGTAAGAATCAACCTCTAACGGTGCCACCCTTCACTAAATCCAAGGATAAATTCCTTATTCGCTCTCATCCATTTAGATCTAGATCTAAACCATTTGTAAAAACACCTAAATAATGAAAAAGAGAGGAAAACAAGATTTGGAGGGTAAAAATCAACCTCCTACGGTGCCACCCTTCACCAAATCCAAGAGCAAAACCTCCCCCCCTTGAAATGGCTATTTTTAGGGTTTTGAGCTCAAAACACCCAAAAATGGAGGAGAGGTCACGGGGAGGAAGAAGGGGAGGGTTGTTGTTTTATAGGCTCAGAGTTAATGGAGGCGGTTATCTTAAATAAACCGCTACGGTTAATCAGCGATTAACAGTGGCGGTTGAGTTACAACAACCGCCTCGGTTAATGTATTTTTCGAGGCGGTTATCATAATTCAACCGCTACGGTTAATAACCGAGGCGGTTGGGGGCGGCTAGCCCAGCCTTCGGCCGGCCCGTCTTAACCGAGGCGGTTTGCTGGGCCAACCGCCACGTTTAAGATTTCAGAAATGGCTCCCAAAAGATTTTCTGTAGTAGTGAATAATTGGTATTATTAAGAACAAGTGCACATACATATTATAAGTACTGCTAAGCTTGTCGTTCGTTTGTTGCTTAGTAGTTAGTGGTTACTATATTGTTGATCTCTATGTTGCAACTGGGCAGTTGTGCTCTCACACTTTGCGGCTATTTTTCCTATGGTACTGGATGGTCGTTTGTCGGTGACGATCTGACAGGTGATTTGTTCTTTGAATATTTTCTATATCTATCTATGGGGTCCTTTCTAGGGCGGAATAATGAAGGGACAGACTCACAGGTAAAGCAGACTAGCCTAGCTATTATTTATTTGATGTTTTCAGAATCCCTGTGGTATAACTTTATATATTATGTTGTTGACAAGTCTTTTGGACCACGGGAATAACCAATGATGGTTCCAACATATATATTATCACACCCCATTGCTCAAAATATGCAACAACAACATCAATCAATTAATTGGGAAGGTTCAAAACTTAACAAAACTCAGAGGCCTTTCTAGTTAACAAACTCCTTTCTTATTTAGAAAAATCTAGAAAGTAATGACCTACAATTTTCACGTCCCGAGAAGTCAACAATTACAAACTTTGACTAAAATTAAATGAAAAAATACTAACTCTTATGAGACAAAATAAGTACCGTTAGATTGGTTATAAAATATATTTCCATAATAAATTTATTTCGAGACATAAATGCTAATATTTTTTACTATAAACTTGGTCAAAGTTGATATAATTTGACTGGCACACTTTTCACAATTGCATAATTAATTGGACGGAGGGAGTACTTCATATTGCAAACACAGTTGCCGGTGCTAGAGAGGCTGTAGAACACAAGCATCCTGAACCAACCGTGCGAAGCTATGGCACAAATATCTATAGTGCACACACTTGATATTTATCTATGGGTTATATTGGGTTAGATCTCATGTGTGTATATGTTGCTTAATTCCGTAGTAAAGTTGAAGATGAGATATAGTGCTGGCCCCCTTCTTCCCGACTGAAACAACAAACAACTGCCAACTTGTGTGACTCAATTATATTAGTATATACACTTTCAGAGGCACATGGAGACGAGTAAACAAGAGATCAAATGGAGTGTCATGGGATTGGTCCTATTACTATCACCATACCAAATTCGATGTATCACTGCAGCACCCAACAATATAATTCCTCTCATTGCATTGCTTGAGAGTTGGCCCCCTTCTTCCCCACTGAAACAACAAACTGCCAACTTGTGTGACTCAATTATATTAGTATATGCACTTTCAGAGGCACATGGAGACGAGTAACAAGAGATCAAATGGAGCGTCATGGGATTGGTCCTAGTACTAGCACCATACCAAATTCGATGTATCACTGCAGCACCCAACAATATGATTCCTCTCATTGCATTGCTTGAGAGTTAAGAGACCATGCAGCATGAAGAAACGATCGATGAACACAGGCGGCAGTGCTCGAATCTCGATGCGCCACGGCCTCGAGTTTGGAATGGAATCTATCTATCTAAGCTAAGTAATCTAGTACTGTATCTAGTGGGCGTCAAAAAAAAATTGTGCTCCTTCACATGACAGATTCCTCCTTGGCTTTTTTCGCCGACGGTGGTAAGCTAGCTGTCGGCATTTCTCTTGATATATTTGGTATGACCAAAGTATGTAAAAGGCAGGTTGAGATAGATTCTCATTTCAAGCCTTATTATTTCAAAGTGACCAAAGTAAACAGTTCTATGGGGGTAACTACGACAGGACTGGAATTGACAGCCAGTACACAACAATAATGCATCTGGCTCCAAAACAAGCAAGCAAGAACGACAAGAACCGAATTGACAGCCAGAAATGGAACTGGAATTGATGTTAATCCTCCAGAACTTTGTCCACAAGTAGAGGGGGCCTCTGAAGCCTTCTGAAACCTGTATATACTTCTGTCAATAGTTTCAGCAATGATATATATATTCTCTACACAATAATGCTGAAGTTAGTCAATCTCTATAGCAGCAGCAGCAACTCCAAGAGCAGCAGTGTGTGTAGTGTAAAGAGAGAAGCATTTTCACTTGGGCAGTGTAAGCAGTATGCAAATACAGTTATGAATAATCCAATCGATCCACTACAAGAAACCACCCCGGCCGGGCGCAAAACCAAAAAAGTTGCAACGCCCAGAAGAGGGGAAAAAAATGCCAGCTTCCCGGCAGATTTACAGTGTGGCTTCTTGATTCTCAGAGGCGATGATGATGGCTTGACGACGACGGTGGTGGTGGGTCGAACCGGAGGGAGGAGGCTGATGGGGTGGCGGTGGTGGCAGCTGTCGTGGCAGTATTGGAGAATCCTGATGATGCTGCAGCGGACGACGACGACGACAACAACAGCGGTAACGGCAGGGTGGGAGGAGGAGGAGGAGCTGCCGTCACCTTCCATGCCCAGCTGGGAACACCCTCAGGCCTCCTGTTGAGATCTCTTGATGCACTCTGCATAGTGCAAAAAAAAATGTTCATTCAGCATGCATGCTAACTGATATCGTAGGATCAATTTAAGAATTAACAAATTGAATAGTTCAAACATCCTAATGCTTTCTGATGCATGGAAGCTTGTTATTGTTTTAAAGCAAATGGCAGGAGCTTTGCCCTTCGATTAAGATGGAACCTGTTCCAACAATTAGTTTTTCCATCAGTTCAGTTGGGCAGAAAACGTCAACTTCAACTTTCCATCCAATAGAATCAGAAAACGATACTTGAGACGGACCTTAAGGCTTAAAGTTAGCTGAATCATGAAAGGTTCCAGAGTTTATCAATTTGAAGAAACTATCCCCGGTTGATTGGTAAATTAAATAAGGTTTGTTTGAAACAAAACACAAACTTATAGTACTTCTACTAGTTCAATGATTGCACTAAATGATGGCAAATTCCTGGGTATATCATCTTTTTTTTTTTTTTCAGGGAAGGTTTGAAAAATAGTCGTACTTGCATATATAATAACAGACAATACATGAAAGGGAACATTATTATTGAAAGGTTCTTGGGTGCAGGCGGCAGGCATAGTTGACTGATGATTTGATTAGCCTAAAGTTGAAGTGTCGCCAGTCTAGGACGTTCCTTTTCAAGGAAAAAAAATCAAACACATGTACATATTCTCAATTCATAAAGCTGCTAGTACTATTATTCCCATATTAGGCCAACTCAAGATATTCAACAGCCTATAAGAAAAATCGTGCATCACATTAATTTCATTGAAATCGACAGGGAACAGGTGGACTCTAGAATCCAAGAAAATGAGCAAGCGACGTGAGACAAGAGCTACATTGACAGCCGCACAAGAAAGGCGACCGGATGAAACCAACTAATAAAAATCTCATATCTGAAAGTACACCTTCCGGCTGCACTGCAAAATTTGTTTGTTCATCATATGGTCAAAGGCTCAAGAAGGCATGCCTGATTTGTGCAATACGAACAATTTAAAGTGATACATATGATGCTAATTTTTGACAGTCCATGAAACTGTAAGATTTAAGGAGCTAATTCATTTTATCTTCCTGTATTTCAGTAATTCAGGGTCGCCTAACCTCATGATTTGTGAAGAAGGGGTGAGATTGAGCAGGCCAGGCCGGTGGATGCTCAGTCATAAGAGGGAACCGATGAGGGTGGCCTGATAGCTCAGACGGAGTATCAATCTGCATCAGAAGAAAAAGATTTTCAGTTGAATTATCGGCAGCTCCAAAGTTGTCCACGCGCTATATAATTCCTTAAACAATTCATTTCGGTAGGAAAAAAATATTCTGCTCAACTGTCGTGATCACCCAGAAAGAGAAACTTGTTACTAGGCGATAAAATACTTTGCCTAATGATTCCAACTTGTGAGGGTATATGTAGTAATCATATGAAAACTGGGCAACAGCTGTAGAAATATGATTTGCGCAGGTAAATTATGAAAGAGACATGATCCACAAGGGCCATGGTAGTTACATCACTAGCAGGGTGAGAGCAAAACTTGGATTTATTTTGTGCAATAGCACATCAGGTAGCCAATAAAATTCGAGAAGAAAATTTTACTGATTTTGATACTACTTGTCAAGGTAGCATGCGCGCTTGCCTTTGTTTTTTTCAATTCGGAGCCCTCAAATGGTCCATGGTGGAGCTGCAGACCTAGGCATTTCTTATCTCTTTTGGGGCTCTGAGATGCCGGTTGAGATATGCTCAAGTTCAGATCGACATCAGCAACTGTAGAAGCCAAAAAAAAATAAAGAAGTTTAGCAATAATACCTTGGTTCAATCGAAACAAGTTCGTCAGCTGATTATTTAACGTCGTCATGTGAAGAGATTATATGCAAAAAAAAAAAAGAAAGAAAGTTATGAGCCCTACTACCTTCAGCACTAACTTCAGTCAGCAGCTCCCCATCATATGTGCTTGGCTCGAAATTCGTCACAGCCTCTCTACCATTGCATTTGATCGCGGCCTTATCGTAAGCCCTGGATTTTTAAATGATAAGAAGAGAAACGAGAATCGAGTCGGTACTCAACCCTTTGGAAATCAAAAGACATGACAAAAAGAAAAACAGATTTTTTTTTGTTTGCGTATATGAATGGCAGAATCCAATGAACAACCTTGCAGCCTCTACTTCGCTGTCGAATAGCCCAAGATATATGTACCTGCACCCAAGCATGGCGTTCCCACCGGTGAGGACTGAGGAATTCCCTAGCCACTTCCCTTTTTTCTATTAATTCCTTTTTTTTTTATCTTTTGATTGAAACAACCACTAATCAAGCTACATATATACATGCATCTAACCTATACTATTACTGAATAGTACATAAACTAGTACTAAGTCATGTATAGGAACGAACTCGATCAAGAGCTCAAGACTATAGCATGAAACTGACAGAGAGGAAAGACACAAGTATCAATTTGCAGCAAGAAGAGCGATGTCGAGAAAATTAATTCAGTCAGTCTGCAGTGTGTGTTCTTACTTCTTGCCGAGGAACTGCCCCATGCGCGCCTCCCAGCGGCCGCACTTGTGCAGGGTGACGCCTCTGTACTTGGAGCTGCCCCTCGAGAAGCCGGTGCTCTGCCGCCGCAGGACGTGCACGAACTCCTCCTTGGACAGGCTCTTCATCTGGACAGCCATATATGTTCAGCAGTTGCAGAGATGTTTCAGTGGATGTTGCAAATGAATACATTCATGTAGACCGACCTGCTTCATGTCGTCCTCGTAGTCGCTGAGATTGAAGTTTATGTCGGCGTCGACGCCGCGGAACTTGATCGCCGCTCGATCGTACGCCCTGCAAGTCCCAAGAGCGATTCATTCATTCATTAATCCGGTCGGTGACACAACAAGCAAGGTACTCCCTCTGTTTTAAATTATAATTCGTTTGACTTTTTAGAGCTCAAGTTTGACCACTTATCTTATTAAAAAAATTTATGCAAATATAGTAAAATTTAAGTAATTATTTAAGATTTTTCATTACTAAAGCAAGCCACAACAAAAGAAATAATATTTAGTACAAATTTTTGAATAAGACGAGTGGTCAAACTTGAGGGGCAAAAAGTCAAACAAACTATAATTTAAAACGGAGGAAGTAGATATGAATATGATGCAGAATTCAGTACGGGGTTCAGAGCACAATTCCGTGCGTTCGTATCTCGTACCTTGCAGCAGCATGAGCAGTGTCGAATCCACCTGTAATTGGCAAGAAGCCAGATCACTAAACCGGTTAATTAATTAGGCCATTCGAGATCAGGGATTAACGGGAGATTTATACAGGGATTAATTACTAGCTGCAAATCTGCTTGCTTGCTCACCTAAGTACACCTGCTTGCCGCAATCCCTGCATTTCGATCCGAGGAACAGAACAGGGAGACGAAACGTTTGTGTCAGAAATTCAGAATCAGAACCCAACAAGTGATTGGTTGGTGAAAGGATTAATGGTGATGAGCTTGTAACTAGCTACTGACCAGATGTGGGACTCCCAGCGGCCGGTGCGGCGGTAGAAGGTGACGCCGCGGTACTGCGAGCTGCGGGAGCGGGGGCCGCGGCGGCTCTTCTTGGCCGGTTGCGGCGGCTGCATCGGGGGCGGGGGCGCCGGCGGCGTGGCGTGGGGGTGCGGGTGCGGCAGGATCCTGATGTCCGGCTGCTGCTGCTGCTGCGGGCGCGGCGAGTCGGCGCGGAGGAAGAAGCCGAGCTCGGCCCAATGCTGCGGCGCCGGGAGCGGCGGCCCGGCGGCCGGGAAGAGCTCCCGGGTGACGAGCTGCTGCTGCTGCTGGTGGCGATGGTGAGGAGGAGGCGACGGCGTGGCGTCGTCGTCGTCGTCCGCGCCGGCCGCGTCGCTGTTGTCGCTCCTGAGGATGCTGAAGAACTCCAGCACGGCCGGCGTGGAGCTGGAGCCCTCCTCCGCCGGCGTGGCCCCGACGCCCGCGGACGCCGCCTCCGCGTTCAGCACCGACGACTCCGACGACCCCGAGTCGCTCGCCTCCATGGCCGCCGCCGCCACCTCGGCCACGTTCAGATCCAGCTCCATGATCGATCCCCCTCCTGCTCCTCTTCCTCTCCTCTCCTCTCCCAAGATTGATTCCAACTTGCAAATAAACGGCGACCTGGTGGCGGCGAGCTGGTGCTGGTGCTGGGCGTCTATTTCAAGAAGAAGAACCAGAGGAGGAAGAGGTAGAAGCAGGAGAGTGCCGAGTCGTTCTTGCGGTACATTTAGCCTCTGGCAGCGCTGCCTCAGCTCCTCACTCCCGATCCCTGACCACCATGCTGCTGCACGCAACCTGGCCACTGTACGGTCGCTTCACGACTCAAGAACGCCGTACCCCGGACCACCAATCAGCTACGACCTTTTCCTTAGCTAGAGCTAGGGGGAGAAGAGGACCGTACCAGTAGAAGCTAGCTAGCTAGCTAAAGGTGGGGTTTTTAGGTTTTACAGGAATGGCGGCGGGCGGGGCCTTTGGGAGCTGCGCTCCGGCGGCCGGTGGCGGACGGAGGTGAGGAAGAAGGAGGAGGAAGGAGGTGGGGCGGAGGGAGGGAGAAAAAGAGGCGGGTAATATATAGAAGGGGAAAAGGAGGGGGTGACCGGCGGTGGCCGGTGGCAGCCGGTTAACCTTAAAATCCTTCCTGATTTGGGCACCCTGCGTCGTCCGATTTGGTGGGTGGCTGCTGCCTGCGGGCCTCGATTTGTCATTTCTCCACTCCACCCAACCCAACCTAGCCAAGCAAGCCAGGGAAAAAAAACACGAGGAGAAAAAAAAAAGTTGTGTGCTTGGGTGGCAGATGATTAAGGATGGAAACGGATCGGATACGCATGTAATCGAATCCGGATGTCACCTTTTACCACATTTTAATTCGAATACGAATACGGATTCGGATATTTTTGAATACGAATACAAAACGGATGGTTCGAATGCGGATCCGAAATCGGATATTTACTCGATCTAACTCAGAACGTACATTATGAAATTTAACATACATGAATAAAATTTTATTATTAAGTACATCGTTAACGAAAGTGAACTAAATGAAAGTACACTTCTAATTAATCTCTAATAGCGAAGTAAACTAAATTATAAGAGATAATATTGAACAAAATAATAGATCAAGTGAATAAGTTCAAATAAAAATGGTAGAAAACAAATAGCCATTTTACTTTATAATTAGTATTGGAATTACATAAAACTAGAGATAAAGCATTTGTGTATATAGCATAGACAAGGATAGCACAAAAAATAATCTAGTTACCAATATATATTTAATAAATAAATATATCAATCAATATTATATTTATATAAATATTTATTATGAAATTTTAAATTTATATAAAATAATTTATATCAATAAATAAATAAAGTAAAGGATTAAAATAATTTAAAAAGACAAATATATTAGATTAACCTAAATTATAAAAGTGCTAAAATTAATTAATCTTTATGTATCATTAATAATTTAAAATTAATACTTAATTTAATTTTATATATACTATTAAATATGTTACATGCATTATTAGTAATAATAAAATTAAATAATTGTTCACTTATTATGAAGAGAAAACTTTTAAATAAGTTCATGGTACCTTATTTTCTATTCGGATACGGATATTGTCGGATACGGATCTGAAATCGGATAGAGAAAACACTGAAATACGAATACGGATGTATCCCCTTTGACATCCATTTTAAAACGGATACGGATACAGATATCCACATATACAATTCGAACGGATACGAATGCGGATAATTCGGATATCCATTTTCATATTTCCATCCTTACAGATGATGATGAGGATGATGATACTTTGCCATGCCATGCCATATGCTATGTGCTATGCTATGTTGTGCTGGGAGAAAATATCTTCTCTTTCTGTTTTGGCAGCTGATGCTTTCTTGCTCATCAGCTTCTCCTGCCTGCCTACGGTATGGGGGCGGCATCTACCCTTAGACAGTTAGACTTGGGATACGGGGCTTCTCTTGTCTTGTATTAATTGACTTTTATTTAGCTCTTCATTTGGCTTTGTTGATTCTTGAAGAGACACTTTTGTGTGAGAGAAACCGATCCTGTTGCGTGTAAGATTGATAGTTTCCTCTGGTCTCTGATGATGAGAATGTGTTTGATGCGAGAATCGCCCCCCTTTCCTTTCTCATCACGAGAAGCGCAGTAAACAGTTCCGAGCACGGTTTGCTGCATTCAGGTCTCGGCAAAGGCTTTGCCGAGTGTTGCATTCGGCAAAGAGCTCTTGGTAAAAAAAAACACCAAAGGATCCTTTGTCGAGCGCCATTTCTCGAACACTCGGTAAAAACCAGCTGAAACTCGGCAAAGAAAAGTTGTCGTGGTGGCACGAAGACGGTGACAGACTCTTTGCCGAGTGCCTCCAGTTGGCACTCGGCAAAGATTTATTTTTTTTAAAAAAAATTCATTGCCGAGGGCCTCCTAGCTTGGACACTGCTGCAACTGAAACATTTCGTATTGCTTCACCGAATCCAAAAGGCGGATAAACAGAACCACAACGGCATGCGACCGCCTGCCCTATCGCTCACCATCCAACCTGCTTCAAGATTCGTGTGCCAGTCAACACTGCTCCCACCATCCCATTCCATGCTCGTGTTTACGAATCTTGAAGCAACTCCCGCCGTTGGATAAGGAAGGCGTGCGCACACGGTTGGGGAAATGTGGGTCTCATCAAAATGGCCACCAGCTAGTTTCTTCGGAATTCTGTAGGCCGTCTCACACGGGCATTCTTTCCTATGTGTGTGTGTTTTTTTTTGTAAATCATCTTTTTAAAGTGCAACAAGTTAGATTGGGTTATGTTTAAGTTGTTCTTTTTACCTAAACGTTCTAATTTTTAAACATATTTTTATAAGAATCTAGACAGCTATAGCCAAATGGTCATGTAAATTGATTTTGATCTATCATAGAATTGTTCTTAGAAAATCTGGATTGAAATGTTTTATGAGAATTTGGACCCCTGCCAAATGCACTTTTAGTCACATATCGTTGCGTGGTAGGGATTATCCAATTTCTCAATCTCCACATTATTTTGCATTTGATAATTTCTTCTATTTCTAAGGAAAAAAGTTTGAAGAATCCCTCATCTCACATGTAAAGTGTTATAGAACAAGTTTCCAAATCAAGGCGAACCAGGATTTGGTTGGATAAGATTTAGTGAAACCATATGAGAAATGGATCATGTTTCAAAAGAATGTGCGATACAAGTACCAGACATGGGTAGAAACATGCGAGAAACTCTAGGGGTTTATCACCTTCTTCCACCCTTTACCTTCTCCTCTTCTTCTCTACCATCTCTTACTTCACTCATGAAATAGTTATATGGCAGAAAGGTTGATGCCATTTGCAGGAGTTATAGTTTGGTGCGAGTGGATTGATTTTTCTATCTTTACCAGTTCCCAACTTATCATTTTGGGTCAACCATCTTGTGTGTACATGTCTATATGTTTTGAAGCCCAAAGATCTTGATCTTGAATCATTCATGGTTTGTACAACTTTTATAAAAGAAATTGTTTTTTATTGATTGCTCAAATCTCATGTTTAAAGGTGACAACAATACAGAAAAATAATACCGTATACCAATTGATATTGTTTTCCTATGCTACCTTTTCTAACTGTTTCTGTTTCATGTAAATATGATAGTTGTATCAAAATTTTTAACGCAGCCAGTTTGGATTGTTTTGATAGTCCAGTCCCTTACCACCGCTTTTGGATTCCATATTATAGTACCGGTTTCAACCCTATATTTTAAAACAAAAATAAACATTTGAATAAGAGCAAATGAAAATGAACTCGCCAAAGATTTATTTTATTTATTGATTGATTAGCCATCACAAATGAACATAGATTAATGGATGTGTTAAAAAAAGATATTTCAGGGCAAGTAGTGGAGTCATTTCCAAGCACCAAATTCTTTGTGAAACGTATTGCTTTTTCCAGTCACAAATAAATTGACATTCCTGAATAGTAGAATGAAAAATATCCACCATAAACTTTGATAAAAATAAACTGCTTTTTTATTGCTGATTTTGAATATTTCAAAATAGGTGTAGCTAGTCGATCTATGTGACTTGTGATAAGTTCTAAATTATGTCACTTTAAATTTTTTTTATTCCATTTTATTATATATCTATATATCTCATATAATATATGTCTAAATACATAATAAAATGGATGTAACAAAAAAAAGTCAAAGTGACTTATATTTGCAATAGACAGTAACATACACTTTTACTTTGTATTTATTGGAACAAAAGTTAGTGGAAATAAAAGTACATGTGTTTAGATGTGAGTACATTGCAAGCAATGTGGTCAAAAAAGAACGTTGAACATGTGACTTGTGGACGACGATCCGATCCACAACGACGACCGACGACGTGGCTCGCTCTCAATTGCATATTTATGCAATTTTTAATTGTTCCTCGATGCGATGCCGTTGCGTTGCCCTGCAATCCTAAATTTGTAATGCACCACGACGAGCACGCACCTCGGTCGCCGCACCGGATCACATGCCTTCTCGTCTATAGTTTATAAATAAATACATATAATCCAGTTTTTACTACTGCCGACTAGATATTTATTGTATTTAAATATAAATATAACAAAAAAATATTAATATTAATGATGTATAATAAGCATCATCAACAAACTGACATGGAAATACAAATAATGATAGTATATATACTCAAGAGATGTGTTATAGTGGTTGGGAATACTTTTTAACGCTTCCACTAAATAGCAATTTTTATAGATTTTATTTATAAAGAGGCAATATAATAATTGTGCAGAGTCAAATCATCCCACCCCTGTCCCTCGGCGCCGTGAACCCGACCACCAGCGACTCGCATGGGAAGCGCGTCAGCTGCACTTGCACCAGCGCCTCGACGCGGCCGTCGATGCTGGGGTGCGTCCACGGCGGCCTCCACGAGCCGTGCGCCCGCGTCGTTGAGGACCACGGCCGCCGGCCGGCCGTCGGGCCCCTCGGCGAGGCGCCCCCGCCCACTCGCGGTACAGGGCCAACACCCGCGCCAGCCCCTGCTCCAGCGCCGCGTTCGGTGGGTTCGGCGGCCGGAACGCGTAGGCGTAGATGACGACAATGTGCACGTCGTACGTCACCTTGTCGAACACGCTCAGAGGCACGCTCTCGCTCGGCGGCGCTCGGCGCGCCACCGGCGCGCGCCGGCTTCACGATCTTGGAGCTCGTGATCTTCACCTTCATGATGTCGTTACACCGGATCGGATATGTGCATGCACACGTACAAATGAAGCTAGCTAGTTAGCTGTCATGCTCGCCACAATCCCGCCGCCGTTCCAGCAGGCGCTCATGGCCATCGGCAACTTCTGCATCATATCCATCGCCGCCGGTAGGCTAGTCGAGATCGTCGTCATGTACCCGATCCAGCACCGCTCGTACCGCTGCTGCAACGGTGTCAAACTCGTCTGTGGCGGCGGGATTAAAGCGGCACCGCATCGGATTCATGTGCAATTGCAACGGGTGCCTCTTCGTCTCCGATTGTTCGATCAGTTACCGTTTTACCCTCCATCAAAAAAATAATTTCAAATATGATATTTCTTCTCTCTTTTTTTACGCTAATCTCCTTAATTTTGGAGGTATTGGAAAGCGTTATGCTACTTAGGCCCCACATGGGTTCACCAGTCATACACACGTCCAACACCTTCTAACGCTTCCTTCTCAATGCTTCTCAATGTTTCTGACCTTCTGAGCCGTCGGATCGATCATTGTGAGCCATCGAAATTCCTCTCGACCACTATAAATTTTCTCTCAAACTCAAAAAATATAACTCCTCAAGAAATAAGATGTGCAATTACTTAGAGGTAGAGCAAGTACATATAATGAAACTATGTGCTTAGAAAAGACAGCGATTTATGATTTAGAACATTAGATAGTATATACATACAATGCTCCATTTGCTGCATTCTGCTTGTACCCGTATATGCATTATCTACCTAGCAGTTTAGGGTACTCACAGTGCAGACTCTACCATAGAGTCTATACCTCGAATCTAATAAAGATTTAGAGTCTAAATAAGATTTGGAGTCTTAGTTTTTATACTGCCATATCAGCAAAACACTATAAATATAGAAAGATAATAAATAGAGTTAGACTCTAAGTTAAAGTCTGCATTGTGACCCTTAGTCCACCCATCCTTTTTGAAAAAATATGGCTCCATATCCATCGGCTAGTATATCTGCTCTCCATGTTCGCTTAAGTTTAGTCTTGATAATGTAGCCTGTTTAATAGACTATTTAGTCCGAACAATGGCTAAACATAGGTGATCGATTGCTTTAGCATTTAGCGTTTAGAAAAAACGAATGAATTGCTTAATGTTGTTATATTTATAATTACACATGCATTTTTAGAGTAGATAGCTTTTTGTTTTTAAGGTAATAATTTTACTTCAGTTGAAGTGTTATATTTTTGCTAGTATCTTAGAGATACGTAGTACTTTCATTATCAGAGTTTGATATGCCTGAATAAGTATTTTTATTACGTGTGGTAATATTTAGAAGACATGAGTTCTATAGGAATGAAAATCTCTCGATTTTGTTTCTTACTCTAGATAAGTGATAAAATTAAATGACTATGAAAGTATACGTTAGAAGAGTTCTGTTTTATTGTATATTGTTATGTACTCTTAGAAGAAACAACATCGTATATGAAAGTCTCCATGAATCTGGCCTAAAAAATTAAGGCCTCCGTTTGGATCAATTTTGGATTTTTAAAAACCAGTTTGCTTCTAATTCTGAAATTTGGATTGTGAGCAAAAACTGGATTCTGAGCAAAAACTGGTAGGGTTGCTTGGATCCTCTAGTTTTTTTACCTCATTTATTGCTCTCTGGGTCACAAGAAACTAGCAAAAGTATGTTCGGGTCTCACCCTAGCTTTCAAAAGCTAGATTTTTAAAACTAGCAAAAAGTAGAGGATCCACTAACATGTGTTGATATCTCGATGAATCGGACTCATATTTATTTTCTGCTAACTACTCCCTCCGTTCCGAAATATAGCGTCGTTTTCGGTTTTTATGTCACAAAGTTTAACTTCGATTTGTACAAAATACGTGCAACATTTATATCTCTAAATAAATTTATTAAAAAACTAGATTCAAAGATCTTTCTAATGATACTAATTATCTATTATAAATGTTAATATTTTTAAATATATAAATGTCGGTAGTCGTTTCTTAGAAAACGCAAACGACATGTATTTTAGAACGGAGGGAGTATGAGAGGAGCTCTCTGCTAGTCTGGATCTCGAAGGCAGACATGCATTATGGCCCTGTTTAGATCTATTGTAAATTATAATTGTAACTAGTCATATCAACATTGTGGCACATGCATATAGCATTAAATGTAGATGAAATATTTGCATGTTTATACTTTTTGCATGTACATTAAGAGACGAATCTTTTAAGCCTACTTAGGCTATGATTAGATAAAAATTATCAAATACAAACGTACAAATGCAAATGACATCTAAACACAGCCGATCCATTGCGAGGCCACTTGCCCTACAGGACAGCTAGGATAAGGTAGCTAGCTCATTGGCCCCGTTTAAATCCACTTCAAGTTGCAATTGTAACTAGTCACATCAATATTGTAGTACATGTATGGAGCATTAAATGTAGATAAAATGTTTGCATGTTTATACTTTTTGCATGTATCATCCCCCCACGAGATCGAATCTTTTAAGTCTACTTGGGTCATGATTGGACAAAAGTTGTCAAATACAAACGAACGTGCTACAGTGCACAGTTACAACTGCAACTGGGATCTAAACGGGACATAGTACTGGAGTATTCGTCACCACTGCCGGCCGGTCCAACATCGGACTCTCTCGTAGTTACCTATGCTGCCTCTGCAATGCCTAGGTTTCTCTTCTCGCCGGCGGCCGGATTAAACCACACCAGGCCACCATCCCACGATAGATGGCATTTCTACTCCATATCTTTAGCCTAGGTTTTTGCAGCAGCTCGACAAGAGTAGGAGAGTGAGTTGATAGCTATACAAACTCAATGCTAGCAAGTTGTGCAGTATCGTTCGTAGAGAAGAATGGGTGAGGCCGAGCTTGTCACCGGCCAGACAACAAGAGCTGGTAACTCTATTCTGGGAGGGTACTATCAACAGAGGGAAGTTAACAGGCGTTGAGAGTGTTCTTTGTCACCTTACCAACTAAGCAAAAATGGGCTGAGTAGTTATTGTCTTCTGACGTTCGGTTGGTGGTGGGTGTGTGGGTGGCATAGGGAAATAGGCTCCCCTTTTCTAGCTTTACAGGGCAGGAATTCGTTCTATCTTAGCCCCGGATTATCGAGTCTAAAAGAATTTAGAGGTCGTTTAGGTCAACATCACAGTCTTCAAAGTATAATTTTAATTTTATATTTCTATAAAAATATTTATTGACAAGTGAATATATGCGTACTTTAATTTTATAAAAGTATATTCGAAGGTAAATTTATTTATATAGGTTTAATATTTCCAAACTCAACAATTTTAAAGTTATTCATATTTATGTTTCCAATGTTTGACTAAAGACTTGTCTAAAACTGATTTCTTTTTCGATACGAAGGGATCGGAGTATATATATAATTTCATTTAAGAGTCGAGTGCAGTGTATGCATGAATAGTAACAAGCTACTGTAGCTAGGTTGTACACAGTATGATCTGCGACATATATATTCGGCAATGAAGCGCAGACGAGAATAGGCCACGTGAACAGTGCACGTGACAATTATATTATTTGTGTAATATAATATATAATCGATTGGTCGCGGATTGCTTTCGACCGACCTTCTTGCCTAGCTAGCTCAGCGGACAATATCTTGTGGGCGACACTGTCTGCAAACCTTATCACAGAAAAAGCAAAAAAAAAAAAGATACTAAGATATATAACAGCATTATTATTATTGTTTGATACATATATATTCATCTTTTTAAAAAAAATATGTACTCATCTTAATTCATGTGTGTTGGAATGGATCAACATGAATATATGAGCATCAAAACAAGGTCTTAACTGGCTGGGCTGGCCGGGGGCCACTACACAGATGTGTATATAAAAACAGTACTTCATATATATATATATATATATATATATATATATATATATATAGTATATATATATATATATATATATATATATATATATATATATATGGAGGCTTGGTTATTTGCATTAGTATTTACCAATCACCATATATGTATGTTACGTGTATTATATTTGAGACAAACTAATGAATAGTACATACTTTATATATATTGAAAAACGGACAGAGTGCTAGCTAGCTCACCTCTTCTTCTTTTTCTGGCCAACAATAAGAAAGGTACACTAATGAAAGTGAATCTAGAGCCCCCTAACAATATTCTTCACCTTGAATTCATGTCCTTGACGATTGCCTACTTCTGATATGTCAACATGTGTGTTATTGCATAAACCACCAACAAGCCAATTCATCAGTTTCTTTTATGTTATCCCACACCTCAAAGAAAAATAAACATTTCTTTGGGTGTAATTGGGAACCACCAAAGAATTCCTAATTTCCTTGGGTGCAAACCATCTATTAAATTATTATAGATTCTAAGAAAAATATTAATTTTCTAGTCATTCCTCTTAAGTACAAATATAACGAACTTATTATGGGCTTGTTAGTAGGTAGATTTCACATTGTGGAATGAAATACAATTTTTCTTGGTATATTAATTCAACAAAAGGTACAATTTTGAGTTTTCATATGCAATAGAGAATGTGTATTGACACTTAACTTGAAATGTCTAGTTAGTTTTAAAGGTAACATACAACATACTAATATCAGGTGAAAGCAATTTTTCTTAAAGTTGTAGGGATCGAAGTTGAAATCATCTAGTACTCGACGAGAACTACAAGTTCTCAAATTCTTAGAGTTCTGGAATCATTTAGTAGGGTCCAAAATTATGTTATAAGTTCTTAGTGTTTTGAAATATTCTTTTTGATTTTTTTAATAATCACACATGGAGATACGACCTAAACCAAAGTTGTAATACTAGACGAGATCTACAACTTTTCAATTCAAACTCTTTTCCTCCTAAGTCGTTTCAAATATTCATTACAAGATTAACTCGGCTAAATACAAAAGGGCACAAAATTATTCAACTTAGTGACAAAATCGTTCAACTTAATCACAAGTGAGTTAATTTATTTAGGGTGTGGTAAGTGGGCTTACGTCAAGCCTCAGGTCATGAATCTCAGTTCTAGGCTTCGCACATGGAAATAATTTGTGGCAGCTGACCTCAAAGGTAGTAATTGAATTTTTTGTAATATATATGTACTCCCTCCATATCGTATAAAGATGACAGTTTTGGAAAAGGTCTTGGTCAAACATTGAGAATATAAATCATGAATAACTTTTAAATTATTGAGTTTGGAAATATGAAAACTATATAAATAGATTTGTCATCGAATATACTTTCATAAAAGTATGCATATATCACTTTTCAATAAGTATTTTTATAGAAATATGAAGTCAAAGTCATGCTTTGGAGACCGTATCATTGTCCTAAATGTCATCTAATTTTGATAGAAATAATTCCTTTATAGGCCCTTTTTAAATATTTAAAATGGAATTCATTCTGATCATTATAATTTAAGCAGATATTAGTTAAACTAATATGATTGTATATGGAATATACTATTTTTAGCCTAGATATTTACCGTTGCATTTTATCGTCGGAAAGTGAGTTGAATGTGTGCTATAAGTTGCAGAGTAGAAACATAGCACATGGTGACTATATAATCAATTTCCATCTCGTCCCATAGTACTATAAATTTGATATAGGCTTATATGTGAACATGAAAAAAGTTATGGAATAAAAAATTTCAAGCTAAATAGCCTAATTCATTAGGTATATTTTTATTTTAGAGGAATTAAAAATATATCTAATGGATTAGGGCTAAAATAAGTCTATCCCGTTATGTGGTAGTACGTAAATACCATTCACAACCCAAAAATGTCACGATCAACGAGTAAAGCGTGTTTTTATTAATTAATGAATTCTAGGCAGTAGGCACGAAATGTGTGTACCTGCGTAAGTGTACGTGGACGTGTACTTTGGAAATAAAGAAGGGTGTGTAGTTGTGTATGACAGCAGTCAGATTGACGGAACGGGACTAGTGGTGGTGGTGTGTAGCTGTTTTCGGCCCTGATGCGCACGGATTTTAATGCTACCGCCTACCGAAAACGGAAGGTCAATGCAATCACGTCACCGGTCCACGGACGGCAAGTGGTGGTTTTTCCGATAAAAAAAAAATACGAGCTTTTTAAATTTTTTCTTGAAATATGTGTGAAGCATGTAGCCTCTAGGTCGAGCAATGACTAACCCACTAACGACCGTTGCATTCATATAGAAATGGTTTGTTAGAGTGTGTTGGAGTTCTTTAGCGGATCTAGAGTTTTGTGTCAGAGAGCACAAGTCCATATCAAGTCTCTCCTCCAAATTTTATAAACATATTCTCCCTAGCCACTTATTTCCACTTACAAATTACAAAAGAGGAAACACTTCTATTCCCTCTCAAATCCCCTTCCGAATTAAGTTCCAAATTCCTCTCAAATCCCTTGTGAAACTATTTTCAATCTCTCAAAACTCTCCCGTCAATAAAAGGAAAATGCCTTTAATTCACAAATCAGCAAACCATCCCTCCATTCCACCCACACAGGCCTAGCATCCAGCCAACCAGCCCCCTCTTCCGTGGCCCAGCCAAAGCACAAGTAGCACCACGGCCCGCTTGCCCCACTGCGGCCCCGCGCCCCTCCCTAGGCCACACACGAGCCCAACCGGCCAGTCCACGCGAGCGTGCACAGCCTAGCCGGCCCACGCGGCCACCCCGCGCCTCCGAACCCTAGCGCAAGGGCGCTCGCCTCTGAGCCGCCGCCGCCGCGAGCTCCGCACGCACGCGACCACCCCAACGTTGCCCTGATGGATGAGTGCCGCATGCCCCTCTTCTTGGCACGGACAACGAGGATGCTCGGGACCTCCTGGAACCCTAGCCACCACCGTATAAAATGTGGCGACCGGCGCCACTGTTCTTCTTCCCCAGGCTGCCGCCTTCCTCCTCTCATGGACACGCCACGGTCGCTATGCCCTCACCCGCGCCATGGCCGTTGTGCCCATGCGCAGCCGCGCTACAGCAGCTGCCAGCCGCGCAGTCCCGAGCCACGATGGCGTCTCCTCGCCGAGCGCCTACCGCACCTCTTCACCGCAACACGGCCACAACCAAGCTCGCGGCGTCAGCGACGGGCACCAAGCGGCGACCGTGCTCCACCCCTGCCTCACCACCGCGACGCGCTGCCTCGACCAACGTGAGCATCATGACGAGCAACCCGCCCCGACGTCGAGCTCTTCACCGTGGCCGCCACGTTCCTGTCCGAGCCGAGCCCTCCACGTGGCGCCCACGAGCGCTGTGGCGCCGCACGCTCCGACGAGCCCCTGCCCATGGTATCGCCGCTGCGGTGACCGAAGCCAGTGCCGAGCTCGCCTCCATCAGCGCCACCAACCGGCTCCGCCACCATAGCGTCGCCTGCGACAGCTGCGCCTGCGACGAGCCCCGACGCCGAGCCGACCACGACTGCCAAGCCTGGAGCGTCCGCGACCTCGATACCGGCACGCTGTTCTCGTTCGCGGCCAAGATGTTGCCACAGCTCCAGCAGCCCGTGCCACCACAAAACGCCGGTGAGCTCCTTTACTAGGTCCCTATTTTCCCCTTGTGCACACCACTGCCTTACTGAAACCGGCCATCGTGCCATGATTTCACGTTTCGCAGGAAGGGCAGCCACACACGACCCTAGCCACGACCCTTGCCTCGCTGCAGCCCCGAAACTATATGACCTTCATCGCTGTGTGGGCATGCCAGCGATCACCGCCATGACCTCGGCGCCATCGTGGATGGGAACCGAAGCCATGCTGTGTGGACAGCACCTTCTTCCCCTATGACGAGCCTTGGATTGAACCACGTCGTGAAGTTCTGCTGCCAGCAACGAGCCCAACCCGCGTCAAGCGATCTGCCATCTGCAAGCCCTCGGTGAGCTGACCAAAGACCAAACACTTCCAACCCCTGCTGCCGGCGAGATGCCGATGAACCTTCTGCCTTTACCCCTACCCACCTGCTGCCGGCCCAAGGCCGATGATCCCTCCGTGTGTCCGGCCTTCGAGCCGTGTTTTCTGCAGGGACCTCGTCGACCGTATGGAGCTGACGTTAGTAGGCACGATGCACGCACGTACACTCGCCGTGTCCTTTTACGGCACTCACGCACACTGGACTAAACCCAGCCAACGGGATGACAGACCATGAACGCTTGGAAAAACCATGACGGGCATCGCCGTCGCGTGCACCCGGGGCGCCGACGTCTCGATGGCGTTCCCGCGTGTTGTAGCTACTCAACCATGACGGGCATCGCCGTCGCTTACAACATGCCAATTGACATTAGCCTTCGTGCTGCGAATCCATGCCTTGTTGGGAACCCAGCCATGCTCCGCCGCCTCCCGGCCACTTGGCGCCACCTCCAGCCAGCCTTCGGCCAGCCACAGCTAGCCACAGCCAGCCCACAGCAAGCCGCAGCCGGCCATAAGCTACTAGCAGCTGGCCGAGAGAAGCCGGAACATGTAGCAACAAGCCTCGCCACTTCCCTTTTACACCGACCCTGTCCGGCCTTCGTGCCGTTGCCCCGTTGCTAGATCTCGAGGCCCCATAGATGATGCTGGACTGTTGGAGAGCCTAAAATAATAGATGACGATGGACTGTTGGAGAGCTCAATTGATAGACGATGTTGGACTGTTGGAAAGCCCAATCGATAGATGATGTTGGGCGGTTGGAAGGCCAAAGTGATATACGACGCCGGACTATTGACGTGCCCTTCTCTTACTTCTTGTACACCTGTCCACCATATTGAACCCTATCCTTATGATCTGTCTGTTCATATATCTGTTGTACCCTATCCTTACGATCTGTTTATACATGTATCTGTGGATCCATCCATCATAATGCTATGGAAATGTGCTACTCCACTGTCTTGTTGAGTCGTGTCATTGGATCTTATTGTTGGTTGTTCGTCTGTGCGCCAGTGCCTTCGAGCTGGCTGGGGGATCGTACCTCGTTCGGACGTTGCGATCGCGGGATCCGTCCTGCCATGACCGTAATGCCGGGTGTAACTCGACTCCTCGCTTTTTAGTTGACCCCTTTGAGCTACGAGTGTTAGCCCCTACCTTCGACCCTAAGACGTGGTCGTGTTGGACTTGATATTGATGTCAGTATCTATGCGGATCTTACCCGCTCACATCGAGCCGTATCATGATCTAGTCCTGTGGGAGATGACCTAGGGGATAACAACCGTGGAACGATGGGTGCCAACTCTCGTTGGTGTAGCTTGTGGCCGCAAGCACACCTCGCCATGACCATGAAGCTATACCCCGTGTGTTGTTCTTTGATTCTTCGTGCCCAAGCCCTAGTATGCTTGTACCCTATGCGACCGTCGTATTCCTTCGATTCTCGCGGTGACAACCGTACCGCTACGAATTCGGGAAATGACTTAGTGCCAGTGCACCCAGGTCGTGGTACCCTACGAGTGGTTTGCGCACTTGCATCTTTTACATGTCACTCTCTTCTGATGCCCCGTCTAATCCATGGCGTGCGCGTTGGAAGAAGTAGACCACTGCTTTATTATGTTTCTCGCTCATTGTCCCCACATAGCCCACTCTATTCGATCCCGTCTTATCCATGGCGATTGGATTAAAGACCGTACTAACCCTTCTTAGTTAGCAAAGCTATGGTCTATATCAAGGTCTTGGATCTATGCGAGTCGACTCGATCGACCGCTTAAAACCATCTTCACTGAGGGCGTGACTGAGAATATGATATGGATGTGCTTAGCTAACTCCTCTCTCTCCGTCTCTTGATTCTGGGTGTTTAAGCACTTGTATGATTGTGCCCGTTTGAATCACAGCCTTGGTACCCTACAAGTGGATTAAACACTCAGCACTATTTTGTGCAACATTTATTGTTGGTAATTCCTTGTTCTTCCCTTCTGATTGGCCGTCCTTCGATCCCCGTCTTCTCCAGTGGCGTTCGGATCAGGAAGATTGTGAGCCGTGGTGTTTGATATGGATCAGCTCCAGCCTAAACCATTTATTGAAAAGCCATATTGGCTTGGCCGTGACATAAGCTCGTACATAGCAAACCCTACTCTTGTTTCTTTGGCCCGATGAAAATAGACATACGCCGAAAGGGCCAAGTCATGTACCTTTTATTATTTTCCCCAGTATTTATGGATCTTCCCGCGTCCCGTTGTATTTTGGTGTATTGGGTGATTTCTTGCCTTGAGTCGCTTAGCGGAGTAGCCGATTCCGGATTAACAACGATCGGATCGAGACCGCTGGAGGAAGAGAACAGTGGACGATGACAGGAATCAGTGGAGAGAAGTCACCCTGGAGGAGGTGACCCAGCAGAACGACTACACTAACTGAGGAGTGATCATACCACTACTTCCTCGACAACGCAGGTGTCATGGCAGCACCTTCTTTTAGATAATCCTATTAGACATGTCATATTTAAAATTGCTAGCGCTTTATATTCACTCCTTTGCTAGTATATGATGCATGCTACTACCTAAGTCCGTTATCACCCTGCTTGCAACCACTCTACTATGCTACCTAGCTTCGCGCTCACGCTCTTTTAAATATATACACCTTCCTAACCGTTTGCTTGCATGTTACATCACTTTATTTATTAACTCCACTCGCATTATATCTGTGATGTGATGTTGGTGGTGGGAATTAGGAATGGATTACTTGAACATGGAATTAACCACTAGACTTAACCATTGGGAGAGCGTGCTGCGTGCGTCTTAGGTGCGTGGTGAGGGATCGAGTCGACCAAGTGGGCTATATACGACGAGCTAAGAAAGCAAGTCTTGCCGGGGTGCAACCTGGGCATTCCCACGAGAGATACCTGTGGCTGGTAATGGTTTATGAGGTGGTTCCGGGATGGATACCCTGCATGGATTGAAATTCCCGTGAACGGAGGTGCTGTGATGGCATGGGGAGAGTATTCCCTGAGATGGAGAAAGCCTGCTTGGTCTATTTAGTCACACTTCCTGTGACCAGGAACTTCGGGAATCCTTTACTACTCACTCGTCTTTGATGGGCGGGGAACGGCTGGACTACTTGGTAGGACGGTGCCACTACTGCTAGGTTGAGAGGTGATAAGGGTGGGCGGTGACGGATGTTGAGATTCCCATACCGTTCTAGATGCACAGTACCACTGATTGGGCCCGGTATTGGGTCTCCCAGTCTCAGCGTGATGGTGTAGGATCCGGAATGTCCCAGGGCTGAGTGGTAGGGTGGCATCGACTTAGGCAAGCAAGCACCCGGAATTCTGCCTAGATGTTCGTACGGCATCTATGATGGCTAATCTTGTGAGTAGTAAAACCTCTGCAGAGTGTTTGGTTGATCGATCGATACATATGCCGATTCTTCGGCTATGAACCTTTCTTGAGTCTTGTTATACTTCTTAGGGAGCGAAATATTCTTTTCTCCCCCTGGTTGATGATTGTCCGGCAGTGTGCCGTTGAGACAGGACCCGAGAGGGAGTTGGACCTGTCGACTGAGCGCGAGGTGTGTGTGAGGTGGTGTATGGTTGGGATGATGGAATTGGGATGGACTGATGGATGGTGTGATATGGGTTAAAACTTGATGAACTATTATAACATTTACTACTGGATACTACTTTGTATGTGCTTAGGTTGCAAACCACAGCCAAATGTTAGGATCGCCAGATCCTTTGTTTTCTCTTTTCCACTAAAGCTCATCGGTGCTGACCATGGCCTGCACATGTCTAGCGGTGTGCAGATTACCTGACTAACAGAGATATTGAGATAAGAAGTATTAGAAGGTCTCGTGCCTACGCTCAATTTTGGTTCAGGAGATGAAGACTATGCTGCGCCAAGATTAACTCTGATTATGCCCGTGAAGGAGGAGCCTTCACTCGACGACATATTCTGACAACTCTGATGATGTCTGGTTATGCTTCCGCTAGATTAACCCTGTAATAGGTGTGATCTCGGTTGATATCATCTTGTAAGTATTTACGATGTATGGCTGTAATATCAACTGATATATGATAATGTGATGGGTCAATCTTTGATTTTATCACATTATAGCTCATTTTGTGGATTTTCCCTTTATGGAAAATCGAGGATGTTTCATATAACCAGCGCCAAAATTTGATCAAAATTATTAGTTCTTCTTCGTCTGTTCAGTATGTATTTTGTTGAAATACTAGTTTAGTTATGATGACTTTTATTGCACTCCATCTCTCGTAAGTCATAATGCATTGAAAATTTGATCTTATTAGATGCTACAAAAGTTTCATCTCCAAGTTAAGCTAAAACTCTATGTACAGGCATGATAGGCCTTAGAATGCGATCTTCGGTACTATTATGGCATAAACAGTCGTTTACTCGTCCAAGTGTATACCGATGCTCAATATGCACCCTAAAGTTTGAATACCAATTAGGATGGGCCAACGGTGCTAAACCAAGAACGCATAATATGAATATTTAAGACCGACATTTACTCTTATTCTAAATTATAAGATATTTTGGTTTTCTGAATAGATTGATTTTACTATGTATCTAGATGCTTTTGTTTTTAAAGAAGCATATGCAATTTAAAAATATAGACCCATAATCCGGCCGTGGTTATTTAAATTACTCTATTCGGCTGCGCTGAAATTTGGTTGGACTAAATTCTACAGCTAAATTATTGTGAGAAAAAATACTGTTTATGGCTGAAAATAAGCTGAACCTAGTTTAAGCGAACAAACCTATTACATATATAATAGCACATATTGATAATTTATGTGTATCTAAGAGCATATTTTTTTAATTTATTTCTGGTTATTAAAACTGTGCTTCCTATATAATGGCATAACTATCAGCGATGCTCAGGGTCTGAGTGAAACTATACGTATCACAAGCTCATTTACATTTTTCATTCTCGCTTTGTATAAAAAAGTTAACCTAGAGATGGTGTTGGACAATCAGTGTGGTATTAAACCCCACAACCTCACATTAATTAATACACACATAAACCTATATATAATAAGCCAAATTTAAATTGGGGCAGTGTCACAATATTTTTTTTAACCATGGAGTAGTTAATCGGCTTCCATTGCAGTCATTAAAGACTGGCGTGGGAACACAAAACTAGACATAGTCAAAAAAAAAAAAAAAAAAAACACACACGTTAGTCTGGCGGTACGGTCTTTTTTTTTTTCGTGTACGTGCAGCTGGCCTTTGCAAGGTTGGCAAGAAGATATGAACAGGAGTTTAAGTTAGCTAGCCTTTGCAAGGTTGGCAAGAAGATATGAACAGGAGTTTAAGTTAGCTACATACGAGTACGACCCGGTGGGTAGTGTGTCAAAAAGTCAGGCGTAGAAACGTGCACAAGTGGGCAGCGCTGCACCCTGCACGTACACGCACTCCACTACTCTCCTACACTTTGATTGGCCGCTCCTCCGCTCGGCACCCATTGATGGCCAAGATATGCTCACCGGTTGTCCGTCACAAAGAGATAAGAAATAATATTTTTCTCTCATAACAAATTTATAATAACAATCAGTCATAACTAAAATAAATCCTGCTAAATAGAATTTATATAAGTTTGCTCTAAAAGTATACGGAGCGTGGCTTCTGCCGGTAAGTAGTTCTTATTTTGATGTAATGGATTTAATGTAGGCCAAGCTAGCTCTAGGCCAAGCGAATGGGCCTGTGGTCTAATGATAGGACTGTCCAGTGGTACGCTACCCGCCAGGGTTCAAATCCTGGTTGTCCTACCTTTTCTGGATTTATTCTAAGATTTAACAGTGTTATGTTTTCAGTGGTAGGCGACGTTCCCGTCGACAACGAGACGCCTGTGGTGACTTCGTCAATCTCGAAATCTGCTGGTGCAGTCTTTCAGAGGTGCTCATAGGGGTAGGGTTTACGTGCGTGTGTTCATAGGGGTAAGTGTACGTGCGTTGTGAGCGTCTATGTTTGTACTGTGTAATTCGAAAAAAAAAAAGCTCTAGGTAGTGGATTTAATGTAGGACAGATGAGTAGTAATTCTTTTTCTTTGTATTTGCTACATGTCAGATTAGCTTTCTCCTAGATCAACTAGTTTATTTTGACTATCGGTTTCAAGATAAACTATAGTCACGGTCACTCATGATATATAGCTGCAAAATTGTGCAAAAATTTCGACCTATTCAAACGGACCGAAGTTTAGCAACTGTGAATGTAGTGGCAATTGTAGCCTAAAGCAGCAACTGCAACCGCTACTGCAACAATCACAGCCAAGCCAACAACCGCTACTGCTATATATTACTGAAAAAGAGAGATTTGTGAAACTAACTAATTAGATATGAGAAATGCTCCACAGCAGGTGGCCGATTTGCTGATTTTTATCTATCCATCACTAACTAATATCGCTTGTTATGGTGCCTTAATCACTTGGTTGTTTTTTTTTAGTTTCTTATATATGGTTGATCTATGTTCAGCTTTTGGTGTTCTCGTAGCGTTATCACGACACAATAGCCGCAGATTCTTTAATGCTTGCAGATCTTTACATTTTATATGAGCCAATTAGTGATCAAACTTTATGGTTTTATTAGAAGGTTATATGGCATTAAGGGCTTTATTATGAGGTCTTAATTCTGAATTGTAAAGGGTATAGAGATGTTTTATGTAGGGAAGCATAAGAGCTTGAGATGTTATTAATTTTAGTATTATGACTTATTTTTCTCTAAATGTCACCGTAGCGTTAGCACGGGCAATATACTAGTATTACTGAAAAAGAGAGATTTGTGGAACTAACTAATTAGATATGAGAAATGCTCCACAGCAGGTGGCTGATTTGCTGATTTTTATCTATCCATCAGTCACCACTCACCAGAGCTAACACACCCGCACCCATCTTCTACCGCGCCCCCCACTCATGCACGAGCGCTCCATGGGCACACACGCGCGCCCATCTTCTACCTCCCTCCTCCCCCACCTCTCTCTCTCTCTCTCTCTCTCTCTCTCTCCCCCCCAGTGCCCAGCGAGATCCTCGCCAGCGAGCCCGGCGAGCTTGTCCCCGCGCCCCACCGAGCCCCAACGCTCCATGGACGGCGGCTTCAAGCAGATCAGGTGTGCCATCTCCTCCTCCTCTTGGATCTGGTTCTACAGATCTCTCCCCCTCTCCTTCCAACTCTAGTGGGCATAGAAGGGCACGGCCGGGGTGAGGCAGGTCGGCCAGGCGGTGGGGAAGGAGGTTAGGCGGTTTAGGGGCCTGGCAGTGCAGGTGGCGGCCGAACCAGGGAGGGGCAGGGACACCATGGCCGGAGGGAGGTTGTCGCTGTCGGAGCTCGTCGTGGCCAGAGGGGGAGGGTAAGAAGGCAGCCGCCATGGGCGTTAGGGTTCGCCGGAGCTCCGGCGAGCCCTAGCTCGCTGGAGCTCCGGCAAACCCTAGAGTCCGTGGCGAGGTGAGGGTCGGCGGCGGGGGCGAGTACGAGGATGAGAGCGTATCCCCGGCGAGAAAGAAGAAGACCAGGCAGTTCGGGAGGTCGAAGATGACTGTTGAACGTTGGATTAGGATCCAACGGCTCTCGACGTCGCCTTATGAATATAAGTTAGAACTTAGAAGTCCTTGAAGGTTTGAGGGATTGAGAAAAATATAGGAAAATGGGATTGAGAAAGAGGATTGGAAAGCAGTTTTTTTGTCACCTCCTTTCCTTATTATATGATAGTTTTTTAGAAAAAAATGGAATATTTTCCTCAGTCTGATAGAGTTGCTCTAAGTAGTTAGATTACAAAAGCTAGCTACTGTAAATATATCTGTTTGGACCCGCTGTTTGTTAGAGCCTTTAAATGTAAAATGCACAAGTACTAACTAGAATTACATTATTACAGTAGCCCAGGTCCATCCATGGACTCCCTGTCTCCCTTGCATCCAATATGAGCCGACAGAAATATTTTCCCTCTCCTAGACCGTTATGAATATGAATATATGATCCAATATATCCCCCACAAGCAAGCAAATAATTTCAATTTCACCATCAAATATAGTCTGTGATGAGAGAGGAACAAGGAACACGGCAGCATGGAGGTTGCAGGGCAGCCTGGGCAGGGACTGGTCGTTGGGACTCGAACATCATGAAAGCAAGGCGTGTCCGAGAAATCTTATTGTATTGCACGTTTCATGGAAGCATATGTGTGCCTGCACAATTTAAATAATTATTAAATTCATCCTGTGACCTCTTTTTTCTGGAGAGATTAATAATAATATAAACAGGGGATATGTGAAGATTAAGACCCATCGCCCCTAGTATTGGTGGGACGACTTCTCCATCCCTGCACAGAACAGCGAGTTTGGTTCCGGGCGTGATCCCATCGGAAATCATCTGGAGTTGTTTCTGTTTGTTGGCTGTTGTATCTCTCATGTTGTCCGGGCGGATCCGTATTTATGATTTGAGAAAGAATATTTACTCCATGGTAAAGGGTCTCTAACCTAACCCATTGGCACTTCTCAGATTCTAGGTCCAGAGAGCGAATTTTCATGGCCAAAGCACAGATTTAAGGGTTGGCTCCAATCGTCGTCATCACATGAGTTATGGTGCCGCTGTGTATGGTGAGATAGAGGTTTAGGGGTTTTCTGGACCTGTGTGAGAATGTCTTCTTCTTAATATACAATGCCCGGTGGCTGTCTCACTAGTACAGAAAAGCTCAACACAGACGGTTGTAGAGACATTTATAAAAGCGTTTTTTAGAACCGCCAGCGCTAAGGGCCTGTAGAAATCAACCTTCTGTATAGGCGGTTGCTTGTGAACCGTCAGTACAAATCGATTTGTACTGGCGGTTGACTAAAGAAACCACATGTATTAATCTATTTCCAGAAATCGGTTTTTAAAACTAGCAAAACAAAAGAATTAAATCTGGGAAGGGACCTATAGCAAGTCAAGGCATTTTTCGCACAAATTTCGCGCGCTACGCGGCCACGAGGGTTCAAACCCGCAACCTCCCCCTCGCACGAAACCTCCTCTAACCACTCCACCTAACACTCACATGTGTCTATATTCCACTTCGGTTCCCCACATATTATAACAAACAGGGTGTAAATTTATTATTGGAGGCACTAAACGAATTCAAATGAAAAACTTGTCAACTACAAAGTGATTTAACTTTTCGAGATCTACTACTTTCGTTCAGAGTGTTTCTCCATCCAAGTTTTTTTTTTCAAAACTTCAAGTTTCAAATTTCAAACTTTGACCGTAATTATCGTCAACAAGATGCATTCAAATGGAAAAGTTTTGAAATACAAAGCTTCATAACTTTTCGAGATCTAAAACTTTTATGCAGACAGTTTTCCATTTGAAGTCATTCAAAAAATTGAAATTTTACAATTTACTTCCATTTCTATCGGCGGTTTGTTAAGAAAACCGCTAGTAAAAATCGATTTTTACTGGCGGTTTTCTTAACAAGCCGTCTGTACAAATCCACTCATTTCTACGTGCGGTTTGTTAAGAAAATTCCCACTAAAAATTGATTTTTACTGGCAGTTTTATTAACAAACCGCCTGTAAAAATGGGTGGATTTCTACATGCGGTTTTGTTAAGAAAACCACCACTAAAAATTGATTTCTAGTGGCGGTTCATAATTTAGACCTATTATTTTATTTCTAGTGGCGCCCGTAAACCAAAACTGCCTGTAAAAAAATTGCATAACCCCTACGTAGAGCTTTTCTGTACTAGTGTCTTACCCCTACATGTCGAGTATATACATTCACTCTGTCTACTTCCACCTGTAAAAAGATAGGAATCTACCTCACCCTCTGATCTCCTAAGTTAACTTGTTTATATCTTTAGTCACCTATCCCCTGAGTGTCATATTATATAAATCTTATCATTAAATAGTTACCCCTTGCTCTAGCAATGCTGGTATATTGATTAATATAAAATCCTTTGTTATCCAGTAAATCTTTACTCCATTGTTTCCCGATGATAAAATATAAATAATAATACTCGAAATATTTCCAATAACATGTTATAATGGTATTCTGTGCGCTTAAGAAATCTTTCATATTCTATTTGTACTTAACAAATACCCACACTCCCGAACACCTATTGGGAAAACATGTCGGAGAGGAACACGTGGAGGTTGCCCTAGGACCAGTAAAGCTACTTAGAATACCATCAAATCTCGCAGGGAGACATGACGAACAACAAATGAGTTGAGGAAGGAGTAAAAGGGGTAAAGGAAATAGTTGTGTTTTTATTCAATTGGTTATATGAGATTCAATCGGTCGTGATCCTCTCGTATATATAGAGGGGATGGTCTGCTTATCCTAGTACGAAACAACTCTAGAACTTGTTCCACAAGTTTCCCAAACTACAATTGTCAAAACTTGATTTGTTTCCAAATCGGTTCGGACTCTAGGGGGATCCGGCTAAGCCGGTTATGTAGAGGGTGGCTGCCTTAGCAGGTGTAATACCTCTGGTATTACAATTTAATTAATCTGCCATGTCATCATATTTAAATTTAAGCATCTGCATATGATTGTGCTTAGGGCCTAGAGTGATTTGATTTCAACTAGTATTGATTGTATAATTAAGTCCTTAATCAAAATCAAAAATCAAAAATTAAATAGAAATCAAATTAAACCTAAAAGTTGACCCAAAACCCCAATTCAAAATTTATAAAGAATCTGGGAAAAATGTCTTAATGAAAGTTGTAGAGTTTTTAAAATGGAACAACTTTTATTTTTGGATATTTTGAAGTTATATTATAAAAATTCAAATTAAACTCAAATTACTATATTGAAATTTATATTTGAAACTTCAATTTTAAAAATATTAAGAATCTTCAGAAACTTCCTAAATAGAAGTTGTCAAGCTCACTGAGTAGAACAACTTTCATGTTTACTAATTTTCAAGTTGTTGAGAAGAATCAAAAGTAATTTTAAAATTTCAGATTGAAATTCAAACCCTACTTTTACCCCCTTTTCTGTAATTTGAAATTTTGGCCGAATTTGAAATTGGTGTCAAAAGAAAAAATGATCTACACAAAATTCTCTGCAACTTTTGTATTCACCACTTCATCGGATTCGGGCTGGATCAGATCAAATTGAATCAAATAGAGTTTGACCTACATAGCCTACTACTGTAGCTGGGGGGGGTCCCCCTGTTCACGTCGCGGCCGTACGCGCGCGTGCCGCGATCGGCGCCGAGCACCGTCCGGCCAGCGTGGGCACGCCGCGGCGTTGTCAAGCGGCCGAGGAGGGGGGCCCCGGACGCCCCGACCTTATCTCCACCCTCGCCCTGCCTTTTTAAAGATGGCGAGCCCCGAATTTCCCACTTCTACCCGAGCGGCCGCTGGCGACCTCCTCGTCGTTCGTGATCGAATTCGCAGCCACCGAACCATCTCCACCCTCTCCATCTACCAGATAGGTAGCCAAGCTCGTGGCGCATCGGTTGGTGCCTGTCGCGTGAGCCGTGGTACCCTGGGTAGCTCTCGGTGAGCCTCTTCGTCGTCGGGTTGTCACCGGAGCTCCGCCGCGGCCATCCTCTCCTCGTCCGGTTGGTTTGAGTGAGCTTCTTTACTTTTGGGGTAGTGTTCTAAGTTCCCGTGGTGATGTAGTTTCTGATGCGCGCGGTGGTTGGTGATGTGGTGCACCAGGTTCGCTGGAACAGACCTTCGTCGCCAACGGCCGAGTCGTGTCCGTCGCCGTCATCGTCAAGCCATCCTCACCGTACCGCCTCTTCGCCACCCGACTCGCCCGTTAGCTTCGTGGTGAGCCCCTCATTCTCCCCGGCGTTTTTCCTGTGGCATTACTATGCCACCGCGGCCGGAACAGCCTAGCCGTGCCGTCGAGGTCTGCCATGGGCGAGCTCTCGCTCGTCGGAGGCGGTTAGAGCTAAGGATAGGTTTAGGGAGTCGGTTAGGGTCTTGGGGAAGGAGTTCGACCGAGGGCGCTCGCTGTTAGGGCCGCCGACGGCGAAGTCCGCGCCGTGCCGCTCGCACGCGCGTGCGCGAAAGCGACGGCGGGAGGTAGGAGACGACCCTGACAGGGGTGGCCCGCCTGTCAGCGGCCGAGAAAGTGAGGGAGAGAGCGCGCGCGAGGGCTAACGGCTGGGGCCGGCCTGTCAGCGACCCGGCGCGGAGGCGAGCGCGCGGGCGCGTGCGGGCCGTGCTGGGCCTGTGCACGGTTGTGGGCCGGCTCGGTGGCGCGCGCGCGGCCGTGGCCTGGGCCATGCTGGGCCATGGTGGGCCGAATGGCCGTTTCAATTTTCTAAGCGATTTTCTATTGGTTTTTCATTTTAATTAAAATGAATAGTGTTAGCTTTTAATTTTTTTGTGTGGATTAATCTACTGCACCAAAAATTATGAAAATATTGTTAGGTACTCTCTGTGATGTGTAGAATTTAATAAAAATATTAAATATAGGATTTGAGTGTTTTCTGTATTAATTAAAAATCAGCGCATTAAATGTTAAAAGGAACTTTGATGATTTTTAATAATTTCTGTGTTAATTCAAAAATCATGAAATTTATTGTGCTACTGTTTGGTACTGAAATCTATCTGTTGGTGGAGTTTGGCATCAAATGGGAATAGTTAAATATTTATTAAATTAGATGTTAGTTTAAATGATTAATAATAGTAATAGGAAGTGAAATGATTATTGATTGGTGTGATTTTTGGATTGATTGATATTCTAGGTCAATCACCTTTATGACCTAGGGCAGTATGAATTAGATTATTCATGTCTAGCTAAGGTAGGGCCTTATACACACATGTGGTTTATTTGTTATTTAATTTCATTTGTCATTTCATGCATTCTTGCATTTATTATTGCACACGTGTAGTGACCGAGAACCCGGAGATAAAGTCCGAGGGTCCAGCTGAGGAGGTTGCTTCGGAGGTTGTGCAAGATTTTTATATTTGTGGTACTGACCCGGATCCGACACTTTACACCGTCCAAGGCAAGCCCCGGTGCATTTGCCCTCTCCTTGTTGTTTTTTTTTAAATATTTGCCACTTGAGTTAATTAATTGCATTAGGTTAATAGGAGTTGGGTGACAACCAATTGATGCATTACCATCCTTGAATACCTGACAATACTTGAGAACCTGAGTTATTAAAAAGTACTGCAAAATGCTTAGTCGTGCCTAATATTAGTTTTGCAAAAATGCTGTTTCAAAACTGTGATGATCTAAAAGCACAAGAATCACTTTATGGGACTGATTATGTCCTTGTTGGTTGGCAGTGTTCCTAGCTAGTTCACTGTCATCAACGAGGAAGGGTTTTTCCTGCTCGGTGATCGTGGCATTGGGTTAGAGTCCCAACAATTGTCACCGACGGAAACGGGTTTTGAAAACCGAAGGGACAGGGCTATTTGGGTTAGAGTCCCAATTCACTGTCGCCATCGAAAAAAGGTTTAGGGACCGTTCGTTGTAGGCCTGCTGGATCGAGACTTTGCAACTAGCCACATACTTCGGGAAGCCTCTGACTCCGGTGGCTCTACTGCTGGAACCGACAACCACGCACTGGGAGTGGAGAGATGGCGAGAGTAGCGTGTACCCTCGTGGCCGTCGTGCCTGGAGACGAGAGGAGTATTGTGCTCTCGGGTGGCGCAGGACCGGTTCCGGGGTATGAAAAGCCGTGGTAGGCGGGGTTGGTGTATGCAAGTTTAAGTGCTACATACGCAGTGTGGATAGGGATCCCCAGCTGGGTATTAATCAATTCGAATCGTTGTTGCTCCTCGGATATGGAGACTTGATCATTCGACCATTCAGCGAATAGTGGTTCGGAACTAGGATTGTTTTTGAATGGATTAAGCAAATGAAAGGATGTTGATATATGAGAAAGAACTTGGAGAAATGGATAATGATGAATAGTATTATTGAAATAAAATATTGAGATAGGAATAGTAATGCTTTTCCGCAAAATTCTTGAACTCTTGCTAAAGCCTTACCTTGACTCCCCCTCAGCCTGCATTCCTGAGTCTAATCTTACACTTTTAGTCGGGTAAGTCTTGCGGAGTACCCCATGTACTCAGGGTTTGTTAACCCCGTTGCAGGAGGGCAGCAGGAGACTGAAGTTTGTCTCGCTCCGTGCTGCGTCACCATCGTCCAGGAGAGTGAAGAAGACTAAAGGTTAAACCCTTGGGCAGGGTTCGTGTAATATTAAATTATCTGTCGTACTGTTGTTCCAAACACTACTGCTACTCTTTTAAATTCATGGTCTGTAATAACTGCACTTAATTTTATTCGAACACTGGTCTGTAATATTAAGTACTATTTACTCTTCCGCAAATTCTACTCTGATGTATTTTGTTATGAAATGTTGTAACTCTATAATGGCTTCGCAATGGGATCCTGTCGGAGATAACGGGTGCATATGTAGCCCGGCAGAGCCCGCTTAGGTCATATGGAACACGGGTCCGGCTGTCAGATGTCACTAGTGACGTTGACAGGTGCCTGTGGGCCACGTGATTTAGGCGGTTCTGTTACAGCTTGTATCAGAGCGTTCCATTGCTAAATCATTGCAGGTTACCTTTCGAAAATTTCAAAATGTTTTGGATCATAAAAACTTAAACTGATATTTTGAGTCCAAACGGCTTACAATCTTACCTTACTCAGTAGTTCTTATCTTGTTCTGTAATTTATCTTATTATGGTTATGGTAGCAGGTGGAACAACATTATTAACACTAGCCCCATGTTTAAACTAATTATGCTTTGATTTGTATTGCATGGTTTAAAATTCGTAAGTACGTGCATGCATCATGATAATCACCCATGTTAATACCTTCCTCCTTAAAAGTGGGTATATGGGTTAGGAATTATCACACCTATTCTTGCTAGCCTAGTATATCCTCATTAATTCAAACTTACCTTTCCAGCTGGCATGAACTAGGTTAACGGCGCGCAAGATGACTGGTCCTCGTGGAGTTCCGCGTCACCAGTTGGCACCCCGCGGCAGTGACGAGGCGTCAGGCAGCCGTCCACCCCGCCGCAGCTGCAAGGAATTAAAGAAAGAAATCAAGGAGCTGCACCGTGAGATAAGCCTCATGAGGGAGGACTTCCAGGTGGCCCGGGCTGATCATTACCGGGATGTGAGGACCAACAGAGACCTACGGCGGGAGATCGACCGCCTGACTCAACAGAGGGATCATGTCTTGGAGCAAGTTGGCGCGGCACGTGATCGGGTTGAGGAGCTGGAGGGGTACATTGAGAACCTTGAGTGGAACAACGGGATGCTGCACGAGGAAGTGCATTGGCTGAACGATCAACTTAACCCAATTCTGGTTCCACGAGAGGAGGAGCCTGAGGAGGGTGTGGTCATAGGACCCGATGAGGAGTATTATGACAGTGAGGCCTCAGAGGACGGTTACCTTGAGGCAGTCGATCCAATGGAGGATGTAGTCGTCGAGGAGGACGACGAGGTGGAGGTTGTCGTTATCGACTAAGCTAGTCGTAGGACTAGTGGGGTTTAGTCTTCTGTATCCGAGTATCGTAATCGTAGTGCCAAGAACCATAGCCTGGGTGGAACTTGTTATGGTTTGTGTGTGTTGAACCATGTTAAATTTGGTGTTCTAAGTTGTAATGCTACTATATTTTAATTATGCAATGTGAGTCCTTAGTGGTTGTCTTAAAACAGATGGTCAACACTCGCTCAAATGGTGATGGTACTTCTGACGAAGGAGCTACTCCCTATCCACCACCCATTCCACCAACCTTAGCAGATGCCATCGCGGCTCTGGCTAATGCAGCCAACGCTATGGCTCAAAACCGAGAAAACCGTGGCAGGCGCCGAGGCCGCCGCGAAGATGAGGAAACCACCTATGTAGACTTCACTGAAACCCGTCCACCAGTATTCACAAAAGCCAAAGAACCTTTGGAGGCCGATGACTGGCTTCGTACTATGGAGCAGAAATTCAGTTTGATCCGCTGCACGGAAATCCAAAAGCCACTCTTCGCGGCTCAGCAGCTGCGTGGTCCGGCCAGTGACTGGTACGCCAGCCTGTTGTCTGCACAGCCCGAGGGGCATCAGCTTACTTGGGCAGAGTTCCGCGAAGCCTTCCGAGCACATTACATCCCAGCAGGTGTAATGAAAATGAAACTGGACCAGTTCTTAGCTCTGCAACAGAAAGATTCTTCTGTGATGCAATATGTGAACCAATTCAACCATCTTGCCCAGTATGCTCCTGAACACACCAATACTGACCAAAAGAAGAAAGATTGCTTTGTCAGGGGCCTAAACTTCAAGGTCCAGCGTAGCTTATCTAACAACCTCAACTGTTCTTACCACGAAGCTGTAAACAGTGCCATTGCTTACGAAGAAAGTGATCGTAAGCATCAGAATGAGAAGAAGAAAAAGAAGTCAGGCTTTTCTGGCGGTCAAAAACGCCAGAAAATCATCTATCATCCTACACACCACAATCGCCCCGCTTACCCTCAGCAGCAAGTCGTGGTACGCACCGCGGCTACCTCTCATACCTCGAATCAACAGAACACCACTCAGCCGAATGCCCCAGGCGTTCGTATCAATACCCCTCAGACCACCTATAATCATCCTTGCTACAACTGTGGCAAATTGGGACATTGGGCTCGTGACTGTCCATATCCCAAGAAGTACAATCAAAATGCCCAGAAGGGTCCTGGACAGCAGCAACAGCAGCATCAGAATCAGCACCGTGGTCAGCAGCACCAGGTTCAGAAGGTCAAGCTTGTCAAGAAGGCTGGACACGTCTATTATACTCATGTGGATGACATCCCTGCAGGAGAGCCCGTCATGATGGGTGGGTTTCCTGTCGCCAGTCACCCCGCTATTACACTTTTTGATTCTGGTGCATCACATTCATTCATCAATCGTACATTTGTGGTAAAACATGAGATTCTAATTGGAGAAATAAAGGAAAACTTCCTTATACATTCGCCCGGAGGGCGTATAAATACTAAGGAGGTAGTGCATCGAGTACCTATCGAGTTGGGCGGGCATATATTCCCAACCACCATGATAGTACTCAAGGATCAGGACATAAATGTCATATTAGGTATGAATTGGATGTATCAGCACAAGGCACTGATAGACGTGCTGAATAGGACCATAAAATCAACATACCTGGTAGTCAATCTCAACTTCTTATCCAACTGCCACTACCCGTGAGAATAATTGAGAAGGCAGTCCAGAGATTGTGTGCCACCTCAGTTCAAGAAACCCAAAATATTCCGGTAGTCTGTGAATTTCCGGATGTATTTCCTGATGATCTACCCGGTCTGCCACCTGACCGTGATGTAGAGTTTGCTATTGAGTTAAAACCAGGAACTGCACCTATATCCCGCAGGGCCTATAGGATGCCTCGCAAGGAATTGGCTGAGCTTAAAATTCAACTGCAAGATCTGCTTGATAAGGGTTTCATCAGACCGAGTTCATCTCCTTGGGGTTGTCCTGCTATATTCGTGAAAAAGAAGGACAAGTCACTCAGACTCTGTGTCGATTATCGCCCACTCAACGAGGTGTAACAGAACCGCCTAAATCACGTGGCCCACAGGCACCTGTCAACGTCGCTAATGACATCTGATAGCTGGACCCGTGTTCCATATGACCTAAGCGGGCTCTGTCGGGCTACATAAGCACCCGTTACCTCCGACAGGATCCCATTGCGAAGCCATTACAGAGTTACAACATTTCATAACAAAATACATCAGAGTAGAATTTGCGGAAGAGTAAATAGTACTTAATCTTACAGACCAGTGTTCGAATAAAATTAAGTGCAGTTATTACAGACCATAAATTTGAAAGAGTAGCAGTAGTGTTTGGAACAACAGTACGACAGATAGTTTAATATTACACGAACCCTGCCCAAGGGTTTAACCTTAGTCTTCTTCACTCTCCTGGACGATGGTGACGCAGCACGGAGCGAGACAAACTTCAGTCTCCTGCTGCCCTCCTGCAACGGGGTTAACAAACCCTGAGTACATGGGGTACTCCGCAAGACTTACCCGACTAAAAGTGTAAGATTAGACTCAGGAATGCAGGCTGAGGGGAGTCAAGGTAAGGCTTTAGCAAGAGTTCAAGAATTTTGCGGAAAAGCATTACTATTCCTAATCTCAATATTTTATTTCAATAATACTATTCATCATTATCCATTTCTCCAAGTTCTTTCTCATATATCAACATTCCTTTCATTTGCTTAATCCATTCAAAACAATCCTAGTTCCGAACCACTTCCGATGTAAGGGGTCGAAGGATCAAGTCTCCATATCCGAGGAGCAACGACGATTCGAATTCGATTAATACCCAGCTGGGGATCCCTATCCACACTGCGTATGTAGCACTTAAGCTTGCATACGCCAACCCCGCCTACCACGGCTTTTCATACCCCGGAACCGGTCCTGCGCCACCCGAGAGCACAGTACTCCTGTCGTCTCCAGGCACGACGGCCACGAGGGTACACGCTACTCTCGCCATCTCTCCACTCCCAGTGCGTGGTTGTCGGTTCCAGCAGTAGAGCCACCGGAGTTAGAGGCTTTCTGTAGTATGTGGCTAGTTGCAAAGTCTTGATCACAGCAGGCCTGACAACGAACGGTCGCTAATATTTTTCCGTTAGAAACCATGCATTGGGACTCTAACCCAAGTACACCTGGTAACTACCCTGGTTTTCACATCCCTTTCCGATGGCGAGGTTCGTTGGGACTCTAACCCAACAGATGGTCGACCAAACGGAACAACCCATCCATGTGGTTGACAATGAACTAGCTAGGCACACTGCCAACCAACAAGGACATAACCAATCCCATAAAGTGATTCATTTGTTTCATATTATCACAGTTTTCAAAATAGCATTTTTGCAACTCTACCATTAAGCATGACTAAACATTTTTCAATACTTTTAAATAAATCAGGGTCTCAGATATAATATGTGGTCAAGAAAAGGTAATGCATCAATAGATTATCACTCAACTCCTAATAACCTAATGCAGTAGATTAACTCAAGTGATAAATATTTTTAAATAACAAGGAGGGGCTGAATGCACCGGGCTTGCCTTTGATTGCGTAGAGTGTCGGATCCGGGTCAGTTCCACAAATATCAAATCCTTGTACAACTTCCTGAGTAGTCTCCTCAGATGGACCCTCAGACTTTACCTCCGGATTCTCGGTCACTACACGTTTGCAATGAATGAATGTATGAATGTGATGCACATGAAATGACAGATGAAATTTAATAACAAATAAACCACATATGTGTATAAGACCCTACCTTAGCTCGTCATGAATAATCTAATTCATACTGCCCTAGGTCATAAAGGTGATTGACCTAGAATCTAAATCAATCCAAAAATCACACCAATCAATAATCGTCCCATTTACTATTCCTAATATTTATCATTTAAACCAACATATAATTTAATAAATATTTAACTATTTCCAGTTGATGCCAAAATGCACCAACAGATAGATTTTAGTACCAAACAGTGACACAATAAATTTCATGATTTTTGGAACATCACAGAAATTATTAAAAATCATCAAAATTCCTTTTATCATTTAATGTGGTGATTTTTAATTAATACAGAAAAAACTCAAATCATGCATTTAATATTTTTATTAAACTCTACACATCACAGAGAGTATCTAGAAATATTTTCATAATTTATAGTGCAGTAGATTAATCCACACAAAAAGATTAAAACCTAACACTATTCATTTTAATTAAAAATGAAAAAGCTTCTGCAAAACAACCGGAAAAAGGAAAGGGCGATTCGGCCCACTAAGGCCCAGTAGCGGCCATAATCTGCCCAGCCGGCCTGCCCGCGCTGCTGGCGCCATTGGAGGAGGCTGACAGGCGGCCCCCGCCTGTCAGCTCCTTCTCCCACCTCCCACCGAGCGCCTGCTCGAGCGCGCGCGCGGCGGCCCGACGCGCCCTTCGCCGCCGGCGACCCCAGCGGCGCAACCGAGGGCACCCACACGTGCTCCTAGACCTAGCAGACCCCCGGACTTGACTAAACGGACGAGACGCCGACGGTGTCGCGCCCAGCCGCGACCGCGGCGGAGGAGACACGGCGGCGCGGCCGTGCCCCGGCCTTCCGAGGACCAAAATGCTCTACCGACGAGACGATGGTTACCGAGAAGCTCACCACAGGCTAGTGTACTAGCTGGACAGGACGGAGAGCGACCGGAGAGGCACGGTGGACGACGGTAGTGGGTTTGGCGGCGAGCTCCAACGGCGAGGTCGTCGTTCCGGCGGTCACTGTAAACCAAACGCAAAACCGTCTAACTCATGAGACTCAAGAAAGGACAGGGACTCCGGAACGCTCCGCAATAGGAGAATAAGCTCACCGAGGTGAGCTGTTCGCAGAGAGACAGACCACGGCGGCGCTCCGCCGGCCGTGGGGAAGAAAATCACGCCGTACGTTGATCTCCGATGACTAACAGTGGCCGGGCCGGGTCCAAATGGTGCGCCAGGAGATGGCTAGCTCGTGGGTATGACGAATTGGGCGGTGGTGGTTCGACGGTGGGCAATTCGGCCGAGAACCGAGAGCTCACCGGAGCGGGGAAACGGCGGAGGAATGAGAAGAAACACCGCGCCACGCCCTTTAACGCACTCGGCAAGGAGAGGATAAGGTCGGGACGCGTCCGGGTCCCCCTCCCGAGCTCGACACGGCGACGGCCAGGCCCTGGGACGGCCGGACGGCGACTGGCGCACGCCGCGTACGGGCGGCAGATGAGCAGGGGGCCCCCCTGTAGCTACAGTACTAGGCCATATAGGTCAAATGCTATTTGATTCAAATTAGATCTGATCCAGCCCGAATCCGAGGAAGTGGTGAATACAAAAGTTGTAGAGAATATCATGTAGATCATTTTTTTCTTTTGACACCAATTTCAAATTTAGCCAAAATTTTAAATTACAGAAAAGGGGGTAAAAGTAGGGTTTGAATTTCAAACTGAAATTTTAAAATTACTTTTGATTCTTCTCAACAACTTGAAAATTGGTAAACATGAAAGTTGTTCTACTCAGTGAGCTTGACAACTTCTATTTAGGAAGTTTTTGAAGATTCTTAATGTTTTTAAAATTGAAGTTTTAAATGTAAATTTTAATATAGTAATTTGAGTTTAATTTGAATTTTTATAACATAACTTCAAAATCTCCAAAAATAAAAGTTGTTTCACTTTAAAAAACCTAGAAATTTCATTAAGACACCTTTCCCATATTCCTTATAGATTTTGAATTGGGGTTTTAGGTCAACTTTAGGGTTTAATTTGATTTCTATTTAATTTTTATTTTTGATTTATGATTAAGGATTTAATTACACAATCAATACTTAGCTGAAATCAAATCACTTCTAGGCCCTAAGCACAATCATATGCAGATGCTTAAATTTAAATATGATGACATGACAGATTAATTAAATTGTAATACCAGAGGTATTACATGAGGTCACCATTAAAAATAAATATCCTTTGCCTCGTATTGACCTACTCTTTGATCAACTAGCTGGAGCCAACGTCTTTTCTAAAATTGACCTTAGGTCTGGTTACCACCAAATAAAGATCCGTTCTGAGGATATTCCTAAAACTGCATTCACCACCAGATACGGCCTTTATGAGTATCTGGTCATGTCTTTTGGCCTAACCAATGCACCTGCCTATTTCATGTACCTCATGAACTCTGTTTTCATGCCCGAGCTTGACAAGTTTGTAGTCGTGTTCATCGATGACATACTTGTTTATTCTAAAACCCCTGATGAACATGCCAACCACCTCCGTATTGTCCTGACCCGTTTGAGAGAGCACCAACTATATGCCAAGTTTAGCAAATGTGAATTTTGGCTAGATCAAGTTCCTTTTCTCGGCCACATTTTATCAGCTGAAGGTGTATCCGTGGATCCGAGTAAAGTGGAAGAAATCTTAAATTGGAAGCCACCAACCACAGTTCATCAAGTCCATAGTTTTATGGGCATGGCAGGATATTACCGTCGGTTTATTTCAGACTTCTCAAGAATAGCCAAGCCCATTACCAACCTGTTGAAAAATCAGGGCAAATTCATCTGGTCACCAGAATGTGAGAAGGCATTTCAAACCTTGAAAAAGTTGTTGACCACAGCACCAGTACTGGCCTAACCAGATATAGAAAAGCCCTTTGATGTGTACTATGATGCTTCTGGTACCGGACTTGGTTGTGTCTTGATGCAAGAGGGAAGAGTCATTGCTTATGCCTCACGGCAACTCAAGCGTCATGAGGAGAACTATCCCACTCATGATTTGGAGTTAGCAGCTATGGTACATGCCTTGAAGATATGGCGTCACTATTTGCTGGGCAGTACCTGTAATGTATATACAGATCACAAGAGTCTGAAATACATTTTCACTCAAGAAGAGTTGAACATGAGACAACGAAGATGGCTCGAGCTAATCAAGGATTATGATATTGAAGTGCATTATCACCCTGGCAAGGCGAATGTGGTCGCAGATGCACTCAGTCGTAAGGAGCACTGCAATTGTTTGACAGTCAAGCCGTATGATATGTCCTTGTGCTATGAGTTGGAAAAATTAGGGGTAGAAATAATTCCACAAGGCAGCCTGACCAATATTAGTATTGAAACACCCATCCAAAATGAGGTTATTGCCGCTCAGCGGGAAAGTAAAGGAATCAAGCACATCAAGGAAAAGGTTCAAGCTGGCAAGGCAGATTGTTTCCGGATTGATGATGATGGTGTCGTGTGGTTCAAGGATCGTCTGGTGGTTCGAAAGGTGCCGGAGTTGCGACAAAAGATCCTTGATGAAGCACATTTGACGAGGTTTTCCATCCATCCTGGCAGCAATAAGATGTATCAGGATTTGAGGCAAAAGTTCTGGTGGACAAAGATGAAGATAGAGATTGCCCGGTATTCGCGAGATGTGACACGTGTCAGAAAGTGAAGGCTGTTCACATGAGGCCTGGAGGAGAGCTGCAGCCATTACCTGTTCCTATTTGGAAGTGGGAGGATATTAGTATGGACTTCATCACCGGTCTACCTAAGACCACAAAAGGTTTTGACTCCGTCTGGGTTATTGTGGATCGTCTCACCAAACAGGCTCATTTTATGCCAGTCAAGACTCTTTATCCTGCCTCTACCTATGCTGACCTATACATCAAGAATGTTATGAAGCTTCATGGGGTACCCAAGACTATCGTTTCCGATAGGGGTACACAGTTTATCTCAAACTTCTGGAAGTCTTTTCACCAGTCGTTGGGAATGAAACTTCTGCATAGTACTGCGTATCACCCCCAGACTGACGGACAGACAGAAAGAGTCAATCAAGTGTTGAAGGATATGTTGAGGGCTTGTGCACTTAATTACCCTGACAAGTGGGACGAGTGTTTAGCATTGGCAGAATTTTCATACAACAACAGTTATCAAGAAAGTATCAAGATGGCGCCATTCGAAGCAGTTTATGGTCGTAGGTGCCGAACATCATTGAATTGGTCTGAACCTGGAGAACGGTGGTTTTATGATGTGGACTTGGTCAATGAAGCCGAGGAAAAGGTCAGGCAAATCCAAGAGAATTTAAAGGTAGCAAAGTCTCGACAGAAAAGTTATGCCGATAAAAGGCGTCGGCCTTTGGCATTCAAGGTGGGAGATTATGTTTACCTAAAGGTATCGCCGATGAAAGGTGTCAGTCGTTTTGGGGTCAAGGGAAAATTAGCCCCTCGTTACATCGGACCATTCCAAATTTTGGGACGTTGTGGAAAGGTGGCTTACAAACTACAATTGCCCGATCATCTCTCAGCCGTACACAATGTATTCCATGTGTCGCAACTCAAGAAGTGCCTGCGAGTTCCTGACCAATTAGTCAATGGCGAAGGGGTAGAGCTAGAGCCGAATTTGACTTATGTTGAATATCCAGTTCGGGTTTTGGATATAAAAGATCGTGTCACATGAAGGACGACAACAAGATGGTACAAGATTCAATGGAGTGCACATTCCGAGGAAGAAGCCATTTGGGAATCGGAAGACTACCTCGCAGAAAATTTCCCCGAGTTCTTTGCTACCTTGTAGAATATAAACTTTCTAGTCTCGACATAGGTAGACGTTCTTCTGTTTTTAGCAGATAGTTTTGAACTAGTGAGTTGAGACATGTTCTTTTCCATTACTTTGTTCAGTTAATATTTCTATTAAATCTCGGGACGAGATTTCTTTTAGGGGGAAGGCTGTAATACCTCTGGTATTACAATTTAATTAATCTGCCATGTCATCATGTTTAAATTTAAGCATCTGCATATGATTGTGCTTAGGGCCTAGAGTGATTTGATTTCAGCTAGTATTGATTGTATAATTAAGTCCTTAATCAAAATCAAAAATAAAAAAATTAAATAGAAATCAAATTAAACCCTAAAGTTGACCCAAAACCCCAATTCAAAATTTATAAAGGATCTGGGAAAATGTCTTAATGAAAGTTGTAGAGTTTTTAAAATGGAACAACTTTTATTTTTGGAGATTTTGAAGTTATATTATAAAAAATCAAATTAAACTCAAATTACTATATTGAAATTTATATTTGAAACTTCAATTTCAAAAATATTAAGAATCTTCAGAAACTTCCTAAATAGAAGTTGTCAAGCTCACTGAGTAGAACAACTTTCATGTTTACCAATTTTCAAGTTGTTGAGAAGAATCAAAAGTAATTTTAAAATTTGAGATTGAAATTCAAACCCTACTTTTACCCCCTTTTCTGTAATTTGAAATTTTGGCCGAATTTGAAACTGGTGTCCAAAGCAAAAATGATCTACACGAAATTCTCTACAACTTTTGTATTCACCACTTCAACGGATTCGGGCTGGATCAGATTAAATTGAAACAAATAGAGTTTGACCTACATAGCCTACTACTGTAGCAGGGGGGGGGTCCCCCTGTTCACGTCGCGGCCGTACGCGCGCGTGCCGCGATCGGCGCCGAGCGCCGTCCGGCTGGCGTGGGCACGCCGCGACGTTGTCAAGCGGCCGAGGAGGGGGCCCCGGACGCCCTGACCTTATCTCCACCCTCGCCCTGCCTTTTTAAAGATGGCGAGCCCCAAATTTCCCACTTCTTCCCGAGCGGCCGCCGGTGATCTCCTCGTCATTCGTGACCGAATTCGCAGCCACCGAACCATCTCCACCCTCTCCATCTACCAGATAGGTAGCCAAGCTCGTGGCGCATCGGTTGGTGCCCGTCGCGTGAGCCGTGGTACCCTGCGTAGCTCTCGGTGAGCCTCTTCGTCGTCGGGTTGTCACCGGAGCTCCGCCGCGACCATCCTCTCCTCGTCCGGTTGGTTTGAGTGAGCTTCTTTACTTTCGGGGTAGTGTTCTAAGTTCCCGTGGTGATGTAGTTTCTGATGCGCGCGGTGGTTGGTGATGTGGTGCACCAGGTTCGCTGGAACAGACCTTCGTCGCCAACGGCCGAGTCGTGTCCGCCGCCGTCATCGTCAAGCGATCCTCACCGTACCGCCTCTTCGCCACCCGACTCGCCCGTTAGCTTCGTGGTGAGCCCCTCATTATCCCCGGCGTTTTTCCTGTGGCATTACTGTGCCACCGCGGCCGGAACAGCCTCGCCGTGCCATCGAGGTCCGCCATGGGCGAGCTCTCGCTCGTCGGAGGCGGTTAGAGCTAAGGATAGGTTTTAGGGAGTCGATTAGGGTCTTGGGGAAGGGGTTGGACCGAGGGCGCTCGCTGTTAGGGCCGCCGACGGCGAAGTCCGCGCCGTGCCGCTCGCACGCGCGCGCCCGGAAACGACGGCGGGAGGTAGGAGACGACCATGACAGGGGTGGCCCGCCTGTCAGCGGCCGAGAAAGTAAGGGAGAGAGCGCGCGCGAGGGCTGACGGCTGGGGCCGGCCTGTCAGCGACCCGGCGCGGAGGCGAGCGCGCGCGGGCGCGTGCGGGCCGTGCTGGGCCTGTGCGCGGTTGTGGGCCGGCTCGGTGGCGCGCGCGCGGCCGTGGCCTGGGCCATGCTGGGCCATGGTGGGCCGAATGGCCGTTTCAATTTTCCAAGCGATTTTCTATTGCTTTTTCATTTTAATTAAAATGAATAGTGTTAGCTTTTAATTTTTTTTGTTTGGATTAATCTACTGCACCAAAAATTATGAAAATATTGCTAGGTACTCTCTGTGATGTGTAGAATTTAATAAAAATATTAAATATAGGATTTGAGTGTTTTCTGTATTAATTAAAAATCAGCACATTAAATGTTAAAAGGAACTTTGATGATTTTTAATAATTTCTGTGTTAATCCAAAAATCATGAAATTTATTGTGCCACTGTTTGGTACTGAAATCTATCTGTTGGTAGAGTTTGGCATCAAATAGGAATAGTTAAATATTTATTAAATTAGATGTTAGTTTAAATGATTAATAATAGTAATAGAAAATGAAATGATTATTGATTGGTGTGATTTTTGGATTGATTGAGATTCTAGGTCAATCACCTCTATGACCTAGGGCAGTATGAATTAGATTATTCATGTCTAACTAAGGTAGGGCCTTATACACATATGTGGTTTATTTGTTATTTAATTTCATTTGTCATTTCATGCATTCATGCATTTATTATTGCACACGTGTCGTGACAGAGAACCCGGAGATAAAGTCCGAGGGTCCAGCTGAGGAGGTTGCTTCAGAGGTTGTGCAAAGCTTTGATATTTGTGGTACTGACCCGGATCCGACACTTTACACCATCCAAGACAAGCCCCGGTGCATTTGCCCTCTCCTTGTTGTTTTTTTAAAATATTTGCCACTTGAGTTAATTAATTGCATTAGGTTAATAGGAGTTGGGTGACAACCAATTGATACATTACCATCCTTGAATACCTGACAATACTTGAGAACCTGAGTTATTAAAAAGTACTGCAAAATGCTTAGTCGTGCCTAATATTAGTTTTGCAAAAATGCTGTTTCAAAACTGTGATGATCTAAAAGCACAAGAATCACTTTATGGGACTGGTTATGTCCTTGTTGGTTGGCAGAGTTCCTAGCTAGTTCACTGTCATCAACGAGGAAGGGTTTTTCCTGCTCGGTGATCGTGGCATTGGGTTAGAGTCCCAACAATTGTCACCGACGGAAACGGGTTTTGAAAACCGAAGGGACAGGGGTATTTGGGTTAGAGTCCCAATTCACTGTTGCCATCGGAAAAAGGTTTAGGGACCGTTCGTTGTAGGCCTGCTGGATCGAGACTTTGCAACTAGCCACATACTTCAGGAAGCCTCTGACTCCGGTGGCTCTACTGCTGAACCGACAACCACGCATTGGGAGTGGAGAGATGGCGAGAGTAGCGTGTACCCTCGTGGCCGTCGTGCCTGGAGACGAGAGGAGTACTGTGCTCTCGGGTGGCGCAGGACCGGTTCCAGGGTATGAAAAGCCGTGGTAGGCGGGATTGGTGAATGCAAGTTTAAATGCTACATACGCAGTGTGGATAGGGATCCCCAGCTGGGTATTAATCGATTCGAATCGTCGTTGCTCCTCGGATATGGAGACTTGATCCTTCGACCATTCAGGGAATAGTGGTTCAGAACTAGGATTGTTTTTGAATGGATTAAGCAAATGAAAGGATGTTGATATATGAGAAAGAACTTGGAGAAATGGATAATAATGAATAGTATTATTGAAATAAAATATTGAGATAGGAAAAGTAATGCTTTTCTGCAAAATTCTTGAACTCTTGCTAAAGCCTTACCTTGACTCCCCCTCAGCCTTCATTCCTGAGTCTAATCTTACACTTTTAGTCGGGTAAGTCTTGCGGAGTACCCCATGTACTCAGGGTTTGTTAACCCCGTTGCAGGAGGGCAGCAGGAGACTGAAGTTTGTCTCGCTCCGTGCTGCGTCACCATCGTCTAGGAGAGTGAAGAAGACTAAGGTTAAACCCTTGGGTAGGGTTCGTGTAATATTAAACTATCTATCGTACTGTTGTTCCAAACACTACTGCTACTCTTTTAAATTCATGGTCTGTAATAACTGCACTTAATTTTATTCGAACACTGGTCTGTAATATTAAGTACTATTTACTCTTCCGCAAATTCTACTCTGATGTATTTTGTTATGAAATGTTGTAACTCTGTAATGGCTTCGCAATGGGATCCTGTCGGAGATAACGGGTGCTTATGTAGCCCGGCAGAGCCCGTTTAGGTCATATGAAACACGGGTCCGGCTGTCAGATGTCATTAGTGACGTTGACAGGTGCCTGTGGGCCACGTGATTTAGGCGGTTCTATTACAGCAGGCCGGCGAAGGAGACCCGACTTAGCTGGTTTTGAGACGCGACGAAGCTAGTTCTAGGTGTAAATCCGGCTAAGCCGGTTCCTGGAACCGGCTAACCCAGTTGGGCTGTGACTCGCCTGGCTTCTTTTCTTCTCCGTGCATTTTTATTGTTATTTTATCGCGCCACTTGATCCCAGACACGCCCATGATGTGTATAACTTGCTGGAGATACCTAAAATCTTCCTTAACACAAGTTTAAGTGTCAACAAGATGGCAATACAAGCACAACAGTCGCCATGCTACAGGAGAAGGAAAGAACTAGGGGTGCAATTCGTATTCGAATACAGATAAGCTACGTCGGATAACATACAAACGGATATCAGCGTCTTAGATATATGGATATTCGTATATGGATACGATATAAAACATTGACTATTTGGATTTTGATATAAACAGGTCAGAACTCCTCTAAAGTCTAAACGAATTATTAACCTCGAGGATTTGTTGGGAGTTTTTAAAGATACTCATAGAGATAGAATTTGCGTGTATATGTGTTCATATAGATGAGTGGGTACGTTGTGATTGTTGTGTGGTCACAGGCATAGCTTTCTACCCATGGTAGACAACGGGTGCCGATATGGGCATAGGTTTTTCTCACGGGTACAGATATCTTGAGCTAGTGTGGATTTTACCTGTTGCACCCTGTGCTCCAAATTAATGAGGGCCTATTTAGTTCCAAACCTTTTTGGAACTTTAAACACAATAGCAGCATGAAATCTTTTACAATAAATGTTCAATCATAACCCAAGCAGATTTACAAGATTTGTCTCGCAATTTACAGATAAACTATGCGAACATACAAAAATTTTATCTACATTTAATACTCTATACATATGCCACAAAATTGATGTAACTGCTCTTTTCTAATTTTGATTTTGAACATGAACTAAACAGGACCTGAGTGGTCCTGTCCTGATACCAACCCCACATTACAATTTTCGGGCTTTACCCCGCTGGGTAGGACCACCACGCCAATGGCACTAGCCACTTCTCACTACAGGATGCGGGTTCTTTGCCGAGTGCCACACTCGGCAACGGCCACTCAGCAAAGAACCAAATATCGGGCACTCGGCAAAGGCTTTGCCGAGTGCCAGGTCAGCACTCGGCAAAAAAATGTCAACCTTCAACTTTGACGGCGTCGGTGCTACTTTTAGCGGGGTTAACACCGGCTAGTAAATATGTGTTTTGCGGTTGAGGTTACGGATGGTGTGCAAGGGGGAACACAGCGATTATACTGGTTCAGGCCAAGCAAGCCCTACGTCCAGTGGGGAGGAGAGTCGTGTTGCCTTGCACCGGGGTGCTTGTAGTAGGGGTTAGAAGCTAGGCGAGAGAGGGAAGTGCTCTCAGGTCTCTTGTGAGTGTCTAAGTGTTTGCAAGTCGTTTGCTATTGGTGTGTGTGTGAGTGAGAGCTTAGGACTTCTCCCGGGATCTTTTCTAAAGCTGGCCTCTGCTCTCCCATTTATAGTCGCAAGGGAGAGGCAAGGGCAGCGCTTACAATGCTACGTATGTTATAGTGAGGAGTTGTTATTCCTCGTTTGACTATCGTCAGCTACGATCTTTTCTCCGGGGTATGGCCATAGTGGTTCGCACAATCTTGCTGAGTTCCGAGGCAGCAACAGTCGTCGGATTACGGCATGCCATAGGGTCATGCCTGATGGTTGTCCTTCCGCACGATATGACAAGAGGGCGAGTCATCTCAGGGCGTTGTCTCCCGAGGCTCGGTACTCCTGGCGGCGTGATGGGATGGAGCAGGGTGATATCTCCCCTTGGGCGTATTTCCGGCCTTTGGACAGTACTTCCCGAGGGTTAGGTGGGCCCGGATGGAAGGCATGCTCGTCCTTTCGAGTGGACAGTGCAGTAGGCGCTTTTCTCGTTCTTGCGTAGGCCGTCATCAGGCGCTCGGACTGTCGCAGTCGTAGTTGGTAGACCTCGGTGGAAAACGGGGTGGCGCACCGTAGACCATACCGTGGAGAGGACGGCCATAGTGGGCCTATAAAATCCGCTGCTAGGGAAATCCTGACAGGTGGTATGGCCGTCAAGGGCGTGCGAAGCACAGTCGCGTCGAGAATCTCGCCTGACGGGACAGTGCTTGTAAAGTGGTCAGAGAGGTCTCTCATGGTCCAAGATTGCTCTGCTGACATTCTGGTGCCTTGGATGCCTTTGTGAGATTGCGCTCGAGGGGGATAGGGAAGCTCGGGCGAATCGGAGAATGGGCGCCGAGGGCGCCGCTCTCCCAAGCTCTCCTGGGGAGGCTCGGGCGAATCAGAGATTTGGGCGCCAAGGGTAGCGCTCTCCCGAGCTCTCCCGGGGTGGCTCGGGCGAATCGGAGATTTGGGCGCCGAGGGTGTCGCTCTCCCGAGCTCTCCCGAGGAGGCTCGGGCGAATCCGAGAATTGGCGCTGAGGGTGCCGCTCTCTCGAGCTCTCCCGGGGTGGCTTGGGCGAAATCGGAGATTTGGGCGCCGAGGGTGCCGCTCTCCCGAGCTCTCCCGGGGAGGCTCGGGCTAATCGGAGAATTGGCGCTGAGGGTGCCGCTCTCCCGAGCTCTTCTGGGGAGGCTCGGGCGAATCGGAGAATTGGCGCTGAGGGTACCACTCTCCCGAGGGTTAGCTGTTATTGGTGCAATGACGTCGTGGGCCTCCGTAGACGCGGCCTTCGTGGGCTTCGGGCACGGCCTTCGTGGCCTTCCACTGGCCTTACTTGGGCCAGGCCGCGTTGGGAATGATTGTTTTTGCATTGAAGCTGGGTACCCCAAACTTTGGTACCCGACAGCAGCCCCCGAGCCTATGGCGGAGTGAAGGCACTCCTCCACAGGTTCACGCTGGTTCTTCCTGTCAAAAAAGATAAAGTGTGGGTTATTTTTTCTAGTGGGTGCACGCGAGCGCACCCGCCGGGTGTAGCCCCCGAGGCTTTGGAGGGATGATATATCCCTTCAAAGGCTTAGAATCGTGTTTGTTAGTCCTCGGTTGTTTTTCGATTTATTTAGGTGGGTTGTTTCCTTGGAAGCGGAGCCCCCGAGCCTCTCATCATGTAGGGAGGTCGTTCGGTGGTCTTTCCAAGGTGTAGGGCAAGTTCCCGAGCCTCCGTTTTCGTATCGGAGATCGGTTGGGTTCTTCCCTGTCTTTTTTAATTCGACCTTCACGCTCTTTTTTTTGGAAGAGGAAGATTTGGTCCTGCTCGACTTCCCCGCTGGGGCACGAGTCGTCAATTCCGGTGAGCTACAAACGGATTGGTCCAAGTGGAGGTCCGTGCCCCGTTCGTTAGGGGTTGGCTAGCGGCCTGAGCACACTCCAAATGTTTCCTGAGGGTCAGTTAGTGGATGTCGGGTCCCTTTGATGGGTCCCGATGGCCTGATGCCTCCCACGGAGGGATTTCACGTAACCGACACGCTACAGGGACTTGGACATAGCATGGGATGTCCCTTGTGACGTTTCGGGCGTCGGGATACTGGCCGTTTTCGTGACCCATCCATTAGCTGTCCCTAACTCGGTTTCTCTAGGGCGACTATTCGAGCCACGGAGGGCCAGTCTTTGATCTCCTAGGAACGTAACGGGCGCCCGAGCCCGGAGTTCCTTCGTTGGGAAGGAGAAAATGTTGGCGGAATCGAGGTGCCCAGATGTAATGATTCGGCTCACCTTTTGAGGCGCGAAGCCTGACGGACGCTGACGGTTCGGCTCAGTCGAGGCGGTTTGCGTGCGCGGCGATGGCCGCGGCGTGGGGATCGTGGCGGGCCCCGCGCAGTTAATGCGGCGGATCCTCCGCATCCACCCACGATCCGCCAGAGGAGTTTATAAGAAAAACTTACGGTTTTTTTCTTTCTACCCTAGCCATTCGCTCGCACGACCGTTCGCTTTCTTACCTTCGTCGCCTACTCTTTCGCCCTCGTTGCCTGCTCGAGAGAGATTGTTGCCACGGCCGTCGTTCTTCCCGCAGCCCTTTCCCCCTTCTCTTGCCATGGATTCCTCCTCCGCCGCTGTCGACGCTGCCGTCGACGCCGCTGCCACCGACGCCGTCGCCACCGACGCTGCCGCGGCCGCCGCCGGCGTCCTCAGGTTGGAACCGTGGCCGAGGAGCACTGTGACGGAGGTGCAGCTGGAGCGCCTCGTCACTCTGGGGCTGCTGCGTCCTCGTACCGACGCGCAGCACCCGGAGTGGGTCGTGCCGCCGCGCGACCACGAGGAGCCGAACCCCGGCGAGGGGTACGTGGTGAGCTTCGTTGCTTACCACGAGCGTGGACTCGGCTCGCCGCCGAGCCGCTTCTGCCAGGCCATCCTCTTCGAGAACGGGCTAGGAGCTCCACAACCTTACCTCGAATCCCATCACACAGGTGTCGATTTTCGCCGCCCTGTGTGAAGGCTACTTCGGGGTGCCCCCGCACTGGAACCTGTGGCGCCGCATTTCCCGCGTCGACTGGTACACCAAGTGGGTTGGCGCGAGGAAGCCGCAGGAGATCCAGCGCGTGGGCGGGTGCAGCCTCGTGATCCGCTCTTCGTCGTATAACCCCTGTAAGGCCCGCTCCTCCAACAAGGGGTGGCACAGTGGCTGGTTCTACCTTCGCAATGACGGGGTCTCTTCCCCAAGTTCACAGGAAGGGCGCTCATGGCTCCCCTTCCCCAATGGGAGTGGGGGTGCCCGTCGAAGGTGTCAAAGCACCTGGACGTGTACTTCGACGCGCTCAAGGAGTTGAACAAAAGGGGCCTTACAGGGGCCGGCGTGGCGGGGAACTTTCACATGCGGACGGTGCTACCTCTGATGGAGCGCCGCCTGGCGCTCCATCAAATGGTAACCGGGTCGCAGCGGGAGGGCACGGCGATGCTGGCCCGTGACCATGGCGAGGCGGAGGTCATGCGCCGCGTCGGCTATATGGTGGGGGTTATCCCACCTGGGAGGAGGTGAACCGGGTGCCTATGCGTCCCTGCGCGGGCTTTCCGGCGTTGGTAAGTGTCGTTCGTTTGATCGGGCCGCTGGTTTCCCCATCTTCCACCTAACCTTTCTTCTTCGTTCTTCGTAGGGCCTTTCGAGGACCGGGAAGGCTTCCCTTCTGCCCGTCCCGGAGGACAAAGAGCGACGAACTCAGAACCACCTCCGGGCCACGAAGGAGAAGGCGAGGAAGGACAAGGTGACTGCCTGGAAGCAGAAGAGGGCGCGGAAGGTGGAGGAGTCCTCCCAGCGCCAACGCCGCCTGAGGGAGGCCGGGGAGCCTGAGGTGGATACCCCCACCGATGATGACGGCGACGACGATGATGAAGAAGAATATGATTTTTCCATCTTTGATTTGATGGAGTCTGACCGGCCGCTTGCGGCCACACAGCCCGCGGTGGGCGCTGACGAGCCTAGAAAGGCTCCGCTGTCAGCGTCTGCCGGCGGAAGTACTGGGGCTCGTGATCCGAACCCTCGGGCAAACCTGCCGGAGACCGCGTCCAAGGACGCAGCTCCTGGCAGGGCGACATCAGGTGGCGGGGCTCCGCCCGCCATCAGCAGCGTGGCTCGGCTGGAGGGGCCGGGGACGGGCTCAGGCCCGGCGCCCGAGATGCCCCGAGGTTCCAATGGGGGGCCGAGAGTCCCCTGTTTCGGCGGACCCTACCCGCCAACGCGTCGTTGGTCGGCGCGGCGACCGAACGCGGGGGAGTGCTGGGAAGACGCCGCCGGAGCTGGAGCCCACTGGCGCCAAGACGTCGACGCTTGAGCTGGGGCTCACCTAGGCTCAAGCTTCCCCGCCGTGGGGCGGTGACGTCGGGACGACCCCCGGCGCTCAGGCGGAGCCCTCGTCGCTGGGCGGCGCTGGCCCAGACACCGGGTTGGCGCCCACTCTTCCACCGCCAGCGCAGCCCACTCCATCCGTCGTCTCGCCGAGCGTGGGCGCTGCGAAGAAGAAGAGGGTGATTCTGAAAACGAGGTAAGTATCTTTACCTGTAATTCCTTCTAGTGGGGATCCTTTCATGAGCGCTCCTTTCTTCCTTCTCTGCTTCAGGAAACGCTCGAGGGTGGACCTCCAGGTGTCGCACCTGAAGGTCCTGAAGGTGCGGGGCCATGACACGGCCGGGGGGAGTGCCCGGTTGGTGGGCGAGGAAGTCCGTCCCCCCATGGGTCCGCCCGTGGCGTTCGAGGCTCCTCCCTCGGGAGAGGCTATCTCGGCGGTGGCCGCCGTCGTCGTGCCCGTGATCGACCTGGAGGCGGAGCCAACGCGGGCTTCCGAGGCCTCGACCGTCGGTTCCGGAGACGCCTCGGGAGCACCAGCCGATGCCGCCCCCACGGAGCCTGCTGCCACAGGGTTATCGGCCGTGGACGTCAGCGCAGGAGCTCCCCCCTGTGAGGAAGGCCCCTGGGCGCTGGCTTTGAGGGAGCCTCAGCCTCGGGAGCTAACCGCCTCCCGGCTCGAGTGGGCGGAACGCGCGGACCCTCAGGCGCCGCCCGTCTTCTCGCTCCGGGACGACCTTGAGGCCCTCAAGTGGGACGCCGTTCAGGAGCTCGGGTTTAGCACGGCGGCAGGGCTCCGCGCGATCACCGACGTCCTCGAGAAGGACCTCCCGGCCCAGCTTCAAGTAAATCCCTGTGTCTCGTAAACATTTCCTACATATGAGCATGGTTCTTACTGTTTTTGCTTCTTCCTTTTTTCCAGGACCTCATGCACACCTCCCGGGACAAGTCCCGCTTCCTTCGTGGCGAGCTCGGGCTCTGGAAGCAGCTCGATCTCAAGGGAAAAGCCCTTGCCTGCGCCCAGGGCGAGCTCGCCGCCGTGACCTCCAAGCTTGCCGAAGTAAGTGTCGACAACACTATCCTGAAGGGGGAGGTCGCGGAGGCGCAGGGCCGAGCCGCTGCCTCGGCGACGCGAGTGCAGGAGTTGGAGAGCGCCCTGGCCGCGATGACGAGAGAGCGCGACGCCACCCGAGAGCTCACCGCCGAGAAGATTTCAGCCGCCGAGGCCTTGGCTCTCGACCTGGATGAGACTCGGGAGGCGTTGCGCCTGGCGCTCGGCGCGGCGTACTTGGCCGGTAAGGAGGCATAGAAGGCTCGGGAAGAGGCTAACCGTAAGCGCAGCGTTGTATTTTTTCCATTCTGCTCGTCTCGGTTGCTCGCTGTATTTTTACTTATCTCCGTGCTTTGCTCCCACAGTTCTGTAGGTGTCTTACGACGGCGAGGTGGCCGAACACCTGGACCTACAGAAGGTCGCGCGGGCACTGTGTGACTCCGTCGGCACCGGTGGAGAACCCTCGGGGATGTCGCTCTGGAGCCGACTGGAGGCACTCCACGGCAGCATGAGCGGCCGGATCAAGGAGGCCCTTCTGACGGGTGTCCAAAAGACACTGGCGATCGTGAAGTCCCACTATGGGAATTTTGACGCCGACCCTGTCAGCGAGGGCTTCCTTGAAGCCGACGATGCCGAGCTCCTGGCGCTGGAGGATTCGATGAAGGAGCCCAGGAGAAGCGCTGGCGGGACTCTTCCAAGCCGAGGTCGAGCTCCCTCCCCTGAACCTGCCGGGAAGAAGAAGCGGGCCATAGTGCTCTTGTAAAAAGTAACCTTTCGTGAGTGGCTTGAGAGGAAACAAAAAATATGGTCCTTCGTGGCCTCAATATTTATGTAAATATTTGCTGAATGTTTGTTTCGCTTTGTTTCGTGCTTTTTTTCCTTAGGCGTTTTTTCTTGCCGATCCTGTGCCCGGGCTATCGAGCCTCGGGGACGCTTTTCGGGTGCCGTAGCATTAGCGGTATAGACGCAGCCGATGTCCTAGGAACTTTGGGAGAAAGAATCCTTAGAAAAAGGCTTAGGAGTTTCGTCCCGAGCCTCCTCCCTTGGCCGAGTGTAGATCTTATAGGTTTTCTTCCGAGTGCGGGTTAGCCTTCGAACACGGAGTGGCGAGGGGAGATGCTGTGGCCTTGGAGCGTAAGCGGTCTCCACGACTCGGCCTGCTCTGTTCTCTGGGACTTCTCTCACTCTTCCGAATTCTATAAGTTCATGCTTGATTTCCGGAAGGAAGCGTATTTTTAGGGAGAAACGAATTCAATGAGTTTGGAATTTTTTGTGTTTCCTAAATTTTTGGATCTCGGGAAAGTCCGGGGGTTCCCCCCGTCCTAGCCCCCGAGGGAGGGTCGGCCTTTCCGTAAGTTAGGCCGGGCCTCGCTTTTAATGCGTGGTGAAATAAAGGGTCATTTCACTCCCGAGTGTAGGCTCGGATTGAAAGTCTAAAAATCATGTAAAAAGAGTAGAAGTCGGGTCTTTTTATTGATTTCAAGATTTTCAAAATAGTATAATGCTCGGAATCTTAAAGATAGAATCGACGTAGCTGTTCGATGTTCCAAGCGTTGCTGTAGACCTCGCCCTTCTCGTTCGCGAGCTTGTATGCGTCGGGGCGTAGCACCTCGGCGACGATGAATGGCTTCTTCCCACGTGGTGTGAGCTTGTGACCTAAAGTCCTCTGTTGTCCTGTGAACAAAAGTCTGGGCCGAGGTGCCCATGTAAATATGAGACTTTGTGATGAAAGCTGAGGACTTAGCATTTTTAGGGACGCCGTAGCCTCGATGGCGTAGGCAGAGCCAGAGCTGTGCCAGTCCGACCTGAGGGGTTCCCACTTTGTTGCACACACAGCCAGGTATCTCAGAGAAGGCTGGAGTGAGATCATTTTTTACTAAATTTCCCAAACGCCCGTCTCTCGTCTCGCACTTAGGCAAAACTCGCGAGAACTTTGCGGAGCGCAAGTCGACCCTTGGGCGGAGGGTGGTGAGTGGAGGTGCTGTAGCCCGGAGGCGTAGGCGATCTCACGGCTCGGCCGGCCCTGCCCTAAGAGTGTCCTTTTACTTCTTTGGATCTCGCAAGTTTTGCTAGAGTGCAGGATGGAGTTCGGCGCGGAATTTTGAAAAAAAGCGATCAAAAAGGCGCAGAGGAAATTAGATCGTCAGTCCCCAAGCGTCCACCCCTCGTCCCGTACTTGAAAAATTCCATGAAATTGCCTCGAGGCGTAAGTCACCCGTCGGGCGACGGGTGGTGAGTGGAGGTGTCGTAGCCCGGAGGCGTAGGCGGTCTCGCGGCTCGTCCGGCCCTGCCCTAAGGGTGTTCTCTTGCCTGTTCGGGCTTCACAGATTTTTTCAAGAGTGCTGAGAGGTTCGGACACTTGGGAGGTGTTGGCGCAAAAAGTGGTTCCCTAAACCCAACACACCAACGAAGCCGGAAACGACCCTTGAAAGTAGTAAAGCCCTCGCAGATCCAGCTAGCTTCGGACCCGATCTGAGAGTGTCGGTAACACCCAAGCGTGCCAGTCAATTTGACCTGCAATTGACAAGGAAACAGATATAATCAGTAACCCAAGGCGGAACTAACTGGTGAGTCCAGATAGTTCCAACTGTATGGTTCAAAGAGCCAATATAATCGGAGACCGACTAGAAAGCCGATTCCGTCATGTTATGAACCGATAGTATAATAATGAAGTAAAACGGCTATCAGGATATTCATATGAAAATAATAATGTGTTAGCTGATCCAATTCGGTTAATGTGTATAAAAGAAAATAGATCACGTGTACAGATCTGATCTGTACATCAAACAAGCAGAGATCTGCTAAAGCTGGTCTAGAAGGCCGGCGGCTTTAGTACACCTTCTTCGCTAAGTTCACCAAGTTTGCGTTCACCTGGTCTAACGGCCAGCGGGCTTCAACAAACCCAGCAAACAAAGCTAGATCGTTTGATATCCAAATAAGTCTATATGCACGATCTATTCATGAAAGCACAACTGAATCGGCTTTTTAGCCGATGCAGGGTCCACGAAGCACGAACGAATGCTAGCGTAGTCATAAACAGACCTCAAATTAAAGCAAGTCTAATCTAGCGAACCTTGTTCAGGTTAAACCTGTTCCACCGGATGACACTCAGTTTAATTTAAACAAGGACACGAAAATAAGACTTACGATAACCTCAGAACCACTTATGTCTCAACTAGAACCGAACGCACAACATGTAACGAACAAGATTGATAGGGAATTAGCCGATGTAAGTATGGAACCAATCATCATGGTAACGTGAGAAAGCATAGACGACGATCAGATTCAAGTAAATCTAAGGCCAAATCTATCAATCTTGATCGGGCAGAGATATTGTTATAATAAGGTAAATCAATTTAAACAAACAATACTGATAACTTAATGAATCTAACTAAATTGTCATATTTAGCTAGAGCCGATAACTAATCCATGCGTGCAAACTATCTCAATCTATAGCCTATCTACAGGATGACATTAACTAATAGATTAATCAAGCAAACAAACATGAATCGATAACTAATCCGCGCGTGAAAACCGTCCTAATCTGCATCTCGTCCACCGGATGACGGTTAACACAGATTAATCGAGTAAACCAGCGTGAATCATCCTTGACTCACTATACTTCCCGCGTCCACCGGATGACGCCAAAGAAATAGAGCTTAGCAAGGACCCTGGTCCGCCATGCTTCCACGTCCACTGGATGACGGTAAAAAGACATAGTTTAACAGGGGGTTGACGATACTTACAAGCAAGCCTGCGTCCACCGGATGACACCCAGCCTGGATGAAGTAACTCGCCGGACTCGACTGACTCTAGGGTTTGTTGGCCGGAGCCGAAAGTTGTGTTGTATTGATGTTGTGTTATTGATATCAATAGTTGAGGGCTTATATTTGTACCCTGAGCGTAGATAGAGTCCTAGTCGAATTACAACTCATCAATAGATAAGGAAACTAATAAACTATTCTATATCTAAGGTCACTTGGAGTCCAACCTTCCCTTTCCATAACGGACTCCGATCGTGATCGCACCCTGGCGGCGCGGACTCTGGATGACGTCTTCAATACTGACGCTGCGCGCCTCCTGTCACCTTGACCCGATAACCGATTCACCGTGCAATCGGCTGTTTCCTTCCTTCCGCTGAACGGAATCTGCTTTCGAGATCGGCTATTTTCCTCTGGTATCGGCTATCGGCTCCCAGCCCAAAATTTGGTGTTAACAGGTGGTTTCAATTTAAATGTCAAAATTTGTGATAATTAAAGAACACTTATTTATCGATTCCGAGACCATAATATGAACAAAGCCTGGAAGCTTAAGGGTAACTGTGACTTAGTTGCTCGAGCTACCAGCGTTGCACTGGTGACGATCGTAGAGGCGGTGTCCTGCAAGCGGGCGCCGGGTTGGTCGGGTTGACGCGGATGCGCCTCCACCGCCTAGTTCGGCGGGAGCGGCGCATGGCGTTCCCTCCGTTTTCCCTGAAACGGGTGGAGGTGTCACCGGGGTCCCTTTCCCAGCCACCTGCTAGGCCGGGCTCAGAATGATGATGGCCCGGGGCTCAGGTTGGGCTGAGGTTCATCTCGAGGCCGTGGCCAGTGGCCACGAACTCGAGGCTCCCGAACCGGAGCACAGCGCCAGCAGGAAGCGCAGGGACGTTGGCTGCCATCCGCAACCGGGATCAACAAGCAAAAGGCCCCTACCTGGCGCGCCAACCATCGGTGCTAGTTTTAGCGGGGCTAACACCGGCTGGTAAATATGTGTTTTGCGGTTGAGGTTACGGATGGTGTACAAGGGGGAACACAGGGATTATACTGGTTCAGGCCAAGCAAGCCCTACGTCCAGTGGGGAGGAGAGTTGTGTTGTCCTTGCACCGGGGTGCTTGTAGTAGGGGGTTAGAAGCTAGGCGAGAGAGGGAAGTGCTCTCAGGTCTCTTGTGAGTGTCTAAGTGTTTGCAAGTCATTTGCTATTGGTGTGTGTGTGAGTGAGAGCTTAGGACTTCTCCCGCTGTCTTTTCTAAAGCTAGCCTCTGCTCTCCCACTTATAGTCGCAAGGGAGAGGCAAGGGCAGCGCTTACAATGCTACGTATGTTACAGTGAGGAGTTGTTGTTCCTCGTTTGACTATCGTCAGCTACGGTCTTTTCTCCGGGGTATGGCCGTAGTGGTTCGCATGATCTTGCTGAGTTCCGAGGCAGCAACAGTCGTCGGATTACGGCATGCCATAGGGTCACACCTCATGGCTGTCCTTCCGCACGATGTGACAAGAGGGCGAGTCATCTCGGGGCATTGTCTCCCGAGGCTCGGGACTCCTGGAGGCGTGATGGGATGCAGCAGGGTGATATCTCCCCTCGAGCGTATTTTCGGCCTTTGGACAGTACTTCCCGAGGGTTAGGTGGGCCCGAATGGAAGGCGTGCTCGTCCTTTCGAGTGGACAGTGCAGTAGGCGCTTTTCCCGCTCTTGCGTAGCCCGTCGTCAGGCGCTCGGACTGTCGCAGTCGTAGTTGGTAGACCTCGGCGGAAAACGGGGCGGCGCACCGTAGACCATACCGTGGAGAGGACGGCCGTAGTGGGCCTATCAAATTCGCTGCCAGGGAAATCCTGACAAGTGGTATGGCCGTCAGGGGTGTGCGAAGCATAGTCGCGTTGAGAATCTCGCCTGACGGGACAGTGCTTGCAAAGTGGTCAGAGAGGTCTCTCGTGGTCCAAGATTGCTCTGCTGACATCACCGGTGCCTTGGATGCCTTTGTGAGATTGCGCTCGAAGGGGATGGGGAAGCTCGGGAGAATCGGAGAATGGGCGCCGAGGGCGCCGCTCTCCCGAGCTCTCATAGGGAGGCTCGGGCAAATCGGAGATTTGGAAGCCGAGGGTGCCGCTCTCCCGAGCTCTCCCAGGGTGACTCGGGGGAATCGGAGAATTGGGCGCCGAGGGTGCCGCTCTCCCGAGCTCTCCCGGGGAGGCTCGGGGGAATCGGAGAATTGGCGCTGAGGGTGCCGCTCTCCCGAGCTCTCCCGGGGTGGCTCGGGCGAATCGGAGAATTGGCGCTGAGGGTGCCGCTCTCCCGAGCTCTTTCGGGGAGGCTCGGGTGAATCGGAGAATTGGCGCTGAGGGTGCCGCTCTCCCAAGGGTTGGCTGTTATTGGTGCAATGACGTCGTGGGCCTCCGTAGACGCGGCCTTCAGTGGGCTTCGGGCGCGGCCTTCGTGGGCTTCCACTGGCCTTACTTGGGCCAGTCCGCGTTGGGAATGATCGTTTTTCATTGAAATTGGTTACCCCAAACTTTGGTACCCGACAGACGGCTTCTTTGCCGAGTGCTGACTGTGGTAGCACTCGACAAAGATTTTTTTAAAATTTTTTTTGACAAATTCTTCGCCGAGTGTCTGGCCGTGGCACTCGGCAAAGAAACTGGTCCATCTGCTTTTTAAAAATTTCTTTGCCGACTACCACTGCAGATGCACTCGGCAAAGAAATTTTTTTTTGTTTTTTTGAAAAATCTTTGCCGAGTGCCATGGCCCCAGATTTGTCGAGTGCCAGTGCAAATGCACTCAGCAAAGGCCTCTTTGCCGAGTGCCACACTCAGGCAAAGGGTTGAAAAATGCTGTTTTTTTTTGTTTTTTGCTTTCCATCAAAATAAACAAACACATCACATATATATCATGTACATCATCAAACACAGCACGTAATATATCACATTCATCATCCATAATCCACGAAATGCACATATATCGTCCATCCATCGTGCATCACATGCACATGTCATCCTTAATCCATCATATAAAATCCATAATCCATCACATACATATAAATATTTCTAATGTCTTTAGTGCATCACGAACACAAAAGAGGAGTCCGAAGAACATGAAAAGAGGTACATATTACCATCCTGGTTCTGGCCACTCGGGCTGCTGAGGAGAGTGCTCGGTCTGTGGAGGAGGGCCAGTTGGCCACATGGACGTTGGAGAAGGGCCACCATGTGGAGTCGGGGCTGAACCCGCTGACTGTGGCTGCACAAAGGAGAAGCAAAAATCATGAGTATGTGCAGGAGTGGCGTAAAAGCTAAAGAAATTAACAGGTTCACATATTAACCGGAGTCCGTAGAACAGGAGCAGGAGGCACAACTGGAGTGAGCAGCGACGGAGGCACGACCACACCTGGCAAGGCCTGCAAACTCGCCATGAAGCTGAACATGTCCTGCATCCTCTGCTCCTCGGCCGATCTCTGTGCTTGTACAGCCATCATCTCCAGCCGATAGGCCTCCGCCTGGGCCTCCATCGCTTGCCGTTGGGCCTCCGCCTGTGCTGCCTGCTGGGCCTGCAACCTCCGCATGTTCTCTTGCAACATTTCAACCGTAAAGATTAAACAATGCAAAGGCAAGGTACATGTGTAAAAGCAATGAACGACGAGTTTGTGAGCAGTAACCTGGAGCTCTGCCAGCTGCTGCTATGAGCTCGGCTGCCGAGGGCGTATGGGGAGGGAGGAGTCCGTGCTCCTTGCTCGAATATCGGCGAGGCTGGCAACAGAGGAGGAGTCGACTGTGCTGTCCGCCATCCAGTATCGGACGTGCTGCATCCCTCCTCCCAGCCTCATCACGAGGTCCGTGTCCAGGGGCTGGTGGGCCAGATCGAAGTCCTCCCCATAGCACTGGCGAGCCGCCGAGGTGTACTCGTTAAGCTTGTTGTGGACGCTCGCGTTGGTGTACGCCTCGGGGCCATCCGCCGGGTTGTAGGTGACGTCCGGGGCCATCGCCTTGCCCTTGTGTGCCAGGGCGTACGCCATGAACTCATTGCATTCCTGGCCCTGGTGCGCCTGAGACTGCGAGGAAAACAAAAAATGATTACAAGTAGATAGAATTGAGTGTTAGAATATATAAAAAAAGATGAATGCACAAAGAAGTTTACCCATGTCTTGGCGTACACGCTGAGGCTCTGCTTACCTTGGTGCTGTGGCGCCCCACCCATCTGCAGGCGGCAGTCCCAACGGATCTTGTGCTTCTCCGCCCAACCGGCCGAGAGCCACCTGTCCACAATAGCTTCCTAGCAGAGGCGGTGCCTAGCGCACCAATCAGGACATTGCTGCATGCCATCAAGTTATTGATATGTCAGAAGATGAAATGAAGCCAACCTATTGTTTATGAAAGAAATTCTTACCAAGAGGTACTGCTCCCTCGTGAGCGTCATGCTCCTGGCCTCGCGCGTCCTCACCACCTGTCCAAGGACGTCGGTGTTGTAATTGATGATGCACTGGAGCCGCGTCACGTAGTATAGGTCCGAGAGTCAGGACCTGCAGACCTCGTCCTGCACGCGTGCTGTCTGGGCCTCAAACCCATCGTCGCACCTGTAGAAGTCCTGCATGCATACATCATTTTTTGTTTAATTTTTTTAGAGCGACCGATGTTTACATAGTATTGACCAATTTAGTGTGACGTAGACTCACCTAGAACTCGGCCTTGATCCGCGCCGCAACGGTGTCGTGCTCGCTGTCCTCAGCGGCGTGGAAGTGGTCCCACGTCCAGGGCGGCGAAAGCACCCCAGCGTAGGTGACCATTCCAGGGTAGTGCTGCCGAATCAGAAGGGCCAACGTGCCATTGATGTGCCGGCCCTTCCCGGACACAGCTTCCGAGTTGCTACAAGAGTCATTAAAAACAATTGTTAGTCATTAAGAGTCTGCATGTCATATGAAACAATAATGAAATGATACGTACTTGTCGCCCTGGGGTCGAATCACCGGGCGCTGGTGAAGTGGGATCGGCCGCGCCTCGAGCTTCGAGGGCCCACGCAAGTAGACTCTCGACGAGGTAGAGCCAGAAGCAGTAGTGGAAGTGGAACCCCCTACTGTCGCGGTCGCCCCGTACTCGTGGTCCGACGAGTCAGAGGAGGTGTCACCCCCTCCTGCCTGGTCGTCCACCGACGGGGGTGGGAGTCGGCTCCACGCGTGTCCTCGGAAGGCCGCGGGTGCGGACGGTCCTCGACCTCCTCGGCGCTGGCTCCGGCAAAGTGTCCTCCTCAGCGTGGGGTGGTGAGCGGTCCCTCATGTAGAGGGAGTTGACCGAACGACGACTCTGCCTTTCGCCCGGCATTTTGTCGAGTGCCTGTAATTTCAAAGAGTAAACCGATTAGTAATGTTAAATTGCAAAGTACTTATAAAGAGATGCAAAATGAATTGAACATAGTAATAATAATAATTATAATAACAACAACAACAACAACAACAACAACAACAACAACAACAACAACAACAACAACAACAACAACAACAACAACAACAACAACAATAATAATAATAATATAGTATTACATGAATTAGAAATATTATTCACGATCGGCAGCGGCTGGATCATAGGTGTCGTCATCACTATCAATATTGTCAATTTCCACCTCTTCTCCCTCGTCCCCGTCCCCATCGTTGTCATCATTGTCATCGTCTAACTGTAATCGCTCAAGCATTTGTAAGTCCTTCTCATCTTGCACCTCTTCTCCCTCGTCCTCGTCTACATCCCCTCGATCAATGTCATTGTCTACTTTCATTGCCATCAGCGAAAACATGTCTATGTCAAACCTTCCTTCTAGCCCCTCTGGTTGATAGAACTCCTGTGTGTGGAGGTCAGAATTGTAATCCTCGTCGTTTGGGACAGGTAGTCTACCGCGGGGTGATACCATCTGCACAAGGTACCAACCCATAAGATTGGGGTCTCTTTGGCACGCCCATGGGAGATAATAAACTTGCGTGGCCTGTTGAGCCACAATATAGACATCCTCTCCTTGATATACAGAATCCTGTCGAATTTCAACTTGTCCAATCTCATGGGTTGTTCTCGTGATGTTACGATCGAACCAATGGCATTTGAATACGACTAGATTACGAGCTTTGCAACACTCAAAATTGAGCTGATATATTTCTTCTACTATGTCGTAGTAGTCGTGCCCATCGGTGCCGGGAGTACAAACTCCGGTATTTGTGGTTTTCTGATTGGGCCGACTCCGCTCGTAGTCGCTTGTGTGAAAGCGATAGCCATTCATAGTATAGTTAGTGAATGTCTTGATCTTGTAGGTGAAGCCTTTGGTTAGCCCTTTCAACTCAGCGTCCATTGCCCTATCTTTGCGGGCCTGCAAGGTGAGGCAAGATAGATCGTTACATTACTCGCTCTTATGATCGAAGTGGGAAAGGCAAAGAATTAACCAGGTACCTTCGTGTCGAACCAGGAAATGAAATCGGACACACCATCTTTGAGAAGACTATCTTCCTCTTGAGGGGAAGAAGCCCTATTCCCTGTCCAGTATGTATTCAGAAATTCCCTGAAAAACAAGAGACAAGGGGGTGGATACATGGAGGATAAAGCATAAGGTTTTGGTGCAGTATGTCACAAGCTCATTGAGAACTTACTGCACATAAGTCTTCATTTCATCAAGGTTCAACAACACATAAAGCATGATAATGCGCCACTCATCATGCCTTAAGCTCTTGGTGCATGGTGCGCTTGCATTTCCAAGTTGACCTTTGAAAAGGCTGAGGTTCAATGAACTCTCTTCGGCGTTGTAACGAGGGACAAGATTGTGCACGCTGGGAAGGCTATCATTATAGTATGATGTTGTGAAGTTTGATACCTCCTCAAAAATGAATGCCTCTGCCATGCTAGCCTCAATTTTGGTTTTGTTTCTACACTTTTTTCGAAGAATCTTTATACTTCTCTCGATTGTATATCACCAACGGAACTCCACGGGACCCCCATTCGTGCCTCGTATGGTAGGTGCAAAATCAGATGCTGCATCGCTAGGAAGAAGGCGGGTGGGAAGATCTTCTCCAACTTGCAGATCAACACAGGTGTCATTTTCTCCAAGTCATCAATGACGTCCTGAGATAACTCCTTGGCACAAAGCTGGTAAAAGAAAAAGCTCAGCTCTGCCAGCACGCGCCACACATGCTCGGGGACGTATCCCCGAGTCATCGCAGGAAGGAGCCGCTCAATCCATATGTGGAAGTCATGACTCTTCATCCCTAACACTCGCATGGTGGACAAGTTCACTCCCCTACTCAAATTCGCCGCATGCCCATTAGGGAACATTAGCGATTGGATCCACTGCAGTGCCTCCTTCCTTTGTTCCTTTTTCAATACGAAATCGACCGGAGTCCTTCTCCATTTCTTGCCGGGTGCGAGAGGCTTCATCACTTGCTTTGGTCTATCGCACATCGTTGCTAGGTCCAGTCTAGCCTTTACGTTGTCCTTTGACTTATCAGGGATGTCCATGAGTGTTGCCCAAAGTGCCTCGGCAATGTTCTTTTCTGTGTGAATTACATCAATGTTGTGTGGAAGAAGAAGGTCATCGAAATAGGGGAGCCTAGTCAAGCCCGATTTATGAGTCCACTAGTGTTCCTACCCATATCCAATAAAACCACCTTTCTCTTTATCATCTTTGAGAGCCTCTACCTGAGCACGGACCTCGGCACCGGTCATCATTTGAGGTGCAGGGTCGGTAACTTGAACCCCTTTCCTGAAGTTCTTGACGTCTCGCCGGAATGCATGCTCAAGAGGGAGGAATTGACGATGCTGGTCGAACGAAGAGAACTTGCCACCCCACTTCAGCCAAGTGAACCTCACCGCTGTCTTGCATATTGGGCATGGGAACTTCCCATGAACACAACACGTGCAAAATAAGCGATACGCCAGGAAGTCATGCAGGGAGTAGTGGTACCACACATGCATTGTGAAGTTCTTTTTTGTAGCTCGATCGTATGTCAGTATCCCTTTTTCCATGTAAGGATCAATTCATCAATGAGAGGCTCCATGAACACTCCCATCTTGTTCCCCGGGTGTCCAGGAATTATCAGCGATAAGAAAACGTTCTTGGGTTGAAACATGACGCCGGGAGGATATTGAGGGGGATCACGAACACGGGCCAACAAGTGTACAGGGCCGCTAGCAATCCATAGGGGCTGAACCCATCTGTTGCCAGTACTACACGTACGTTCCGAGCCTCCTCAGCTTTACAACGATATATGCCATCGAAGTGGGTCCATGCATCGCCATTCGATAGGTGTACTATCTTGCCAGAACTGTATCTTTTGCCTTGCTTATGCCATGTCATCTGTTTCGCGGATTCCTCTGTCATTTACAGCCGTTGGATCCTCGGTATGACAGGAAGGTACCGTAGGACCTTAGCGGGGATACAAAGCTGCTCCTTCTTGCCATCACTAGTGTCGACCTCCAGATACCTAGAGGATTTACACTTTGGACAGTGCGTTGCTTTCTCGTGATCTTTCCAAAATAGGACGCACCCATTCGGACAAACATGAATGTGCTCATACGGCATCTTAAGTGCACGAAGAAGTTTCTGTGACTCGTACAAATTCTTCGGCAGCATGTGACCCTCCGAAAGCAGGGATCCAAAAACTGCCAACATACCATCGAAGTGGCCTCGATTCATGCTACACTGCGACTTGAACGACATTAGGCGTCCAATGGCATCCAGTTGCGAAACCATTGTCTTTTCATGAAGGAGCTTCTGGGCCGAATCCAGCACATCATAGTATGCCTTTGCGGATTCCTCTGGGTCATCGTCCAATCCTTCACCGAACCATGCCTTGTGAAAGTCATCCATCCAGTCTGCTACCCCGGCATCTCCATCAAAAGCCTCGAGGCGTGGTCTCACCACCTCCTCTCTAATACGATCGGCTTTACCATGGCAGGGCGGGCGTGGGGAGGGCAGGGGCGGGCGCGCGGGCGGCGTGAAGCCGGGGGGCGGCGCTCCGGCGCGGGTGGCAGCGCTCCGGCGGGCGGGGGGGCGGCGCTCCGGCGTGAGGGCGGCGGCGGCAGGGCGGGGTGGGGGCGGGGCGGGGCGGGCGTGTGTGTCTGAGTTAGGGTTAGGAGGCGGGGCTGGCTGGGAGTTATGATTTCGTTTTTTAAAAAAAAAACCTCTTTGCCGAGTGCCAGGGACCGGCACTCGACAAAGGAAGCTGCTTTACCGAGTGCCAACCCTAGGCACTCGGTAAACTTTTTTTTTGCGCCCAAATTGTTTTTAAGGTTTGCTACAGTCACACAAACAACATGTTCAAGCTTGGCACTTTTTTATTGTATTTTGATATATTTCTTTAGTTTTTTTTAATTTTTCTAGAAAATGTAAGTTTGAACTGCAGGTGCATGAAATAATGAAGTGTAGGCGTTCGAAAAATGATATTCATGTTAGAGGGTGTCTTTTAAGGCCATATCCAGGAACTCACCAAAAAATTTCAACGCTTTATTCGCGGAACATGGCCACCCGCTTGTTGTCGGAGTGTATTTAAATTATATAAAGTTCAAATAAAGTCCGAAAATCACGAAACTTGTCGAGGTGTCGTGTTATCGCATGTAGAGGCTATGATAAAAAAATTAGAAAGATTTCGAGCTAGTTGTGATGTCAGATGCCTAAAACCCAGACATCTCCACATGTGATCACACGTGGAGATGTCTGGGTTTTAGACATCCGACGTCGCAACTAGCTCGAAACTTTTTCAATTTTTTATCATAGACTCTACATGTGATAACACGACATCTTGACAAGTTTCGTGAATTTCCGACTTTGTTTGAATTTTATATAATTTAAATACACTCCGACAACAAGTGGGTGGCCATGTTCCGTGAATAAGGTGTTGAAATTTTTCGGTGAGTTCCTAGATACGGCCTCAAAAGACACCCTTCAACATGAATATCATTTTTTGAATGGCCACATTTCATTATTTCATGCACCTGCAGTTCAAACTTACATTTTCCGAAAAAATTCGAAAAAACAAAATAAACTAAAGAAATATATCAAAATGTAATAAAAAAGTATCAAATTTCAACATGTTGTTTGTGTGACTGTAGCAAACCTTAAAAAAATTTGGGCGCAAAAAACAAAAAAAATAGTTTGCCGAGTGCCAAACGTCTGGCACTCGGCAAAGATAACGGCGCAAGACGGCGTCGGCTCCGGGCATTTCTTTGCCGAGTGCAGGTCTTTACCGAGTGTTAGACACTCGGCAAAAATGGTATTTGCCGAGTGTCAGATACTCGACAAAGAATGCTTTGCCGAGTGCCAACCTTTGTCGTGTGCGGCACTCGGCAAAGTAGGCCTTTGCCGAGTGCACGATATTTGTCACTCGGTAAAGACCCAGATACTCGGCAAAGCGTCGGTTTCCTGTAGTGTCTAGGCCAGTCCGGCCAATCCATTTATTCCCATCGTGGTACACCTGCCATTTTTGTGACCTGTGGTGTGGTTGTGAGTCGCCACCCGGCCGGACTGGACCCTGGCCGGTTGCATCTGCATGTGTTAACAATTGCGCAAAGCGATTACAATTCCATCTCCATCTATTAAAAAAAGAAAAAATATAATTCACGATGAAATTCGTATCACTCCATTTTTTTTAAAAAAAGAATAAGTAGAATATTAGCAATATTTATCTTTAAATAAGTTTTCCTTATGTCCACGATTCATCTAATAGTACCGATTACGCATCGTAAGTATTAAAAGTATTAATATTTTATTATAAGTTCAGTTAAAAATGAAAATATTTTAACTTCTCGGTAATAGCTAGCTTATATGCAAGACCTCGGTGTTTGGTTGATAGAAACACACAGAATAAACACATCAGTTGTTTGGTTACCTATTTGTTTGACTGTCCGCTACATTTGTTCACTCTCACGTACGGGTCATGACGGGTGCTCATCCAAGCTAGGGCCGACGACAGAAACAAAAGTGATCCGTGCTTTTGCGGAGCCTAGCTCAGCCAGGCGTTTTGCATCTGGCCATCCAGACTCTTAGCAGCCATGCAGGAAACCAAACACACTTAGTAGGTTCTCTGCTAATCTGAACGAGCTTTCAAATATTTGCACCACATTTATTCATGGTACTCCTAAGGGATTGAAGACCATATCATCAGCATAACACCAACCAGAGCAGCCTAGATGCCGGGCACCAAATGTGCCTACATATTCTTTTGACTTTAACATGTGCCCACTTGAGGATAAGCAGGGCGCCGATGGGGGCCCAGGGAACCGTTCATGTGCACCTTCCACTTCAGGCATCTTCTATAAATGTGTGAACCGAGCAAACGTAGCAAAAGGAAGCATGCATCCATATTTGTGCTCATCACCAACGCATCTCCCGCTCCGGCCTTTTTCTACTTTTATACACGCAGGTACTATCTTTCATTGTTCATGGGCACCTTCCACTTCAGGCATCTTCTATAAATGTGTGAACCTAGCAACCGTAAAAAAGGAAGAATCCATATTGGTCTCATCACCAACGCATCTCCGGTCTGCTCCTTTTTTTTACTTTTATACTCTCTCCACAATTGTAAAGAAAATCGTTTTGGATAAGGTTTAATCAAATATTGTTGGGAATATAAATCATAAATAACTTTTAAATTGTTGAATTTTTAAAATATGAAAACTATATAAATAGATTTGTCTTTAAATATACTTATATATATATATATATATATATATATATATCACTATTCAATGAATATTTTTATAAAAATAAAAGTCAAACTCATGCTTTGGAGGGTGTATGGATACTACTATACTAGCTCCTTCATTTTCTTATTTTTCTAATATTCACGAAAGACATCGTCGTAGACACGGATGATGTCCACACAAACGTTTACAAACATTCAAGTTGAATGATTCAATCCTATATTAAATACCTGCAGGTACACCTTAGTGACAATTTTCAGCTTGACAAAAGTCAATACGAGTGGTTTCATCAATTTGCTACATACTGATGGATGCAGTATAGCCTAAACAGATAAAGTACCCCTCAAGAATAAATATCAACGCTTCTTTCGATAATATAAATAAATAAATAAATAAAAAGAGAACAAACTCGTACCCCGTCTTTGGAGTTAAAAGATGATGGAGATAGAGATTCCAGTACATATAGGAAAATTAACCATTCAAATTTATTTTTGTTATTAGCAAGAGGCAATAAGTATTATATCATCGCAAAAAATATTATATATGTATGTGCTCTCTGCTTTTAGAGCCGGTTTAAGTGCGACATATACACGGCGACAACAGAGACACCAGAAACTAGCTATTCCTTCTCTCCGCCATAGCTCGCTAAAAGTGTGCGAGCGTTTCGTCTGCTGAAACTTGGGTATGTTCAGTGGCGGGTCTAGGATTTGGAGACATGGTATTTAAAATATATAGGGTATTAAAAAGATTTTTGACAACCAAATGACTGATATTCAGCATGTATAATGTTATATAGTTAAAATTGCATATTATATAGGAAATATACACATAATTGAGCCCCAGCGCCCTACACCCATAGTGGCGTGCCGGCGTGAATTCTCCGGCTTTCCCTCCTCTGCTCCGCACTCCGTCGTTGCCCGCCATGCAATAGTTAGAGCTAGTGTTCGTCGTGGCGCGGCGCCTCACCAAGAAGCTACGCCCACCCTGCGTCTACGTGCGACAGAGAAGAGAAAGAGAGGTGGGAGCACAATTTTGTGCCTTTGGTACAGATAATAGGCCACTTAGCTTTGTTAGGTCATCGTTGGGAAAGAAACGGAGTGGAAATTTGGCCTATTTACCTATACAACACTCAGTTCACAATATATTTGTTTTTTTCATATACAGGCATGTACTCCATGTCTCCATCCGTCCAAGAAAAAACATGCAATTTTTAGCACAGTAGCATGTTTTGGTATATCACGTTTAACCAATTATAGGTAAAAACCTATGAATAATTATAATGTCAAATAAATACCATTAGATTAATTATGAAATATATTTTTATATTAAATTAATTTGGAGCCCTAAATATAAATACTATTCGATAAAAACTTAGTCAAACACGAAACATTTTATCTAACACGCAATCTATAGTTCCATGTTTTTTTGACATAGAGAGTATATACACTATATATATAAAATATTCTTTGTTAAAAATAATTGGTATTCAACTGAATACCATTGAATGTAGCTAGGCCCACCCCTGGGTATGTTTGGATCTTCTTTATACTGTGGCTTGCTTTGTCACGCTGAGCAAGAAAAATGTGTTTGGTTTGTTTGCTCACTCTCTCGGTTTCCACATTGTTAAAGGATTTTTTTGGCGTTCGGAGTAAGCCTGCTAATGGACCAGGGTAAACATGTATTTTGGAGCGAGTTCTAATATGCTATGTGTGTGGATGGGTGGAAACAGGTTCAATTTGTCTGCGGGTGGGGGTCACATAGAGAAGGTGGGTTGGAGGCTCCCAATCCAGACTCAAACAGAAACGGGTGAAGTCTGCTGTGAAGAGGCTTACCCTGATCCATTAGTGGGCTTACCCTGACCCCCAAAAAATCCTTGACAATGCAAAAAACATACCCAAGTTTTAGCAGATGAAACGGTCGCCACACTTTTACGAGTTGAGGTGGAGAGAATGAATAGCTAGCTAGTCTGCCAAATTAAAGTCTAGAATTTTTTTTATTATTGTGAGAATTTTTAGGATTTTTAGCACGTCTGTTGTGTATTAAGGTGGTGTCTTTATTGGAGCTCTAGTTAGTAACAGTAAGATGTACAAAGTGTGGGCTTTCCTTTTGAATCTCAATATAGAAATTAACAAACGTTTGCGTACATGTATGTATCTCTATGAACGGACAGACGTACACATACTCTATATATCTTTATAAGTACGTTCAAAAGACTGACCTAACAGATCTTGAAAATCGACAAAGTCAAATATTTTGTTGTCAAAACGTGCACGTACGTTGCATATCACTAAAAAGAAAAATGTTGTTCACTATAAGATCGATAACTCCAAAAATAGAATACAGCAAGTAGTGTCAACGCAATAGCGTACTGTACGTTTTTCCCGTCATTTGAGAAGGGCCGGCCGGCTGGACCACCGCCGTCCTAGGCGCATCAGGTTTTTAATGCATTGGTTCCCGCGCGTCGCCGGCGTCGGACTCGGATGGAGTATGCTGGAAATGGAAACACGCGTATGTATACGTGGCCCCCCGCCCGGAGCGTGTGTGCATGTTTCACGTGCCGTCACTCGTCGTCAGTGCTCGTCTGTGTACTTGCATGCCTTGATTTCGACGCGCCAACGACCACTGCATGCGTAAATCCATACAGTACAGTACACTGGCAGCTGCCATGGTAAATGCAGCTAACGGATGAAGAGGGGAGTACTCCGGGTGCACCTGCCTACTCCACCGGTCCACCCCTTGAGGCTTTCATTGGATTTATTATCTATAATAGATAGCTAACTAATAAATCACTGTTTAAGGGCATGTTTGGAACGCATAAATATCATAAGAATGGCACATGAATTTCACAGGAATTAGTTCAATTTCACAGGAAAAACGCAGAAACAGGGAATTTTCCCGTATCCCAAACAGACCCTAAGTTGGTCCAGTTAGTAAAACTATCTAGTTCAATGCATATATATATATAGAGAGAGAGAGACACACACACACATGTTTGGGTCCATAGAAAACAGTTATTAACAGATAGCTAGCTAATATCTAAATAAACCAAACAGGCCCTAAGTCAAATAAGGTTAATATAATCACGTTTGGTGTATGGCTCCGCTTTAATAAGTAGTGGGATAGTATTTTCCTTACCAAGTGGAGCAAAATCCTCCATGGAGCTAATTAAAACAGACTCGTTTGGTGTGGCTTCTGCACCTGCTTCTTCCCATGCGGCTTCGGCATTGGAGCGAGTGGAGCCCCACCAAATGAGTCTGACAAGAGAAGCGTGTTTATGTCCCAAATACACAAAGCTGGAGTAAGAGTCAGAGTCGTTTTATGGTACAAAGGTGCGGCAGCAAAAACCAGTTCCGTCGGAAAAGGCTTCGGTTCCAATGCCGAAGCCACTAGCAGGAGCTGCACCAAGTGAGTCCTTATAGCATTTTTTTTAAAAAAAAATACAGAATAGAATAAAATGTGGATGAAGCAATCACTTTCAATGCATAATTTCATTCTTTTTGTTTCATTCTAGTATATATGGCTCATCTAGAATTGGTAACCGAGCCAATAGAGTTCTATATATCTAAATAAAATGGCTTCTTATCTCGTTTCTTAAAAAGATTGTCATTAAAAATTCGTATATAACAACTTATTAAATACAAATGAAATTCTGTAAAACTTCTATTAAGACTGGCTTTACACTGGATAAATTAATTTTAGTATTTTTCATAGGGGAATTATTCCTACTCTCAGGGTGCAATTACTCATTTGTATATCTTCAAATTTATAGTGTATATAGCCCAACGAAGTGTATGTAAACGGAGTACACAATGATACTAGACCATTTATGGTAGTATATATGTCAAGTATGTAAATATATATACATAGAGTATTATCATTTAAAAAGGATACGTAGAGTATATAATCATACTTATTTATATTCTAATATAATGGTATTATAATAATATAATATAGTCTCTTGGGGAAAATTTTCACATAGTAATATTAATTTGGAGTATATTAAAATGAGTATATAAAAGTATGTACTCTGCACAATATGAGCAATACAATCTTTTTTCTTATATTTAGTCAAACATATCTTTTGAATCAGAAAGCGAAATTTATATTTTTTTTAGACAGAAGTATCCATCATTAGTAAAGACACGTGCTACCGTCCAATTTATCCGAACGGTAGCCAGTAGGTACCAGAAGTAACAGTGCCTTCCCCGACGGGCAAAGCTATAGGGACACTCCAAGAACTTTGAAAAAAGCAGAAAGGAAATCGAATGAAAAGGATATTCATGCATCCATATATACAGATATCTCTCATATATACCTCATGATGATATATAGCAAGGAGGTAGCTGTCGAAAGAAATTAAGAAAGCCACAAGAGGGAATAAAGAACAATATATTGTATATGTGGTGGTGTAATATATCGACGTAGGCATGCATGATGTGTATAATCATCAATAATGAAACGGCCGGCCGATCGATCGATCTCACCTCATCTCATAGTTGTCCATACAGACATAGAGAGATGATAAGGAAATAAATTAAAGGTGTGGTAGATAAAGAAAGGATTGTTTATGTTGGAACTTAGGAATCCAGCACATAGGGTCGAGCCTTCGCCCAAAGACCGGCTTGATGGGAATGATCTTTGCTCGATGGTGGAGGCACAAACAAAGGTTATATCTTACTGTATAATAGGTTATATCTCTTTACAAAAATGCCCCAGAGGCTCTTGCTCCCCGTGCGACTTCTTGCTTGAACATCCGCCTTTTGACAGCCTCCGCATGCCTTCGCCACGGGCTCAGCGTCGGCTCACGATGACAACGCTTCCGAGCCTTCCCTCCGGGCTCCAGTGGTGGCGAAGGCTCTTTACTAGCCTCCCCGCTCTAGTCGTCTTGGCGTCGCCGCATGATCTTCCAAGGGCGAAGGCTTCTACATGCTCTGGTTGCTGACACTCAAGAACTCGTTAGGTTTTTGGCCTCCTCACAGGATGTGTATACCTTGACCTTTGGGTCTTTCGGCGGTGGTGGCTTCTTGCTTTAGTTACCTATACACAAGAATAGCACGTTAGGCTTCAGCCTTCACGATCCATAGGTGTAACTCACTAATGCCATCCTTGACTAAGAATAGACTCAAACTAAATAGACACTAGAGATGACACAGAGAAAGAGAGAAAACAATTAGTGGCTGCTCCACTCCATATTTATCGGTTACACTTCACTTTTTTTTAGTAGGTTCATCTCCACACAACTATACTTCAAGGAAAAAGGTGGAGTTAAGAGAGCACATAAAAGATGCTTCATAAACACTAGGTTTTCTCTGCTCCACGATAGAGTTCGTGGAGTAGTTTCAAACACCCCTTTATTAGTGTGTGTGTGTGTGGAGGGGGGAGAGAGAGTAATTAGAATAGAGCAGCATGCATGCATGAGACATGCATGGTCATGGTGCTTGAAAGGGGGTCACATGGTGCTTGAAAGGGTGAGAGCTAGGTACTCAAGTGTACGTACATGGTTATTGTGTGGACGCCAATGCAAGCAAGGTTAGGCTAGCAGGATAAACATGAATCTGTACATGTCGATCGACGTCGACAACAAATAAAAAGGCAAGCAAGACAAACCGAGCGAGCTGACAGCAGCTGACGCGGGTGCCGGATCATCGTATCGTCGTACGCCCGAAACCCGTGACTTCCCTTCCCTTCCTGATCGGGTGCCGGATCGACCTTCCGAGTCCGGAAAGCTCCGGCCCCCCACCACCGGCTGCACCGGTGATAGAGAGTGAGACTGCTAGCTAGTGCGTGCTACGGCCTACTAGTAGCTAGCTACCCTTCCGGACAGCGACGCCACTGCAGAGCGGGGACCACTGTGTACTTGGTGTTTTTTTTTAATGATTTCCCTCTCATCCAGTCATCCCATCTCGTCGTAGATTGTACGACGTCCCGTCCGTCCATGCTCCATCGTCGTCACCGTCGTGTGTGTGGACGGAAAACGTTGCGTGCTCTGTTCCTTCTCGAGCTTTGTTGCTCCGATCCTCTCCTTCCTCCTCGTCGTCAAGTCGTCGGCGATGTACCTACTTGCATGTGTGTATATGTAATAACCACATCCTAGTTCCCTCTCTGTTAATTTACACCTCCGTCCACTTCATTCAATTCCGTAGCTGTTTGTATGGCATCAACATGGGATGCCATGGAACTTGAATTCTACTCCCTCCATCTAAACTGTTGGAGAGTCAAAGAATCTCAAGTTATACAAAATTTATACAATGAAATAATAATATTTACAATATTAACTAAATATCTTTAAAATATTCATCAAATATATTTTTCATAATATATTTATTTGGTGTTATAAAATTCTTTCAATAAATTTTGAACAAATTTTATATGCTTTGACTTTTAAGATTTTTTCAGTGACTTATAATTTAGATTAGAGGGAGTACCAGAGTGCACAAACTAGCTTTTTCAACCTTAGCTGAGATCAAGACTTCAGCATAGCTTCCACAATCCAGCCGTCTCAACTTTCACACGAAAATACATTTGTTATTTCCTAACTAGATATTGCCCTAGCTCATTTGCCAATCAGGTATTGCATCTTTTTAAAATCTCAATTTCACAATCTACAAGAATCCAAACACGGGCGCTTTAGACTAGAAACTCAATCCGCCTTACTGGCAACTGGCACCATATATAGGTACATGTAATACTCCTTTGTTCCAAACAAAATGCAATTCTCCGATTATGTGAAGATAAACAAGCTTACTCAGTTACTCCATCTGCATGTGGCTGGCGTGGCTGGCGTGTGGCGCCTACAAAGCATCCTTGCCCATCGTCTATCTGCGTTTCTGTTTATCTGCAGGTATGGTAGTTCAGGCAACTTTCCTCAGAGGCTCAGACGTATTTTTCTGTAATTCTGTTCACTAGCTAGATTGTTTATGTGTCCCGTGGTCAAATTGGCTGCTGCTTCCCAGCCGCCCCGCCGGTGTGGTTGATGACCGAGATTTTTTAATTATTATTTTTTTTGGCCGCCAAGTTGCATGGACAGGTTGCGAATAATAACACAAGACAGATCGATAGTTCGTTGTCTATGCCGTAGCCAGTCTATTAGGACGCAAACTTCTGTTTGGTTCTTTTACCACCTTTAATTTAGGTCCGGCTCACGGGATTTTTTTTCTTTTAAAAAAAGTCTCTCGGTTAGGCTCAACAGATACATAGTAGATGACAAATTATACGGTTCTGTGAAGCTAGGCTCACCATATGCAGGCAACTAGTGATATTACTATTATATGTGATCGATGAATACGTTTCAAGTGTCATTAATGCATTCTAAAGAAGTTTATTCAGATATGAGATATTAAAATAAGGGCTTAAAAAATATACGGTAGGGTCATGCCGGCAGAATCTGAGGCCTTGTGTTCTAAACTTAAAAATAAACCCTAATGATTTAGAAAAACAAAATGAAAAAAGTATATATATGCTAAAATGTACTCTTTTTCTTGAAAAATGTTTTACATAGCAAGCCTCTAAAAAATAATTTAGCATTTAGTAAGTAATTAATCAAAACCAATATTTCTAAGAATAGAAAACTATATATGACAATTACCGAGCAATTTGGGGCATGACTGACGATGCAGGCAGCCCGGGCCCGCAGCCTCTACGGTAGTTCAGCAGTTCGCAAGTCAGCATATAAGTGTAGGAGTCTTGAGATTTCTAGGCCTAGTAGAGATTGAAAAAAAAAATCTAATGAATTAAAAAAATTCCAGCGCCCACTGGTGAGCCTATTTCTAAACCCACCAACGAGCATGTTTCCAGCCATAACTATAGAACCTATACCCTGTTCTCTATATCTTAAAACAACAGCCAAAGGTATCTCTATTTCCTCATATTTGGAAAAGCAGAAAGCCGAAAGAAATGTCTAATAAGGTGCCACAAAAATTCAAATTCCACAAGTTTAGCTAGTTTTATGCTTTTTGGTAGTAGACGAAAAACTGAATGAATGGGTCTGTTCGGCTAGTTGGATTATACGTCTAATTTGTTAGCTGACTGGAAGCTAGCTCAAGCCTAAATAAGACACACACACACACACACACAAAAACAACCAATCAGGCTCTTACTACCTATGGTGGGCACAGCATGAGACAAGCTAGGATCACCCACCAGTTCCACTACTACTTGCCACTCTGGGGGGAGGATGAGGCAGCGAGCAAGTAGTAGCTAGCTAGTAACCACATCTTGGAAAACCTAGGATCCGGAGGGTCCATCATTTTTCTTATACGATGTACTGCCAGTTGTAACTTGTAAAGACTTGTAGATATAATTAATCTATATCTAATAAAGAGGAAGAAGACTCCAGTCGATGCTACGAGAGCGAGAGGTTCGATCGCTTTCAGGTTAATTTTCAACCGCACTGGCTGCATGCGGATGTAGATGCGGAACACGGCCCTTGGGGTGAGCCAGGAGCCGCGCGGCTGTGGCCGGTGGGCCAAAGCCAAACTGTCGCGCGCCCGTCGTGGTCCACCGCCAGTGACAGGCATTATTTTCTACTAGTACTACAAACCTGCCTGCTGTAGTGAGGGGGCCAGCCAACAACCTATGACCGCGCGTGACAACATCTAGCCGCTAGAACTAAAAATATAAAGGCACTATTAAAAGATGTTGATTTTGAACGATAAGATCATCGTCCGAAATGGATCAACGTGTAACGCTAAGCACCTTTTGATGGTTCCCTTTGATCGATCGTCTTGTCCACCGACAAGCTGAAACGACGAATCCCCGAAGGTTATCACGAGACGCAGGTGAGTTATATTTGCCGCCACGCACGAAGCTGTGACTTGGCACGCAGTCGTCGATTGCGGCGCGGTCTTCCTAGGCCGGCAGGCACAAGAGAAGAATAGTTCTCCCTCCATCCCATATTAGATGACGCTAGTGAGAAACAGTGCGGATCAAACTTTCTCAACTTTAACTAAATTTATAGAAAATATGTGCAACATTTTTATTTCCAAATAAATTTGTTAAAAAATAGATTTAAAGATCTTTCTAATGTTACTAGTTGTGTACATTCGATATGAATACTTTTTAATATAAAATTAGTCAAACTTGAAAAAAGCTGATTTATTGAGAAGCGAGAACGACATCTATTTTGAAACGAAGGGAGTAGTGCAGAAAAAGTTCACGAAAAAGCATGACTTAGACAGACAGGTAGTAATAGACTGGCTAGCTGGAGTAGCAGCCGAGACCACTCCACCACAGGCTTGTTGATCGATCACTATATACAGACAAGACACAGGATTACAGGAAGGAGGCGAGGGTGGGTTCTAGCTAGCTAGTCGGGCAGTGATAAAGGAAGCAAGCGTCGGGAAGGGGATTGATAATCCTGATCCATCCAAATCGGAAAAAACTAGCTTACCCAGATGGCCAGTTCAAGGCAGTTTATTATTATTATTATTATTATTATTATTTCGCCAAAAGAGTTGCCAGGCGAGACGACGATCGAGTTGCCCGGCTGAGACGCTTCTGGTAGGGAGGCCGTGAGTAGTACGGCCGGCCGGTGCGACCTTATCACGAGAGGGCCAAGCAATGCAATGCAAATGGTCCAGTCAAGCTACCGAGCTACGGCATGGCAGAAAACTAGGACACCCTGCATGCATATGCATGCATGCAACTTGGGGTAATAATATCGGTGATAGTGTTCGCATGTATCATATGATTTCTGTGCGCTAGCAGCTAGCGTCTGCTTCCGTGGACGCGGTCATTGGCAACCAACCAGATTACTAGCGCTAGCTAGTGCCCACACAAATTGCAAGTGGAGGATAAGGCAACCAACCACTAGCTAGGACTAGGAGCCAAGGATGCCTAAGTAGTCGACGCATGACTTTTCAAATATCACGTTTGACCATTCGTCTTATTTAAAAATTTTATATAAATATCATTTATCATATTATGATTTGTTATATCATTAAAGACACTTTAATAATTATGTATTAATTTTGTATTTTGTACAAAAATTTTGAATAAGATGCACTGTCAAACATAGATTCTGAAAAGTCTAAAACAACCGTCTTTATGGGACAGAGGGAGTAGGAGCCAAGGATGCCTAGTCTAGCTATACTCGCTCCGGACCAAAAAAAAAAGCACCATTTAGCACAGTATAATGTTTTTCACCCAGCATACAGTAATCATATTACTACTCCTTCCCTCCATTTCAAAAATAAAAAAACAATTCTAACACAATAATATCATGTTTTAATATGTCAAATTTGACCAGCATATAGTTTTCATATTACTATTCCTTCCCTATGTTTCAAAAAAAAATACAAATCTAACACAATATCATGTTTTAGTATATTAAATTTGATCAATCATAGATACAAAATCTTAATATTTATAATATCAAAGGAATACATTAGATTAATTACAAAATATATATTCATAATAAATTCATTCGGAGAGTTTATGAATACTATTTATTGAAAACTTATTCAAACATGTACCGCTTAATTGTCATGCAATCCACTGTTTGGACATTAAATTGGAAGCCGGAAGAAACGGAGGAAGAAACAGTTTCGAAATAGCCAGCCCACACACACCACATCAATCACATACTGTCCCCCTTTCCACCAGGAAAAAACATAAACATCACATTAGGAGAAACTGTCCATCCCTAGCCGAATAGAAAACAGCTGAGCCAAATTAAGTCCACGTTTAGATCCATTTAGAATTTGGAATTTTGACACTGTAGCAGCGGAGAATCTTTTTCAATAACTGTTCAATCATAGCCTAATAAGTAGGCTTAAAAGGTTCGTCTTGTGATGTACATACAAACTGTACAAACATGTAAATATTTCGTCTATATTTAATGCTCCATATATGTGCAGCAACATTAATGTGACTAGTTGGAATTGAAAGTTGAAGGGTATTTAAACATAGCCTAAATGATAGACGCGCGACTACTACAGCTACGGGCCAATTTGCTCAACCAATCAGAAAACTATGGCTTGTTTGTGGACATTATGGTTTGCCGGTCACCTCAAGCTCTCAGCCCATCCAATCCACTAGACAATGATTACGGGTGTGTTTAGATCCCCTCAGTTGGAATTTAGAAATACTATAGCAACGTTTTATTTTTTGCAATAAATGTTCAATCATATTTCAAGTAGGCTCAAAAGATTCGAGACAACATTTTGCCAAGCTATCAAATTAGTTTCAGTTTTCATCTATATTTAATGCTACATACATGTGACCAAAAATTGATGTGACTAATTGGATTGAAAGTTAGAAAGGATTCAAACAAGGCCTACATGCATGGCTAATTCTGGTCGCACGCCAATTGCTTACTATCTCCAGAACAGAACTGAAATGATTGATCGGCTTCCATAGAGCAAGACGACGACGACGCTCTGGCAACCACCTCGAAAAGATATGATACGGTACTGATGGTACTTTAATATATACCACAAACGCTGATGCTGTTGCCTGTGTGTGTGCTTTATTAGCGTCCGTCTACACCTGCCGAAAATAGTAGGTATATACGACCTTGATGCAAACGCAAAGCGTCACAGGCCACTAAGGTGGGGTACGGTGATGATGATGATGACTTGAGGCTTGGCCTGGACAGGACCGGTGTGCAACTTGCGCAGGCAGGCAATCACAGCACAGGGTATTGCGGCATGCGTGCATTGGGGTTGGGGACTTGGGGTCGCAACTTGCGCGCGGCGGCCGGTTGCTTTGCTTCGGCGGCACAAGGCCGCCACAAGCACAGTGGAGTTATCAGCGTTGCGTTGGGGCCTCAGGCAGGCAAGCAGGCACGGATAAGGCAAGAAGGAAAGCAGCAGCAGCAGGGAGAAGGGAGATGCAACTGCTGATGAATCATTTCATGGGAGATAGATAGATAGATGGAGAGGGAGAGTGTACTTGTAACACCTACTCTTGTGGAAAAAGGGGTGTTTACCTACGGATAGCGATGGGGATAGATTATCGGGGATGGTCCTACTCCTATTTTCTAGGCTCCTCCTCGCTTCCTTCAGCGATCAGATTATTGGTTCACGTTTCGCTATCAGGCACGCGTGTCTATAGTCTCTACGCACGCACTCTGGCCTCCATACAAACCTTGGTGGACCCAGCAAACCAATAGCCAATAGCAGCCTGCCAAACTACTGCTAGACGCGCATGTTTTGACTCCTTCCTAGGTTAGAAACCTGGTAACATCCTTTTTTTTTCTCCCCCTTTATTAATGTTGTGCTACTGCCATACTGCATGCTAGTAGTACTACCATGTTAGCACAGTACGATGATGATTATGCCTGCAACGGAAGACAACCCAACCGAAAGTAAAGCTAACTTTGGTTAATTAGCTGACTCCGACACTAGCTAGAGCACAATAATCAACCCGGCCAAGTGGATGCTTCAAGTGGGGGCCACAGGTTGTCATACTAAATAAATTGAAATAAAACTGCGTCGTCATCAGACATAACAGCGTGGTCAAATACCTAACTCGATCTACAAACCAACTGCTAGCCCTAGTGTTGTGTTTCCAGCACGACACGATTACGAGAATCAGCTGCCGGGGGAACAATTAAAGTCGTTGTTGTTCCTAGACAGAATCCGGTCTTCATGCATCTCATGTTTCTTCAAAGATGTCCCCAGTTAAAAGCTTATCTCATGTACTCAAAATAGCAGTGGCCAGGGCTATTATATTATCTACTAAAATACCCTATATCTCCAAATGAGGAAACGCACTAGCACATATATATGGTGAATATTTCCCTGCTTTTTCATGGCATGTGGGGGGAATAATAAAGCTGTTGTTAGGTCTTTGCAGTCACAATTGCACAGTGTGTTATCATGGTGCTCCCCATGACCTATCAATTATGAGTCCCATGGTCAAATACCAGTAGTACGTTGCTTCTAGAGACATATATACCCCTTTCGTCCAATCAGGATAAACCACTACTCCCCAAAAGTGACCCTGATCGGCAGCGTTCCGTCAAAATCGCACGAAAGGAAGCATTGGGCTTTTAGTTTATATTATATAACTGCCGGGCGATGATCAGCAGAGCCCGTAAAGCGATTCTTCCTGTCTACTGACGAGACAGTGGTTCCCCTAGAACCTAGTTCCGTTTCTTTAATTAACCTCCCAAAAGCAAGCGACGTCCCTTCGGTAAAACACAACGAACCCCCAGGCTCCCCAGTATATATATATGCTATGCCTATGCGTATTATCATGTGCGCAAAAGTTTCCCCGGTGGGGTGCCTATTCCAACAGCCAGGAAGGGCGAATAGACGAGGAGCAGGTTCTAGATTGGAGTAAACAAAAAGCCTAGAAGGATTCAAAGAATTCATAGGATTTAGAAGAAAAAAGGAGCCCACAAGGTGACAACTGTGGGCTGTCGCTCCTGTTGTTCCTTTCTGTGGGTGGAAACGGAAAGCGGACATGATGTGGCGCACACACCATACGAGGTTATCGAGGTATAAAAAATGCTATCGCAAGACGTGGAGGATTGGTATCCATTCTTAGAAAGTCCACTACTCCGGACCAAATTAAACCCACACAGGTCAGACATCATCTCCACTAAAAATGCCATGGTTCTGTGTATAAGATATTGAACGTCCAATCAGGGAGATTCCGTATGATTTTATACATTATCTAATGCGTAATGGATCAGGAAGCAGAGTCATGCATAACAAAACGGGAACAATTCAATATAACTCAAAGCTCATGAGTAAATTTGTTGTACCGTGTATTTATTCGCAGACAGACGAAAACAGCAGATCTCTCATCTCATCAGGTACAGGTGGGTGCGAAACCTATAAGTTCAGATTTCATACAAAAGCAAAATAAGTCAATTCAGTAAAAACTATTGCTTTGACCTTCGACATGAGTTACACAAAACTACATCAAGGTGGTCTTTCTCTTGTATATGACTGCCGTTTTTCTATTAATCATTGACCGTGATCTAATAGTTAACTAGCATTCTTCATACAACGTTTAGCTTTATCTTATTATGCCCCTATGACTGTTCTCAATTACCTATAAATATTTCCGCTTCCAGAAAACGAAGATCTGCTTCTGAAATCGTTGAGCTAATGGTTGCAGACAAATTGGAAACAAATTCATGATGTTTTGATACAGAAGTATTGTATTTACCTTGTTATGAAGGATCAATTCAGGCCATGTCTGATTTTCTCCCCTGAATGATATCAGTTTATCTTGTTCCTGCTAGGTTACCAAAAAAAGATACTTGGAAAGAAACATCAACTGAATACCGACTATTTCAATCTTCCTTGACCCTCGTGGAAAAAACACTCAATCATTACACTCAAACAGAACTTATCAAAGAAGGATAGAGACCTGCAAATTTTCGAAAGAAATAAGTTTCTTTAGGAAGAATTGATCTTTTCAAATTAATTGGACAGTTGCAAGAGGGAAGTTTTACAGAATCATAATGGAAAAGATTGACTTAATTTTCGTTTTCTTATGCAGAATAAAGTAGACAACAGCAGGAATACCCTTCCCACTAACTGAACAGAAAAGAAACCATACCACCCATAATATCCAGATTTGACATCAATCGATTTGACCCATGCAGGTGAACCTTATTCCTATATATACAGCCCATAGTGCAAAATAAAGAACCAGATTATTACTTGAATTAATCATGTTGGTACCATAATTAGACAGCACTGGAATGATACCTACATGTGACAATTGCAACACAAAAGAACACCCCACCAAGATATTTAGTACTGATAACTTCTATGCCATCATTTTTGGATAGGCACACACAGAGTGGCAACGGTTAATGTTACCTTAACTGTCTGCATAACTGGAAGAGTACTGAAACTTAGAAGGACCAGGTACTCCAGAAAATAAACAGATCAGGAGCTTAGGACCATTCAATGAATGAGTACAAGCAAAACTGTTCAGTTATCATGCATGTGGCATCAGTCTTCTGCAAGTGATAGGAATAAGACATGAACTGACAGAGATCAAGCCTGTAATTGGTAGAACAGATCTATGGAGTCCTTTCTGACATCACGACGAATCTCTTATTCTCTGTGATTAAGAAAAGACAGTGTTAGAATATATCTAGCCACTAGCCAGTGATGCTGGCAGTTAACCAGTTAGTGAACATTCGATGGACACATATCCTATGCCAATTGTTCATTGAAGGAAGGCAAAGATTTGGAAATGCTGTTAGCAGAGAGGTACTCACTGTGGCTTTCTGGTACATCTATGTCACGGAACGAAGTAGCAAAATTTTCTACGGACATGTCCTTTCTCTGGCAAGATGAAAGAGATAATTCAAAGTTGAATTTGTTCAGGTTTACTTGGAGCAAAACCTTAAGATGCGCATTTCCTTAGTAATGGGCTTAGTGGCTCCTCTTGATGTTTCTTGCCTTTTCCCTTTTAATGGGCCTCCAGCCCATGAAACTGCCTTGCACATATTTTCTATTCTTTTATTTAATACAAAAAATCTCCTGTGGGTAACTGACCCCACGGTTTCAGGTCAAAAGTATTTTCATCCCCTTAATAGTCACAGGCTCACAGCAATTCCGGAATGCTCTTGTATCTTTTTGCAAGACCACTCCTGAACTTTGAGAGTGCACTGAAAATAAATTAAATATATTCATATTGCCCAGTAGACAACAAAGAGCACAGGATTACACCTTTTCAGTAGGTACGGTAGCATTCAAATGGTTATCGAGTCAGAATATTTTTCCCTGGAGAAATATCTGTGTTAGAAGGACAAATAACAAGAAGTCTGCAAGCTTAAGTCCAATATCTGCAGAACAAATATAGACTGTACCTTGACAACGAATTGAGGTAATCTCAGGACCTGTTACATCAATGCTTTCGTCACTTAGTAATGTAATGCCTGATGACTCAACAGCGAATGGAAATGCTACTGCTGGAGACATAGGTGATTTTGCCACCTTAATGAACCTGTGGCCTACGGGAAATGCAATTTATAATTATTTCATCTAAAATGATACAATGGATAAATGTGAAATTGCTATTTGGTTATAAAATAGTAAGTGACTAAATATGATAGCAAAAAGGGAGTATTTTAGTAAGCGAAATGCACATCTTCAACAGTATATAAGATTTTACTGTCAGAGCAAGCCTCCTAAACATATATGTAATTTTCTTCCATTGCTATTTATATCCTGCCAATTTTTACCAAGTGATGTGCCACATAATGATCCAGCACTAAATGTTACCCACTGCTGTAGTGCTATGTTGCAAGATAAAAAAAAAGTAATGTATTTTAAAAGTCCCTCGCATTTAATTGTGTTTCTGCGCACCTCAAGCAAGCATGAAAATGGTAAGTCAGGTTCTAAGATAAAACTAACATGATTCAATCATAACTGGGCAGCATATCAAACCAGTGTTGTCATATGGATTCAAGCATTCATATGATCTCAGTAATAGGTACTGATGTGACAAGGATTAAAAAATCCAGGTATGAGTGTTGCGAACTTGCAGTCCATCAATGGTAGATGAAAAGAGAACATAAGCCTTCTGTGCTTAGAAAAAATATCAGGACAGACCTGAATGAGATTCAAAGACTAGACGAACAGTTACGGTATGAGCCCACTGAATCCCTAGTGCAGCAACAAGATGAGAATCAAACCTTTCAGCACAGTTATTACCATCCTTTCTGTCCACTGCAGATGATTTTGACAGATACTTTAGTTCAGTTCGACAAATTGTCTAAAACATAGCTGTTATAGGAAGAAAGTCCACACCTTCAAAGGAAAAATGGTAACCGTCATCATTACTTTGGCTGCGTACTTGGTTTGTAACCACAACTGGAATTCTTGAGAACTCTGCTATAGACCTGCACAAGGAAAAAAGAAAGAGAGGAAACAAAAGGTATTGCAGCAGGATGAATATTGGTAAACTCAAATAATATAGAGAAAGTTATGTGAGCATTAAGAGACTGGGAGACACACTTAAGAAAAGAAAGGGTCCATCTTAAAGGGTGTTGCCTGAAACCTGCTGTAGCCTTCTCATTTTCCCTGTTACAGACAGGATGTAGTAGAGGATTATTTTTTTCATCAACTGATAGCATAACTATTTACGAACTATAAACTCAGCTCATGTAAAAACCTAAACCCTACACATGTGAGATGCTCCAAAACATAGCAAGCATTGGAGGTGTAGCACAGAAACTAGTCCATTACATAGCGGTCCTGGCTCTTGTTTTGCTACACAACAATAGTCAAACATACTTCAATCTGATTGGATATTTTGGCGATCTGGTTTCCAGAAAAAGAAGATACTTATATATATATAGAATATTGTCTACAGGAATACACTTCAACCATAAAAATACACACAAGTTATTTGAAAACTAGACTATTCCATGTCTATAGCTTACAGCGACATAAGAGCAGCAATGCTATCAACAATGAGTAACTTCACATCATGCTGGAGAAGAGTCACCTTCATCTCTTCCAAACTGTAGAAAGTAAAAGCAGGCGAGGGGGACAGTGTTAGCACAATATGTCAAGTTTAGTGAGTAGCATAAACCTAAAGCGCAAGATCTAAACTATGATGGCACAAGATTGAGCAGAAGACAAGCATTCCAAATTTTCAACAACATGGTACTAGAATCTCAAAGATACTTTAAGAAACTTCTGGTCCTTCATGCGTAAAACACTCAAAATGTCACTCCATATATTTTGCCATTTAAGGAAAGAGCGCTGGTAATGAAGTCCACTGATTTCAAGAACAATTATACCTCTTGGTGAAATCAGCTAAAGATGTTGGTCGTGTTACTAAGATCCTCCCTGCCATCTGCAAAAATAAACAAAGAAAATGAAACAACAGGCAAGACATTTCAGGGTTGTGAGAACAGTACTACAAGAACTGAAAGAAATATTAGCAAGGTTCCCTAGCATTGTTTCTTGGTGAGGAAGAAGGTTCCAAGCATTAGAATGTGGAGTACGACAACCTTTTGCGCCAAACCTTCTTGTCGAAATATTTGAGGAAAGCTTTTCTGACCAATCTCAATCATCCTGCAAGATATCAATGGCAACATGAGAAGTTCGACTGAAGAAAATTATTAAATAAGATACTAGGGAGTAGTAGACCGTAGCCATTAACTTAGGCTACCTCCGTGAAGAGAACTTGAATTCCGTGTCAATATACACCACTCGACCGTCTAAACCTCCATAATATTCCGGCAATGCTGCTAACAACGCAAGCTTCAGGCAGAACTGCAGTATGGAAAACCGTAATAACAAATTTAGAAGAAACAAGCAACAGAATGAGATAATGGGCAATAAAGTTAGCACAAAATGTTCTGGCTCGATAACCATTTTTGCTCAACAAAATGGCAATTGATCAGTGGCCCGGGCACAATCAAGATGCCCAAGATCATTGGAGTAGGAATCACAACACATGCAGTCACATGATGCAGCGTCACATCAAGCATATACACAAGGTACATTTCCTTCCGGTTCTGTATTGCATACCAAACTCATGGAGACACATAGCATATCCACATATTCACAAACACCTGGTGCGCACATGCGTACACTAAATCCGGGCATGGGCAGCGCCACGAATACTACAAGGTGCGCAAATTAAGCTTTGAATCTCCGAGATGAGCAGCTCACCTGCGTTTTGCCAATCCCCGAGGGCCCAACGACCTCAGTGAGTTTTCCCATGGGGATCCCTCCGCCCAATGCCTCGTCCAACCCGCAGAGCGTGGTGGCCAGCCGGCCGCCGCCTCCTAACCTCACGCGCTCCTCCAGAAGCGCGAGCGCCTGCGCAGGGCGGGTAAATGCAGCGTAAACCCCAACCCAGAGTATCAGACTAAACCCCAAATCGACAACTGAGGGTACCGTCTGGCAAGGTGGGCAGGCGGCCTCGCTGACGAGGGCGACGGCGGCGCGTGCGGTGGGGAGGCCGGCGTCGAGGATGGCCATGAGCTCCACCTCCGGCAGCGACAGCACGTCCTGGATAGGGACAGAGCGCAGGGCCCGAGGCGCGCGCGGTTAGGGGAGGTGGGGGGTTTTGGCGGAGGCCGCAATGGAGGAGGTAGAATAGAATCGGGAGACAGACCTTGGCCGTCTCGAGGCGCCGCGCCGCGAGGATGTGAGCGATGTGGGGAGGAAGCCGCATCTCCGAGACCGGCATGTTCGCCATCGCGATCACCGAGAGAGGGGCTCAAGGCGGCGGAGCACGACGGTGACGAGGAGGGGTTTCGCAGTTTGGGGGGAATCGGGATTCGAAATGATTTCTTGTCTTGTTTGCGCGCGTCTTGTACTAGTGCGACTACCACAAGTCCACAAGGCACAAGCTGCCCGAGCGGACTTTTTCTCCTAGGCCCGCGGGCCGCGGGCGCGCTAAAAGGCTCGTTTACCGCTGGGCTAGCCCGCGCGCGGCGTCTAGGCGGATGTTGAGGGCCGAGATGTTACAGTGGGCCAGGCTGCGAAGCCACGTAGCAAGCCTGCCTGCTCTCTCCTCCCCCTTTGGACTTTCCGGCAGTTCGCGCCTTCGCGATCCCCAACCCAATTCCGCTGGCCGGCGCTCTCCATTTCAAATTCCAAACCCCTTCCATCCCCTTCTCCGATTCCGGCGGCTCCTCCTCGACGCAACCCGTCACATCTCCGGCTCGCTCCTCGCCCCCGCCATTCGCCACTCCCGCCGACGATGGCGACGCGCGAGGAGTAGAGCATGTCCGACTTCGAGATCGGCAGGTACATCGGTGGGGGCAAGTTCGGCAAGGTCTACCTCGCCCGCGAGAAGCAGGTCGGCCTCGGCCCGATCAACTTGCATTTCTACCCTTCAATTCTCTCGACTACCCCTAAAATTTCTCCTCCGATGGAGGTTAATCGCGTGCGATGATCCAGAGCAGGTACGTGGTGGCGCTCAAGGTGATGTTCAAGGAGAAGCTGGAGAAGTACAAGTTCCACAAGCACCTACGGCGGGAGATCGAGATCCAGTGCGAGCTCGACCACCCCAACGTGATCCGCCTCTTCGCCTGGTTCCACGACGACGAGCGGGTCGTACTCGTCCTTGAGTATGCTGCCTGTGGCGAGCTCTATAAGGTCCTTCGCGTCGCTGGCTGCTTCTCCAAGCGCGCTGTGACAGAACCGACCAATTCATGTAAGATTAAGCATAACAATCCCCGCTAATAACGTTGACTTAGTTATACTCTTTCACACATAAACCCGGTAGTCCACAGAGTGTCACGAAGGACCTCGGTAAATCAACTTACAACAGGATCGTATTGATTAAGGAAACATCATATTACAAGCACATAGTTCACAGCGGAAATTTATTACAAACAGAGTTAATATAGTTATTACAATACCAAATTTAAATAATATACAAGAAAGTGTTTGGTTTCGAAAACCATTTATTCAAATCCATAAAACACTGACATTCTCACTTATATCTCCATAGTAGAGAAGGAAAGTATAGAATATATGACCATGTCCTGTGGTCATTACTCCTCTGCATCTATGGCAGGGTTATTACAAGTGAGGCAGTAACCCTCGTATAACACATCACCTGCAACATTGGGAATAAAACCCTAAATACTCAATTGTACTCAGTAAGACTTACCCGTGAGAGAGTAAATAAAAAGACTCTCAAGGATATGTAAGGCTTATTTGGTGGAGTTCATGGGGTAGTAAAGTTTTGCAAAAAGAGCTTACTAGCTTCATCTTTTATTTCAGATTTGGCATAGGTTTTATTAGAATCATTATTTCTAAGTTTGCATCTATCCTGAATAAACATGCGTTTGATACAAACATGAGTGGTAATTCATAATCATGTTTATCATATTATAGGATTAATTATGCTTCTTCGACAGTGATCAAGTTTCTCACTATCCAGGAGAGACGGCGATTCGAATCGATTTAATCCAGCTGGATAAAACCCGTATCACACACCCTTACGAACCCATCCAAAAGTTCGTATTGTGTTAGGTAGCTTTTCACTCTATTCAGGATATCGTGGGCTTGATCCACAGTGCAATGCTCAGGGGGCAGCCGGTGCCAGGACGCTCAGGCTATGCCTGCCCTTGGTCAAACCCTGTCCCACCACACATCTTTTCTCTCCGGCAGCGATGCACTACAGTTTAAATTCCAGCCCGAATAGTAGTGCTATAGCTTCATAGTCGGAACGAGTTATCTGGCTATTATGTGAAGGTACGTTCAATCTCGATCAAGGTCTAGACTACAAAATGATTCCAAATCATTTTTATACAGACGGGGATAAATAAGGATGTATGCCTAACCAACAATCAGGACCATAAAGGTACACTGTATCCCGTCTGTTTTCTATTATCACATGATTTCTTAACCATAATGGTCTCCATTACCAATGAGAAGAGATATAAACCTAAATCTCGCAGGCGACAAGAGATCACCTGACTTCTATCGGTCTAAGCATGACTAAGCATAGAACGGTACTTATCTAGTGATAACAGGGTATTATTTCTGGACAAGATATATAATGCATCAACGGTTTCATTCAACTATTATAAACGTAAATGCACATAAGTGAATTATACTCAAAAGTAATTCAGAAATAGAATTTTTAGGTGTATAAAATGTCCAGGGCCTGCCTCGACGAAAAGTAGAGGGTCCGTGGTTAGGACACTCTGGCAGTGAATCAATATCTTGTTCTTCTCCTTCGGGTGGCAACTCCTGCGGGTTCTCCTCGACCATCTCGTACTCGACGAGATTTTCATCTTCCGATCATATATGTATGAATAGGATGTATACATGAACATAATGCATTATGATATGCTGGATAAAGATGATATGATGACATGGTGTGTGGTGAGAATGCACTCGTGTTGTCTTGTTGGATTCATTACATGAGATGATAAACTAGTTTTGATTATTTTACTGAGTATGTGCATATTTCTTTTTCGGTAGAGAAGTTTGCAAATCTACAGAGTAGTATCTGAACAAGCATGACATGATATTCACGATGAAGTTGCAAGCCAACAAAACATATTCCTATTTGATTATTAAAGCATAAAATGTTGGTTTTAATTCATAAAGCAAGATTAAACTAGTAAAGCATCATTATTGCCATGAAACAGCAGGGTGGGTGTCCCATGGTCTTTAATCAACATACAAAAATCACTCTAACTTAGTTATGCATCAATCTTACGCATTAGGTGCTTTATTTATTAGGGAAACACTATTTAATCTAGGTTTAAAAATAGTTATAACAGTGGAAGTATTCAAAACAGTACCAAACTTTTTGTGAAGGTACACAGTGACATGGATATCACTCACAACAATTTTCAGAATTTTTGGAATAATACTTTAAGTTATAAAAATCTCTAAGTGTTCAATTTATTAATTAAAAGGGTGAATTTTAATACATGAAAAATGTATTGTAAATGTCTACTTTATATTTTTCTGTGAAAGTATATATCATGCAAAGCATATACACAAATTCTCAGGATTTTATCACTTGTATTTATTTAAATATGAAAATAACAAATGTTGTTACTGTTCATTTCACAGGAAAAAGGATAAAACGAAATAAAAAGGAAAAACGGCTTGTGGGCCGTAACCCAGCTGGCTTGGCCCAGCAAGCACAGAGGCGACCTAGGTGGCCTCCCGCGCTGCGCTTGGCATCTTTGCAGAAAAGGCCTCGGGATTTTGAAAATCAACCCGCAGTCCTTCTTAACACTATTTAAATGAGTCGTGAGCTTCGCACATAACCCCCTGGAACAAGTTAAATTTTTGTTCACTGGTCCCTCTCTTTCCCCTGTGTTGACCCGAGCTCCGACGGCAGTTGACCGGCCTCTGCTCGCCGGAAAACAAGCTCGCCGGCGACGAGATCACCACTACGTGCTCGGGGCAAAAAGGCGCATCAACTGAGCTAGCTAACAGGGTTCCTAGTGCACCAGAGACAATTCGCCGTCTACCGCAGCGGCACGGCCACGCTGCACACGGCGGCGTGACGCCGTTCCGGCTACTGCTAGGCGGTAACGCTTAAAATAAAGCATCAGCAAGCAACAGGAGCTCACCCCGGGTGCGCCTGAGAGGCTGGTTTGGACAGCGACGGTCCGGGGATGGTAGCTTGACGGCGACAGAAGCAGCAGCGGCGTGCACCGACGATGATGACGGTGTTCCGGTGGCTCCTGCGCGGTAGCGTTCATAGAAACAAGCCGATAAGCATCATAGCCCGACAACTAAGCTAGAACAAAGGATAAAAGAACAATAACGGCTCTGGCCGAGGCTAACAGGTTGATGCTTACGGTGGCTCCGGTGACCGTGCGCGAGGAAGACGATGACATTCCCGACGATTCAGTCCACCAGAACTTGCACGGGTTGGTGCAAACGGCGCGCAAGGAAGTGGCTAAGTTGTCTGTGGATGCAATTTGGAAGTGGTACAGTGAGGGTGGCGAATTTCTCCGGCGACCCGAGACTACCGGTGATGGCCGAGAAGGATGGTGTGGGCAGAGACGGTGGTCTCCGGTGGTATTTATAGGCCTAGGAGAGCAGGGTTAGGTGGCAGGTAGCTTCGCGACGTCGGTGACGCAGCTAGGGAGGTGGCAAGGCCGGTATGGCGTTGGGGTGACGGACGGTGCCGGTGGCGCCACCTCTCTGCCGGTGACCAATGAGGAAACAGCAATGGCGAGCCGCCACCGTCGAGTTCAAGTCGGCAGGGGCGCCCTCTGCAGTTGACAGCGTGCTAGGGCCTTAACTGCAGTAGAGGCGTGGCCAGGGGCGCGACCACGGCCGACGGCCTCGCCGGTGACACGGCGGCAACGAGCAACAGAGAGGATAGAGCAATGGCAAGCCGCCATCGACGAACTCAAATGGTCTAGGGCGTTTCCATGCGGTTGCCAGCGAGCTCTGGGACTTAATTGAGCCAGAAACGTAGGCAAGGAGTCGAGGGCGCGAGCCAAGGTGCCAGCGACACCGCGGCGGCGATGAGCAGCGGCTGGCATGGGCAAAAGCACAGCTGATTACTGTAGCAGCAAAGTGTATTTTTTTTCCCTTTTCAAATTACTTCCGATTTCATATAGCAACTTGAAAAATTCTAAAAATAAAAGTTGTTTAAAATTTCAAGTACTACAACTTTACTTTTTGAACCATATTCAAATTCCTTCTAGATTTTGAAATCCAAATTTGACCTAAAAGGATTACTTTAAAATTTGATTTAAAATTCAAAATTTTGCTTAACAACTTCAAAAATTCTTAATATGAAAATTGTTCCAAATAATGAGCTTTACAACTTTGCTTTTTACACCAAAGTCATATTCTCATTATTTTTGAAACTATGGTTTAACCCTTTGAAATAGGAATAATTTGATTTTCTTTTATTTTCAAATAAATCAAACTTGGGGTTTCAAAATCACCAATTTAGGATTGGATTTAGGTCTAGGTTGTTAAATCAAAGTTGTATCAAATATTTTTCTTTATCATTTTTGTTTAAGGTCCAACCTTATAAAAGGCTTAGAAAATAAAATCTTATTTGGGTCAACTTAGGGCATCTATATATATATATATATATATATATATATATATATATATATTCAAATGTATTTTTAATTCAACCAAAGCAACTTTTTGCACTATTTTGTTGAACAATAATATTAACTTTACTTGATTATGGATTTAGGTTGATCAAAACCACTCAAATAAATAAACCCTAATGTTCATATATAAGCATCACATAATTATAGGGAATAGTAAAAATGAAAATCTTTGTATCATTTGATTATGATTATGAATAGTGATAAATGCTCATGTGTGCAAATGCAAGTGCTAATGCATGTTTAACACCTAGGGTGTTACACGCACGGCCGCCACAGTAAGAACAGCCCTTCCCGTTTCTCCCTTTTGCTTCATTCACTGTTATTTCCTGTCTGTGCTACGGTTGGATTGCCATTCCTCCTACTATTATTGACAAAAGTATGTTAACATGAAGAAAAAAGTCTAAATAACCTCTTGAACTATCAGTACTAGAGCACATAATACTCTCACCTATAAAACCAGTTATTTAACACCCTAAAATTTGGTAAACAGTCTAATTTGCCCCATATGGCGGTTTTGATGGGCGGTTTTGCATACGTGGCTTGCCAACCGGGAAGGAGTGACCACGTTGGCTCATGGGCCCACTTGTCCGCACTAATGGGGTAAAAATATGCTCCTCCCGTTCTGACTCCACCGCAGGTGAAATCTCCGTGTCGCTTTCCCTAACAAAAAACTCCGTGTCGAGCCGATCAGGACGATGACGATCTTCGCGAGGCGAATGGGGACGGCGGAGCGCTCGCTCCCGCGGAGGAGAGGGGCGAGGACGAGCCTGCCCGGGCGCCACCACCACCGGCAGCGTGTAGGAGGCGGGCGGGCGCCGTGGCTCCGGCGAGCGGCGAGGACGAGCACGGGTGGGCGGAGCCGAGGCGCCGTGGCTCCGGCGAGCGCGCCCGGGAGCGGCCGGCGTGGGCCAGCGCCGCGATAGCGGCGAGCGGCAAGGACGAGTACGGGCGGGCTGGGCCGAGGCGAGCAGGCACCGCGGCTCCGACGAGTGGCCAGGATGAGCACGGGCCGATGCGGGCGGGCGCCGCGGCTCCGTGAGCGCGCGAGCGCCGCTGCTCCGGCGAGCACGGGCAGGCACCGACACGAGCCAGCGCCGCGATTCTGGCGAGCGGCGAGGACGAGGACCCGTCATCACCGGCAGCGCCTCCACTGCCGTCTGCCGCCACCGTAAATGGCGGCCAGGACGCCGATGGCGCACTCCCAACCGCGGCTGGCCATCTCCTCCACCACTCGCGCCAGCACCGCCACAGGCGGGCGTGACCGGCGCGGGCCAACCCCACTGCTCCGACGAGCGCGCACGGGCCAGCGTCGCGGCTCCGGCGAGCACGGGCTGGTGCCGCCGACGCAGGCCAGCGACGACGACGAGCACGTCCTGCGTGGGCGTAGCAGCGCGACCATCAAAACCGTGGGCACATAAGCCAACGTGGCCACAGCTGCCCAGTTGGCAAGCCACGTGTGCAAAACCGCCCATCAAAACCGCCTAGGGAGTAAATTAGACAGCTTATCAAAATTTAAGGTGTTAAAAACCTGATTTTATAGGTGGGGATATTATGTGCTCCAACCCTGATAATTCAGGGAGTTATTCAGATTTTTTCCTAATCTGAACCATAATAATCGAGGCAAAATCTCTTGTGACCGCAATTGTGTGATATTTTAAAGAGGAAATACAGCGAGGAGTGTGGAGCCCCCTAATGTTACTTGATCACAATAAAACTGGATGAAAAAAGACAGAGGAGAGAGAGGGAAGGGGAAAGGGGAAGGGAGAGCGACACCTGTACAAACAAAGTTTCAGAGAAGTAGGCAGCTAGCCCGTAAGTCGAGAGTATGTCTTTGGTTGGCATTTGTTGATATTACTTCTACTCAAGTTAAATCTTGAGTAGTGACCCAATTGTAGATTTTATAAGCTTTCAACAGGATCATTGAACAGGCAGTTGACATTGAAAATAATTTGATATTTGGAAATTTCAGTGCCGTTTTATAAGCTTTCAACAGGATCATTGGATTTTATGGATATTTGCATTATCTGATTGCAATATTGAGTATTCTTTAGAAACAGTAATGCGGATCAATCCGATTTTACAAGTTAAGCTGAACCCATTTTTTATATGAACTGCTATCCATGTGCCGCACTTGCAATGCAATCTGCAGTTTATGACTTTATTCCCATGAATCAACATATTTATACACGAAACAATGTGATAATTCGTGCCATCACTTTTAGCATGACACTGTCTTAGTCTCAACTTGTGATGAACTTGTGCTGACATTGCCATACCACGCTCTAGAGCATGATATACATATGTAGCTTTCCTTCTGATTTGCCATTATTTTGTTAGATTGTGACGCCAACGAATCTTATGTGTTTTAGTATGTCGCGAGCCTTGCTGGTGCACTGGCATACTGCCACAAGAAGGGAGTCATTCATAGAGATATCAAGCCTGAGAATTTGCTACTTGATCTCGAGGTTGGTTCTTACCCTTTATGAAGCTATCACGGCTGTTATTATTTCTAGAGCCATATTTGATTTATGCATTTAATTTGGTATTATTTATTGTTGGCAATTGCAAGCAAATTTATGTGTGTGTCTTTGCACTTTACTGTTTTTCGTGTTGTTGTAATTTTGCTTACCAGATGGCCTTATTCTACACAGAATGGATTCTAACATAGTAATCATTACTGTAAAATACTTTGCTCAAGGGTAGTGCCCGTAGTTTTTCCTCCATTTTGTTACAATTTTAATAGGTTGATGGTCTTGTTTCTGCATAAAATAGGATCTAATAGAACCATTTCTTTAAGTTTGATTAAGAATCCAATCTACATCTGAATATCTGATCTCATATGTCGGAAATTTTTACTCTAAATGTGTTGCCCCTATTAAGTGTACATTATAAAAGTATTTCAGTGTCTATGCAAGTCTTGGCTCTTTGTAATTGTTGGAGCATGCACGGGCTCTTTTGCCGGGTGTGGCTGCTTTCGTTGGCACATTTGCCTTGGTCATTAGTTCTGTTAGTAATTTAGTTCTCTAAATTCTTTTGCCTGTGGTGGTGTTTGCTTTTTTCAGTTTTTCTCTATTTTTTTTCTTTGAGGCCCGTTTAGATCCTTGGAATTGAACTCATTTTGATAAATTATAATTAGACACATATTAATTAAGAATGGTTATATATGTGGAATATATTTGTATACTATCCTTAATCTATAAGAGAGATGCTTATACGTTGCATTTCTATTATAGGAAAGCGAGTTGAAGAACGTGCTATAAGTTCAGCTAAAACATAGGATGTGGATTTATATAATCAATTTCCATCTCTGACTCTATGAATTTCATATAGGCTGATATGAACTTTATACAGTTGTGGAATCTCAAATGTCATGTCAAATTGCCTAATCTATCAAGTAGATTTGAATTCCTCTAAAGTGAAGGGATCCAAATGGTTCCTAAGTGTTTTGGTATGCTGTGCTTGTTTCATCTTAATGAAATATGTGCTCTTGCATGGTCACAAAAAAAAAATATCAAAACAGAGATGTTGTATAGGAAGGACAACTCATAGACAACAATAAAATACGAAAGTCAAGTTAGATTGCTGCGCAGATGATCTATCTACCATTGAGGCATGGTGCTCAGCGTTTACTTCAAAATACTTAGTCTATGTGCTTGATCTTTCCTTGTTTCTTTTTCTTCATAAAAGCTGTTGAACGTGAGCTTAGAACAAGCTCTCGGGAATGAATGGATGAGTGAGTGAATCAGATTGGGCTTCTCTCCCACCTGACCACAAAAAGAAGAAACTCAAGGCGCTGTATATATGTTCAAGCAGATGATATTTGCCTTTATATCTCAATAAGGGTAACGATAATTCATCTTGCATACAAGTCACACCTGGATAGGATACATGTCATGGGCTTGTGAATGAATTTGGAAACACATCTTTTGGTGATCATATCTGGAGAAATGCTTATACAAATGCTTCTTCAATGCCTCAGTATTTCTGAAAAACTGCTATTGTCGTGATGTGTATTTTACTCTTGATGCATCAAATGATAGGCGTTTGATTTGATAACTAGCTAACTTCGTTTTTCTCCAGGGCCGGCTTAAAATTGCAGACGTTGGATGGGCAGCTCATTCAAATGTTAAACGGCACACGCTCTGTGGCACAATCGATTATCTGGCACCCTAGATGGTACAGAAAAAAGCTCATGACCATCACTACAGGAACTAGACGGTTTGCCGAGAGTGCAACACTCGGCAAAGAGCCTCCGTCAAAGAGTCTCACGGTAAAGGCACACTTTGCCGAGAGCCGAATCACGTGCACGAGTGCCGTGCTGGCTCTTGGCAAATATTTGACGCCGTTGGCCGATGGGTCACGCCGTTTTCTTTTTTTTTAAAAAAAAATTCTTTTCTTTGCCGAGTGCAACACTCGGCAAAGAATTTTATTTTTTTTAAAAAAAAAAACTCTTTGCCGAGTGCCACGTCACAAGCACTCAGCAAAGAAATTTGTTTTTTTTAAAAAAAAACCTATTTGCCGAGTGCCAGATCCCAGGCACTCGGCAAAGCCTGTTTTTTATTTTTTAAAAAAGTTTCTTTGCCGAGTGCCACCGTTCCCAGCACTCGACAAAGCAATTAATTTTTTTAAAAAAAATTACATATACTATATACTATATGACAGTTAATTGCCGCAACCAATAATCTGCCCCTATGAACTGACACAATTTTATAATTAATTTCACATAAAACCAAGCCTATATATCCTAGCAATCAAAAACTACAGGTTAGAAAAACATCTGAGCGCCCTACACATTTTAGACCATCTTCCATGAGAACTCTAAATAGCTTGTCGACACCATCAAACGTGCAGCTTACTGACACCTCCCTGAACTATATTCCTGAAAGGTACATGCAATCTAATATAAGCATTTTGTTATTCAGCTAGGATCCAATAAGTTGATAGGTGCACGTGCAGTAAGAATAGATCACTCATTTCTGTAACTAACTGATGGAGACCAAGGTATATTTTTTCATCTATTCTTATAACTAACTGATTTTTCATCTATGACAGTTCAGCAGCAGCAAGTACTAGTATGTATCTCTACTAGTACGTACGAGAGCTAGCTTAGCTACTAAAGAAAGACAAATTAGACACTTTTGGTGGCACTAAATAATACATGATATATAGTCATTGTTGCCAGCTCTATCACAAAGCATATAAGAACAAACTACAATCAATAGAGTATATAATTTGGCTTCAGAACTTCATATGTATCCAGTTTTTATTGGAATCATACATTAGCAAAGCAAGATCGTGACCATGACATGTTTAAAAAACAAATAACCATTTTATCCTGCTGCACATTGAGGCATTTTTCTTAGATGTGAATCAATTCCATCTAAAACACAACATAGCAAGCAAGAATTCAGGGAGTAAATAGTTTCTTGGCCACATCTGTCCAAAATCTTGAGCGGTGAAGCTCTGCTCCTCCTAAAACCTTCGTGCACTTCATTCCCATACCAACCTACCAACTCTTCATTAACCACCATCTAAACACACTGCTATCTTATAAGTTTATCTCGATGAAGATCTATTCATCATTGGCTAATAGGTCAGTACTAGTATGAGAATACCAAGATTCAGCTCACATTGAAATGAGAAAAACATAAACTCACCAAGATCCAGTAATCTATTATGTCAGTATTCTAAGTTCAGCACGTCACCTATTTTGTCAGGTAGTAGCAATGACAGTAAGATACATTATTACATTCAGAACGAAAAAGAAAAGAACTTACAAGGCAGCGGGGGAAGCATCTCACCCAGGACTTATTTAGCCATTCTTTGATGATTTTATATCAAACAATATTATATTTGATCTGATATCATCTCATAAAGCTATGGTCCTATTTTAGATGAAACACATCCCTAAATAGCAAACCCTGTAAGAGAAAAATGCTTACCTTCTAAAATCATTGGTGCCAATCTGTAGCCACCCCAGTATTCAGGCTTTGGAATTAAAGCTACTGCAGTTACAGAACACATCCAATTCAAGAATTCAGTAGCTACACACCCAAAGTTGAATAATGCAACATAAATAAGCTGTTATCCCCTCACCAGCAACATATGTCAATTGTCCATTTGGAAATTGCACATCCATGAAGGTCTGAAAAAAAAAAGCCAAGCAAAGAGCATTAAACAGCAGAAATGTCATACTGAGCGCTAAGATGATGCAGTCTGTACTTCTACAAAAGGGCATGCCACAGAAATTATGAGTCCAGCACAGCAATTATATAAAACTCTAGTTTCAAGTCCCATTTTCCTGCAAGCAGTTAATGGAGACAATCCTATAAATCAATATGATAGGAATCATGTGTCATTTGATAGCATGATGGCAAAATTAAACAGGAAAGTTTGTTAACCAGCCAACTAGGCACTACCTGCTCAGCTATCCAGCCAATGTTCTTATCATAAGCTAGGCATGATATCTGATCCTACCTTATAGAATTGGGTTGTTGTGCTGCTTTGCCCCACCTAGACCACTATCTGTGTACCATGGGCGAACCAAACAGGTCTCGAACCTCATTCATAGCCTGAATGACCATACGGTAAACAAGTTGTAGCTGAAGTAAAAAAAACATCTAGTTAGAAATCCTGATTTTTGAGGTCATACAGACATATACTAAAATTGATGCAGGCATTAGGAAATCTCTAGTTTGTAGCTCACTTAAAAAGCGTTTGAGGCTACGATGCATATTCGTTGAAGACCTCTATCTGTTATAGCGAATGAGCCAAAATAGCCTAAATCTCGGATGCGGCTGCGAAGAATGCAGCACGAGGCAAAAGGAATCCATTATAGAGAATGACCTAAAATAGCCTAAATTAAAATAGTGTACCTAGAACAACCTTAATCCGTTACCCCTAGATGAGGCAACGTGCTGGTGCTACTGCGCCGGGGCAGGTAGGCGGACGGCGACAGCACTGGGGCGTGAGCTCGACGTGGACGAGACCAACGTGGAGACAGGAGGCTGATGTGGTCCGCTGCAGCGAGCAGTCCTGGGAGGCCAAGGTGGAGACGAAGGCCGGATCGAGGCTAGGCTGCCTCCTCCACGTCGCCCAAGGACGGATCTGGGCCGGGCGATCTCCACTGCGCCGTCCTTGGCTGGATCGAGACCGGGGCCGTCGCGCCCACAATGCCTCAGCGCCGGACCGCCTAGACTGTGAGATCCGCCGCGCCATGGAGGAGTAGGCCGTGTAAAAGGGTCGAGACGGCGGACTACAGGGGGTGAATAGTCCGACAAAAATAAATTGTAGCGAAAATAAAACCTAATCGGTTCTAACGACAATTTACCCCTCTAAGACTCTAAGCACATTGTAAAAGATCTTAACAAGAAGCAAAGGTGCAAGTCTAGCTTGAACTTTCCTAAACCGTTCTAACGCTAAGATCACACAAATCTAAGCGATAGTACTTTAAACACCGGAGAAACTCCTATCAACTAGCAAGCAAAAGCGCACTAAGCACCTAAACTCACTACTTGCTCAATGACAAGGATACACAATCCAAATCAAGGAGCGCAACTCACTTAGCTACACAAACTAAGTGAGAACTACTTCTAAGCTACATATGTTAAGAAGCTGAGTGGCAAGCTACACAAGCTAACCGGTTTCACAAGAACAACTACAACTACACAAGTAGAGTAATGCACAAAGTAAATAACTTGTGTAGAAGGGAGTAAACCACCGCGAAGGATGGGAAGATAGTTGACGCGGTGATTTATTTCCTGGAGGTTCACTTGTCGCCACAAGCTACGTTCTCCGTTGAGATAAGCTCCAAGTTTGCCGCCGGTCCTCTTGCTAGTGGTGACCCGTAAGTCACACTCTCCCACGTGGAGTGTTTACCACAAGCTCTAGCACTTGACTCGGCTGGAACAATTGTCGCTCTTCACGTCTCGCTCTACTAGTGATGCTCTTCGTGATCTCCCGCGGGGTGAGCTCGAACCCCTCACAAAGCTTGCTCCGGAGCCAAGCACAATCTCTTTGCTTGCTTCCACGGAGCCTCTCGCCACCAAGCCGTCTAGGAGGTGGCGACCTTCAAGAGTAACAAGCATCACCGGCTTACAACTCGATCACCTAGTGCCAACTTTTGCAATCTCTCAATGCAACGCACTAGAATCACTCACTAGCGATCAATTGGATGAACACTAAGCACACTAGTGAGTTAGAGAGCTCCCAAGCACACCTACATAAGTCACACAGGCCCAAGGGTGCTCAGCTAGTTGGCCAAGGCCGCCAAGTGCTTGGTTTTATAACCCTCAAGCGAATAGAGCCGTTGCCCTCTCAAACCGACCGTCGGACTGAGCGTCGGACGCTCAGCCACGACAGCGTCAGACTAAAAACCACGGTCCGACGCCTCCGATGGTCGCCACGTGTCAGCTCGATTCAACCGCAGCCGCTGGATCTCAACGGCTACTTCTCGCGCCGTTTTCCCAACCGTCGGACGCTCAACTTGATGGTCCGACGTGCGCATTGCTCTAGGCATCGGACCGTTCGACTCTCAGAGATGAGACGTAGCTAGGCCACCGTCGGACTCTCGCGAGGTTAGCCAGTCGGACCAATGATCGCCACGGTCCGACGCTTCCAGAGAGGTTTCAACTCGCTCAAAACCGTCGGACTCCAGTCCTGATGCTCGCCTGTCGGACGAAGCTCTAGCGTCCGACGCTTTCCCGAATGCCACGCATCACGCCGACACTGCTCGCCACCGTCGGACTGAAGTGGGCAATGGTCCGACGCTCGACCTCCACAGACCGTCGGACCAACGCCGACTAGCGTCCGACGCTCGCTGAAAAACTAGGGTTAGCCGTCGGACCGAGAGCAATGATCCGACGCTCCCACTCCTTAGCGTCCGACGCTCTGCAGAGAGCTCTTCTCAACTCCAAACTTCACCACCTTTGTAAATGTGCTAACATCACCAAGTGTACACCTCATGTGCATGTGTGTTAGCTTTTCACAAACATTTTTCAAAGGATTTTTCTCTCTTTTCGCCGCGCCACTCGATCCTAACAACGTATGCAAGTTAGATCGCTTCAAGTGGCACTAGATGACCGATATGCAAACAAGTTTGCCCCTCTTGATAGTACGGCCATCTATCCTAAATCCGGTCAAGCACTTCTCTACTCAACCTTAGACCGGTGAAATGAAAACGCCCTAAGTTATACCTTTGCCTTGCGCTTTCCATTTCGATCACCGTCTTCATCACCTTCTCCATCTGCAACTTGGTCGATGCCGGTGCAACACATGCACCAACACCTCAACAATGATATGATCCACTTCATATCATCACGTGGCTTTTGGTTCATCGATCCTCGACTTCACTTGCTCTTCATCATTGTGTTGGTCCATCGACGCTAAGCCCACTAGCTTGCCCTTCACACTTGCAACCGGTCCGTCGACTGCCAAGTCATGTCTTGATCTTCTCCACCTAGCCACATGACTCCATGTCATGTATCATGCGTTTAACTCCTTCATACCATATGTGTGAGCTAAGCATCATCTCCAAGCCATTTTTATCTCCATGGCATAAATGCTTACACACATGTACCTATGGACTAATCACCTGTGTAATCAACACTTAAACACATATTAGTCCACCTAAGTTGTCACTTAATTACCAAAACCAAATAAGGACCTTTCACCGTGACGCCGGAGAGGATGGGAGGGGAGGGGCCGGAGAGGCCAGGGCGGTGCTCTCCTCCGGCGGCGCGGACGCGCGGCCCGGGGCAGGGCCTCTGGCCCGCGGCGCGGGTGGGCGGGGCTGGAGGGCGGGCAGCGGGCAGGTGGAGCTCTGGCGGCGGCGGGGCAGAGCTGTGGCAACCGGCAGGGCGGGGGCAGCGGTGGCGGTGGAGGTAGCGGCGGTGGGGAGGGCGCGGGGGAGCAAGAGGCGGGGCTGGCGCGCATGGGCGTGTGTAGGGTTTGGCTGGCTGGGTGGGGTGGGCCGGCCGGGGTGGCCCAATATGGCTATTTTCTTTGCCGAGTGCTAGGTCACGGCCACTCGGTAAAGGCATTATTTGCCGAGTGGCTAGGGCCGGCACTTGGCAAAATATTTTTGTTTTTTTTGGTTTTTGCCTTATTTTTTTGTGAGACATTCCCACATTATTTAAAACTCTATGTTCAAGTTTGGGACAATTTTGACTTCCTTTTGGTATATTTCGTTAATTTTTTTGTTTCGTTGAACTTTTTGAATATTTCAAATTTGAACTGCAGGTGCATGAAATAATCGAATTTCTTGATTTAAAAATGATATTCTTGATATTTAAAATATGTTGAGGCCGTATGTGGGAAGTCACATGAAATTTTGAGCATGTTGTTCGCGTAACATGACAAGCAGCTTAAGGGAAAAGTGTTTTTAAATTATATAAAACCCAAACGAATTTCGAAAATCATGAAACTTGTCGAGGTATCGTGTCATCGTATGTGGAGGCCTGTGGTAAAAAATTGAGAACATTTTGAGCAAGTTGTGACATTGGATATCTAAAACCCAGACATCTCCACATGTGATCACTTGTGATTACATATAGAGATATCTAGGTTTTAGGCATCCGACGTTGCAACTTACTCAAAACATTCCCGATTTTTTATCATAGCCTCTACATGCGATAACATGGCGCCTCGACAAGTTTCATGATTTTTGGACTTTGTTCGGATTTTATATAATTTAAAGACTACTTTTCCCATAAGTAACTCGACATGTTACTTTAACAAGATGCTCGACATTTCACGTGAGTTCCTAGATACGGCCCCAAAATACACCAAATATCATGAATATTATTTTTTGAATGACCAAATTCGATTATTCCATGCACCTACAGTTCAAATTTGAAAAATTCCAAAACATTAACGAAATATATTAAAAAAACTCAAAATTATCCCAACTTTGAACATGGAGCTTTAAATGATGTGGGAAGGCCTCACAAAAAAATTAGGTAAAAAAACTTAACAAAAAAAATAGTTTGCCGAGTGCCGGTCATGGCACTCGGCAAAGAGGGCTTTTCCCGAGAGCCACAACCTGGCACTAGGCAAAGTAGGCCTCTTTGCTGAGTGCCTCAGTCTGGCTCTCGGCAAAGCCCTTCTTTGCCGAGTGCCACGGCCGGCACTCGGCAAACCATTTTTTTTTTTGAATTTTGACGGCGTGGACGTGCTCAGCCGTTAAGTAGCAATTTTTTTTTTGCCGAGTGTTGCACTCGGCAAAGAGGGCCTTTGCCGAGTGCCTCTCTTTGCCGAGAGCCAGGAACTCTGTGGCACTCGGCAAAGCCATTCTTTGCCGAGTGCAACACTCGGCGCTTTGCCGAGTGCCCGATTTTTAGCTCTCGGCAAAGCAACTGGCACTGGGCAAATTTTGCTCCTCCCGTAGTGCATGCTGTGGACAACTGGACATTAGGAATCCTGTGCTATGAGTTCTTGTATGGTTCACCTCCTTTTGAAGCCGAGGAACAGGATGATACCTTGAGAAGGTATGGGCTGAAGCAGCTGTTTTTTTTTTCCTTCTCTCCCTGGTATTCACTCCTTAATTAACATTTTATGTCATTGACACATGATTTTTGTGCAGGATAGTTAAGGTGGATTTGAGATTCCCTTCAACGCCTTGTATATCTTCAGAGGCTAAGGATCTCATTTCCAAGGTGACATCTACAAGTAGTGATCGTATAGGAGATTAATCATGTGGGCTGGACTACCGATTTCTAAGTGTGATCGTGTGTATGCAGCTTCTAGTCAAGGATTCAACGAAGAGGCTTTGTCTTGCCGATACCATGAAGCACCCATGGATACAGAAGAATGCAGAACCTTCAGGGAGTTGCATTAAGCTCAAAGACGTAACAAGAGCAAAAGTAAACGATAAGTGAATGTGCATCTTCTGAGCAACACGCTGGTCATGGGTAAATAAATTTGAGTATTGGTATACGTAGTGACTTGTGGCTGTGTATATTTTCGTAGTATACTGCTCGACGTGTATGTATAGTAATATTTCGTACGATATAGTATAGCAATTGAGTTGTCAATATTTTCCTTGTTATGCATTTGTTCCATTGCGAAGACCTTGTTTCGGCCTGCTACATGGGTTGAATCCGGCGATGGCAGCACAGGGCAATAACAGGAACCAAATTTGTGAATGGACTTTTTGGAGATTTCTAAAGCCCATTCATATTTTTTAAGTTCGAAGAAGAAAGGCAAAAGAATCCGGCCCGTCAAGTGGAGAAGGCCCGGCCCAGGAAACACGTCATGGTCAATGCTCCTTCTCCGTTGCTACCACAGAATCAAGAAAGGAATCATTCATCACCATCATAGTTATTTCCTTTCGAATTGCGTTTGGGTGTTGCTCGGCCTGCTCTTTGTCTCGTGTTGTGTTCTGTTCTGCATCGAGACTTTGGTGGATGTGGATGCCACGTCCGGCGGCCCGTCTTCTTGAGCGCCACAGGGACGGACGTGGCGTGGCAGCATCCGATCCGATGGAAAGAACAGCACCCACTGAATCCGAGCTAGCATCGTACCTAGGGGATGTGTAGATCTCAAAATTTTTAGGATTTTGACACTGTAACAGCGAAGAATCTTTTTGCAATAAGTAGTCTAAATATAGCCTAAGTAGACTGCAAAAGATTCGTCTCGTGATTTACAGGCAAACTATGCAAACATGCAAAAGTTTCGTCTAAATTTAATGTTCCATGCATGTGCCGCTAAAATTAATATGACGGAAGTTTTAGGATTTTGGAGAACACACCCCTATATCCTTCAGTGGCCACTGGCCAGTTCCCGTTCCAAATGCATCAAATCAAACTGAAGCGCTAGCTAGCCTGGAGTGCATGAACAACGATGCAAAGCCAGCAGTAAGCAGTAAGCAATGTAGAAGGACACCATGGTCTCTTCTGTAGGAAATCTCTCTAGTTTCCCTGGTGCTGAAAATAGACGCTGGATTTGACCTGATGTCTTGTTGTGAGAAAAAAATATTATTTAAAAAACACGGGCTGATAAGCTGTACGACCTAACATCGAGTTCGCTTGTCCTACGTTTTGGAATGTGCATAATTAAACACTAGTGTTACAAAAGGATCGGTGACATCTCACTGCATGTGCCAATTGCCAAGTAACTAGTCTTTGTTATGGGACGACGACGATATGCAAAGTTTGCTTGTCTTTCCTCCTATAGCCATCACTATCATCGCCGGCGTCGCATTCCATTCCATTCCATTCCATCTGAACAAGTCTCAGGCCACCACCGGCCGGCCGGTTACCAATGTAGAGAGGTCACAGGAGCTGGTTTCACTTGCTCCTCTTCTTGGCCTCGCCGTACAAGACGACGCCGGCGACCGTGACACCGTAGCCCAGCATGCCCACGACCGTGACGGGGTTCCTGAAGATGAGGATGGACACGACCACCGCCACGGCGCCTTTCGCGTTCCCAAGAACCTGCAAAGGGCGGAGCAGGGAGATCGATCGAACGGCATCAGCAGCAGCAGCAGCAGCAGCAGCTCGGCTTGCATTGCATCCTGCAGCAGCGCTGGAGGATGGTGGATGGATTTGATTGATGGCATACCTGGAGGGTGAGCGGGCTGGTGTGCTTGGTGACGAGGAAGTTTGTGAGGTTGACGAAGTAGGCGAGGCAGGAGTTGCAGAGCAGGATCCAGAGGAAGCTGGGGTCCTCCCTCGCTAGGTCCGCCACCACCCCGAACGAGTCGCGCTCCATCGCCAGCGTCGCCGGCACCAGCAGCACCACGGCCACCGGCGCCATGTAGCGGAGCAGGTCCATGGAGTCCATCTTCTCCCTGCGGGTGCGGGGGGCGCTGTCCGTGTGAGCATGTTCCGGCAGCTAGCGGAAGGAAACGAGATGGATGGACTCCGGCGGCGACGGCGGCGGGCAGGGCAGAAGAAAAAATGGGGGCAGGGAAAGGGGGAATTGCTACTCACTCCGACGACGAGAGCAGGATCCCCTGCAGCACGGACTTGAGCGCGCGCCCCGCCGTGGCGGCCACGCACATGATGAAGCCGAAGAGGTGGAAGCTCGGCTCGCCCTGCAATGGGGGATTGGGGAGTGTCAGGAATAATCCAATTCCAATCTGGCGGCGAGATTGTTCGATGCGTGCGTGCGTAGTTGAGGTTGTGCTCCTGTAATCGCAGGAGCCGCTCGCAACTGATTCACTGACCCCGGTGGCGATGACGACGCCGGCGACGACGGGGAGGAGGGCGGCGTAGGTGGCGCAGGCCTCGGTGCGGTTGGCGACGGCGTAGGCGAGGAGGGCGGTGAAGAAGGGGGTGGTGGCGCCGACGGCCTGGTTGAAGGAGACGGGGAGGTAGCGGAGCGAGACGTTGCCGGCGACGACGGAGGCGCAGAAGACGGCGCCGAGGAGCGCGACGCGGGCGAGCTGCCGCCTGGAGCGACCGTGCTGCTGGTGGTGGCCAGGGCGGGAGGAGGAGAAGGCGTGGTGGGCGAGCGTGGAGAGGAGCGCGCAGGCGGACATGTGGCAGGCGGTGAGCAGCACCGGGAAGCGGAAGCCGTAGACGGAGAGCAGGTACTTGTTGAGCAGGAGCACGCCGATGTTGGACGCGTACCACGACGCCACCAGCCACGCCGTGAACAGCCTGGATGAGGACGACGACGCGGAAGCGGCGGAAGGAGGAGGAGGAGTGGTGGTGGTGGTCGGGAGCACGAGCGCCGCTTCCTCGTCGGGATGGGTGTGGATCCCCTGCTGCCCCATCTCGGAACGGAACCTGACGACGCGGGTGCGGAGGCGGAGGAGAGGCTTTGCTCTTCCGCCGGCTTGCCGGCTGGGGATTGGGGGAAGAAGCCGGGGCTGGGCTTTCTGGAGTAGTAGGCGAGGCGACGCGGGGGGGTGCTAATGGCGTGTCAGGGGGGCTGTTAGGCGTGAGGGCGAGACGGAAACGGCTCCGGCAACGGGGACGGCACGGACCCGTCGTCACCTCCAGTGAGACAAGAGAGACGAGACGACGACGGGTCGACGGCGTAGTATTCAATTCACGCTTCACACTCACCTGCTCTCCCTGGCCTCCATCCCCATCCCCACCGGTACGGACTCCGTCATCCTCGGGACATGGTAAAACGACACGACAGGATAGCACCGGCGCAATTCGATATACTACTACTCCGTATTATATTCACTACTACTACTAGTACATCCTATTGAATAGTACAAGTGTATACGTACGTAGGAAGTACATTCTTTTATTATTGTTTTCTGGGTGCTAATGTGGAATGTTTTTCTACGGTATATGGACAGAGAGACGACGACACCCCGCGCACGCACCAGCACGATAATATGTTGCCTCGCTTAATCTATTCAGTCATTCGTCTCCAATCACATAATCCCGAATTTGACTTTGTCGCAAAAAAACAAAACAAAAATTGATACCGAATTTGACGGAACGCTCAGTTCGCGGATGGCACGTCTCACGTCTGTAGTATTATACGCTAATAATTCATTTCATTTCACTCTCATCCCTCCTTTTCATTTTACGCTAAACCGCCCTCCAGCCATCTCCACCGTCTGTCTTTCCTGCCTTCCCTCAGTCAGCCCCTTCTATACCCATTGGAATTGGAGAAGAGAGGATGAAGAGGTCGCTGGAACCCTAACTGTCAGATCTAAAGGAGGAGGGAGCCTACCTCGGCGGATCCGCTATGGCCGACAGCCTCAAGCGCAGGTGGGGCTCGCCGGCGCCGGGGAGAGGGAGGGAGGAGTGTCAGGGAGAGAGAAGCTTCGAGGAGAGCATCGGTGCGGAAGACGGAAGAAATGTACGATGACGTGTATTGAATATTCATAGTGCTCATCTTAGCCCATTGTCTTTTTCTTTTTTTTTATTGTGTTTCCTCTAGCTCATCTATAAATTCTTCGGGTCGTGTTTGCGTCAGCATGTGTTAATATGAATCCTTTTCGCTATTGTTAAATGGTTCTTGACTACGTGCAGTGATAGTGGTTGCCTCATCATTGGGTAAGACCGTAGAAACCACAATAAAGCTAAAAATAAAACAATAAAATGTGTTTATACGAAGCACTTTGTCTATGAAACCACTTGAACCGCTACATTAAAACATTAAAAAAAAGGTACAACTATATATATCTACAAATATACCTTTAACTCTTTCTCATAGTCAACGCAACACGGCTGGCAGAAAAGAACCGATGATTTTGGACGCTGAAGTAGATTTGCTGTGAGGGAAAAACACGCGTTTGGTTTGCTTTTGTGATGAATTTTTGGGCCGTCAGATTTTAAGCCAACCACTCGCAAGCATCCATCGGAACTGAACCCTGAAACCCACGCATTCCATACCGCAGTGGCAAACGGCGACGACGCTCCCCGGTCCCGTGGTTGCCAAGTCATGCATGTTCCATCGGCGCTCAGCGCTCTCGCAGCGCGTGGGCCCGCCACCGCGCCCCGTACGCACTGACGTGGCACGTGGCCCGCACGGGCTCGAGCCGCTCGGCCACCAGCCCAGCCATATACGGATCCGTGCGACGAGCGAGCCACGGAGTTGGAGGCGTCAGCGTCACGGACTCCCGCGCCGGGCCGGGGCGTGACGTGACTCTGGCCCCTCGGATCGGCCGGGTCCCACGTGCATGCACCGCGCCCGCTTCGGAGTCCGGGTCCGCCGCCCTCTTCCCTCTAGCCGCCGCCGCCGCAATATAAGACCTCGCCCTCGCCGATCTACCGTACCCTACCCGCGTTACCAACCCAACCAAATCAACGGCACGACGAGTCCGCGAGCCGTCACGCGCCCGCGAGCCGCGAACGAACGAACGATCGCACCGACCCCATCACGCGCACCGACCCTCCGACCGATCGGCCAGCCGCCACGCGCCACTTCGCCGCGCCGCGCCCTAGTTACCTCTCCCCAGCCGCCGCCGCAGCCACCGGCGGGGTAGGCACCAGCGACGACGGACCTGCTGCCGCCACGCTACTAGCCTAGTCCCGACTCCCGAGACTCCCGTCCCGCTTCCGGCGCGCATGGCCGACAACGCGGGGGCGGACGACGCGGTGCTGCAGTACGCGCTGGCGGCGATCGCGGACGAGGCGGCGGGCGCGGGGGAGGTGGCGGCGGGGCTGGCCGCGCTCTGCGACGTGCTCGCCGTGTCAGGGCCGGACTTCATCCTCGCCATCCCGCCCGCGGGGCTCGCCACCCGCCTCCCGGCCCTCCTCGCCGCCTCCGCCGCCGGCGACGTGCCGCTGCTCGCCGCGCGCGCCATCGCCGAGGCCTGCGAGGCCGCGCCCCAGTGGGCCACCCTGTTCGCGCGCCGCGGCGCCGTCGAGGCCCTCCGCGATAGGCTCCTCGCCGTCGACTGCATCGAACTCGCCGAGGAGGTTGGTCTGCTTTTGCTTCTGCACCCCTTTTGCCCCCTGTATCGTGTCGTATCGTACTAAACCCGCATTAATCCTGATCAGCTGCTATGCATAAACCTAAACCTCCCACCCTTACTGCTTAAACCCTGTCTGATTGTCTTGATAGTAACAAGGCTTCTCTTAATTTAGGCTACTCGTTTAAATTAGTCGTATCGTGCGTGTGTCGGGGGTTGCGATTACTCTATTCTGGTTAGTTTTCCATCTATTGCCGGCCGGATTGTTAATCTTGATTGTAGTCACGCTGGCTAACCAGCTCTGAGCCTCTCTTCATACGTGGAGACTGCAATTAATGTTGACAGGATTTGTTCCACGATCGTATAAAGCAGTACAGTTGTTGTGCAGTGGTCGAAGTTTGAAATTAAAATTGACCTGACGGTGGTGGGTAGGTGGATTACACACACTCCGGTTCACTAAAGGCATATAGTAAAATTGCTAGTGTATCGCACTGGGAATAAAATGCACTCGGGTCTTTTCTGGGATGAAAAAACAGGATGTTGTGTAGTAAAGCTTGGGGTTCCTTTGCTACCCTCTTTTGCACAAGTGCAGGTGTATATATATATATTTCTTTATAGTTCGTTTATATTTGGTAAAATTCAACTCCTGTTGTAATAAGTGTCCTACCTTGGCTTGCTGTTCCGTTCTTATTTTGGCAAGTTGGTGCTAAACAGACATCTCTCTTTGCTTTCGCTTTGGCAGTGCTTGCGAGCTCTGGATGCCATGTCTTTGGAATGCCCTGACCAGTGCCTCAGCCGGGGGGTGGCAGCTGCTGTGCTGCAGTTCTTTGACTTCTTTTCGGCGAACAAACAGGTAATGGCACATGAGCGAATGTTTTGTGGCTTGATCTGCCTCTGCATTGTTCGTTCTCTGCATCTGTATGTCCTGTGCTCCTCAAGTGTTTGTTGAAATGCCTGCAGAAAGTGGCTCTCCGGATCGTTTGGAACATTTTCAGTGATTATGATGAAGTGAACGCACCTAAGGCCATGGAGGCTGTGCCTGCACTGTGCAACCTCCTGCAGTATTCTGATAGGATGGTAAGTAGGATTATATATTGATGGTTTCCTTTCGTTTTTTATTGGAAAAACATATTTATTTTGATGGACTGCTGATCCTCGTGGATGCTAGATTCTTGAATCTGCTATTTCCTGCTTGGCATTGGTTGTTGATGGTGCTTCTGGAAATGCTGAACACATGAGTAAGCTCTGTGAATCCAATGTTGTCGAGGTGACAATGACCTTGATGGATAATGAGGGGTGGAAGAGCCTCAGCGATGCCACCTTAACTGTATGTCTCAGCAACCTTCCTTGATTCCGTTGTTATCTTTTAGCTTCCTTGGAACCTGATGACTCAATCGAACATGTTTGACAGGACATCCTCTTGCTGCTTAAAAGTCTTGCTTCTGTCTCCGTAAAGGCTGTGAAGTCTCTTTTTGAGTTAAATTTTTGTGAATTGCTCGAGCAGATGATAACTTATTACAGCTACTTGCACAATGATAGTGATAAGGTACTCTACTTCTCTTTGTATTACTTGGTGCTATTTCGGGTGCCTTAACTGGCCCCTAACAAAGTTCCATGCAGGAATGTTAACATCATGTGATACATTTATATATGTAAAAAAAAGCAAATCAGAGTATAGTTGCATTTGCCTTTAGAGAGTGCACATAGGGCAGCTCTTTTACATTCAAGCCACCAGTAGACTTTTGTGATGTCACAAGATAGTAGATATGTGGATTCCATCTACATGCAAGTTATGAACCACCTGCAAACATCTTTGTGAATCTCTTGACAGTTGACATTATTCTATTCCCAACTGCAGGTCAAGATGCTTGTGCAGCTCATTTACCAGCTTATGCCACCTCTTGAAACTTCTGATCAACATGCTAAACTAGTCACTGCAAAGAAGAAACTCATCATGCGGCAACATAGATACATGAACAAGCTTGCTAGCATCTTTGCCCTTATAGTACAGGTACGAGGTATCTTTTCAGGTCCTCTACGGGAGGACCTCTTGGTTCCTGCAGAAGTACAGAATTTCCCTTGACATGTGCACTTCTTTTGTCCAATGTAGGTTGCAAAATCTGCTGCACTTTCATCAATTTGCTACAGCTGTGTTGTTGTCATTGGCAACATTGTTGAACTAAGCACACCTAATTTCCTAGTGGAGTTACAGAAGGCTGTAAATCTCTCAGGGTGAAATTTCTACAAAATTTATTTATTTTTCTTTAGTAAGATTTTGAGCTTTGAAATTTTCTGCCTTGTCATCACCATGCATGATGTTCATGTTTATCTCTCGTCTTTGTATCAGCTTTCTTAATTGTTTGTTGGCCCGGAAAAACCAACACATCTTATTCGAAACACTCAAGATTTCAAGGACCCTTCTGGAAAACGACCAGCGCTTTTTCTTGGAGATGTTTACCAAGGAGGGTGTAAAACATGCAATTCAGTATATAGTATCACAATCAAAAAACACCAGTCACCGCTCAGAAAGAAACAACAGCATGAAAGAAAGTTGCTTTTGCTTTGACATGGAATCTTCCTCGACTGTTGAGGCATGCAGCATTGAGAATGATGCTGTCATAGAACTAGCAAAAGAGATAAAGAAAAACTTCTTCTCGGTAAAAGGGAGCAAAAAATCTCCACATAGGTTTGGATTTACTCTCAAAAGTGTCAGGGACTTTTTTGCTAGGTTGCATGCCTTGACACACCCTGCTGAAAATCCTGATAGCTGCAAGCAGTTGTCTGATCTTTCAAGGAGATTATTGTCAGACGAACTGCCAGTTACTTCTACCTTTGAGTTTGTGCAGAGTGGGTCTATCAAATGTTTGGCAGTTTACCTCTCAAATGGGGCATACTGCAATATAGACCTCAATGATGGCCCTGTACTTGAGCAGCTTAGTAAGGTCCAGAGTCGGCTACAGAAATTTGCTAATTTGGTTCTCACCCTCTCTAATGAAAGTTCAGCAAATCCACTTGGGATTTTGGTGGAGAAGCTGCTAGACACTTTGCACATGTGCTATGACAGTTTTCCTGTAATGCTATCTGATGAACAAATTTCACGTGAGGGCATGATGATTCCGCTGAGATATCCTGAGTCCCAGAAACCAACATCACTGGAACTAAAATTCCGGAGGTCGCAGAAGGAGAAAGAATTACGCAACTACAATGATGTTCTTAGTGTCGACCTTTTCTCAACACCAGACACCACCGAACCAATTCTATTTCCTGAGGTCTTTAGAACAGATCAGGAACCTGCATCCAAGGTATTCATAAATACACAGTTGCTCAAAATATAATTTCCTCAATGTTAATGCAAAAAAATGGGATAATTCTCTTGAACTTGAATTATTCCCTTCTAAGTCTCTTATTCTTAACAAATGTAGTTTATATGCATGCAATCATATCCATTCAGGATAAATCTTGCATGTTTTGCTTTTATTTTCAGTATTGTAAACTTTCATATGCAATATTTAACAATTCCCTCTTGTTTCTATGATTGCAGAATTCCAATCAAGAGAAGGAAGCAAATGGGAGCAGAAAATTAGTAGAGTCCAAAAATGGTATGCACCCTCTTCTCTCATTCATGTCTCCTTCCCTCGTGCTTTCCTTATCATGTTAGTCTTGCTTGATTGTTGAATAATAAGATAGCATCGTAAATAAAGTAACACCTGCGTATCTTCTAGATGATGGGAACAGATCCTCAAGACTTAGATTCTTGTACAATGGCGTGACACTCCAACCATCTGTTACATTTTTTGAATCGATCCTCCGTCTGATAAACAAGGGACAGTCTGATCTCTTGATCGACCCATCTTTTTGGGATGAAGAACACAACATAACCTATAGGAAAATAAAGAAAAGCAAGGGCATTTCTTCTCAGAGTTATTACTATACTCGGTTATCCTACGTGCAAGAAAACCTTCAACGCGCATGGTTAAAGGACCCTTTTTTCACTGCCATACTTCATGGCAAACTTCCTGGTGATCTGGATGTCTCTGACCTGACATACGATCTCTTATTCATGCTGAAAGTTCTTGAAGGGCTGAACCGTTTTTCATATCAACTGTTGATGGATGAACAGATAGATAAATTTGCTGAAGGAACTCTACAAGATATCAATGATCTTGAGGTGGCAATATATGCAGTTCCACGACATCAGTTCATCAGTAGCCTTATCGTAAATAAGCTAGAAGTGCAAATGCACGATGCCTTGTTTGAGGGTGGCCTCATACCCTTATGGTGTGTCTATCTTGTTGAGACCTGCCCATTCCTGTTGTCCTTCGACACACGGTGGAAGTACTTCTGCCTGACTGCGCATCGCTCATTCATTCCGGACAACGGTTCTCCAGAACAGGTTCGCAATGTTTTGGGCCAAGTTAATGGTCACTCGGACCAGGTTAAGAGTCCTCCACAAAGTAAAAAGTACAGGGTAGCCCGAAGTGCTATCCTTGAAGGTGCTGTGTCAGTGATGACCAGTCATGGCCCAAGCAGTAGAATCGTTGAGGTGGAGTTCGAAGGAGAGGTTGGGACTGGGCGAGGTCCAACATTTGAATTCTACACTACAGTTAGTCATGAACTTCAAAGGGCCGGGCTTGGAATGTGGAGAGGAGACAGCGGTGAACATGGATTCATTCATGCTCCTTTTGGACTATTTCCAAAGCCGTGGTCATCATCAGGCACTTCATCACAAGGAATTGATTTTACTAATATGCTACAAAAATTCAAGATTTTGGGGAATCTTATAGCGAGAGCAGTTCTGGATGGAAGGATCCTGGATATTCCACTTTCTAAAGCATTTTACAAGATCATGCTTGAGCAGGTAATTCTTTCAGCAATCACCCATGCTATGACCCTTCTGGTTCCAAATTTCTTATTCTGAATTCTTCACCTTTGTTCTAATCAATGTATTTTGGTTTCAGGAGCTCGATATATATGACATCCCATTATTTGATCCTGAGCTGGGAAAGACAGTAATAGAGTTTCAAGCACTTGTTAGCAGGAAGAAATTTTTGGAAAGCTCTTCCAGAGCATCCAACCCTACCGCTGATTTGTCCTATAAAAACGTGAAATTGGAAGATTTGTGCCTTGACTTCACTCTTCCTGGAAATCCTGAATATGAACTTGTTCCTGGAGGCTCAGAGAAGTTGGTAACACTTGACAGTTTAGATGAATATGTATCTTTGGTTGTTGATGCAACACTGAAGAGCGGGATTGCCAAGCAGATCGAGGCTTTCAAGTCTGGAATTAATGAGGTCTGTTTCTCATGGAATAGAGCTAAATGAGTTTCTCATGGAATAGAGCTAAATGAGTTTCTCTCTCCTTCTATGCAAAAGTAAATATTAATTTAGGTCTACCACTTGCAGGTTTTTGCTCTTAAGACCCTCAAAATATTTACAGAGGAGGAAATGGACCACATACTATGTGGTGAACAGGATGCTTGGGCTGTACGTGTCTTTCTGTAAACCCAAAGTCTTGTGCAGACAGGATCGTTTCATTGTTCTAATTGTGTTTACCTTTTGCAGTTAAAGAACCTTGAGGATCACATGGAGTTTGAGCATGGCTACGATATGAGGAGCCAACCAATTATTATTGTAAGTAGTATGCCTATCAGACTTTATATTCTTTGAACTCTACACCTGACCAATTAAGAGCTCAATTTGTAACAACTTGCAGTTCCTCGAGATATTGCGAGAATTTGGAAGAGAGGAGCAGCGGGCTTTCATACAATTCAGTACTGGAGCCCCTCAACTCCCACTTGGCGGCCTAGCTTCACTTGATCCCAAGCTCACTGTCGTACGCAAGGTTTGTTAGCATAGCAAGATTATATCACTAGGGCACAGACAGAACTTTTCTTTTGATGAATACTTATCTGATGCATCTTGCTTGACAGCAATGTGATGGCAATGTAGACGACGAGTTGCCGAGTGTCAATACCTGCCGGCACTTTATCAAACTTCCTCCTTACTCCTCGAAGGTACCGCAAAATTCATCAGTTCAGTAATCTGTTTTGTTTTCGTGGAGATGAAAAACTGAGACCTATTTATCGTTGGTATCTGTTTCTTGATCACAGGAGATAATGAGAGAGAAGCTCAAATATGCCATTACAGAGGGTCTAGGTTCCTTCCACTTATCTTGATAACAAGACAGAAGTGCACAAGATAATGGAAGAGCAGTGTACATTGTAGAAGAGGTAGATAGCAACTGATTATTGATGACTTAGAATCGCACGAAGCAACTAATTATTGATGACTTATTAGAATCGCACGCCGGATCTAGGCTTGATGTGAATAGCCATTAGACCTCTCAAAATTCTGATTTAGCTATTTTTTTGAACTAAAATTTATCTATTTTTCTGGTTGGGGATCATATGTAGACTTGCTAAGTTTTCTCCCCTCCAGAATAATTCACTTGTGTACTTGTATGTATATAACACTGCACCGAACGCCCTTCTGTTTTCATCGCTGCTACTTAATGATTGATTGTCAAAGAATATGCAAAACACTTTCTTCTGAATCTCAGCGATAATATTTGTTGTTTAGGCTCTGTTCGCTGGAGCTGATAAGCTGAGCTGATTTCGGCTGTTGCTGATTTTTTGTGAGAGGAAAACACTGTTCCAGAGCTGAAAAATAAGCGCTTTTTAGACGAAACGAACAGGAGTGTATGAAACCTGCATGACAAAATTCTGCTAGATTTTGGGCGCGGAAATAAATGACCATACATTCTAGTAATCTAACAGAATTATCTCCTGGTACCTGGTGGCATCAAAACTCGAAGAGGCCAAACACCATTAAGTCCAGATGTATCATATATAAAACATCACCACTCAGATGTTTTTTACATCAGCAACAGCATAAGAATTTAAATGTCACCGTGTAGGCGACAGCCAAAAAGGATAGACTAGTTGTATAGAGACCAATTCACAGCTTGGCATATAGTATGAAACCACATAAGTTCAACTTGATCGAACTATTTCCTAAGCTTCCAAAAAATCTCCTCTCACGAACTAACCATCTCCTGGCAAGCCAACCAAAAAGTTCGATGCATGGTGGAACGAGCAACCTCTACACTGTCTCCTCCTCGTCTCCGTCACCTGAAAAAAAAAAACCATGATTTACATGAATGAAACAGCCAATGAAGCTAAATGCATTCTCGTCTTATATCAACACGAGTACACGACAGAAGAAGAAGAAAATTACCTCGAGTAATATAAATACGCTAGCTACCGAAGAGCTTTGACAGGTGAGGAGGCGTCCACCGGCACGCTCTGTGGCGGTGGAGGATCCATCAACATCAACCGGTGCAGCTGGAAGCGACGAGGTGATCCGGAAGCTGATCAGGGACGCCCTGATGGAGCCGATCTTGGCGGTGCCCGCGAACGCCGCATCGGCATGCGTGCCATTGCTGAAGATCACCAGAGCAGCAGAGTTCTCTGCCCGGACTTCCTTGACAGGCCCGAACCGGCTGAAGATCATGGTCAGGTGGCGCGGCGAAGGCACGGCGCTCGCGCTGCTGAAGTTGAGCACCAGCCCTGCCCCAGCTTTGTGATGATCACCATTGTTCTTGCTCACCGGAGGAAACTTCTCATCATCTGCAGCTATTGCACACCTCTCCATGTGTGGCGCTGGCACTGCCGGAGGTGGTGGTGGACAGGAGTCGCCGTTGCCGTTGCCGTTGGCCCTGAGAGTCACCGGCGAGAGCGACATCTGCAGCGCGGCACGGCTCATGAGCTTCCCGATCTTCGTGGACATCTGCTGGGGTGTGGGCTGTCGTGGTGGGAGATCCTCCTCCATTTCCAGGGCTTCGTAGTCTCCGGCGTCGTCACAGGCGGCGTTCCCTTTCGTCGCCGTCGCGCTGCGGCTGTGGCTGGTGGTCGTCCTCCGTTTGCCAGAACCAGAACCACCACCGGCCGACAGCCTCCTCCTCCGCTTGGCTGTCGCCGGCGCGGAGACGACGCCACCGATGCCGTGGACGACCGTGTACTCGGGAAGGCCCCTCGTGGCGCCCCTCCACCGGCCGAACGCCTCGAGCTGCGCGGCGGCGACGGTGAGGTCCACCCTGTCGGCCCCGGCGCGCGGCTTGGTGGCCAGCGCGGAGACGTACCCGACGAGCGCCTCGGGCTGGAGCGCGGCCCTGGCGAAGGCGGCGTCCACGGGCGCCCCGTACGCGCCGTCACGGACGCCGGCGTTGTCGATCACTTGCTGCCGCCTGCTGGCGCCGCCTGCGCCGCAGCAGCAGCACGAGAGGCCGGCGGCCACGCGGCGGGCGACCTCGGCGAGCGCGGCGTCGACGGCGGCGGCGACGGGGGCCATGGCGGCGAGGCGAGGGAACCCGGCGCGGAACGGGAGCAGCGCGGCGGCGTCGTTCCACGCGAACGTCTTGTCCCAGAAGTAGGCGACGAGGACGGCGCCGCGGCGCGGCCCGCGGCGGAGCGCGCGCGCCTCCGCCGACGCGTCCGCCGCGTCGAACACCTGGCCGGGCCACCACGGGTGGTCCCTCACCTTGGCCCACACGAGGCGGCCGGGCGTCGCCACGGCCGCCGCCACGCCGCCGTTGTCGTTGGCGTCCTCCTCCTCGAACGCGCACGCGTACTTCGCGCGCTCGCGGACCGGGACCGCACGCGGCGCCGCGGGCTTCGCCGCCGCCGCCGTCGATGGACGCGCGTGCCGGCGCGCGCCCCCGCGCAGGAGCTCCGCCACGTGCGGGTGCATCACGCGGAGCCTCCCTGGGCGCCGCACCGTGCTCCCGGACTCGAAAGCTGCGTCCTTGCCTGGAAGCGCCGCCGCCGCGGCGTCTCCCTCCGCCGCCGCCGCCACCACCGCCTCCGCCGGCGACGACGACGACCCCATCCCCATGTTGTAGCGCGACACGCCTGGGATGAAAGGAAGAGCGAAACGAAAAGGACCCGATCAGTACGTGCGTGGCGTGGCGAGAGGTCCTCCTCGGCGGCATGGAGAGAGTGATCGAGGAGGAACGTACGGACGGCGGCGATCGAGGTGCATGCTTACCGAGGAGCGGCGGTGCTGGTGCGGCGCGGGCGGGCGTCCGGGGCGAGAGAACGCCGCGGCGGTTGGCGGCGGAAGCCAGCGGGACGGCGAGAGATGGAGGAGGAGGAAGTGGTGGGGTTTTGGTTGGGGGTTTGGGAGGGAGGTGCGGCACGGCGGCAGGGCAGCGAGGAGAAGGAAAGGTGGGTGGGGTGGTGGAGTGGAGTGCGTGATTGTGGGTAGGCAAGGGGGGTTAGTGCAAAAACAAAAGATTCTTGCATGAGCATGAGCTCTGTCTCTCACGTCTGCAGTGAAGGTGTGCAGAGACTGCTTTCCTTCCTTCTTTTTGTTTTTGCGGGTTTTTTGTTTTGAGGAAAAAAAAACTTTTAGGGGGTGTTTAGTTCACAAACTTTTCTTCTCTCTCCCCATCACATCGATTGTACTTTCCGTCTTCCATGGAGCACTAAATGAAGTAGCACGTGTTGCATGTTTGTACTTTTTATCTGGGTAGATCGAGATAAATCTTTTGAGTCTACTTGGATCATGATTGAACAAAAGTTATCAAATACAAACGAAAGTGTTACAGTGCGTTTTTTCCTCACTTCTCCCAGACTAAACGGGGCCTTAAAGTAGTATAGTAGAGTACATTCCAATCTGTTTGGGATGCTAGCTTGTTCTATGAATTTGTGACAATGCAATTGGTGTGGTTGTGGATTTGGGGGGGGGGGGGGGGGGGGGGGGGGGATGAAATGCTCTGCACCAACATGAAAGTTTGGTTGCTGCACACCATTAAACTCAGAGCCTTTGATTTGATGTCTCTCTTCCCTTTTTTTTTTTTGTTTGGATTTTGGCTGCATCTTCTGTTGGCGTTGGTATGCTGATCGAGTTGCATTCTGTCCTGCTCTAACCGATTTTCGTTCAGGGCGCTCTCTCTCTCTCTCTTTTGTTCTTCCGTTCCATTCCAGAGAGGCGGTTACTGATACTCTGCAGATTTGCAGGAGCATCTGCTTTATCCAACCGACTCCTGTTTCTCGCTCTCTAACGTACTTGTCGTTCAAGAACGCCGATGAATTTTTATTACGATAGGTAGTCCAACGCAATTGGGAGAGTTTGATGTACGAGCTGCATCATCAGATTGTTATGTGTGCGTATATGCATCTGTACATAACTAGTAAGTACATAAAAACATGATTCAGCTACTTAAAAAGGGCCCTCTCTAGATACGGTTGAGCGCACATGTTCCTAATCCGGAAACATGGTTCCGCTTGTGAATTCTATCCATGTTTACATACAAGTTCCTATATTGTGTCTCGTGCTGTTGATGAAACTGGAAGTTCATAGAGCCAGGTAGGCAACTAATATCTGACCCAAAGCGGAAGGCTGGAGGGGACTGTCTAATTAGGGTGTATTTTGCTGCATATTCGAAGATATTTTGCCTGTGGAGAATTCTTTCGTCAAGCGATTGAATTAGAACGATTTTGCTGCTGCTGCTGCTGCTACTACTACTATTATTATTAAGGCCGTAATTGATTTCAAAGAGCGGAGGGACTGTTGTAAAAAAAGAAGCAAACATGCAAAATGGTAGAGCAAGAAGCATGGATGGCAGAGCAGAGCAAAGAGCCGGTGGTCATCGTTAAAGCACCAAACATTCCAACAGCAGCACTATTCTTCGTAACCATGGCAGCATCGAATAGAGATTCTTCAGCGAGATGAAGATTAAGATGAGGTTACAGCCTTTACATTATAGCAAGCAGGTGATGGATGCTTCCTTACGACTTTTTTTTTTTTTTTGGGGCCTGTTTGTGGTCCCGCGGCACTGCTACTAGCAGAGCAGAGTTCCTGACTGCCCCCGTCGTCCACAAACACCTTGGTCAGTATAAAAGAATTATGCAAAATCCAGAATAAACAGGTACGAGAAAACCACCTTGATCATCATCATAATTCTGTTTGGGGTTGAAGTAGAAACCAAAGCCAAAATGTAGCTACCATGGCACGGCCGGTTTCTGCATCCTTTTGTTTTTAGTGCATGAGAGATACAGTACGTATCATCTCATGTGAGTTGCTGTAACCGCGAGTAACTTGTGACTTCTACAGTATGCAGCTACAGTGGTTGACGTCGACGTGGTTGGGCTACGTGGCACGGCTGTCCGTGTAGCCCATGGACCGGCTATACCCTGGGCCTCAATTCCGTCTTGTCGAAGAAATGCTGGGCTTAGTAAGTTTTTTTTTTCTATTAACGTGGACATGAAGATCTGTGTTACCCGATACACCTAGGACAAAGCCAGAAAATTTTTTTAGAAGGGACTGGACTAAATATAGAGTTAGACTAATTTACCTTAATCTGAACCTAAGTTGAGCATAAATCACGAATATAGCCTTCTTCAATCTCTAAATTGTGTTTTGAGCCCCTCCTACCCATAAAAATACCTCAAAATTATTTTTGTAGTCACTCATACCCTTCAAAAATACTGTAAACTTTATAAAAACTTCATAGGAAATGTATAGATTCATGGACGGTAGGGGAGCCCCCCTAGCCCCGTGCAGGCTCCATCGCTAGGTGGGCACGTATCCAGTATCGGATACGTATTCGATACGGATACATCATGGATACGCGTGGGGTACGTACCGACGGAGTGCCCGTAAAAAAATAAATCAACAAAAATTCGGATACTCTTTACCAATACGTTGAGCATGTTTCCCGATACGGCCCAACCCATCAACAGTGAAGCATCTAGGTCCCTAATGTTTCGGTGATTAATGACAACATGGAAGTTATTATGACTAACGTGTATTTTGCAGGATAACCTAGAGGTTAGGTCATGATAACATGTAGGTTCAAGCCCCTAACGATAGAAATCGATTCGGTTTTCAAAGGACAGAAGGCAAGGCGGAGATAGGCTAGTTCTAAGTGTCGTTTGGTGTTGGGAGGCACTTAGAGTAGTTTAGGTCTTGTTTTTGACTTTGCCCGTAATATTAAGGGGGGTTTGACTTTGGCCGTACTTGGCTATGAGAGAGGTCTGGTGAACTATTTGGAACAAACTTCGTTTTGGAAATTTTTCGATTCGGCGAAGCTTTAGGACAAATAAGAGCACCGGACGCGGGTCAGAGCGTCCGGTGTAGTGACCAGAGAGCGTCGGACGCGCGTTTGTCATCACCGGACGCGCAGTAGCGAAGGCTTCGGCGTCCGGTGCTATGAACGAGAGTTAGGGTTGTTCACCGGGCGCTGCACCGGACGATTCAGGAGCGTCCGGTGTCAATCCAGAGAGGTTCCAGAGAGCTCCTATCTGCATCGGAGGCGTTCGGTGCCAGCCCGCCGGACGCTGCGAGCGTCCAGTGCGTTCAAATCTAACGTTCCATGTTTAGTGTGTGTATGTGCGCGCGCTTTCAAGCTAACCCTAAGGAACCACACTTAGTTACGGTGAAAAGAATCCTTAGGTACCTAAAGCACACCCCAAGCATTGGCCTTTGATATCCCAAAGGAGCTAACTTTACTCTTGTCGGTTATTCTGATTCGGATTATGCCGGTTGCAAGATTGACCGGAAAAGCACATTCGGAGGGTGCCATTTGCTTGGAAGATCACTAGTTTCTTGGTCCTCCAAGAAACAAAATAGTGTTGCCTTGTCAACTACGGAAGCGGAATACATTGCCGCGGGTGCTTGTTGTGCACAAATTCTCTACATGAAACAAACCCTACTTGATTATGGAATTAACTTAAAAAGTGTGTCCTTTGTTGTGTGACAACGAGAGTGCGGTAAAACTTGCCAACAACCCAGTTCAATACTCCCGCACGAAGCACATTGACATCCGTCATCACTTCCTTAGAGATCATGTTGCCAAGAGTGACATTTCCTTTGAGGGAGTGAGAACGGATGATAATTTAGCAGATATCTTCACAAAACCATTGGATAAGGCATGGTTTTGCTCACTAAGGAATGAACTCAATTGCCTTGATCTAAGCAACTTCACTAAAAGATAATTTTGTGTTGTCATGTGCATTACATTGTAACATAAAATATGTCTAACTTTGAATTGCACGTAGGGCTTGTCTAACTCGGTTAAGATAACCGCCCAAAAGCGTGTGAAGAAGCTTACCCGAGGACAAACTTGACAAGCAACTAGTTTACTTTACGTGAATTTGTATTGCATTTGCATGGTTGTTTGTTTTCCTTTTTTTTCTTGGTTCTTATTGCCTATTTTCATAAAAAGTACTAATGCCTAAGGCTGAATATTTGAAAAATTGAGGGTTTGAGAGAGGGTGTCTTATACCAGTTCCAAACAGTGTTTGTTTGCCTCTCATTGATGTTGGAACTTGGTTGGGAGAAAGTTTCACGAAGACCGGAGGAGTTTTTGCACAAAAATGTGCACCGGACGCTGATCCAGCGTCCGGTGTGGCCAGCTGCTCTGTGGTGAAGATGAACAGGAGCACTGGACGCTGAGTCCAACCGTTTGGCGCGTCCGGTGAAGAAATCAGAGCGTCCGATGTGAATTGTGTGCGAAGGACCAGAAGACAGCACCGGACACTGGGAGCGTCCGATGGCCAGTCACCGGACGTGTCCGGTGTGGATCCGTGCTCTCGGGTTGCTCTCGGCTGTTTCACCGGACGCGTCCGGTGCTTCCGTCAGAGCGTCCGGTGCGAACTTAAACCACCTAGTTGACCTCTATTTGACCACGGGTCCCACACTTCCTCCTCATTCGTTCACTCGACGCCGTGCCGCCGCCCGTGCCCTAGCCTTCACGTGCGTAGTCGCCGCCGCAGCTCTTTCCCTCCGGCGACCTTGCCGGTGCCCTCGCCGCCGGCCAGTGCCTTCATCCTCGCTTGGCACCTCTCCTCCAGCGCGCAGCTGTGCTCTTCTTCGCGCGGCTGTGCATAGCCGAGCCCGCCGGGACCTCCATCACCGCCGGAGCCACCTCTTCGCCGTCTAGCTCATCCTCCGTGCGCCTCTGGAGAGAGTTCTTCCTCCCCCTCACCAGTGTGGTGGTGAGCTCCTAGTTCCTTGTACCTTGCCTCACCTTCCTCTTTTGCTTCGCACTCAAGCTGTTCGGTGAAATGCCTGACTAGGGTTTCGCTGTTCGTCCTGCAGGTTGGTTTGCCGAGGGCTTCTCTCCGCTGATCCTCTAGGTTTTGTGATGGCGTTCTTCGTTCGTGTGGTACTCTTCTCGGCCATCATTACCCTAGACTTCACTTAGTCATTGCATACACTTGTCATCGATCTCGTCATGACATGTGCCCTCACTCATGCAGTGACGTTGCCTTGCCCTGTGGTGCCCCGTTTGTGGTCTTCTCTCCTATTCGCAGGGTCTGCTTCTTCTCTCAGGTAGCGAACCATGTTTCATTCTAAACTTGCCTATATGCTTACTTCCATTAGGGTTTCTTCTCTCTAGTTATCTAATGCTTATGTAAACCCTCCTGTCTATCTCTTGCAGCGGGTCACTGTTAGTTGAATCTGGGGCCAAGCCCGCGGATACGGAATAAGGCCAAGCCTTTGAGTGTTAGTTCCACACTTCTTTTAGACAGAGGCAATTATTCTTGACAGATTGGCAGTTCCAGGCAGTGGCAGTGGCAGTGGTCAGTGGCAGTGGTTCGTCATGGTCTTCACCAGCACTTTGCCTAACTTGCTTGTTCGTGGCGTGATGGCCCGAACTAAGTGAGTTGGGGGAGCTCCTCCAGACGATGACCCACCGCCCTCTCGCCTACCAGGTGGCGACAAGGGCAAGAGGCCAGTGGCTGAGCAGCCCAAGAAGAAGAAGAAGCGCACCAAAGAAGAGAGAGAGGGAGCAGAGGCTCTTGCAGTGGCAGCAGCAGCTGAGAGGGCCGAGGAAGGCGGTCGTAGAGGTGGCATAGTGATTGGTCCCACTCCAGTCATAGCAGAGCAGAGAGAGACTTTTCTCGACGTAGAGCGTTGCTTTGGTGCCTCCGAGGACCTTCTGCCTGACACAGTGCTTGTCGGGGGAGGCCTGTTCGGCTCGTTGTTACTCGAGGCTCTTCGAGACAATCACGACAGTCAGAGGGCACAGAGGCAGAGGACATAGCTTCAGAGGAGCAGCCTGGACAGTCTAAGCAGCTAGACCTTCCACCTGAGACACCGTCAGTACGCCGGTCCGTACGTCGCCAGACAGCTCGACCTCCTCCTCCCAGGGAGGACACTCAGAGGCATGGGGCCCGGGCACCTCCAGCTCGCAGAGATACATATCAGAAGAGGTATGACCTTCACTCAGTGACAGCCAGGCAGGTGCAGACGCAGAGGTGGTGCGTCCCGTTCGAGCAGTGGTTTCCTACGCAGCGGGATCCTAGAGCCGGCCCTCGGTTCTACCACCCGCTGCACGAGGACTTTTACCAGGCGTACCTCAGAGCCGGTACTCAGTTCAGTGCACACAGAGTTATTTCTTTAGAGGCTATCTGTGCTCAGGTTGGAGAGAAGATCAGGCCATATTTGACATATCTTCCAGGGCTGTCAGAGTTGATGAGCACGACAGGAGAGTACGCAGAGTCTTGGGTCAGGGAGTTCTACGCCTCACTTTTTGTTGACCCAGAGCACCGGTGGATCCACTTTGCCTTTGCTGGCAACCACCACCGTGTGTATGCTACTCGTTTCAGAGAGATCTTTGGTCTTGAGCCTTCAGAGATACGGATCCACGTGCTGTGCTACGACCGGACTGACCCTCCTCGCTGTCCTCACGGTGGCATTGACCTGACAGTTGACTTTGTCAGAGAGTGCTTCAGGTAGCCTTTCGGGGAGGGCTCCAGTCGCCTCTCCAGGGACCTCAGTTTCCTTGCCAGAGTCCTGGATGCACTCATGAGGAGGACGATCTTGCCGTGAGAGGGTTACTGTGAGGGGATTACTAGGCTACAGCTTTGGCTCTTGGCTCACATAGTTCGACAGGAGCCGTTTGACCTTTGGGACTTGATCGTATCTGAGATGGAGGACTTGATTGCAGAGGGATTCAGGGGGAGAAGGCGTATGCCATATGGACACTGGATCTGCCAGTTGATTGTTAGAGCTGTTGCACAGATTGCGCCAGACGTCCGAGATGAGCTTGATGACACTATTCACTGCTATCCTGCTTACAACGTCACTCAGTTGGTTCGACGAGAGAGACCTCTAGCAGCACGACCTGCCCCTCACACTCCACCGAGATAGACTCGCAGGACAAGCCACGTGATTGAGACAGAGGAGGAGCAGGACGAGGCCATCAGGGCCCTGGCAGAGGCAAAGGAGGCTCAGGCTGAGAGAGTTGCACTTGGGGGTGGTGTGGACGATGACTTTCCGTCCGACAGCACTGATGAGGACTATGATCCCATCCCTGAGTACGTTGCTCCTCACGACCACGAGGCTGGTACTTCTAGTTCCGCTCCAGCTTCACACCAGAGCGATCCAGCGCTGCTTGCCATTTTACAGAGTTTACAGTAGACACAGCAGCAGTAGGCTCAGGAGCAGGCTAGGTTTGCCACAGAGCAGGCCGCCGCACTTGCATAGGTTCAGGCTCGCCAAGACGAGTTCCAGAGGCAGCTACAGCAGCAGGCAGCCCTCCAGCAGCAAGCAGGCAGCAGTCCAGCAGCAGCAGCAGCTCCTATAGCAGTAGCAGATGCAGCAGCAGCAAATCATGCTTGAGGCTCTAGCCAGGCTTACAGGACTTCCACCTCCACCTACTCAGCAGCTTGGCCCATCTACAGTTTTTGCTCCTTTGACTACTCCAGCGTTTCAGCCCAGTGGGTTCCAGAGTCAGTCACAGGCAACTGCTTCAGTAGAGGTCACTCCTCCCCCTCAGGCTCCTCAGTGGGAGATTGCACAGGAGTCGCCGATCGTCACAGGTTTCACTTCCTCGTCAGCGACGCAGTCTTTGCTCACACCGTCCACTAGTAGGGGCTTGGCGTTTTCTTACAATGAGCTTACTGGGATGGCTACCCCGCAGCCTCAGCCCTAGCTTCCAGTCACGACTGCAGCTCCTGTCACAGGCACGACTACAGAGACTCTCCCGTCATCTGTCGCTTCTTCCAAGCCTGCTACTCATGACACGACAGTGACGGAGACAGTGCTAGAGCCTTCAGCTGACCCACAGCCCGACGTTCCTCCCGTAGACTCTCAGGGACAGAAGGTGCAGGTTGAGCAGCCAGTTGAGCCACAGGCAGAGTAGCAGACAGTTGACAACCCTCCTACCCGGACCGCTTCACCTCCAGTTCAAATGATAGAGGGTCAGGAGGCCTCTAGCCTAGACTCAGAGACAGATGCTGCAGCTTTCCAGATTTCTCACCGTGACTCGATTGCACCCCCAGGCTCTTAGGTTTTGGTGCTTGACGCCAAAGGGGGAGAGAGAGCCATAGATTTAGGGGGAGCGCGTGAGATTTTGGGATTTGGCTCTTATTTTGATGTGATATATACTCATGCATCATGTTTATCGTTTTTATGCATTGTGTGATATGCTTGTGTGTGAAATGACTTGTGAGACATGTATGCCTATTTTCATATCTATATCATGTCTCTTGCTTTGTGTAGCTCACTTGTGTTGCTTCCGCGTTTTTACTCCGATTCTTGTGAGCTATACTTGTTGGTACTTGTGCTTATTTCTTATATACTTATGTACCTTGTGTCTTGGTTCGTATAAGCATGCCTAACCCATTTTCTCTTATTGTCTCATGCTTATATGAATCAAGATTTGAAAACCTCACTCTTTCTAAATCTATTTGAGGTTGTTGTCATCAATCACCAAAAAGGAGGAGATTGAAGCATCTAGGCCCTAGTGGTTTCGATGATTAATGACAACATGGAGGTTATTATGACTAACGTGTGTTTTGCAGGATAACCTAGAGGTTAGGTCATGGTAACATGTAGGTTCAAGCCCCTAGCAATGGAAATCGATTTGGTTTTCAAAGGACAGAAGACAAGGCGGAGATAGGCTAGTTCTAAGTCCCGTTTGGTGTTGGGAGGCACTTAGAGTAGTTTAGGTCTTGTTTTTGACTTTGGTCATTCTATTAAGGGGGGTTTGAATGGGTAGTTTGAGCTAGACTTGGCTAGGAGATGGTAGTGTGGTGCATACTTGTCAAACGTAGGTCTAGTGAGTGTAGAGAGGTCTGGTGAACTATTTGGAACAAACTTCATTTTGGAAAGTTTTTGATTCGGCGAAGTTTTGGGACAAATAGGAGCACTGGACGCTGCACCGGACGTGGGACAGAGCGTCCGGTGTAGTGACCAAAGAGCGTCGGACGCGCGTTTGTCATCACCGGACGCGCAGTAGCGAAGGCTTCGGCGTCCGGTGCTATGACCGAGAGTTAGGGTTATCCACCGGACGCTGCATCGGATGATCCGGGAGCGTCCGGTGTCAATCCAGAGAGGTTCCAGAGAGCTCTCATCTGCATCGAACGCGTCCGGTGCCAGCCCGCCGGACGCTGCAAGTGTGTTCAAATCTGAGTTGGTACAATTACCGTTGGAGGGGGCACCGGACGCGTCTGGTGTGAACTTGACAGCGTCTGGTGCACCCAAAAATAGAGGGTTTTGTACCTAACGGCCATGGGCTTGTGTGGGGGGTATTTATACCCCTTGTGCTCGTCCATGGGAGGTCTCTTGCCACTTCAAACAGCTGAACACACCTTGAGACCTTGTGAGATTGCAAGAGCCCTAAGGAGGTTGAGTGAATTGCGAATTCAAGTGAGCTTCTTCCCTAGAGTTGATCAAGAGTGACTGGTGTGCATCCATCCATCTTTTTGGCCTTGTTTGGGTCAAGTGAGAGTTCGAGCTTGTTACTCTTGGTGCTCGGCATCACCAAGACAACTTGGTGGCGATCGGAGGCTTGATGACCGCTTGGAGAGCTTGTGGGCGGCCCAATCCAAGCTTGTGAGCGGTTGTGGGCAATCCACCGTGCCGGAGAGGCAAAGGATCAGCCCGTAGAGAGCACTTGGCCTTTGCGAAGATCAAGGGGAGCTACACCCTTGCGTGGGTGCTCCAACGAGGACTAGTGGAGAGTGCCGACTCTCCGATACCTCGAGAAAAACCGGCTTTGTCTTTCTATCTCATTTACATTCCCGCATTTACTTTGTGTTCTCTACTTTCCTAGAGTAGTATACGTGTGATAGGATCTGGCTCTAGGTTGCATAGCTTGTTTTAGGCTTAGATCAACACAAGCACTTGTGGGGTGAGATTGTGCAAATGGCGATAGGTTGAATTGTATTTCAAAAAATTTACTAGTTGCCCAATTCACCCCCCTCTTGGGCATCCTCCATCCTTTCAAACAGTCGATTCCCCTACTCCCACGCCTGCTGTCTCTCTTCTCCCGTAGCCCAACACAGCTGCATCTGCTCGCGCTCTTCAGGGGGCAGGAGGACCCGGCGGTAGCGGCGGCTTCGGCGTTTGGATCCAGGGGCGACGGTGGCTTCGGCTTTTGACTCTAGGGACGGCGGTGGAACGGCATGGCAGGCCTCAGATGGCGCATCCCGTCTCGCCGACCGCCGGGCACCGCGACGAGCCTCCGCCGCCGCGAGAGGCGGATGCCTGCAGGTCGCGACCATCTTCTCAAGCGCCTCTTCTAATCGTCCGTCGAGCTCCAGCAAAAAGGAGCGCCTCCTCTGTTCCTCTGCGGTCTGGCCAGGCCTCCAGCAACCCGTGCTTCGCACGGGAGTTTTTTTAAACCCGTTAAGGAGTAACCTTTAAGAAACATTAACAGGTATTTTTGTAAACCCGCTAATAAACAGTAATGGGTGGTACTGTTTCATGACGGGTTGACATTGGTCCTTAACGGGTGGAACTGTTCCATAACAGGTGGACACTATTTTATAACGGGTAGGTACTGTTCCTTAATGTGTTCACTGTAGATGAACAGTGTTCTGTGAGGGAAGGACACCCGTTACTGTTGTTTAAACAGTGACCGTCACTAGAAACAAAGTATCTGTATACATAAGATCAACAATTTTTCTACTTGTCTCCCTCCACTTCTCTTCACTTTTTGCATTTTGCACCTTTGCTTTGTACTATTTTACAGGGACAATTGCATAACTGCCCCTGTTTTAAGGGTTTGCCCTTTTTTTAAAACTTTGCACGTTTGCCCTTGTTTTTCGTGATGTAAGCTACCGTCTGCCCCTGATTCCATAGTCCGTGAGGTGCTAAAAAATTATGGCCAAAAAAGAAAAGATTAGGAAAAGAAAAAAGAAAAAAAGGACCAAAGTGCCCCTTATCAACAAATGACAGGCATCGCGACGAAAGAAAAAACACTCGACATCGGCAGCAAATCAGAGGGCCAGGGCAGCAGGCGGTGGTCGGGGGTGAAGCATCTAGGCCCTAGTGGTTTCGGTGATTAATGACAACAAAGAGGTTATTATGACTAACGTGTGTTTTGCAGGATAAGCTAGAGGTTAGGTCATAATAACATGTAGGTTCAAACCCCTAGCGATGGAAATCAATTCGGTTTTCAAAGGATGGAAGACAAGACGGTGATAGGCTAGTGCCAAGTGTCGTTTGATGTTAGGAGACACTTAGAGTAGTCTTAGTTTTGTTTTTCACTTCGACCGTACTATTAAGAGGGGTTTGGATGGGTAGCTTGACTTAGGGCAAGGTTAGTGAGTGTAGATGTGATGCACTGAAAGCCCATGTTTAGTTTTTGGGTAATTGATGAAACCTAGTTTGCTAACGATTGCTCTAAGTGTTTCATGAGAATTGATTAGCAAATGGCAAGATGGAGCAAAGGACCTGGTCGGTGGAGGCCACAAGTGAATGGCGTTGACGGCATCCATGCAAATGGTATAAGTCCATCATCAAAAGGAGTCCACAAGCTTCATTAAGAGATGGTGAAAAAGCTAGGAGCTCAAAGCAAAGGTATAATCCATAGGAGCTCTTTTGCTTTTGGTGATCAAGACTCCATAGAGGGAGTGATCACATTTAGGATAGATAGCCGTACTATCAAGAGGGGCGAAATCGTTGATGAAATACGGTTATCAAGTGCCACTAGGTGTTCATGATCATTGCATTGCATATAGATGCTAGTGACACTAACAAACCCTTGCAAAACTCTTTTGAAAAAGGCTAACATACGTGCACAAGGTGTAGAACACTTGGTGTTAGCACATAGGAACAAAGGGTGAAAGGTTTGAGTGAAAATCCTAAGAAAGTAGAGCGTCAGACCGTAGAGTCACAAAGCGTCGGACCATTAGCCTCGGTCCGACGGCTAACCCTGCGGAGGAGCGTCGGACGCTCAGTTTCGGAGCGTTGGACTTTTTGCCCGAGCGTCCGACGGTGCAGATCGTGCGAGAGCTGACACGTGGCGAGCTCTGAGAGCGTCGGACTCTCGGCGTTAGTCCGACGGTGAGCGTCGGACCAACGTCCTACGGTTTTCAGGGCTCGGGGAGCTCTCTGAAAACGTCGGACCGTGGTTTCGTTTGGTCCGACGCGCCGTGTATTTTCAGTCCGACGGTGCAATGGCAGTAGGCGTCGGACCGCGGGTGTTGGTCCGACGTTCGTCCGTCCGACGGTTCGTTTAGCGCGGGAAGTTAGCCGTTGTGATCCAACGTTCGACTTCAAACGGCTAGTGACATGTGGCGTTCATCCGGGGCGTCGGAACGTGCGGTATAGTCCGACGGTGTGGACGTCGGACAGTCCAACGGTACGCAGTGTAATCTAAAATGGCTAGTTCTTTGTGTATGGCTTGCATAGTGTAGGTTAGAGCTAGTGCTTTGCAAAGCTTGCTATTGTTACTAATCGACTTGTTAAGTGTTGTTTGTAAATTTTTATAGGCTATTCACCCCCCTCTAGCCATTTAGGACCTTTCATGCACACTTGTCCAACACAGCTCTAGACAGCTCAGGAAGACTCTTGAGAGAGAGAGGATCAAACTTCGTTTTGGAAAGTTTTCGATTCGACGAAGTTTTGATCATTTTAGAGGCGTCGGACTGTTGTGTAGTATGGGCGTCGGACCAATGTGCACAGTCCGACGACACGTGGCAGTCTCTGGTTGCACCTCAGCGAACCAGACACCGTCGGACGCTGCTGGAATGGGCATCGGACCATCAGTGAGCGTCGGACTGTTCCTGTGGCAGCGTCGGACCAATCTTTCGTAGGGTCCGACACTGCCAGAGAGGTTCTGTGAATAGTTTTAGTGTCGGATTTAGTCCGACGGTGGGCGTCGGACTATTGTCCCGTGTTATAGCCGTTGCAGGTTACTGTGCGAGCATCGGACGCTGAGCCGTCGGACCTTTGGTGTTGGTCCGACGCCCCTCTGACACAGTAGCTTGCACAGTGCGTTTGTGAGAGTCAGACCGTGGACTTTGGTTTGATGGTTGCCGTCTGACTAGTCCGACGGTTCGCAGAAAATTGAGAAACGGCTAGTTTTGGAGAGGGTGAGTATTTATACTCCACCATTGCCTCCATTCTATCTCTCTTGCCACTTCTAACAGCTGAAGGAATCCTTGTGACTTTGAGAGAGAGCAAGAGCCCTAGGGAGCATTGAGTGAACTCCATTGCTTGTGAGCTTCTACCCTAGAGTGTGATCAAGAGTGACTTGTGTGCATCCATCACCCTCTTTGGCCTTGTTCTTGGTCAAGTGAGAGTCTAGACTTGTTACTCTTGGTGATCGGCATCACCTAGACGGTTCGGTGGTGATCGGAGGCTTGGTGACCGCTTGGAGAGCTTGTGGGCGGTCCAAGCCAAGCTTGTGAGCGGTTGTGGACGATCCACCGTGCCGGAGAGGCAAAGGATCAGCCCGTAGAGAGCACTTGGTCCTTGCGAGGATCAAGGGGGAGCTACACCCTTGCGCGGGTGCTCCAACGAGGACTAGTAGAGAGTGCCGACTCTCCGATACATCGGGAAAAAACTCGGCTTGCATTCTCTTACTCATTTACATTCCCGTACTCTCTTGTGTGCTTTACTTTCCTAGAGTAGTATACTTGTGATAGGACCCGGCTCTACGTTGCATAACTTGTTTTAGGATTAGAATTTAACACAAGCACAAGTGGGTGATATTGGGCAATTGCGATAGGTTGAATTGATTTGCGAAAAATTATTAGTTGCCCAATTCACCCCCCTTTTGGGCATCCTCGATCCTTTCAGGGGGCACAGATCCGGCGGGGCCTGGGTGGCGCACGACCAACGCGCAGGGCCGGCGGGCGGAGCGCGGTGCCAGGGCAGGGCCGGGGCGAGCGGCTGGCCGTTAGCGGCCGTCGGGCGCTGCGCACGGCCGGCGTGTGGGGCGTGGGCAGGCTCACGGCCGTCAGTGCAGGCCGGCGCGCGGGGCGTGGGCAGGCGTGCGGCCGTTGGGGCCAGGCCAGCTCGCGGCTAGCGCGCGGGGCCAGGGCGGCACTCCGCCGTTGGGGCCAGTCCGGTCCGATTGCTAGTACCACTTGCGCTGATTTTTTAAGTTCGGATTAATACTTGGGTTATTCATGTTAAGGGCATTTTTGTCTTTTCAGCCTATACTTAACACCGTTATGTCCACTTCACGGAACAGGGGCAACTGGTGTCTTCGGATTCATAAAACAGGGGAAAACGTGCAAAGTTAAAAAAAAAGAGCAAACAAGCAATTGGACCTCAAAACAGGGTTAGTCTTGCAAATGGCCCTATTTTATATGCCCAACTCCACTGTTGTTACATTGAGAAGAGATTTTAGACTGGCTGTGTTGTGATAATAGTAGACTATTTTATATGCCCAACTCCACTGATGTTACACTGAGAAGAGACTTTAGACCGGCTGTGTTGTGATAATAGTAGACTTAAGTAGTTAATATCAACGTTTAATTGTTATGATTTTTAAATTTAGACCTGCATTTTTTTTATTTTTTAAATAGTAAACGTATCCAAGTATCGAGTTTTTTAGAAAATTACCGTATCCACGTATCCATATCCGTGCTACTTAGGTAAAGATTGCACTACCTCCACCACGGAAAAAGTCAATTTTACTCTGAATGAAGGATAGTCCTAGTCTGATTCTTCTCCCCCAAATTCTAAAAAGTGGACACATCTTGCTCCCTCTACTCTGTTACCTTTATATCATATTTCTTGTGTGTGTCCACACACACATATATATATATATATGGTGTTATAGATAGTGTCTCTTCGTGATTTAATACCGTACTTTTTTCTATACTAAGATTTTATATGTTGATTGTCTTGTGCATTCCAGTCGAGACATTAGCATCCTTAATTACGTCTATAGCTTACCCGTTTCTTATGGACTTCGTTGGATACTTTGCTAGGATGCTATCGCTATTATTATTATTTGTTTTTTTGTTACAAAAATTAAAACATGTATTCTGTTTCTTACAATGGTGTATCCGCATTTTTATATTTCATGGTTTGTCACAACGTCAGATAGGAATTATAGTTGGTCTCTACCTAGTCAAACTCATTGACTCTGTTCGACTGGCTGGATTGCACAGCTGGCTGGTTGATTGTTCTGAGAAAAAACATTGTTGATTAGCTAGCTGATGCTAGCTGGTAAGTTCAAGCGAACAGAGCCATTATTTTTATATGTTTTGAGCCCAGCTTAGACCTTGTTTAGATGCACCAACTAAACTTTACCCGGTTAAATTTTAGTTGGAGCCTAAAATATACACAATCCAATTAACTGTTTCAACCCAACTATATAACCAAATAAAAGTTCTAAATAACCAAAACATCCCCAATTAAAATTTAGCTAAAGCATCTAAATACACCCAGGTAAAGTTTAGCTATCTAAACAATACTAGTATTAATAATAATATTAACAAAGGATAGCATGGTTAAAAATTTTAATTAGTTAGAGTATCTAAATACGCGTAGCTAAACTAATCTTTTGTTTGATAAACTTTAGCTCTATCAATTACTCCCTCCGTCTCAAAATATCTGTCGTTTGCGCTTCCTAAGAAATGACTACCGGCAATTATATATTTAAAAATATTAACATTTATAATACATAATTAGTATCATTAGAAAGATCTTTGAATCTAGTTTTTTAATAAATTTATTTGGAGATATAAATGTTACACGTATTTTATATAAATCGAGTTAAATTTATGGTAAAAAACCGAAAACGACGTATATTTCGGAACGAAGGGAGTACATGGTTAAATTTTAGTTATGTGCATCAAACACTTTCAGCGGCAGTTTTATTTGGGCAAAGATGGAAAAAAGAAGGAAAAAAAAAGAAATTTCTTTCGTCTGGATGCGCGTACTACTGGCAGTGCAGTGGCGACAGATCCCCCGTTCGTTTTGACTGCCCAGTCTTTGTCGGGGGAAGCTTGGCCGTTCCCCACCCGTGAAGCCGACAGCCGGGGCCGAGCTCTGATCCGTCCCCACCTGTCCGTGATGTGCCAGGTCGCCCAGCTCGGTGCGGGAAACGAAAGGGAGCAGCCCTCGAGACCAGGGCCAAGGAAGGCGGAAGCGGAAGCTGACCGGTGAGCCGGCCCACCGGGTCTCTGACACGTGGGGCCCGCGACCCCGCACGCCCCGGGACACGTGCCTGCAGCGGCCCGCATCGACGACGCCCCCGCGGGCCCATACCCGGCGACCCCGCCATAGAAGCAAGCGAAAGCGAGCCCGAGCCCGGGAACTCCTCACTCCTCAGTTCCTCACTCCCTTCCACTCCATTCCCTTCCCTTTCAGAGCTCTCTCCCTCAGTTCGGACTTAGGAGCGGGGAACAGACTCGTCACTGTACCCACACCAGCTGCAGCAGCAGCAGGAGATAGAGAGAGAGAGAGAGAGAGGAGGCCAAGATTCCAAGAAGAAGAAGAGAGACGAGACGAGAGGCAGAGGTGAGCAGGCAGCGTCCTTCAATCTATCTCGTTCCTCTTCCGTCCCTCGCGCGAAATGCACGCAGGCGTCCTTCAATCTAGCTCAAGAACGGCTTGTTCCTCATGCTTTCTTCAGTCTCTCCTCTGGCCTTCCCCTAATCGTTTTTTTTCTTTCCATGTTTATCTGAAACAGTCTGGTTCCTGTCATGGTTTTTTTAGAGGGAGTTGGTAGGTGGGTGCTTTGGTTTCAGATTCAAGTTTTGGATTTTCTTTTCTCTTCTCTTGATGCTCATCTCAGTTTCATCTGCCTGCCATTCGTCCTCTGTGTTCTTGCTGGCCACACCCACACGGCCACACCCACCCACAACCTGCTGGGACAAATAAAGCGCGAGTCCAGACCAGTCGAGTAGGGGTTTGTTGCGTTTGGGCAACTGAAACCATGCTATGATGCTGTGCTGCTAAACTAAGACACAGCCGTAGTACTGCTGGTACGGCGCTTAATGTTGCTTTAATCCGCAGCCAATGCGTCATTACAGGGTCGGTAACAGAGTAACTCACCTTTCATAGCGCTGCTCGTACACTAACGACGCTTTTAAGTTTTCATTCAGTCCCAACGGATGCGTTGTTACCAGCCCTCATTGCAGGCGTTTCTTCAGCTCATGCTCTTCTTAAAAAAATAAAGCTTCGTCTTTAACTTTCCCTGTGTCTCTCAGATGCTGCGGCACAATGATTAAACCCCATCTGCACTTCGCTTCCCTGGTTCTTCTTCACCACCACTTCTTCTCCGTCGATGAATGCGTTTCTCCGCTCCACAACCACACAACCAGGCAGGCACGCTTCAGGATCTACCACCGTAAATAGGGAATCCTTACATGTAAAATTCTATCCTTCTTCTTCTTGGAGGCAGTAAAGTAAACAGTGCGAGCGCCCTCCCCCGTTTGAATTTTTGACACCCATAGGCCCATGCTATTGCTCCTAGCTCCTCCACTCCTTGTAGGAAAAAGGCTGCCTTTGCTGTTCCTCCAGTTCTGCACACCCCCGGCGGAGAGCGCGAATCCCCGTTTTGGCCCTCGCCGCGGAGGCGTGCTGGGGCGGCTGAGCCGAGGGTAGTTTGGTATGTTCCCAGTATTATTTTTAGGTTTTGTCGTCGAAGTAGGTTCTTCTTCCTGGCTCTTTCCTGGATTCCCTCCACAGGCGTCCTTGGATTGGGGGGTCCTTGCTGGTGCTGGTGTGGTGCCATGCCACTGTTTCCTCTGCCTCAGGCTAGCATGGGCACGAAACGACACTGCACATCACATAGGCGTGCCTTTTACATATTATTATCCTGAATACGTGGAGTTTCCAGGTTGTTTTTTGACAAAAGATTTCAGGTTCATTCATTCAGTTCCCCCTTTCTTTTTTGAAAATGAAAAGGAAGTTACATGCCATTTAGCTCTTCAGCTTTTGTTTTACGGCAGTCACTAGGCATGCTTTTGCTTGTACATAAAAGAAAGAAGAAAGTAGTGCAATTTTTTTACTCACTTATCACTATACATTCTCGTTTGCACCAGCAGCTTGGTGAGTGCAGAAGGATTCGGTGTGGAATCTCATCATGCAGACTTCAAAAACAAGGTTAGCTCCTCTCTCTCTCTCTCTCTCTCTCTCTCTCAGTTTAGATGCACCTTGGGTTCTATTTTCTTCTCTTCTTTTGTGTTTAGCCCAAGAACTGCTGCACTGAGTTCTGCACATGCATCATGCATGTGCATTTCTGGGTGGCCCTGTTCACCACCGCAGTAGACAGTGAGCATATCCAAGGGTTAATACCTGGTTTGTATTTAATTTAATGGCCCTATTGCACTGTGGTGGACTGGTGCTGGGGCCAATGCAGGTCATGATTTTAGGGGCAATACAAAGTCCAAAACACTAGCAGTACATTTTTTTTCCTTTGTTCCTGTTGTTGATTGAAAGTCAGCATTTTGCAACAGCAGTACCATGTCTGGAAATATGAAAATAATTTGCAAATTTGAGGGTGAAGCTGCTAGGAACCTATGTACCATTTTTCTACATTTATGTTACATTGGTCCTTGTACACAACACAAAGTGAATTCAGAGTCTTTTTTTAGACAGTTAATTCAGAGTCAAGCATCTGTACAAATGATAGTTTTTGTCAAGCTGTGATCTCCAGGACCATTTCTGGGAGCATGAAAATAAGTTACAAATTTGAAATTTCGTATTGCTTAGATCTTTATTGTCCTTTACCCTAGTGAAGCCACGGATTTAACTAGTAGTATAGTTTGAGGATGACATGCGCCGATGTAGGCTAGGTCCATATATTTGTATACGAAGCTAGGAACTTATTATTATGTACCATTTTGCCTAAGACATAACATTACTGCCCTACCCAACCAAGCTAGTAGATTTACTAGCTGTAGTGACTAGCACTGCATTGCATTTATGTTACATCGATCCTTGTACAGTTGTACACAACTCAAATAAGTGAATGGGGCATCATTCATCTGTACCAATATTATCTTCTTTGGAGCTGCGATCCATGCAAGTACTGCATTGATATATAACTATGTAGGACTTCAATCTTTTTGTTTGTCTTGTGTCTGTGTCATGCAGCTGTTTATTTAGTTCTTTGGGCAGATCATTTTGTTAATAAACGAAAAAACTGCATGTTTCCAGTCACTGTCCACAACATCTTCTACAGTGACTGAATATTTTCTGTCATTGCATCTTTGTGAATCTGCAAAGATAAACTGTGTTTTTTAGATAACCGAATTCTTCTGCCTTGAACCTCTTTAAGAGGAGGCATCAAATTGACTGTCTTTTTAAGAGTCAAACAGTTGGGTTCCACTATTTCCAGCTCATAAAATGAAAAAGATGTCATCTTTCCTTGTTCCGTGTATCTGCACATATTTATTTCATGAATTCACATCTCTTTTGGTGCACCAAGGTTGTGACACGTTTGTATGTTTATCATATCTGGATTTAGTTCTTCTGTCAGAGTGTCGACTCTCGACTGATTGAGGTTTGAGGCTCAATGAGTATAGAGTTTAGGGACATTTCCTTGTACTAAAAGTCGCCCCTTTAACAAAAAAAACAAGGATTTCCAAATTTTACTGTATATGCTACAATCATGGATTTTGGTATGTACATGTCTCTCTGTAGCCATACCTTGTATAGTATGCAGTCAACTTGATTAGTACACTACTACACGATAGCAATCACAATTGATAAAATCTCTGATTTCTGAATCACTATTTTGTAAAGTATTTTTAGCCTGTTTTAGATTGTTAATTTCTTTTAGTGCTCCTTTTGTCACGACTTGATGCTAGGTGTTTACATTTGAGCTCTGCAGGAGCGGGTCTTCAGATGCCCCGCAGAGGACTTCCCCAAGGACACCGCGGGCATCCCGTGTGGCCAAAACTGGAGGGAATGAAACTGACTCTACAGGAGTTACCCCGACAAAAACACCTACAGAGAGGAGCCCTAAGGTCACTGAGAGGCGGTCCCCACGAAGCCCAATTACTGAGGTAGTTGTATATCTTGCAGCCAGCACATTATCTTCACTCCATGTCCTATTGTCTAACATTCAATTTTCTTTATGCTAGCATCATGATTAGAAACCTCTAAAGTACCAATTTATTCTGAGCAAATGACCCTATTTTGTTACGATTGTTTCAACATCTGCATATTGGTCATCATAGAAACTACATAATTGTCTATACCATGGTTTGTGTCATGTTGAATTATTTAGTCACATAATTTACGCTCCGTTTCAGAAGAAGCGCCCAAGTAGGCTATCAGAATTGGAGTCCAAGGTCAGCCAGCTGCAAGATGAACTGAAGAAGGCCAAGGAGCAACTTAGCTCGTCAGAGGCAAGGAGGCGCCATGTGCAGCAGGAAGCTGAGGAAGCAAAAATGCAAGAGCAGGCTGCAACCTCAAAGCTGGAGGACTTGCAGCGCCAGCTTGATGAGTCGTCAGCTGCAGAGGAATCCCGTCTCCAGGAACTGCGCAAGATCTCACAGGAACGTGACCGTGCCTGGGAGTCAGAACTTGAGGCAGTGCAGAAGCAGAAATCAGTAGATGCTGCTGCACTCAGCTCAGCCATATCCGAGATTCAGAGGCTGAACCAGCATCTGGAAGCTTCGGCAGAGTCCAACGCGGCCTATGTGAAACAATGTGAGTATGTGGAAGCTAAGATTGAGGACTTAAAGCAGGAGATGGAGATCCGCCTAGCGACCATCGAGGGCCTGAAGGTCAATATCAGTGAGAGTGACAAGGCCGCAGCTGAGGCAAATGCCATGGCAAATGAGACCAAGCAGCAGCTGGAAACAGCAAAGGCTACCATTGACTCACTAGTAGCTGAGGGTGTCCGCATGCAAGAATGTCTGAGGTCAAAGGACATGGAGCTCAACGACTCCAAGGCTCGCATAGCGTCGCTCCTGGAAGATCTGAAGAAGGCACAGGACATGGGCAATACGGATGCCAGCTTTGGCAACCCTGAGCCTGAAGCTCTGAAGAAGGTGCTGATGACCACTAGTGACGCGGATGTCAATGGGGGCTGCGAAAGTTCGGACCCAGAGATTGAACAGCTGCGAACTGCTCTTGAGGCTGCTGAGATGAGGTACCAGGAGCAGCAAACTCGGATGACTATCGAGACTAAAGGGTTGTACGAGCTTCTGGAGAGTGTGAAGGCTGAGAGTGCCCGCAAACTGTGTGAGCCTAGGCTAGAGCTGAAGAACAAGAACGATGCACTCATGGAGGCAATGGCAGGAGGCTGCGCAGCAGGCAAAGCGCAGCAGGATGATCCTCCTCACAGGCCAGACGTCACGCAGCAGCCGGAGCTGGAGGCGAAGCTGATGAAGTCGATCACGGATGTCGCGGAGCTCAAGGCGTGCCTGATGGACAAGGAGAACGCGCTGCAGAGCCTGGCGGAGGAGAATGCGACCCTGAAGACGGAGGCCGGCAGGGCGGAGGTGGAGCTGCAGCGGAGGTACGAGGCGGCGGTGGCGGAGCTGGAGCTGGCGAAGGCCGCGGAGCAGGACATCCGGATGCGGCTGGGCCTGGTGACCGAGGAGGCGGACAAGAGCAGCCGGCGCGCCGCGCGCGCCTCGGAGCAGCTGGATGCAGCGCAGGCGGCCAGCGGGGAGATGGAGGCGGAGCTGCGGCGGCTGCGCGTGCAGTCCGACCAGTGGCGCAAGGCCGCGGAGGCGGCCGCCGCCGTGCTCGGTGGGGAGAAGAACGGTGGCAGCGGCGGTGGGGGGGCGGTGGAGCGGACCGGGTCGCTGGAGCCCGAGTACAACAACTCCATCGGCGGGAAGCTGATGAGCTCGCCGTTCTCGGACGAGGTGGACGAGGAGTCGCCCAAGCGGCGCAACAGCAGCGGCGGCGGCGTGCTAAGGAGGATGAGCGGGCTCTGGAAAAAGAGCCCCAAGTGAGGTGGGGTGATTGGGGTATGGTTAGCAGCAGCAGCAGGATGAGTAGTGGCAAGCTGAAGAACGAACGCAGCTGGACAAGACTAGCTGGTAGGAAGCATGATCATCTGATAACGTTTGGCTTTGGCTGGTACTTTGAATGAACCTTGTGTTGAGGAGCAGCTGCTTTTGGCTGCCTATTCTGTACCTTACTATTGATCTATGATCCATTCAGCTAGAATGCCAGATATTTGCTGTTCTTTCCATGTTTATGGAGCGTTTTTATTTCCCCTCTAGAAGCTAAGCTATGCTTTTGGATGTGTCAGTTGCCTAAAAAAGTGTGTGCTTAGGGCCGACTTCTTCTACCTCCGATCGTTTCTCGTGGCTGTGTGGGATCAGAGCATCAGAGGCAGAGCGGTGACTGTGAGCGTCTGCCATCATCGCCGGGCGCCGGCAAACCCAAACCTCAGAAACAACCTCCTGGAGTTTTTGTTGATCGCCAAGATGCATTTTTTGTTTTGGCATTTGGTCCTGACGACCATTGCGATTTCTGCTTTTTTCGGACCATGGCGTTTTCATGTGCCCAAAGGACTGCATACAGGGATACAGCTGGGACTGGGCTTTTTTTTCTTCTTTCTTCAGAGCCACTTTAGTACCGGTTTGACAAAAATGGCTCCTTACAATTGACAAAACGAATAATTCCCTATCTTATCTTCTTGTACTCACCTGTTCGCCCTAGAATTGAGCCTCTCGTCTCAGAGATGACAGTAAAACCGATGGCGGCGGTATTAGTCGAGAACTCAGGATTAGCATGGGCGATACGATTCGTCCATGCACATTATCGTCAGACACAAACAAACGTCTTCCCAGTGCACGACAGGAATCTTTCCCTTTTTTTCCCCATCTATGTATCCTAAGAATTCATTAGTAGTATGCAGATTCGACAAACATGTCTCAACTCAGAATTAGTGCAAGAGTTGAAACTTTAGTACACATGCAGTTCCTTTCTCCCATCCATGTCCATGGGTACGTACAACAATGGATCATCAGGAGACATACAAGAGAAGCAAACCGCTAGCTAAGCCAACAAGATCATGACATACAGCATGGGCTACATATATGAACACAGATGTGGAATGGATGGATCAGAATTCAGAACCAGCCAGCTGTCTCAAAGCAATCTAGCTCCCGGCCGGTCCTCCTCACATTATTATCATGCGACGAGGACGTAGACGGCGTAGATGATGCCCGGGATGTATCCCAGGATGGTGAGCAGCAAGCAGATCCAGAACTCAGCCTGCAGACACAGACACAAAGTAGACATGTATACTATATCGCAACCAATTACTTACACATGACGAATGACAGGATGCATAAGATTACTAAGCTGAGTTAATTACCCCGATGCCGTAGCGGAGGAAGACGCCGACCGGCGGCAGCAGGATGGCCAACAGGATCTCCACGAACGTCTCCGACCCCATTGCCACCGCCTTCTAGTTCTAGCTGTAGATTCTACAGTAATTCTCTTCTATTCTAGTAGGTGCCCAATCAACAGCCTGGAGGTAGCAGTAAGTAGCTCAATCTCAGTGCAAAGTTTTGCCCCGGCAAAGCTCAGCTCAGCTCAGCTCAGGCCCCAGGGAAGGACAGACGCAAGTGCCAGCAGATGACGAAGCGCAGCAGCAAGCTGATGCTGATCCCAGGGAAAGAACCAAAGAAAGCTGCCAGCAGTGCCAGCAGAGAGAAGACGTGGCAGCACGTAGCTTCAGTGGTGCGACACCTGGACTCGCTTCTAGGACGCGTGCCCTGCCTAGCATTGCGTGTGCTTAATTAGTTTAATCTCATCCTCATTGTACAATTAGTCACTAATGGCAAGGAAAGTGACTTAGCACACTGCTGCCGGCAGGGGGTGCCGAATTTAGAAAAAAAAAAGAACTTAAATTTAGCAATTTTTGTCTAATCAGTATGTATCCCCGTTATCCTCTCTTCTTCCTCGCTCTAGATGTACTTCCAGATTCAAAATAAACAAGTATTAATGTTTGCATGCATATCTCTCAGCTTTCGCTGGGTTTTGATTTATATTTACCTGACCAACCTTTTGATTCAAGTGTATTCACTCGCCTAATCAAACGATTAACACAATTAATTGTTAACAAAAGAACCTTTTTTTTCACATTTTGCAGATGCAGATAGAAGTTTGATGTACCTTAGACACCCCTGATAATCCACCGTTTTTGAGCGGGGTGAACCCTTTCATGGACGTCGTGGTGACGGATATAAAGGGTCAGGCCAAAGTGAGTGTTTTGCCCGTGCCACCCTTTGCATCAATGAGTTTCCACAACAAAGAGAAGGCTATCTTTTTTTTTTCTTTTTTTCTTTTTGGAACAAACAAGGCGAGGAAGGCCTTAATGAAGTGGAGGTGAACGACGATGTGGAAAAAGGACTCCCAGCTGTAACAGAACCGGCTAAATCACCTGGCCCACAGGCGCCTGTGGGCCAGGTGATTTAGCCGGTTCTGTTACAGAATGGTATCAGAGCCGACCCTTACGGTTTCACGGGCGCGTGTGTCGCAGTTGCGCAGGCATGGTGCGCATGGCTGGTGTGGATCCGGCGTGGTCACACAGCATGGCACATGCGCTGGCACTGGACACACGGACGTGGCCGAGAGGGGACGTTCCTGGCTTGGGATTGATCGACGAGGACGTCGATCTCTTAAGGGGGTGAGGATGTAACATCCCGGCCCAGGGCTTAATAGGATTGATAGAATACTCATGCCAACAAGTTGCAACTTCTTTTCCGGAAGCCCATCTGCAAAGAACTCCAAGGTTAAGCAAGCTTGGCCCTGGAGCGATGGGTGACCGACCGGGAAGTTCTTCCCGGGTGCGCATGAGTGAGGACAAAGTGCGCAGAAAAGACTGGTGTTGGTCTGTGAGGGCAGTCTATATCCTAGTTAAGCTGCCAAATGTAAGCGGGCCCGGCCTCGGGGAGGCGGGACGTTACAGAATGGTATCAGGTATCAGAGCATTACCTTGCTAATCATTACGGATTACTTTTCGAAAACTTCAAAAGGTTTTGGATCATAAAACTTAATATGTTATTTTGGGTCCAAATTGCTTCTATTCTTGACTTATTCCGTAGTATTAATTTAACCTATATTTAATATTATGTGGCTATAGTAGCAGGAGGAATAATGCTATTATTATTAGCCCTATGTTAAAAGTTTATTTATTTATGTATGTGTTTACTTGCATAATTTAAAATTCGTAAGTACGTGCATGCATCATGTTAATCACACATTAAATAACTTCCTCCTTAAAAGTGGGTTTTTGGGATAAGTTACCAAACCTATTCTTGCTAACCCGTATTACTTATAAATCCACTTACCTTCTCCAGATGGCCCGTTGCAAGCTCACCGCCAGGAAGATGACAGGACCGCGTGGTGTTCCGCACCACCAGTTGGCGCCACGTACCGGGGAGGGCGAGGCTTCTGGGAGTCGCTCACCCCGTCGCAGCAGTGAGGAGTTGGAGGCTGAGGTCGGGAGACTTCGGGAGTTGGTCGGGCAGTGGGAGGAGGAGTACGAGGTTGCTCGCCGCAACCACTACCAGGACGTGGAGACCAACCGTGACCTGCGTCGGGAGGTCGACCGCCTGACGCAGCAGCGGGATGAGGCTTGGGAGCGCGAGGATGCGATCGTCAACAGGATGCTGAGGGCGGAGCAGCGTACCGCGCAGCTTGAGGCGGACAACATCGCCTTGCAGGAGGAGGTGCACCAGCTCAACGATCAGCTCTACCCTATTCCTGCACCTGAGGAGGAGGAGCCGGAGCTTGGAGTTGTCCTCGGTGAGGATGAGGACGTGGAGGAGACTGACGAGGAGGCAGTGCCTCTCGAGGTTGAGGAGCCAGACTCTGAGGAGGACTCCGAGGGCAGCGACGAGGACTCCGAGGAGAGTGACGAGGACATCGAGGACCTCGAGGACAGTGACGCTTCTGGCGCGTCGGAGATCGACGAGGACTAGGCCAGTGTGGCCTAGAGTTGTCAGCTAGTCTCTCTTTTGTCTATCTTAGGTGCTTGTCTAGAAAACCTTAGTTATGGGTTGTGGCTTTGCCTGGGTGCAAGCCTTATTGTATGAACTTGGTATTGTATTATTTCTGTGTGTGCTACTATGTTCCACCTATGTAATATAAGTCCTAAGTGGTTTGCTTGCCAACAGATGGGAGACAACTCTGCTCATGGGACCGGTGCTCCCCAAGCACCACCACTTCCGAACACTCTGGCAGAGGCTATCACCGCGCTTACCAACGTCGCAACCATGCTAGCTCAGAGTCAGCAAGACCGTGGTGGACGTCGTGGTCGCCGCGACAATGAAGAGACCACCTATGTTGACTTCACTGATACTCGCCCACCTGTGTTCACCAAGGCAGACGAACCTCTGGAAGCAGATGATTGGCTCCGCACTATGGAGCAGAAGTTCAGTTTGATCCGCTGTACTGAGATACAGAAGCCCCTGTTTGCAGCTCAGCAGCTCCGTGGTCCTGCGACCACTTGGTATGCCAACCTGTTGGCTGCACAGGATGATGGACATCAACTCACCTGGCAAGAGTTTCGCGAGGCGTTCCGTGCTCATTACATCCCTGCGGGTGTGATGAGGCTGAAACTAGACCAGTTCCTAGCACTAAAGCAGAATGAATCCACTGTCACTCAGTACCTGGGGCAGTTCAATCACCTGGCACAATATGCACCCGAACACACCAACACCGATGAAAAGAAGAAGGCCTGTTTCATCAGAGGTCTCAACTACAAGATTCAGCGCAGCTTGTCCAATAACCTCAAGTGCACTTTCCATGAGGCTGTTGACTGCGCCTTAGCTTTTGAAGAAAGCAATCGTCAACTTCAGGAGGAGAAGAAGAAAAACAAGAGGCCTGCATTCTCTGGCAGTCAGAAACGCCAGAGGTTCATCTACCACCCCACTCACCAAAATCGACCATCCTACCCCCAACAGCAGGTGGTTGTGCGCACCGCCGCCACCTCCCACACCTCAAATCAACAAAATGCCACTCAGCCGAATGCCCCTGGCGTTCGCGTTACTACTCCCCAAACCACCTACAATCATCCTTGCTACAACTGTGGCAAGATGGGACATTGGGCACGTAACTGTCCTTTTCCCAAGAGGTACAACCAGAATGCACCAGGTGGTCAACAACAGCAACATCAGCAGCAGCAGCAGGGTCAGCATCGTGGTCATCAGCAGCATGCTCAGAAGGGCAAGATCGTCAAGAAAGCAGGTCAGGTCTATTATACACAAGTGGATGATATCCCTGCGGGAGAGCCCGTCATGATGGGTAGGTTCCCTGTTGCCAGTCACCCTGCACTTACGCTTTTCGATTCTGGTGCATCACATTCATTCATCAACCGTACATTTGTGGTTAAGCATGAAATACCTATTGGGGAGATAAAGGAAAATTTCCTTATACACTCGCCCGGGGGGCGTATGTCTACTAAAGAGGTAGTTCAGGGAGTGCCAATAGAGTTGGGAGGGCATAAGTTCCCTACTACTATGATAGTGCTAAAAGATCAGGATATAGATGTGATATTAGGTATGAATTGGATGTCTCAGCACAAGGTCTTGATTGATGTGTTGAATAGAACCGTAAGGGTGAACATACCTAATAGTCAAACTCAGCTTCTCATCCAACTTCCCCTACCAGTAAGAAAGGTGGAGAAATCCGTGCAAAGGCTGTGTGCTACCTCAGTAGAAGAAGTGATGAAGATTCCTGTGGTCTGTGAATTCCCAGACGTGTTTCCTGATGAATTGCCTGGTTTGCCACCTGATCGGGATGTTGAATTTGCCATTGAGCTTAAGCCTGGAACAGCTCCTATCTCTCGTAGAGCTTATAGGATGCCTCCCAAGGAATTGGCGGAGCTTAAAGTGCAGCTACAAGATTTGCTTGATAAGGGTTTTATCCGCCCTAGTTCATCTCCTTGGGGTTGTCCTGCTATCTTTGTCAAAAAGAAGGACAAGTCTCTTCGACTCTGTATCGATTATCGTCCACTCAACGAGGTGACCGTCAAGAACAAATATCCGCTACCTCGTATCGACCTACTCTTTGACCAACTGGCTGGGGCTAAGGTGTTTTCTAAAATTGACCTTAGATCCGGCTACCACCAAATCAAAATTCGTCCCGAAGACATTCCAAAGACAGCTTTCACCACTAGATATGGCCTATATGAATACCTAGTCATGTCTTTCGGTTTAACCAACGCACCTGCCTACTTCATGTATCTCATGAATTCCGTTTTCATGCCCGAGCTCGACAAATTCGTTGTCGTGTTCATCGATGATATCCTTGTCTATTCCAAAACACCTGAAGAACATGCCAACCACCTTCGTATTGTCCTAACTCGCTTGAGAGAGCACCAGCTTTATGCAAAGTTCAGCAAGTGTGAGTTCTGGTTAAATAAAGTTCCTTTTCTCGGACATATTCTCTCCGCTGAGGGAGTATCTGTTGATCCAAGTAAGGTAGAGGAAATCCTAAATTGGAAGCCACCAACCACTGTTCACCAAGTCCGCAGTTTCATGGGCATGGCGGGATATTACCGCCGTTTCATCCCTGACTTCTCAAGAATAGCCAAACCAATCACCAACTTACTGAAGAATCAAGTCAAGTTTGTGTGGTCGTCAGAGTGTGAGACAGCATTCCAAACCTTGAAGAAGTGTTTGACCACTGCACCAGTCCTAGCTCAGCCGGATATCGAGAAGCCATTCGATGTGTATTGTGATGCGTCGGGTACTGGCCTTGGTTGTGTTTTGATGCAAGAAGGCAGAGTTATTGCATATGCTTCACGACAACTCCGACCCCATGAAGAAAACTATCCCACTCATGATCTTGAATTGGCAGCTGTGGTTCATGCATTGAAGATCTGGCGTCACTATTTGCTAGGCAGCACATGCAATGTGTACACTGACCATAAAAGCTTGAAGTACATCTTCACCCAAGAAGAGCTGAATATGAGGCAGCGAAGATGGCTAGAGTTGATTAAAGACTATGATATTGAAGTACACTACCATCCGGGCAAAGCTAATGTGGTTGCTGATGCGCTTAGTCGGAAGGCTCATTGCAACTGTTTGACTGTGAGGCCTTACAATCTGTCGTTGTGCTGTGAGTTGGAAAAATTGGGCATAGAAATAGTTCCACAGGGCAGTCTGGCAAATATCAGTATTAAAACTTCCATCCGTGATGAGATCGTGGCCGCTCAAAGGGGAAGCAAGGGCATCAGGCATATCAAAGAAAAGGTCCAGGCGGGGAAAGCAGATTGTTTCAGAATTGATAATGAAGGCATCGTATGGTTCAAGAATCGTTTGGTAGTTCCAAAAGTTCCGGAGCTACGTCGCAAAATTCTTGATGAAGCGCATCTGACCAGATACTCTATCCACCCAGGAAGCAACAAGATGTACCAGGATTTGAAACAGAAATTCTGGTGGACCAAGATGAAGATAGAGATTGCACAGTATGTGTCGAGATGTGACACCTGCCAAAAGGTTAAAGCTGTACACACGAAGCCTGGTGGAGAGCTACAACCGTTACCGGTTCCCGCGTGGAAATGGGAAGACATTAGTATGGATTTCATCGTGGGATTGCCCAGGACATCTAGGGGATTTAACTCGATCTGGGTCATTGTGGATCGTCTCACGAAGCAAGCCCATTTCATGCCAGTTAAAGATACCTACACCGCGGTCACTTATGCCAAGATGTATATAGAACACATGATGAGACTCCATGGGGTGCCGAAGACCATTGTCTCTGATCGAGGTACTCAGTTCATATCCAAGTTTTGGAGATCCTTCCATGAATCATTGGGTACTAAACTTCTGCATAGCACAGCTTATCATCCCCAGACCGATGGTCAGACTGAAAGGGTTAATCAAGTGCTGGAGGACATGTTGAGGGCCTGTGCATTGAATTACCCTGACAAGTGGGACGAGTGCTTGGCATTGGCCGAATTCTCGTACAACAACAGTTACCAAGAAAGCATCAAGATGGCTCCGTTCGAGGCAGTGTACGGCCGCAGATGTCGTACTCCATTGAATTGGTCCGAGCCCGGTGAAAGATGGTTTTATGGAGTTGACCTGGTCAATGAAGCCGAAGAGAAAGTTCGAGTAATACAAGAGAATCTAAAGGTGGCTCAGTCTCGGCAGAAAAGCTATGCCGATCAGCGGCGTAGACCCCTAGCATTCAAGGTTGGAGACTATGTGTACTTGAAGGTTTCACCTATGAAAGGAGTCAATCGCTTTGGAGTCAAAGGTAAGTTAGCCCCGCGCTACATTGGACCATTCTTAATCACCGAGCGTGTGGGAAAAGTTGCCTATCGGTTGCAGTTGCCAGATCACCTGTCAGAGGTACACAATGTGTTTCACGTATCCCAGCTAAAGAAGTGTTTGCGAGTTCCCGACCAAGTGACCGATGTAGAAGGTGTGGTACTGGAGCCCGAACTGACATATTCAGAATATCCAGTACGGGTCTTGGATATCAAGGACCGTGTTACCAGGAGAAGAACCACCAGGTGGTACAAGATCCAATGGGACCAACATTCCGAAGATGAAGCCACCTGGGAATCCGAGGACTATCTCGCAGAAAACTTTCCGAAATTCTTTGCCACCTTATGAATGTAATGGTCTGACTAGTATCTTCTGTATTAAAAACCCTTCTACTTATTTTGTGAGCTCGTGTAAAAATATTTTGACTTGTGTATTTTCTTTTCCATTACTTTGTTTCAGTTTCTAGAATAGCTAATCTCGGGACGAGATTTCTTTTAGGGGGGAAGGCTGTAATACCCCGGGTATTACGGATTAATTAAACCTGCCATGTCATCATATTTAAATTAATTAATTTGCATATGATTGTGCTTAGGGCCATAGAGTGGTTTGATGTAATGTGGTTTTGATTTGGGAATTTGAATTTCAAATTAAAGGTTTGAATTAAACCCTAATTCCACCCCAAAACCCTAATTCAAAATCTAGAAGGAATCTTGAGATGACCCCTAACTGAAAGTTGTAGATCTTTTTAGATGTGACAAATTTTATTTTTGGAGATTTTGAAGTTCTATTATAAAAATTTGAATTAAACTCAAAACAATGAATTGAAAAGTGAAATTGAAATACCATTTCAAAAATTAAGTGGAATCTGACAAAACTTCCTTAATAAAAGTTGTAGAGCTCATTGAGTAGAACAACTTCTATTTTGACCATTTTTCAAGTTGTTGTGTAAAATCAAAAGTAATTTTGAAAATATAGTTTGAAATTCAAAAACCTAGTTTACCCCTTTTGCTGTAGTTTCAAAAATATTGCGAATTTGAACTTGGTTCCAAAAGCAAAGTTGTTCAGAATTTCAAAACCTACAACTTTTGTTTTTGCAGTTTTTCAAGTTTGTATTCAAAAATGGGTGAATTTGAATGAAAACCGACAGCCCTAGGAACCTACTGCTACAGTGCCGCGCCACCCTACTCTGTGCGCGAACAGAGCCGGCAGCCGCCGTGCCGGGCGCGCGCGCGTGGCCGCCCGTGCCGGCCGGGATTTGGTCCCCGCGACCGTTGCTCGCGTGCGCCGCGTCGTGCTGCTCGTGTTCCCTCTCCCTGGGTCCTTTAAAGACGACGAGTTTCCCCTCCCCGCGCCATTCCTTCCTCCCCGGCCGCCATTGCCGTCTCTCGGTCGCCGGCCAAATTCGCCGTCGTCGCGCCACCACCACCCTCTCCATCTCCCCGCTGGCTCGCTAACTCCATTGCGCGTCGTTTGCAACCGTTGGCGGGGGCTGTAGTTGCCCGTAGGTGCCGGAGTGCTCATCGCCGTGGTCGCGGGTGACCGGAGCGCCGCCGCTGTCGTCCCCGACGCGACGAGCGTGTTACGGTGAGCCTCTCTTCCTCCGGTCTTGCGTCTTGGACTCCCTGATCCATGCCTAACCTGGTGCGCTCGGTGGTTTTCCGTTTCGTGCCCTGGAGCTCTCGGAACGGGAGGGAGATCGCCGGAGCACGCCGCCGCCGTTGCTGTCACCGTCAAGCTCATCGTTCCGCGCCGCCTCTGCCTTCACCGACTCGACCGTTGGCTTCGTGGTGAGCCACTGAGTCTTTTCCGCCCCATTCCCCTTCCTCTTTCACCTTGTGTGGACCGGCGTAGGGTCGTCGTGCCGTCGGCTTCCGCCATGGGCGAGGAACTCCTCGTCGGAGGCGGCTAGGGTAGAAGCTAAGTGCTCAGGGGTGTCCGCTAGAGTGGATAGTAGCCGTAGGTACGCTCGGGTCCGCCGGTAGGGTCACCGGCGGCGAGAGCCATGCTGGCCGCGCGCGCGCGTGCGCGTGCACGGGCGCCGGCGGGAGGTAGGAGAAGGACCTGACAGGCGGGGTCCGCCTGTCAGCGTCCCGCCTCCCGTGGCCGTGGGCCGCGGCCGCGCTAAAGCGCGCGCGTGCGCGCTGGGCCAGGTGGGCCGGCTCGGGCGCGAACGCGGCCGGCTGGGCCGCCTCGGCCGTGGGCCGTTTTCGTTTTTCCAAAGGGATTTTCAAATATCTTTTCTATTTTGATTTGTTTGAATAGTGCTGATACTTGTTAATTTCATATGAATTAATCTGCTGGTTAGAAAATTATGAAAATATTTGTGTATGCTCTCTGTGATATGTAGTATTTGTTAAAAATATAATATAGTGTGTTCCAGTACTTTTTGCCTAATGAATAAATCAGTAGTTTAATTAATAATTGCAAGTTTGAGCAATTTTAATTAATTTCCTGTAAATCCAAAAATCATGAAATTAATTGTGGTACTGTTTCTTGATGAAATCTATCTGTTGGTAAAGTTTGGTCACATTTGGAGATAGTTTGGTTAGTTAATAAATATATGTGAAATTAGGGAAAGTAAATAAAATGAATAGAAGAAATGGATTTAGGGTTTGGTGTGATTTTTGGATTGATTGAAGCCCAAGGGTCTACCCTATATGATCCTTGGCAACAAAAGATGTTAGTATGAGGTAGTAGTCATAAAGCTGTGCAGCGGCTTTCCATGACTGTTAAAATGGGTTTTAACATAAAACATGAGATGCCTATTTACTTTTTGAGATCTCGTTTACGACTTCTCCGTGAAGGAAAGTTGTACTCAAGATGTTGATATTTGATTATTGCATTTCTATCTATGTTATTGCATCATGTTAAGCATGCATCATTGCACACGTGTAGTGACCGGGAGCGAAGGAGTGAAAGTCGAGGCCATTGCAGGGGAAACAACTCCGGAGGTGATCCAGGGTTTCGACATCTGCGGGACCGACCCCGATCCCACCCTCTTCTCAATCCAAGGCAAGCCCCGGTGCATTAACCCTCTATTGTGAAATTCCTTATAATTCGAGTTAACTTATTGCATTAGGTTGATAGGAGTTGATTGAAACCTATCCAGATGCATTGTCCCAAATAATTATCCTGAAAACTGATTTAAATAAATAAATGATTTGAAAAGTGCTTAAACATGCTTAATGAAAATTAGAATTTCATAAAAGAAAAACTATTTTCTGTGCTATGGATGTACATATACTCTATGACTAAGTGAAGAGCTTGTTATCCGTTGGTTGATGTGTATTCGGGTTAGAGTCCCGGTGCATGATCGCCTTCGGAATAGTTTGGAACTGGTCGGTATCACCGGAAATGTGTTTCGCCGGGTGTTGTGCTCTTGGGACGGCGTTTCCCATGACTTGGTACCCGGCAGGCACGAACCAAAAATAAAAGTAGGGACCGCTCGTTGTCGGAGTGCTGGATCGAGATGAACAGCCTAGCCACATACCAATGTGGAAAGCCTAGAGTCAGGTGGCTCTATTGCTGGAACCGACAACCACGCACTGGGAGTGGAGAGATGGCGGGAGTAGCATGTACCCACGTGGCCGGCGTGCCTGGAGACGAGTGGAGTACTGTGCTCCCGGGTGGCGCAGGACCGGTTCCGGGATAGAAAGACCTAGATGAAGGGTTGGTATATGTATGCCGGCGTGCTGCATATGCAGTGTGGTTAGAATCCCCAGCTGGGTTTATTTCTGGATTCGAATCGACGTGCTCCTCGGTTAATGGAGACTCAATCCACTTTCCTACCCCGAGAAGTGGTTCTCAACTAGGTCAACTGATCGAATGAAGGAAATGGATGAATGATGATGGTTGAGGTTGATTATTAGAACTATGGATACAATTATAATATCAATAAAATAAAATATTGCTTAGTAATGCTTTTCCGCAAATTCTTATCCTCTGCTAGCCCTACCTATGACCTGCATTCCTGAGTCTCATTTTACACCCTTAGTCGGGTAAGTCTTGCGGAGTACCCCAAGTACTCAGGGTTTGTAACCCATGCTGCAGGTGAACCGCCATCGGAGATCTGCCTTGCTCCGTGTTGCATGACCATCATCCAGGAGGGCAGTGAGGAAGAGTAAAGTGGGACCCGTGGGCAGGGTCCAAGTTATCATATTCATAATGTTGTATAATTATTCAACTGCTACCGCCACTATCTATGGTTTGTAATAATAGTACTTAAATTCTATTTGGAACAACTGGTTTGTAAACTTAGGTTATGTAATATTCCGCTTCTGTACTCTGATGTAATTTATTATGAAATGTTGTAATCCTGTGATGATTCTGCAATGGTGATCCTGCGGAGTTTAGGGCGCTGATGTAGCCCGACAGATCTGCCTAGATCATTTGGGACACGGGCCCGGCTGTCAGAAGTCATTAGTGACAATGACAGGCGCCTGTGGGCCAGGTGATTTAGCCGGTTCTGTTACACCAGCCAAAGATATGGATCATGAATCATGATGATCCCAACGGTAGTTTCTGCTGGCTGTGTGTGCGCCCAAAACTCACCAAACTTTATTTAACCAGCAAAGCCATGCAAAAAATCGGCGGTCCCGAAACACACATACCCTAATCTCTCCGCATTGCTGACTATAGTACTTTATATTTCAGTAAACTACAACCACAAACATGTCCGGCTACCTCATCTGCAACTGCAAAGGCAGGCTAACGTTTAACTTCGCAAGTCATCGAAACACAAGGCAGATACGTACCACAGAGACAGCTCCGGTTCAGTGCAGCCACCAGGTTCTGGGCAGTGTGCACTGTTCTTCGCCATGGCTTTCTCCAGGAAAAAAAAGGGCAGGCTGCGTAATAACCTGCAGCAATATACTCAAGCCAGTGATCCCACGCAACAAATAGGTCTGTCTGGCAACGCGCAGGGCAAAGGAACAAATCGAAGCTATGCCAACGGGAACGAAGGAAAAATCTCATCCCCGTCAACCCAGGAAGGCAGGAAGTAGGTAACTAAGCAAAGGCGCGTACCTTGACTTTTCTTGCCTAGCACTCGTCTTGCAGCAATCCTGTCACACATAGCCATGGCGCAGGGTTTGCTTCCTCTGCCCATGTAGCCATGGCGCAGGGTTTGCTTCCTCTGCCCATGTCCCAGCTTTCTTCTTGGCTGATGCTGCAGACCCAGTTCCATCTTCCTTGGATGGCTCAAGATTCTGCAGGAATTGGTAGAGAAACAAAATCAATCTACTGACAAATGCATTTTTGCAGTGCCTTATGGTAAACATCAGCATCACTTGTCAAACCAGAATGTGAATTGGCAATTGGTAAACATTTTTATTGTGACTGACAGACTGGTAACCAACAATGTGCTGGATGTGACCGCTAACTTTTGGTGAATCATAAGTATGGTGCGTTTACAGCAATAGGCTATAACTGGCGTTAGGAAAAAAATCTGATGACCATATTCAACTCCACCTGTCAAATGGACTCTCCGGGAGCTCAATTAGAAAACAGGCAAAGAGCCCTGGTTCAAAGAATTCAGAAAACCCCAAATGCAAAATATATGAAATGCAACCCCATCTTCTTTACTTTTCATGTGAGTAGTCTCAACTACTTTTCAGTTTAGCAGGATAGCATTCAAAGGGGATCTTTAGCTCAACAGAACATTAACAACAATACTTTCCAAAAACCATCACAACCATCTTGAATGGCATCATTACATTCTGAAGATGATGGTATTAGGCTGAATGAAAATGCCGTCATCTCTTCCCCTCCAAACTTCAAAGTAACAAAATGTGGTAGCTAGGCAGGCAAATTTATGAACACGCCCAATTGATCCTAATTTGGGCAACGAAATGGAACGGAAGACAAGTTAACAAACTGCTGCAATCCCTACATGCAAAGTTACTCACTGAATAATTGGTGGAGTCATTAGTAAGTGGCACAACCTAAGTACTGCCTTGATTCTCCAGAATCATCGGACAAACTCACAACCCAAGAGTTGCAAAAGTGTGAAATATACACATTCCACAGCATATCATCATTAAACATTTAATAATCACAAGAAACCTGCCTTGTTTTACACAAATAATGGCATTTAAGGATAAAGGCTGCTACAAGCTAGTAGCTCTGCCATGATAACACAAAGGCTGTGAGGAGCCTCGAGCCCAGCCTTTGAGGCACTGCAAATAAGACAACCTAGTACTTTTTGTTCTTATCTTGTTTTTGTCGTGAGGAAAGATAGACAGCATGCGCTGCACAAAAAAAAATCAAAGCATACACCACATGACCACAAAAGAGAAAAATGGATGATATGCCAATGATCTCGCAAAAAATATGCATTGCCATCACGCTAGCCTGATAAAATCATCTAAATGGTCATAATGCAAGGAAGAATCATGCCAATTGTAGCAGTGATACAGCCAGATTTATTCTTTGTTAATGGAAGAACTAACGGCACAAATAAACAACAAATATACCAACTGAATATTGGCAATCCTCAACAATTTATGATACCAAATCAACAATAAATATTCTATGATGATAGACATAAGACATGCAGGGTCACCCAGCATTTCATCATCAACAAAAGCAAAGAGCCAGGCTGGAACATCTCAATTCACGAAATTGTCACGCTTCCTGCATGCTGGACATGTTGCATCAATGTGCCTGAAGACTCCAGGATTTCCTATCACCACTTACAATTTGCTGCCTTTTTTGGCAGCATCAGATATTTGGAAGCCCGATGTTCCCTGGTTTATTGCTGCATGCTCAACTCCAGGATTTGATTGAACAGTTCTATTCATAGCTCCACTTGATTGGTCTGAATTCTCATGGGAGCCCTCAACAGGCTCACCACTGAACAAAACTGAATTCATATGGCACTCTGAGTGTTCTTATCCTCCTTGATGACCTCAAGATTGGCTTGATTTCCAGTGTGATTCTCCTGCAATTGGCTTCCTTGGCCTTGAATTCCACTATCACTCACAACAGGTGGTTCAAGTTCAACAGGGATCTGATTCTGACTTCTTCCATCAAGCAAATGCTGATTCTTCTGCGGACACAAATTCCCAGAATGCCCTTTCTCTCTACAATGACAACAAACTCCCTTGACTGGTTTCTTTGGGGTGTTGCTCTTCATAGAAGTGTTGTTTGACACAGGTTGATATGGTCCTTGAGAGCTAGTGTCCTGGCTTGGAGTGATAGAAGGCTGTGGCGGTTGTAACTTCAATGTAACTGATTTGCATGCCTTGGGGGACTCATTAATCGAGTGATCCATGTCGCCACAGATGAAACTTGATCCCTTGAGACAGCTACTTTGCGGAACTTGTAGTGGAGTCTGGTTGCAAATCTTTCCTTCTGATGGAGACAACTTCTGCTTCTGAGAGTCGCTGTTGCCAGATAACAGTGGATTCTTCTTTGAGCAATGAGCCACCAAATGTCCTTCTTCTTGACAGCGGAAACAAACCTTACCAGCAGCCTTGCCAGAGTTGCTACCCTGATGAGATTGAGCACCTTTTAATGATCTACCATGAGGTACAGGACTGTCGCTGGCTTGATCCTTCTTTGGGCAATGAGCCACAAAATGTCCTTCTTCTCGACAATGGAAACAAACCTTGCCAGGGGTGCTACCATGGTGAGATTCAGCACCTTTTAATGATGTACCATGAGGAACAAGGCTGTCGCTAGCTTGCTCATTCTGAGAGTTCGTCTTCACCTCACTTATTTTACTTGTTTGCTTCTTAGCATGCTTACCCTTCCGAGGCTGAAATTCCTTATAGGTGATACTCCACCCATCTAGGAATATCTCGTGTGGATTACGTCCGACTTGAGGAAAGTGTGGATTACTTTTGACTAGAGGAACTGCGTCCTCCTTAGAGTTCGGATCCTCCTTACTAGAGCATTGCACTAGAAGTGACGGTTCCGTAAGACCCAGGTGCTGACTACTTTCCAACTGTGGCTCCTGTGAGATCACCTTCCTCTTCTTGTCAACATGTGAAGGTGCCATAAGACCCAGGTCCTGACTACTTTTCAATTGTAGCTCCTGTGAGACCGCCTTCCTCTTCCTGTCAACATCAGGGTGGTGATTCTGGCTTGTCTTATCTTTGACTTTGCTTGAGTTGTTCTGAAGACAGGGAAAACCATAATGCCTACAACAGTGGCAGGGTTCCTGAATTTCAAGTGGCTTATCACTAATACCTTCGTTAGACTTCACGCTTTTCAATTCTTTTACTACTTGCCTCTTCAATGGTTTTTTTAGATTGCCAATCTGGTCTTTGTCCTGAGATTGATGAGAATTCTTTTGTTGGGTCATTCCTTCCAATACTTGGTGCTGCATAGCTACTAGCTTCCCCTTATTGAATGGGGGCAGGGATGGCATGGATGGATTCTCCTGATGGCTGACAATGGACACACCATTGTTACTCTTGAGAATTGAAGCTTGCATAGAAACAATCTCCTGGAGTTTGGCCATATGCTCGGCTGTTGTTTGTAGAATCTGGGCTTGCCAAGCAATTCTTTGTTCTGTGCTGAGTGAGCACAATACATGTGCTTCTGGACCAAAGTTGTTGGTCCCACTGGCTTCAACATCGCTTGCTGTGTTCACCATCTGATGTTTAGCAAGGGTAGCATGAGCAGAGGTAGAAGAACAAAAGGACAAAAACGAGAGATGAAGCAAGATTCAAGGATTAGGATAGCTCAAGGAAACATAAATACAGGACAAGATACGACCCAGCTAACTTGTTACTTATATATAGACAACTGATGTCATTGTGGATGGGAATTCACACAAACACATCAACACTCATTACAAATAGCTAATCACCGAAAGACACAAGAACAAGCACTACACACGAGCTCGCTTAGAAAAATCCATATGCAACCTCTGATTGACTGAAACTGGGCAAAGACTGCGTCCATGCTCTTTCCTTTTGCCAAAACCATTTGGAATCAGGTTATGACATGGGAGCACTTCAGCATTGTGTTAGCCCAGCAAGATAATGAGCCATCATCTTCTATCAGCGCTTGGAGGGAGGCAGCAGCCCGGAAGGTCCCAAAAGATGAACGGGACACTTCAATGGCTCAGGAACCTACATAACGTGGAACATCTGGAAATAACGAAAACCTAAGAATCTTTGGAAACAGATTCCAAACTGCGCAGCAGGTGGCTTCAATCAAAAGGCTAAAGATAAAGATGGCATCGACCAGCGTTGGAGGGCTTTAGTTTTGGTGTTGTAGCTCTTCTACTCTTCTCTAAACCATGTCTTGGGGAGATTCGTTTGGGTTCCCACTTCCCAGTAGCCATCCCTGTAGATTGTAAACTACTTTCGAACTCTCTTTCCTCTCTTATGAGCAAGGCAGAGCTCCTTTCATTTTCGTCACAGGGGGCGGGGGGTATGAAAATTCCTAGCTCCGCATTTGCTCACAAAAGTAGGAAAATTCCTAGCATAAGACGTGAAGTAAAGCCGGATGCTCCATTGGCACCCACAGAACAGGAATCAAAACACAAGGGGAATCTACCGTACAGCAAAGATCGACTAAGCTAGCAGAGCGTCCTTAAGCACTCCAATAAGCAGCAAAGCCAGCAATCTACTGTACAATCGAATTCGCAGCGACACCGAGCGAGCAGGGAAACCGCAGCGAGATCGGCCGATCGATTCATGCCTGCGCCACACCGCGCCGGGTGCCTAACCAGCGCCCGTAAGGCCAAGTAGATCTGTCGATCGGTCATGCTGCTGCTAGCACTCCAAGCATCGCTAAAATTCCCAGGGGGGCAGGGGGCACCGTACCGTGGATGAGCAGACGACGAGGATTCGGGCGACCTGGGATGCCCTACGCGGACTGCGTCGCAGGGGGCGGCGCCTTCCGCCAGAGAAGAGCAGCGGTATTGGGAGAGGAGGGGAGGGGAAGCTGGGGGAGGAGCCGGCCGCAATCGGGTCTGGTGGTGCCGTGCGAGCTCGTGCCGACGGTTGGTCGCCGCGATTATCCAGGAGGCCGACAGGTTGCTGGGCCGGAAAAAAAAAAAATTGAGTAGACTCCGGCCATACAGCAGCTCACCTACGCCCCCGCTGATTGCCGCCGTGTGTCATGCATAAATATCTGTCCGTAGGTGAGGAGATCAAATTGTAAAAAGCCGAACCATCTGATTAGATTCAAGTCATGCACAATTAGCCTTCGGCTGAGCTCGTGCTGTCTGATTAACTTCCCTGACACACGGCGGCCATCGACCAGGGAGGCGTACGCAGCCGCTGTATGCCCGGAGCCTACTGAATTTTTTTTCCGCTGGGCCGAGCCGTTGTTGGGAGTTAACGCTAATGGGCTTCGTTAGAAGACTCCGAGAACACGGGCAAGATTAGTATTTTAATTAAGACAGACAGATTAGTATTTTTAATTCCTCACAAGAATACGATCTTGCAACTTTATGTAAATGCTCTGTTCATTTAGAGAGGATCTAAGTTTTTTTGGTTAGTTTTTTTAAATGCAGCCTTGAATTTATTCATCTATTGTCGCCGTGTGTTCATGTATGCACGTGCATGTTTCTTCCCCCTTTCAGTTTATTTCTGTTTTTCTAGTTACGCTCTTTTTTTATTTTACTTATTTGTTTTTAGTTTTTCTTTTTTCTGGTTACCTATCACGTAGGTTGTGTTCGGTGAAGCTGAAGTGCTGTAGATAAGCGCTGAAGTACTGTAGAAGTGCTGAAATCTTGTGAGAGAAAAATACTGCTGAAGTGCTGAAAAATAAGCGCTTATACCCGCAACCGAACGCAGCCGTCCTCCCTCCGTCCCGCAATAGAGGTCGTTTTGGAGTTAAAAAAAATATCAGAAAGGAAGTCGTTTGAGCCTCTGCCACCCTACGCATAGGAGCACAGCACCGATACATCATCAGCTGTCTGTCTCCTGTCGGCCACTAAAACCAATTAAAAAATAAAAACGGTGGGAGGAACGGAGAAGCTCTTGTACTACAATCTCCACCAGCCCCGAGAAGCTCTCGTCTTCTACAAGCTCTCGTCTATGGCCCCGAGGAGACTACCTGCACACCGGCGGTGATAGCACGGAGGTACGGCCGGTGGCCCCATGCAGACGGGGAGGAGCGCGGACATGGGCTGCCAGCTACCGGCGCGCCAGCGGGGACGTGCGCGGAGCAGCGGCAGGAGCGCGGAGGCAAGGTCGGCAGCCCACACACCGAGGAGGAGGAGCGAGGAGGGGACGGCGGGGTAGACGCGGAGGCGCGGTCAGCAGCCCGCACGCCGGCGAGGAGAAGCGTGGAGGAGCAGCCGACGGCTGGGGAGGAGCGCAGTGGCGCGGTCGGCAGTCCACACGACGGCGAGGTGGAGCGCGGAGCTACGGGGCAACCGGCAGCTCGACGCCGACGTGGAGGAGCGTGGAGTCGCAGCTGGCGCCTCGCGAGCCGGCAGGGAGGAAGTTGCGTCCGGCAGCATGCACGTCGGTGGGCCTCCAAGCGCGGCGGTGCAGCCCGCACGCCGGCGGGGAGGACCGGAGGAGGTGCCGCCGTTGGGCCTGCAGGGCAGGCACGGAGGTTGTAGTCATCGGCGGCGAAGGACTGGAAGGAGCACCGGAGTCGTGCTCGTCTGGATCTAGACGATGGATGTAGGAGCAGGAGAGAGAGTGAGTGGAAGTGACGAGACAGCACTGGAGTACTCCTAGGGGCAACAGTGTATTTTGGCATTGGTCTTGGTAGTCGTGTTCAGTTCCACAACGACAACTATTGCGGGACGGAGGGAGTATGTACTATACTTCCTCCGCCTATAAAAATAGTATCTTTATTAGTGTGCGTGTCACGAATTTAACTCGATTTGTAGAAAATATATATAATATTTGTATTTTTAAATAAATTTATTAAAAAACTCTATTAAAATATCTTTTTAATAATACTAATTATGTAACTAAAAACTAATAATATTAATTTTAATATATATTTAATTAAAGTTATTTTTAGAAAAGCGAAAACAACACTTATTTGAGGAACCGAGGGACTATGCAATTAGGGGCGGCCCCAGATGTATTTCCCTCTATAGAAAAGCACAGGCGCACAGCCCTCCTTCGGCTCTCCCACTCGCCCCCTCGGCCCTGCGCCCCTGCGCGTGCGTGACTTGTGCCCAGCGCCCAGCCCCCAGCGGCCGGCGACTGCGAGCAGCAGATCAGCAGCACCCGCCAGCGATCCGGCCCTCCCAGTCCCAGCTCAAGCTCCGGCTTGGAGCAAGGCGGGCACATTCAGATCCATTATTCGGAGTAAGAACTGAAAATTTCAGTGTTTTTTTTATTTTTTTTATTTTTGGCTTTGGATCCTTGTAACCTTGTTGACAATGACACTACACCACTATTGCCCATTTGCGGAAAATTTCTTTTATGTGGAATACCCCGTTCCATACCATGACGAACCATCCCAAATGATTAATTTTGAGAACGGAATTCAACCCCCAGCGAGGAAGGGGGATTTGATGGTGGATTGGTGGGAGTGGAAGGGGATCAATCCCATCTTTCCTGGACTATTTGTCCCTCGTATTTCTTCCCCCGCAGCCAAATGAAGAGTGCGCTGGTAGTTTGATTCGAAGCCAGGGAACACTGAAGTTGTTCAGAATCAACTCTTAAGTTACAACTTTATAATTAGCTCTAGTGGAATTTCCGAAGTATAACATCTAACCTTTCATCGCCGTGGCTAATAGTAATAAGTTGTTCTGTAATCAGCTTATCTGCTTCTTTTCAGAATACAGTGTGTACGATTTGGAAATTGTCTTAGGTCTGATAGATAAATCAACAGCCAAAATTCAGAGCGTGCTTGGATGACTTCCAGAATTTCCCATGCCAAGAATTTAGCAAGCCATGATTTTGGCTAGTATTTGGTTTATTATCAAAACTTGCCAAAGTCTCACACTTCGCTTGTCAAATTTATGATAAGTTTTTTCTACCTAACTTTTGGCTTGTTAAATCTATGGTGTGGCAAATTTTGGCTTGCCTAGTTTATTCAGTAGCTATATTAGGGAACTCCTTCCCTTTCCAGGGGAAAAAATACTCTAGGAATGAGAAACTGCGGCACATTATTTTCTGCTTGCTCAGCAGAATTGGGTAATCTTCTATGTAACTTTTAATGTATATACTCGGCATCTTGTTACAGAAATCTGAGTAAACACAAAGATTACCGTGATGTCTTTCCTGAGACTGTTGCCTCAAAGACTGCCCCAGCTTATCAGGTATGTTCTACCTTTGAGTTTTCACTAACCCGTGCATTATGATAGATACTTCATTTATGTGTGTCCATAATTTCATTGGAATTGGAATGGAATTATCTTTTCATTTTCTTTCTTGATGCTCTCTCTCTCTCTCTCTCTCAGGCAGGTGGAGCAAGATGTTGAGACTGTAATCCACGTCCTCCAGCCGGGTCCAGTAGGAATTGTGGAGCACAAATTCACAGACGCGGAGATCTTGGAGGCCAGGGCCACAGTGAACAGTGCAGTGGCTAATTGGCGAACGAATTGGACCCTTGAGAGAAATCATGGTAGCACTTCTTTTGATAAATGGAAATAATAGTACCCCTTTTTTTTTGTTGGGGGGGGGGGAGATAATAATACCTAGGGATGAAAACGGATCGGATACGAACGGATATCACTGATATCACATTTGTTTTCATATTTCTGGTCGGATTCGGATTTGAATACGGATAGTGTCAGCCATGCCGGATAGGATACGATTAGATGTCGACATCATAAATATACGATTTGAGTATTCGGATACGGATACGGTATCGGATATTGAATATCCGGACTCGGATACGGACAGATCTAAACACCTCTATATAGATTCGGTCGAACGGACGGTCGAATAAAGATCCGTACCATTTTCATCCATAATAATACCCCTGATGGAAATGATAAAGAGTACCTTGGCCGGGCGCAACTGTTGCCATTCAATAGTTATATTTGTTTTCTCCCTCACTGAATTCATGGAAGCATATCCCTGACGTGATCAAGGTCTGCTTATTGAGAGTTTATGTAAAACTGTTCCAATTTCTGGAACTCTCTGTGGTGCTGTATATCAGTTTAGCTTTTTCCAACTTATTTTGGCAATAAGCACCTTATAATACCAAAGTTCCTTAAAACCAAGGTTCACTCAACATTATTAGGTTCACAAAATATTTGAATGCAAACCTTCCTAGGAGCACGCTTCTAGGTTTTGAAAAAAATACTAAGAGTAAAATGCACACCGGGTCCTCAAACTTTTAAGACATTTCCATCTGAGTCCTTAAACTAAAAATTCGGATATCTAGGTCCCTGATTTACTGTCACCATGCACCAAAGATCCAAAAATCACCATGTCAGCGCCAACAGCCGACGTGGACATGCCATGGTGGAAGCTGGACAACATGGACATGCCAGCTTTTCACCACAAAAAAAAAAAACTCTGTCCCATTCTCTTTCTCACTCCTGGCTCCTTCCTCTCCTTGAACGAACAAAGCAGAGGAGCGCTGGCCGGTGCCCTGTGGGAGGGATGCGCGGGCACTGCAGCGGCGGCAGCGGCAGCGGCTGCGTCCCGAACACGGCCAGCCGCGAGCACTGGACGTGCAGTTGCAACAGCGGCGACGTGCGCTGCTCCCCGACGGCACCGAACCCGGCGAGCGCGTGGGGGGCTCAGAGAGGAGCAAGGCGGAGGCCGGTACGGTGGTGGTGCAAGTTGCAGGAGCAGGTAAGAAGCTGGAAGCAAGCGAGAGGCTGGAGGGTCGGCCTGGCCATGGAGACATCGCACCGTGCTCGTGGCTAGAGCAGGCCTGGGCCGCGTGCGAGGCTACTTGAGCTGGAGCAGGGCCGGGTGGCGCGTGTGGCGAGGTGAGCGTGCATACGAAGCCGGAGCAGGGGCACCGAGCAGACGCGTAGCAGGCTTCTGTACCCGACCCTCGTCGCGGCAGGATGCGTCGTCGTGGTCGCCACGCACGAGCGAGATGACGCTACCGTCAGCGACGCAGAGCGGACAAATGAGATGCAGCTCCCCGGGCTGCCCCAGAACACGCCGCACTCGGACACGGCACCTAACGACGGCGAGCGCGGCGTCGACGTCCAGCCGAGCCCGCTAGGGAGCTCGGCGGCCTCGGCTCGTGGCTGGTGAAGAAGACCACGGAGACCGTAGGTGGCATCTTCTCGTCCTCATCCTCTGCCAATGCGCGCACGCGCATCCGGCACCTGCTCGTGCGCCCACAGCGGCAGCGGTGCTTGCTTGCCCGCGTGGCTACGGCGACAGCTCGCCCACACGCCGACAGCTGCTGCTCGCCCACAAACGTCGTGACCCGAGCATTGTGGCCATCCGCGCACCCGCGCAGCTAGTCCAGGCAGCTCCGGCATGACAAGCTCGCATGCGCTGTTGCGGCCGCACGTCGCCGTGCTCACGAGCACATGAAGCGTCTCCTTGGTCGCGGACCTGGAGACCTGCCTGTCGCAGATGGAGCTCGACGGCCTCCCTGAACGCCTGCTCCACGCTCTCAGCCACGACGGCATCCCTGAGCTCGCGCAGCGCGGGAAGGAGCTGCGGTGGCGTGCTCCTCGGTTGTAGAAATGGGACAGTTTTTTTGTTTTTAATAAGTTAGCAAAAGTCTACGGCGTGCAGCTGCCAGTGTGGCACAGCCACGTCGGCTGCATATGCTAGCGTGGCAGGTTTTGGACCCTGACTGCCCGACGGTAGTAGTTTTAGGACCCAGATAATCGTTTTTTAGTTTGTTTAAGGACCTACTATACATTTTACTCAAATACTAACAACTAGTGCGTACTACTAGGCATGTAGATGTAGCTCTATACTATTGTTTCGCTCGTATAGGAGAGAAAGGACACATTATTGCCTTATGCCTTATTTGAATGCACATGTATCCATATTAATTTACATCTGTGGCAATGGATTGAATTGGAAATTATTTAAGTTCGACTACAATCCACTTCAACATATGTTAGATTGACATTCCATCTATTCATGGATTTGGATTGTTGTTTGCTTTGTAGCAGTGTACAATTTAGAGGCCATCTAAATATCCAATGGCTACTTTGAGTATGTTTGCTATTATGAAATGCCATTTGAGCCGTAAGCTAACATAAAGTTTTGATACATTTTAGGCACAGTCACACCAGTTTCGACATAAAGTTTTTGGTTCAGGGACATTTAACTTGACGGAGGGCTGTTAGCTTTGTGCATTAGCACCTGATTCTTTCTTTGCCTTCAACTCTGTTTATATTAATGCTAGACTTTGGTTATTAGTTGAGATACATTCAAAATCATATGTATCAATTATCTTGGCCATAGTTTCCTTGAGGATAAAAATATAATATTGTAGAATACTCCCAGATGAATCTAGCTAGTCTAAAATCTAAAATACGTTGTTTTTTTTTCTTGGAACTGAGGATTCACTATATAGTACGGAGACATCAGACATCTCAGGCATGTCTCTTGTTGCTATCCTCGGAATGGCATCCGATCCTACGTGAACTTCGGCTGTATTTAGATGCCAGTTGTAGTTGTAATTCTGCACTGTAGCATATTCGTTTGTATTTAATAACTTTTGTCCAATCATGACTTCAAGTAGACTTAAAAGATTCGTCTCGTGCTATATATATAAAAAGTATAAACATGTAAATATTTTGTCTATATGTAATATTTTATGTATGTGTCATAACTGTTGATATGACTAGTTACAATTATAATTTGTAGTGAATGGGCTTGGTTGGTCTCTGACCAATCAGCGACAGGTAGTGACGTACTGTGAATAACGTCAGCCATGACGCAGCCAAGAAATGCCGTTTACTGACCGCCATAGTGCTCGAATCCTTTTTCAGTTTTTCCTTCTTTTCCTCGATGCAAAGTGCTCGCCAACAACTAGCATCACCGATCCAAAAGCTAGCCGCCTCCTCTAATCTTTTTTGAGAAATCACGTCTCCTCTAATCTAAGTATTAGTATTTATTTAATGCGTGCAGTTGCAGGCTTGCAGCTCGGAAGCTAGGCTCGAACACGAGGGGCGATATGGGGAAGAAGAAGAAGACGCTGGTGCTGTTCCCATCCCTGGGCGTGGGCCACCTGAACCCCATGGTGGAGCTCGCCAAGGCCTTCCTGCGGCACGGCCTCGGCGTGACCATCGCCGTCGTCGACGCCCCCGACACCGACGCCGTGTCCGCCGCCGCGGTTGCGCGCCTGGCGGCCACCAACCCGGCCATCGCGTTCCGCCTCCTGCAGCCGGCGCCGGCGCCGGCCAGCCCCGACGCCGCCGTGCACCCGGTGAGGCGCAGCCTCGACACGCTGCGGCTCGCGAACTCGGCTCTCCGGGACCTGCTCCGCTCGACGCCCGCCGCCGACGCGCTGGTGCTCGACATGTTCTGCGTCGACGCGCTCGACGTAGCGGCGGAGCTCGGCGTCCCGGCCTACTTCTTCTTCCCGTCCGCCGCCAGCGACCTCGCCGTCTTCCTCAGCCTTCCCTTACTACTACCCCACCGCGCCGTCGTTCGACGAGCCCGCCGGCGGCGGCAAGGCCAGGCTCGTGCGCTGCTTCCCCGGCATGCCGGCGATCCGCGCCGTCGACATGCTGCAGACGATCCACGACAAGGAGAGCGACGCCACCGAGGTCCGGCTGTACCAGTTCAAGCGCATGGCGGAGGGGAGCGGCGTGCTCGTTAACACCTTCGACTGGCTGGAGCCCTGGGCGCTGAGATCGCTCGCCGCCGACGGCGTCTGCGTGCCTGGCCGGCCGACGCCGAGAGTCTACTGCATCGGGCCGCTCGTCAACGACGGCGGCGGTGGCGGCGGCGGCGACAGGCGGCACGAGTGCCTGGAGTGGCTGGACGCGCAGCCGGAGCAGAGCGTCGTGTTCCTCTGCTTCGGCAGCAAGGGCGCGTTTCCGGCGGCGCAGCTGCGGGAGATGGCGCGCGGGCTGGAGAGCTCCGGCCACCGGTTCCTGTGGGCGGTGAGGAGCCCGCCGGAGGAACAGAGCCAGTTCGCCGAGCCGGACCTGGAGCGGCTGCTTCCGGCGGGGTTTTTGGAGAGGACGAGGAGCAGGGGCATGGTGGCCAAGGACTGGGTGCCGCAGTCGGAGGTGGTGCGGCACGGCGCCGTCGCCGCGTTCGTCACCCACTGCGGCTGGAACTCCGCGCTCGAGGCGATCATGGCAGGCTTGCCGATGATCTGCTGGCCGCTGTACGCCGAGCAGCGCATGAACAAGGTGTTCATGGTGGAGGAGATGAGGATCGCCGTCGAGATGGAGGGGTATGATGAGTTCGTCAAGGCTGAGGAGGTGGAAGCCAAGGTGAGGCTTGTCATGGACACTGAACAAGGGAAGATGCTGAGGGAGAGGCTTGCCGTCGCTAAGGAGAAGGCCTTGGAGGCCATCCAACAAGGTGGGTCTTCTGAAGCGGCGTTTGAAAAGTTTCTGAGAGACGTGGAAGTGGAGAATGCCATAGTCCAAGGATGAACTTGGTTGGCAACCAAAATTATCTATTTTTTTAAATGAAGTTGTTAAAATGTCAAATGGACCTCATTATTGTGTTATTCTCATCTAGTGGTAAAAAAAATATGGAACGTCTAATTTGTAATCCGGATGAAGGAGTTATGCCGTTGATAAGATATACTGCACCGTCTGAAGTTCCACCTCATGTTAAGTTCATAGGGTTAGAATGTCGGAACCTTCCGAAAATTGTTTTAGTACCCGGGGTCCAGGACCGGTCTTAGGCCTCGAGCAAAGATATAGAGATGGGCTTTTAAAACAACTCTAATAATATAATGATGTTTCTAACAAGTGTAATGCATAAAAAAGATCACATGAAACAAGTTATACATCTATTGTAATTTTTTTCTAGCATTTATTGATGCGCAGTCATTGATGATAGCCTCAATATCAATTACATGGTGTTTTAGTTTCTCACTAACATGCCTCCAATCTTCTTTTTTTTTTGAAACTAACATGCCTCAAATCTCTAAACTCATCATGCCCTAGTGAACTCCAACAAAAGCAAAACACTTTGTCAACACTTTCTGAATAGACCAACCATTGCCTGTCTCACGCCTCTCCATTGCTTATGTTTCTAGAATAATGAGTGTATTCAAAATGTCTTGAAGCGGCTCCTAGTGGAATCAGACGTAGGCGGTCTTAGCTACAGGATCGGAGATTGGACGCAATGCATTAAACGATGACTTGGCTGACTGAGGGAACTGAAGTGGAAGTTTATGGTACATTAAGTGTATACATTATTAGACAAATAAAAAACTATAGAAAACATGTGCAGTAGCTGGAATAGCTCAGTTGGTTAGAGCGTGTGGCTGTTAACCACAAGGTCGGAGGTTCAAGCCCTCCTTCTAGCGTCATTTTTCTTCATTTACCTAATGCTCCTTTTTCTTCCTCCTCCTATTTTTCACTCACAAGTTCCAACTACCTAGCGACAAGATTTTCATTCCACCTAATCATTTTCTCCCTATTTTCTATTCCAAATTCCAAACTCAGATAAAGTAACTATATATCCAATCATATCCAAGTTTACATGCCTTCACAAAACATAATTTCAAATTGGTTTGACACTTCAGCGAGAGAAAAAAAAATTATATATACCTGTCAGCATATATCCTTTGAATCCAGCCACTTAATTTCTTTGTTCCGCTGTTATCATGTTGCCAGTAAAAGATAAACACTCTGTTCGGTTGGCTAGATTGTACGGCTGGCTGGCTGATTGTTGTGAGAGTAAAACACTGCTGAATGATTGGCTGATGCTGGCTGATAAGTTCAAGCGAACAGACTGAAAAGAAACATAGGTCAATATATAACTTCTCAGCAATGCAAGTACACACTCTCTTTGTCCAAAAAGATTGTTTCTGACTTATTGAGTTGACCGTTCGTTCTATTCAAAATTTTTACATAAATATTGTTTCTTTAGTAATAACTTATTTATCGTTAGACATACTTTAATAATGGTTTATTTATCTATTTTTTTAAATAAAAAATTGAGTAGGACAAACTTCTAAAAGTAAAAAAACAACTGTCTTTTTTTTGGAACGGGGGAGTACTTGAATTGGTGTTTTTTGTCACCCTAGGCATGACTGCAAAATGTGTAGTTATGTACCATATCTGTTTTAAGGAAAACTGCATTTTAGATTTGAGTCAAATTATCTCTATAACTTTCACTAAATTTTTAGAATGATATTAATATTTATTACTTTAAACAATTATATTTTAGAAAAAATTGATACTAGCTAATACTAAATATTAGTACATTTTAATATAAATTTGATTAAATTTAGAAAGAATCGTGCCATTATAAAATTATACTTTCTCCGTAAAAAAAATACAACTACGTGACTTGTGCCAATTAAACTAGTTTAACTTTGATCGAGTTTATAGTGAATAATGTTAATATTTACTTGTCCAACTAGATTTCCTGTAAAATATATTTTATAATAAATTAATGATTGTACCACTAATTTAATATAAAATATATTCTCACTATTTAGGAAGGAGTATTTGAGCATGAGCCACTTTTTACATCCTCGTCACCAGACTAAAAAAGGGCTTTTGACTTCTCTACTATCTTTTAGAAAATGACTACTCCTAAAATATTTGGTATGGCTCCTCTGTAGAGGATGCAACCAGAGCCGTGTTAAACATGCCATTATATTCTTTTTAAGGACGAAAGGAGTAGTTATTTACTTACATATAATAAAATTTAGGGCCCGTTTTATATAAACTCTTCTTCACTGGTGGAGCAACTTTTTTTTTCTTTAGCTTGTGGAGCAACTCTATTAATGCAGCTGAAGCCATTTTAACTATAAGCCCTTTAATCATTTTTTCCCTTAGCTCAGCCATGCTAAGGTAGGTCCTAATCAATCTTGATATTCGCTGGTCCAACTTAATTCTTGAGATGTGCTCATGAGGGTACAATGCACGCGCGTGCATTTTTGGGGCGAATGTATGCTCGTGATACGAGTGTTGGGTCTAAAAAAAAAGATTCAAACAATCACACAATAAATATTAATATGCTTACTTGTCGTCCTTTAACATTAGAGTCAACTCCTCACACACCACTAGACTTCCTTAAGGCCCGTTTAGTGTCAAAAAATTTAAAATTCAGACACTATAGCAGCGAAAAATCTTTTGCAATAAATATTTAATCATGACCTAAGTAGGCTTAAAAGATTCGTCTTGTGAGTTTTACACAAACTGTGCAAATATGCAAAAGATCTATGTACATTTAATATTTTATATATGTGTCTAAAAATTGAAGTGACCTTTTTATTTGGAATTTAGAAGGGATTAACAGGGTCTTATTGTGTTTGGATGCATGGATCTCTGAAAGCTCGCTATCCACCAGCCCAGCCTGTGTCACTTGTACATAGAGAGTTTGGGATACAAATACACACACAAAAAAAGGAGGACAAGAACAAAAAAAAAAAGGAGCGCACGCGCGGGAAGGCCTATCAGACCATCCGCAGCGGGGGTGAGACCTGATACTGGAAAAACGCCCGCAGCGGTCTCCTGGAAGCTGTCCACTACGCGCCGCTCTCCTGAATTCCCAGCGGGATGGAGGGCCTCCGCTACGCGCCGGCTAGGGCCCGCTCGTCCTCGCGACTCTCGCCGCTCGCCGCGTGGCACCGAGGGAGGGAGACCGGGAAGAGAGAGAGAGAGGAGCGCCACCGCCACCGCCAAGAGCGCCGGGGCAGCGCCGAGCTCGCCTCCCGCCAGGGCCGCGCCAGGGAGGCCGTAGCGTCGGGGGCCGCGCCGGGGCTCTCCGAGTGAAAGGTCCTTGTTTGGTTTTGGTAATTGAGTAACAACTTAGGTGGACTAATATGTGTCTAAGTGTTGATTACACAGGTGATTAGTCCACAGGTACATGTGTGTGAGCAACTATGCCATGGAGGAGGATACGGCGTGTTGAGTGATGAGACATGACATGGAGTCATGTGGCTAGGTAGAGAAGATCAAGACGAGGCTTCGCGTCGATGGACCGGTTGCAAGTGTGAAGGGCAAGTCGGGTGATGGCTTGGCGCCGATGGACCAACGCAACGGTAAAGAGCAAGCAAGTCAAGGATCGATGAACCAAAAGCCACGTGATGATATGAAGTGGGCATCGATGGTGTCGGAGACGGTGATGAAGACGGTGATCAAAATGGAAAGCGCAAGGCAAAGGTATAACCTAGGGCATTTCCATTTCACCGGTCTAAGGTTGAGTAGAGAAGTGTTTGACCGGATTTATGATAGATGGCCGTACTATCAAGAGGGGCAAACTTGTTTGCATATCGGTCATCTAGTGCCACTTGAATGATTTAACTTGCATACGTTGCTAGGATCGAGTGGCGAGGTGAAAAGAGAGAAAATCCTTTGTGAAAATGTTTGTGAAAAGCTAACACACTTGTACTTAAGGTTGAACACTTGTGGTGTTAGCACTTTTGCAAAGGTGAAAGGTGGTTTAGATCTCTCTTTCTCCTGCCGAGCTTGCGAGGCAGGATTTAGAGGTTTTTGGCAAAGTAAAAGGAGCGTCGGACTGTGTGGAGGGATAGCGTCGGACCATTGAGTAGAGTCCGACGCCTAACCCTAGTTCTGGCCAATAGCGAGCGTCGGACGCTCGGTTAACGAGCGTCGGACCATTGCCCGCTTCGGTCCGACGGTGGCGAGCGGTGTCGGCGTGACGCGTGGCGTTCGGGAAAGCGTCGGACGTTAGAGTTTAGTCCGACGGTGAGCGTCGGACTGGAGTCCGACGGTTTTGAGCGCTCGGGGAGCTCTCTGGAAGCGTCGGACTGTGGTGATCATTGGTCCGACGGCTAACCGCGCGAGAGTCCGACGGTGGCCGAGCTGTGGCCCGTCTGTGAGAGTCGGACGGTCCGACGCCTGGAGCCGGACGGTCCGACGCCTGGAGCTGTGCGCGCGTCGGACCATCGGCTTGAGCGTCCGACGGTTGGAAAAACGGCGCGAGAAATAGCCGTTGTGATCCAACGTTCGACTTCAAACGGCTAGTGACACGTGGCGGCCATCGAGAGCGTCGGACCGTGGGCTTTGGTCCGACGGTGGCGCGCTGGTTCGGTCCGACGGTCGGTCCGACGGCTGTTTTCAGTTGGCAACGGCTCTTTTGAGCTGAGGGCTATAAATAGAGGGTTGTGGCCGGCTGTTGGATGCGTCTTGCACCTTGGGAATGTGTCTCCCTTGTTTGTGCATGGCTTAGTGCTCTCCAACTCACTTGTGCTCATAGAATTCACAATCGAGGAGTGAGTGATCGATCGATAGTGCGTTGCATTGAGAGATTGCATCGTGTGGCACTAGGTGATCGAGTTGCAAGCCGGTGGTGCTTGTTACTCTTGGAGGTCGCCACCTCCTAGACGGCTTGGTGGCGAGAGGCTCCGTGGAAGCAAGCAAGAAGATTGTGCTTAGCTCCGGAGAAGCTTTGTGAGGGGTTGGAGCTCACCCCGTGGGAGATCGCAAAGAGCATCGCTAGTAGAGCGAGACGTGAAGAGCGACAAGTGGTCCGGCCGAGTCAAGTGCTAGAGCTTGTGGTAAGCACTCCACGTGGGAGAGTGTGACTTGCGGGTCACCACTAGCAAGAGGACCGGCGGCAACCTTGGAGCTTGTCTCAACGGAGGACGTAGCTTGTGGCGACAAGTGAACCTCCGGGAAATAAATCACCGCGTCAACATCTTCCCATCCTTCGCGGTGGTTTGCTCCCTTCTACACAAGTTATTTATATTGTGCATTACTTTATTTGTGTAGTTGTAGTTGCTCTTGTGAGACCGGTTAGCTTGTGTAGCTTGCCACTCACCTTCTTAGCTTGTGTAGCTTAGAAGTAGTTCTCACTTAGTTTGTGTAGCTAAAGTGAGTTGCGCCCTTTGATTTGGATTGTGTATCCTTGTCATTGAGCAAGTAGTGAGCTTAGGTGCTTAGTGCTTTTTGCTTGCTAGTTAATAGGAGTTTCCCCGGTGCTTAAAGTACTAGCGCTTAGGTTTGTGTGATCTTGCGCTAGAACGGTTTAGGGAAGCTCAAGCTAGACTTGCACCTTTGCTTCTCGCTAGGATCTTTGGCAAGGTGTTTAGAGTCTTAGTTAGAGGGGTGAATTGTCGCTAGGACCGATTAGGTTTTATTCCGCTGCGATTAGTTGTTATAAAGGACTATTCACCCCCCTCTAGTCCGCCATCTCGACCCTACACCGAGCTCGCCACCCGCCAAGGCCGTGCCCCGTGGTGGCCGGCGAAAAAGGGGATAGCCGGCGGTGGTGCCCGCGCCAGAGCCGGAGGAGGCTGGAGGAGGCGGCGGCGCTCCCCGAGCCCACGCCGGGGCCGGGGGAGGCGGCGGCGCTTCCTGAGCCCGCGCCGACTCGCCCGCGGCCAGGGGCGGCGGCGCTCCCCGAGCCTGCGCCGGAGCCAGGGGAGGCGGCCGTTCCCGCGCCCACGCGTGGCTCACCTGCGGCCGGCGGGGGCGGCGCTCCCCGCACGGACAGAGAGGCTCGCCGGGCCAGAGGAGAGAGAAGAGATGGAGAGGAAAAGAACGAGAGAGAGAGAGAGTAAATGGGAGAGAGGAGAATAAAAAAAAGTAATATAGAGTAGAGATGTAGAGGATAGATGGGTACAGGAAAAAATATTATAAAGAAAGGAATCTTAATAATCAGAATGTATAGAGAAGAAAAATAGACGATCATACCCGGACTAGACACCGAAAAACACTCCTGCAGCACGTCGTTACCGGACGAAACATGTGCAGCGGGTTGGGAACGCTGCTCGCTATGTGCTCCCCATCCGGAATTCGTCGAGGAAGAGCGGACGCCCTGTAAACCTGACACAGTAGCAGGCAGAGAGCAGCATGCACGCGCGAATGGGGCAGTGGCGGGCCCTACTTTTCAACCAATTCTAAAAAATTGTTATTACTCACTAAAATAAAAAATCAAATTAAATTCTGATTACACCATTAAATTTATTTTAATAAATTCTTTAGAATAAAATCTCACATGGATATATTTAGATAAAATTATAAATTAGATCTACTGATGGTAGTAGATATAGAGTATGAGATATAAATAATGATAGGTGCGGAAGAAATATAGAGGAGAGAATCGACTATTAGAACCGTATAGAAGATAAAAATAGACGACCGATGAGTCCGATGATCTCAGAAGACAAAGAAGCACTTGGTCACACACAGCACACTTCCACTCTCGCTGGCCTCTTCGTCTCCGATCCGATCCAATTCGATTCCATCCCTTTCCCTCGGCCGGCGTCTTGCGGGAGGGAGCCAGGGAGGTGCAAGCGGAGCCAGCCCGCCAATGGCAGGTGCGTCCCGCGCGCTTGCTTGGTTCCAGGAGCAGCCCTCTGCGTATATTCCCAGGTTGTCTCATTTCCCACCTCCTCCCTCTAGCAGCTGCGCGGCGGCCGGGGGCGAAGCCCAGGGGCGGTGGGGGCGGCGGAGCGGGGAGGAGGAGCGCGTGGCTGGCGGCGGACGGGAGCAAGCGCTGGGGGGAGGCCTTCTTCCTGCTCTACACGCCCTTCTGGCTCACGCTCTGCCTCGGCGTCGTCGTCCCCTTCAAGCTCTACGAGGTGTGTGCTTGCTCGCTCCTCCGTCCGTCTCATCCTCTTGTGCTCATCTAGAGCTAGCCGCCGCATGAATCGTGATTCTCGGTTGGTTGTTGACCGGTCGGTCCATCGATCGATCGGATCTCGGACGATGTGGCCTCGACCACGAGATCGGCGCGGGTGAATAAACTATTTAATTATATTATTGTCTTTCTATCTACCCATTCTTGGCTTCTTGTGCCATGTGCAGAGGTTCACGGAGCTGGAGTACCTCATCCTTGGCTTGGTGTCCACCGTGCCGGCGTTCGTCATCCCCCTATTCCTCGTAGGGAAGGTAATCCATAAAATAAATACCGCCCTCCTGCTCTGTTCCCTCGACTGCCTCTGGCTGCTCATCTCGCCAACATATACATATGTAAGGTCGCAGGATATGTATGCTTTATGTTAATTCTTCAGAGCATAAGGTGCACATGTGATTTGTCTGTAAGCCACACTAGTGAAGGGGCAATGCTCGTGTTGACATTTTCATAATGTATCAACCGTCTACCATTTGGCGAGAACGTGAGATGGAAAGGAATATCAAGCACTTGGCAAACTTTCATAATACACGATGCTCTGTTGCTTGGAAGATCATTAGATTTAAGCCCACTCCAGTATGGGCCATCTTTGCTGTTTGTTTCTTTTTTTTCTCCCTCTGTCCTGAGGCGCGATGCGTCTGTCAGTCAGCCACAAGCCCTGTGGCATGCCTGTGTTGATGCTGCCGGTCATGTGCTCTTCTTTTCACCTTTGACATCACCTTTTATTATTAATCATGTATCAAAACAGGTTCATTTTTGTGATTTGTGAAAATGATCTTATGGATGATTTGTATAATTCATACCAGGTCATGTTCAAATATCCTCGTTGCTTTAGTTTACCCCTGGATAGTGTCCTTCATTCTGTTGTACCAGTATTTTGCTTCCAGGACTATCATTTTGGAGGTTAAAAATAAACTAGGTTTTGACTTTCTTTGGCTCCCTTCGTGTTTTTGAGGGTTTCGCCCCTAATCTTGGGGATGCTCTTACTCTCGAGCGTAGGGCTTGGTGTCTAGCAGGAGCCTAGGGTTTGTCTGCCTTGACTGCTCCTTTCCCTGGTGGTTAGCCTGGTGCTAGCGCTTAGGATCCTGGCCCTTGTAGCTGCTGTGCTTGTGTGCGTGTGTGCGTGCGTGTGTGTGTGTGCGCGTGTTTGTGTGTGTGAGTGGTGTGTGTTGTAGGGCTCTTGCCCCTCTTTTTCTTCTTAATATAATGAGGCGCAGTTCTCCTGCGTTTTTCGAGAAAAAAAACTTTCTTTGGTTCCCTTCAAGATATTGCTCTTTGTTTTTTGTATTAAAAATGCAGTCATTTTCTTTATATTATTTAATGTGAACTTTTCTTCTTGACCTAAAGCGAATCTATATGTTCAGAAACTAATTTATCAGTAACTTCACTTTTCAGGCAGATAGTGTTAGAGATTTCAAAGATCGATACTGGGTCAAGGTAATTGTTTTCGTCTGTGAATCATTTGTGAAGTCTAGGTTTATAATAAGTATTAAATAGTTCTTTTCATGGAATGGCTCAACATTAAGTAAATTATATTTGTTACTGTACATCAGATTCCAAATTATTCAGCTCGTTAACTTCAATGAGTTTTAATTTCACCTAGTGCGTGCAGAAAAACTATGAGGCGAATTTGGGAAAATTTACCAGTTTGCCTCTGATGAATTGGGACTTTAAAATCATTATGATTTGAAAATTTGAATTCAGTGTGCAGCTACTCTAAGGATTCCGTAGCAAGCTACCAATACAAAGAACTAGACCTGTACTTATCAATTGTTTATGGATTTTCTTTTACTAATGAGATTTATTGGTTAAGTTTATCTCTTCAAAACCATTTGCTAAATCCAAAACACATCTTGCCATTGCAGGCTAATATTTGGATTATAATTTTTAGCTATGTTGGTAACTACTTCTGGACACATTACTTCTTCACAGTTCTTGGCGCGTCATATACTTTTCCATCATGGAGGATGAATAATGTAAGACTTGATGACTTCTACCTTATTTTCAGTGGCATCTTTGTTATGCAGACGCGCAGTTACAAGTACTGCAACTTGTTGTCATGTGGCCCAGCATGCATGTGATAGTACAACTAGGGGTTTCATGTTTCCAATACTATGTCGCTGCAGTTAAAACTGAATTTTCTATGTTGTAAATAAATTCCGGCTAGTTCAATGTATTAAAATAATGAAATTTGATGTGATGTCATAGTAATAGATGACTATGCATCTTGTTGGTGCTGTTCTGAAGGTCTACTTGGATAAAATTGAATAGAGAAGTTATTGTTATTATTTTATTGACAAGGAAGATCCAGGATGGTTGTGTAACAGGGGAAACCCATTACCTGGATCACATCACAATTTGGAGTAACTGGATTATTAACATATTTTTTTATAACAAGTTTTGGGATGATATGTTCCTGCTTCCTTACTTTCAGTAAATGACAGAAAATGGTATGTGGAACCACTCTGGTTTCATAATCTGAATCCAAGCTTGCAGGGTTCACCTGTATTAGCACCTTCAGAAAAACTGACAATAGAAACTAGATAGTTGAGCTGGCATGTATGTTCTGCATTCGTTTTAAGAAGAAGAAATGTGTCCAAGAACCTTGTCCCCATTTTTTTCCTGAGTAAATGATTGATCACAGTTGCCGTGTTATTTATGACTTTTTTTTTAATTGCTTTCATGTTTCAGGTACCCCATACGACGTTTCTCCTGACCCATGCTTGTTTCCTGTTCTACCATATGGCATCAAATATGACCCTCCGTAGATTACGTCACTCTACAGCTCACTTACCACAGTCTATTCGCTGGTTTTTTGAAGCTGCATGGATTTTAGCACTGTCATACTTCATAGCGTACCTGGAGACCCTAGCCATTGCAAATGTATGCTCTAGCTTATATTTAACTTCCTCTTTTTAGTTCTAGTACAAACAGTTTTCCTTTTGTATAGATAGTTTGAAAAATTAATGTCTTGTTACACTAAATAGTTTAATGCTCACCCCAATTTATAGTAGTAAAGTTGCATATCCCTTTGTTTAGTTCATTGGGCATTTGCCAATTAGTGTTCATGTTGACATGCTGGACCTGGTAGCCATTTCAGGACATTTAGACATACCTAGTTGTTGTTTCATTGGCGATAGCACATAAAAACTTTTAGATAATCCACAGTGTATAGGACTTGTTATCTCATTAAGTCATGTGCTTGTACCATCTTTTTTTTCTCTCTCAAACAATGTGCTTGTACCATCGTTTGCAAATTTTAAATTATATGCAAGTTCCAATTCTTTTTGAGGATCGTTAGTTTCATTTGACCATTGTTGCACTCCAAGAAAACTTGAAATTGTAGTACTAATGTACTAAGTATATTATCATAAGGTCATGCAACTATAGTCATAGAGTTTAAATAATTGAGAGCACCCATCTCATAATTTATTTCAGCATGACATCCTTCCTATTAGTCAAGTGAGAAAAAACAGCTTTAAGGTGGTAACCTGCACTATATCTGCAAATATTTAATATTCAGACGACGATGAAAGAGTCAGGATTCTTTTGGATTAACTATATATACCAAATCTAGGATAATTTTTTGAATATGGCCATAATTTTGAGCAAGTGCTAGTTGCCTGTTCAATAAATTTTATTTCTGGGAATATTAGAGGCATTCATTAAGAAATACAGCTGATCTTGCTTTTCACATTTCATCAATGCTATCTAAGAAGCTAAGTGTTACATTCCTGATGCCCGTAATTTCTCTGTCCATTACTTTCTCTTTTTTTCACATCTTTATGGTTGATATTCTGTGTGAACTTTTGTAGTTCCCATACTATGAATTCGTTGACCGGGATATAATGTACAAAGTAGGTTCCTTGTTCTACGCAATATACTTCATCGTCAGCTTCCCCATGTTCTCAAGGTAAAATGAATCTGAGCTTAGATGTGACCAACTAGTTCAATAATCGTATTCTATTATTTTGGTTTCTTGTACTTGAACTCACTTGCTCTTCATTCCTATGAAAATCGGCTGATTTCCTTTAGAACAACAATGTTTCTACTATTTCTTTTTGTGCTTTATCCATCTGTCTGTTTGCCTTCAATGACTAAATCAGACTATGTTTACCAGCCATAAGTTTACAAAAAAGATCTAGCTATATACTAAAAAGATAGATATATTGAGCATGTATAACATCTCTCAATTCTCAAACCTCAAAACAGAATGAACTTGCTCAGCATTTCAGCTGGGTCTTTAGGAGTGTCGGCTCATTGAGTTTTGTGGATTTTGTTGTTTCGTATTTTTTTCTATGTGAATGTTTTTTTGCTTTTGTGGTAAACTTGGTAATTATTTTTCCTTCAGTCTGAGGTTAAGTAACAAATCTTTGTAGCAAGCTTATGTCTTCCCTGTCCCCACTCATCACCTGATGAAATAATGGAATAAATGGCATTCTGATTATTGAGACAAACAACACTTGTCTGAAGACCAATATGACTTCCCACGATTGATGTTGGCAGACATGTCATGACCATGCTTTAATTTGGTGCTGTTTTATTGAAAATATAGAAAATGAGGACTTATTATAACTTTGTCAGCAACTTAGTTTACCTGTGTTACTTGTGGTTCAGGATTGATGAGAATGATGAGAAGTGGAACCTGTCGAGAGTAGCTGTTGACTCTTTGGGTGCAGCGATGCTCGTCACGATAATACTCGACCTATGGCGCATATTTTTGGGGCCAATAGTTCCCATCCCAGAGTCGAGGCAGTGTGGTCAACCAGGGCTCGCATGGTTCCGAGTGCAGAACGAAAGCACCTGATTCAGCGAAGCTGCCAGTTCTGCGTTTCCACATCATCGTCTAGCATTCATCATAACTGATAAAAATCTGCCTCTGCTGCACCAAAGAGATGATGACATGACATGTGCCCTCAGAAAAATGATGACACGATTTTTGTAGTAACCTATAGAGCGGCTATTGTGTCGTCAATATGCTTGTTGTCTTGTATGTTTTGTATCATGTTCATGAATCATGACATGCCTGTAGTACTGTGATTTTTTTTTAAGGCTGCATAGGAACAGTTAAAATTCTTAACAAAGTTTTCTGCGGAGTAATCATGTACGAGCTAGTGTTCCATCACTGAGCACTGTGCTCCTTAACAATGTTGAAGAAAGGTGACTGATTGAGTGATTGTATTTTTTGCATTTCACTATTGCCATCCTTTGATAGGAATAAGCATCAGCATGTGTTTTCTGCTTGCTCAGCAGAGTTGGGTAATCTTATGTACAGTGCAACTCCTGATAAGTAGAAATGATATACTCCTCATGCCTACCATGGCTGGGCGCAACTGTTGCCATTCAATAGCTATATTTGTTTTCTCCCTTGGTGAATTCTGTAGTAGATGTCCCTAAAGTGAACAATGTCTCTGCTTATCGAGAGTTTATTACGTATAAAACTGTTCTAATTTCTGAAACTCTCCCAGTCTCCCTGTTGCTCTATGCTCAGTTTAGCTTGTAGTTTCCATAGACACCTTATAAGCTGTACCAAAGTGTCCTTGGAACCATGGTTTCAGTCCGACATTAGGTTCACAAAATATTTGAAAGCGAACCTTCATAATTGTAGGTCAGGAGATATTCATTCGTGCAGATACGTTAATTATTCAAATAAAAATACTTAGTACAGCAGCTGGAATAGCTCAGTTGGTTAGAGCGTGTGGCTGTTAACCACAAGGTCGGAGGTTCAAGCCCTCCTTCTAGCGTGTTTTTTTCCCATTTTCGCTTTCTTTTGTTTCTCACAAGTACTTTTCATCTTTATCATTTTCAAAGTTATTTTATTTTTCCTGTATTTGCTAGTTTTTCTCTTTATTTTTCACCCCACCCTGTATTTGTCCCTTTTCCTTATTTTTCATTTACAAGTTCCATGTACCTAGTGACAAGATTTTCATTCCACCTAATCATATTTTCTCCCTGTTCCATTTCTCCCTATTTCATATTTCTTCTAGTTTTCAAACTCCATACTTATATAAAGTAACTATAAAGAATATTAATATTTGCGTTCCATCCAACCATATCCAAGTTTATTGGTCTTCAGCACATGATTTCAAAATAGATTGACACTTCAGTGAGAGAGAAAACAATACCAAGTAGAGAGTTGCTCTCCTCAATATCCTCGATGACAGCATGTCCATATCCTCTATTCTCGTGCATTGCTTTCAGTCCTGTCACTTAATTTCTTTGTTCCGTCGTTAGCGTGTTGCCACCAAAAGAAAAAAAAAAAGGAAACGTGGCAACTTTCAGCAATGCAAGCAAATACTTGAATTGGTGGTTTTTCTCACCGACCGCATACACATAAGTGCAAAATGTTTAGTCATGTACTCTATTTGTTCTAGAATGCAATTCAGATCGGAGGCAAATTATGTGTTGACTTTCACTAAATTTATAAAAATGTTAATACTTATTACTTTGAATAGCTATATTTAAAAAATATATTCCGTAAGAAAACTAATATAAATATATTTTCATCGTCCACATGTGCGAGTCAAACTAGCTTGGATTTAACCAAACTCATAATGAATAATATTAACATTTACGTCTACTAGGTTTACTACGAAAAACGTTTTATAGTTCTCTACTTATTTTTATTATAATTTAATATTTCACTCTGCAACTTTGATCAAATATCAAATTGATTAATTTTTCAGAAATTAAGAATTGTATTTTTAATGGAAGTAGTATTTTTACTGTACGAAGTTGGTATAGTTCTGCGTGTATGTGTGCCAGTTTGACTCCTTGTTTGACTGCAGACTCATTACTGCTCTCTCGCTTGTTTCGAGCAGAGATCCAGCAGTTGGAATCATGAAAACATGAATCCTGCTAGGTTTTACTATCTCTGTAAAAACAAAATACGACTTATTTCGAGGAGTCAAACGGTTTGATATACGAAAAGTATTGACATTTTATATAAATAATTGTCATTAAATTAGTTACGGATTTCAATGAGATATACAATTCTATAGTTGGTCATCTTTTTCTTTAAAATTTACTATATTATTTTCATATTATTATGCAAACATCACATAATGTTTTAATATTTATCAATAAATAGATCTAAATTTATAAGTAAATATCTAAATATTTATATAAAATTTGACAAAGCGGAGGACAGGTGGGGACCGTGGGGTGACGTGGCGTACCTATATCTTTTTAGAAAAATCTTGTGAATGTAGGGAGAGATATCACGATAATGCATGGATGATCGTCTAGAATTTGCCTTCCTCGAGATCCAGTAGTCAACCTGTCAACCTGTCACCAATCCTACGTGCCGCTCTCTGGTGACGGACACGTGTCGCTACCTACGCCGCCGGCCGGTGATGCCTCGCCGTGTCTACTACACCCGCGACACGTCACCACGCAACCTCCATCGGTCACCCGGGTCAGGTTTGGACGGTTGGTGTAGACGGCGGCTGACAGCAACACGGCCGATCTAAGTTACAGTAATTGACAGCCACCCGCATGTTAGTCGTTTGGATTTGGATTATTTTTATCACTCGTAATTAGTAGTGATCTTCCTCACTTGCAAACATGCATTGCTGGTGACTCCTATGATGTCCTGTCACTATCAGATGCCACTAGCTGAGCACAAGCTTAGCTTATTGAGCCTACACTGCAAATCGAAACTTTTACATTAAATGTAGGACGGAACTTTTGCATGTTTTCACAGTTTGTTTATAAATCGCGAGACGAATCTTTTCAGTCTACTTAGGCTATAATTGGACACTTATTGCAAAAGATTCCTCGCTGCTACAGTGCTAAAATCCCAAAAAATTAGGATCTAAATACCCCCCAGGTTGATCATAACACACCCTACTACTACTAGTCTACTGCAAGAGCCATACTTGTGGGCAGTAGTCACCTGAGGCAATGCTCACGTACTCCGTAATAACTAATTTCACATTACAGGAGTTCAATCGTGTGACCCTAACATCGTCTTCTCTCAATTTCAGTCAAATCTCTCGTCTCTGCAGCAATGTCTAAATTTTTAATGGAAGATTGTAATTCGGCTTTCTCTGCGAACAGATATCCCAAATAAAGGTCGGTTTTTCATGATACCATGCTCACACATACGTACTTCATCTTGGGACCCGCCCATTGTATATATTCTCTCGTAGAAATTGTGACTTGCTTGCATTTTTCTCTACCCACCCCCCCCCCCCCCCCCCAACCCCCACCCAAGGTACCATAGTCACTTGCCTACCTCATTGTTCACCAGCACACACGTTGACTATCACCGAAATAATTTCATAATAAAACTATATTGTCCCTTTGAATATACCCCTCCGTCACAAAAGAATACACATCTCATTTTTTAGAAATTTTTTAAGCTTAACAAGATTTATGAAAAAATAATTATCAATATTTATACCTACAAATATATTTATTACAAAAATATAGTCTAATGTTAATATAGTGATATTTATTATATTATTCGGTATGACAAGGAGGTTTCAGCAAATTATAAGTATCAGATAGTCCTATTGTTTTTTTTTCATGAACTTCATTGTGTCTTCTTTTCTAAACTAAAATTTTGTGGGACCCATTATGTCCATCGTTTGGTTTTGTCCTATTTAAAACGCTGAACGGATGCCATGTACCTGTCAGTCCCATCTTTGCGTGATTCACATGCTTACCATTACAAAAGAAGGAAGATGACGACTGATGCATCCTGCACTGGTACTCGGTAGAATAGCTAAACTTGTGCCCAGGACGACATTACATTCTGTTCGGCTGGCTAGGTACGGTACGGCTGGCTGGCTGATTGTTCTGAGAGAAAAACACTGCTGAATAGGCTAGCTGGTGCTGGCTAGACCAGCCAGCCGAACAGAGTGATTATTAAACCGCAGCTCACATTGCAAGTAGGCAAGTAGCCGGTGCCTATTATTTTTTTCAGGCACTTGCTCGTCAAATCCATTTAATACGCTTCCAATTGTTCAGCACAGAATTGAGTTGAAATTGTATGAATAAGAGAATGGAAATTTCGAATCGAAAAATTCTAAATTTAACAATTTGACAGAAAATAGTCAACATTTATATTCCAGCAAGTAAAGCAGTCGAATCCATAATTTATCCAATTGCTTCCGCATGGACAAATCTGGAGCCGTGTCTATCTGGCGATGACACGTCAGACAGAGAGGATGACGTAGGAGCTTCTCCGTGCTTGTCGGCACGCCGCTCAGATCCATGTATGTACACGGCCCATAGGGAACATGCATATTGGATTCCGTATTATTTTTCTATGAGAAATTTTGACTTCAATTTATCATCCAGATTCAGAGCATCCACCGCATACAGTCCTGTCAGTCTATGAAAGATCTACATGACATGATACATGGTTGTTTCTTTCAGCAATGTTCGTGTGCCCATATTATTGTTTTTTTCCATCAACTTTCATCAACCATGTTGTCTCCACTGTAAATTACAAAATTCAAAGGACATGTATTTAGTTCATTTTTGTTGGCTTTGTCAGTAGTATTTTACAACCTGAAGGTCATGTCCTTCTCACCTGTGTGACACACTGACACTGACACAAGCTCTATTCATAAGATGAAGGATATTTTCGCCTTCATTAGTGGCCATGGATCGGCCCCACTCTCTGACGTGGATGTATCATGTGCTAGGTCATACTTCTATCTTTGAGGAATTTCTCTACTTCTTCCTCCATGAATAGTTTGATGCCAACTAGTGAACACAGAATGAACCTGAAATTTACCTGGACACTATTCTATTGCTCCTATCAGTCCACACCATATGATAGCATGCTAGCTAGTATCTTCCAGGTGAAGCTTAACTTAACTAATCCAAGTTGTTGCAAGGTTTTATTTTGCTGTTTGAACCAGCTACCCATCACCATCACAATCACACTATGATATCCCAATCCCCAATGAAGTTCTTCACAGTTCACATGGCCAGTGTGTGGAGTGTGTGCGTGTGTGTGTGTGTGGTAGCTGGACAGAGACGAGTACATGGCGTCTGTGGGCACAAAGCATTGGCCGGCCCTGAAGAAATGCATCCGGCATTTCGTGCGCAAAAACCTCTTGTTTCTATATGTGCTGCAGGTTGTCCAACCCTGCATTTGCTCAGAACAGCTGTGTTTTTCCTCGCTTTTAGAGTTGTACAAGTTTCTAAAACAAGGAAGTGGATTCCTACGCTAAAAAAAGGAAGCGGATTCCCATGAAGTTGAAAAAAAAAAAGGAATTCAACTTGATGTTATTTGTTTCAAGAGGTCATGTTGAAAGTGTGTAGGGAAAAGAGGAATTTCGAATAAGTGTGCTTTGTGCTTGAGTTTCTGTGTTAAATAATCAACCGCTAACAAGTGATGATCTTAGCCCACAGATAGATGATGTGAGTCTAATATGCTTTTGTTTCATCCACCGATATCACAACAAAGCACCGTTATCACCGGGATAGAGGTGTCGGTTTCTGTAGCGTTACCCCATTTCACAGCAAAGCACCGTTATCACCAAGATAAAGGTGTCAGTTTCTTTAGCGTTATCCCTAAACAGACGCCAACACTCACCTCCTCTCACGACGGTTCATCGTATTATGGTGTATAAATGTATATACCAATTCATCATCAATCAATAAAGGCATTTCATTCCATTCATTTGTAACCTATTGAGTTGTTGATAGATTACATGTTAGCCCCTTACTATGATGCAGGATTTTTATGGAAAAAAAACAAGATTGGAATGGTGTGCAATTGAAATCTTATAGGAATCTAGAATGTGGAAAAGTTAGAGACAAAGTGTTGGGATGGCACATAGAGTCCTAAAATACAAATGAAAATAAAACTAGAATGTGGAAAAGTTAGAAACAGAGTGTTGGGATGGCACATAGAGTCCTAAAATACAAATGAAAATAAAATTGCCGGGAAGTACCCCTTTGTTCTAAGGTCTGAGAGTAATAAAATTTTCTAACTGTTCTGATATTTAGATTTCAGTCGTGGATTCTACGTATTTAAGTTTCCTTTTTTCCAAAATGCCCCTAATCATTTGGTTTTCTGTTGCCCCTAATACACTTCTAAATGGAACACGCATACATATGCAAGGTCCCCACCCTATGTCACTCCCGATTTTATGCATACATACTCTTACAAAATCCAAGTCCACGGGAGCAAAACAAAACATGGAGAGGCAATCCCACCTTCTGCCCTGGATGGAGGGCAAGCAGTTGCATGGGCTAGGGTGCGAATTCAGTCTGATCCTATATGTTATGTTGATTTTCATTGTTTCAAAAATTCATTCTTTGAAAATTACAAACCAATCTTAGTGTCATAACAAAATGAGATCAATTGCCTAAACATTTGGGGTGAGTGATTTGGTATGACTGAGCTTAGGGAACAAAGGTGGGGTGACAGGGAGAGATCAACCATCAGATAACTATTTGGAGAGCAAGAGCAAAATGAAATACCACATAGATTTAGGCATATAACCCCTACTCACAAATTTAAAGGTTTAGAGGAAGCGAATCCATGTAGACAATGTATGAGAAGCCTCGAGCAACCACAAATGCACCATCAACTGAGGGCGGCCACATATGTGCTACCACTCTCTGCCAATCACGATGGAGGAAATCGGTGGGAATGAGCATTAGAGCAGCTACGGATGCGTCGCGTTGTGATGCTCAGTGGATAAAGTTGACGTGTTGATGGGGGTGGGTGTCCGGCAGCCTGTCGGTGCTTCGTAGAGGAAGTCAATGGGGATGGGGGATGCGCTGCCACCTGGTGATGCTCGGCGACTAGGGTGGCACCCTCAACAACCATCTACAATGAGGAAGGAAGGCTAAAGGGGAGCATAAGATGGAGGACACGAGGATAGGGATATGTGGATACTAGAAAAGACATTAATGATCAGAGGAGATATGTTAGAGTTGCTAATTATCAGGTACATCAAGACCGAACAACATAAGCATAAGGTAGGAATCGGTATGGGAAAAACAAAAAATGAGTTAGGGATTAATGACCGACATATAGATCTTTTTCGATTTCGATATCTGTTCATTTTTCCTACCCCTAGCACGATCACCTTGCGTAGCAGCTAAGTTTGTTCGTGGTGCATGAAAGGGTGTTGCAAGTTGCAACCAGGTGAGTAGATTTGATCCTCGATACAATTCGATCCGATGAGTTGAGTATGGAGATGGATAGAGAACAGATGATGTTAGTGTATGACTCGAGAAAGCTAGATGAGTTGAGATTGAGACCCTCCAATTGAGGGCACCTTGTTAAGGAAGAATATGGAGACTAAATGAGCGAGTTACATTCTTGAAGATAGAAGCCATGTGATGAGCAATGGGCAAGATTGGATTGGCATAATGAGTGAGTGGATATAAGAGTACAACATAAAAAAAAACAAAGAAATCAAGGATCTAACGGATTCAAAGTTGCAGAACCTCTCATCAAAATTATTTGTATCCCTTCAACAGTTTATCTTGTTTGGATGCAAGAGATTTCTTTAATATGAAAATATGATTCTATAATCTGATTCAAACGGCCCTAAATAGCCTAATTAGATTATCAAAAATTTCCCTCGTAAGACGGGAATTAGATCCTTAAAGATTTTAGTGTTTTATGTCTAAAATCTCTAGAGGTGGCTGAGGCAGGCTCTCGTGACCAACGATCTTGTGTGTGGACGTCGGTCAGTGGAAGAACCAAAGCGTCACATCAAAGCCGGCCACCGTACTAGTACTGACGTGCAAAGCGCGCAGCTGCGGTGACCGTCGGTTTTGGTTTTCGCTGTTTGTGAAACGAGCAAAGGCCATGATCGCTGCTACCAAGCAAATCAACAATCATGCGGTGGCAGTGGCTATATGGCTAATGACTTTTCCGCTTTTACTAAAAGCGCTTATCAACTCAAAAAACCTGCTGGGCTGGCTTCTGCTTCTCCTCCTGCCGTGTCCCGTTGTTCTCCCGTACAGCCGCAGCGTGCTCCTCAACCTCGCCAAAAGCCAAACAAGCAGCCAACCGCCCTCGCTCCCTCTCACCACGCACGCACATACCAGAGCAGGCAACGGCACAGCACAGCACAGCACAGCACAGCTAGCACAGTTAGAGAGAGAAACGCAGAGCCAAGGAAGCAGAGCAGCAGGTCGAGGAAGAAGAGAAGAGAAGGCCAGGAGGCAGCAGCCAAGGGGAAGAGGAAGAGAGAGCAAGATGATGCGCGGGGGCACGAGCGTGCTGGGGATCATCAACTTCATCACGTTCCTGATCTCGATCCCGATCCTGGGGGGCGGCATCTGGCTGGCGTCGCGGGCCAACTCCACCGACTGCATCCGCTTCCTGCAGTGGCCCATCATCGTCGTGGGGCTGGTCCTCATGGTCATCTCCCTCATGGGCTTCGCCGGCGCCTGCTACCGCCAGACCTGGCTCCTCCGCCTCTACCTCTTCGCCATGTTCTTCGTCGTCCTCGCGCTCCTCTTCTTCATCGTCTTCGCATTCGCCGTCACCGACCGCGGCGACGGCCAGGTCGTCATGAACCGCCGCTTCCCCGAGTACCAGCTCTCCGACTACAGCGGCTGGCTCCGCGACCGCGTCGTCGACCCCCAGTACTGGGCCACCATCTCCGCCTGCCTCCGCGACGGCCACGCCTGCGCCGGCATGAGGCGCCTCGCGAGGGACCCCAACACCGGCATGCTCGTGCCGGAGACGCCCGCCATGTTCTACTCCCGCAACCTCTCCCCGATTCAGGTCCTCTTTTTAAACTCCTCCAATCCCTCCTCGCTTTCCTTCTCTCTTCCTCTTTCCTTCTTCCTCTTTAATTTCTTCCCCATCGAAAGGGAGATTCGTCAGTTCTTGCCACCCTGGCCTTCCATGCGCGATTCATTTGATTTCCATGTGTGGTTCAAAAATCCCCCTAGGCTAAGGAAAGATTGGGTTTTATTCGAGTTGTATTGTTCTACTACTGCACAAAACTCGGGATTTTCTGAAGTTGATTTTAGTTCCACCATTCAGTTTTGCTGCTGTCCTCTGCAGTTACCTAATACAGTAGGTAGGAGTACTAGTTTCGGAGGGAAACAAACAAAAATCTTCATTTTTGTGACAATTTTCCATAGAAATAGGTATAATCAGTCAAGGGGGGTAAGCAGTCCTCTAATAATCCAGGTTCTTCCTGTCCTTTGATTGCTCGTTGCAAAGGTGGCGTTGGATATTCCAGTTACTACTACCCGGCACCAGTGTGGATCTCGAGATGAACTTTGCTTGCCCCTTTCATCAGCAGCCAGCCCCTTTCGCTTAGCAAGTCATGGATTTTACTAGTATTTTTAATTTGTTTATTCATCGTGCAGCAGCTTCCACCTTTCAGAAATTGTTAATCCATCGGGCCTTCTGCTTGTTCCTGATTTGGGGCAAAGCAAAGCAGCTAGAAGGGTCACTGACTTTGGCAGCCCCTTCGATTCCAGCATATGCCTTTCTTCAAAAGCAATCTTTTCCCCTGCTTTATTTTTGGTTCTCTGAATTGCTTTACATCAAGGGAAGAAATTCCGTGCATAATTCTGTAGCAGGTGCTTGTAAGTACATACGCTTTTGGTTGCTTAGAGACTCAAATCATGATGAGAAAACAAATCTGCATCATCCATTCCATGATGGTGAAACATGTCGCTGATTTTTTCCACTAAACAAACTTGGGACTATATATTTCTGAAAGAAAGTGAGACCTTTTTTTTTTCCATTGAACAAATCTGTACTGCTTATTAGTACCACTCAACTGTACACAGTACACCTAAGACGTTTAACCAGTAAGCATCCCCATGGTTCATTGGTCAATTGAGTCGTGGTCAAGTCAGTTATTTACCCCCTCCAGTCACCACTGCAGTGCAAACTGCAAAGGACGAACAGTACTTGGAATTGTGTCTCTGGTGAGGCTAAAGGATAAATGTCATTGTCCTAGCTTTTTCCTCATCTTTCCGGATACCAGACAACAAGGAGGTCCACATAAGTTTATAATTGAGGAATCAGGGCCTCTCTCAGCGTCCTACTAAATACACCAGTGTGACCAGGACAGCCAAAAGCCACTTGCTAGGTGTTACATTGCAGAGTTGGAATTGGGACCAAGGAAGCCTTACTTGCTTGTCATTATATTATCTATGCTGTCTTTTGTAGCCGTGAGTGTTTTTCTTTTCCACGTTACAGTCCCACAAATTACATGCAAATATACAGAGATGATACTCTACATTACATATCATGTTTATACTGGGTCACAGAACTTGTCCATGTTTAATGTTGTAGATGATGGTTAGTCAGTGGGTGGAGTAAAAATTTAAGGGCTTGTGACAATCGTTTATTTGATATTTGTTGTAGTGTACAGGCACCCATCAAATGCTCGTTAAATGTTTGGTTCTGTACTCTTGTAGTGGTGTTAGTTTGTTTTTTCTTGTGCGTGCACACGTTGGCTATGTATTAGGTTCTTCAGATTGTAGTCATACAGGCTTGGATAGTTCCATAGTGAGTACGGCACCCATCTTAATTTTTTTTTTGGTAGTCGTCAACTTCTATCTTGATCGGGAGGCCAAAACATTGTTAGTCTAGGTGATGATAATAATGGATAATGCTATCAATCTCACAAGGAACTTATTGCCATTTTAGTGCTACTGCTTTTTCTCATCTCAATTATTGTTTGATGTAGATTTCCTTGAAGATAAACTGTTTTCTGACTGTTCTGTCAAAATTTTCGGAATTTAATTAGCTGCAAGATATTTTTCAGGACAATGAACTGTCTTCAAGATCTTAAACAGCATAATGCTTCCATGTTACATTTGATTTTCTAGTGAAATGAGTTTTGGGTTTACCAGAGTGACCTCTTTGCCTCTCAGTAACAGATTGTGTGCTCTCTCAGGATACAGATTGTGTTCATTCCAATTATTGTTCAATGTAAATTTGCTTGAAGATATATAATCTTTTATGTCTGAATTGAAACGTTCAATTGCCTGCAAGAACTTGATTTTAGACGTTGAATATCTCTTGTTGACGAGCTGTCCTCAGACTCTTAAGCAAGCATAAATGTTTTTTATTCTTGCGTGCTATATTTGGTTTAGCTGGTATATTAGTTTCTAATTTTCTATATTTACAGAATTGCACTGAGTTTTTTTTTTCTCTCTCAGAACAACTGATTAGCCATGTCCTTTCTCAGGATACTAACTGATACCATTTTTGTGACTGACTACTGCAGTCTGGATGCTGCAAGCCACCGACGTCATGTGCATTCACCTACCAGAACGAGACGTACTGGACACAAAACCCTGGTGTCCCGACTGTGGTCAATGACCCTGATTGCAACAGGTGGAGCAACGATCAGCAGATGCTGTGCTTCCAGTGTGACTCATGCAAGGCTGGTGTACTCGCGGGCATCAAGAAGAGCTGGCGCAAGGTGGCCATCCTGAACATCGTGGTGTTGATCATCCTTGTGATTGTCTATGTCGCGGGCTGTGCCGCGTTCCGCCACGCCAGGAGGATCGAGAACGACGAGCCGATCGGCATGGCCCGGATGACCAAGTCCCATCCAAGCAGGTTCCAGTTCTAGGCAGCTGCTGCTGCGGGTTCGGAAGCTTTTGCCTTGTACAAATGACCAGTGGGTGGTGCCAAGGCTTGGCTTTGTTATATCTTACTGAAATGTGGATTCTACTGCATTGGTGGTGAAAAGGGGAAGTTCAGTGTGGTTTGAGTTTGTGTTTGTGTTTGCTTTAGTGTTTAGGGTAGGTCTATTATGTGGTAGGGGTACAATGTGAGATCTGCAAGGAACAAGAGAAGTTAAATCATCTAGGAGCTCTTCTGTATTGGAGATTTTTAAATTCTGGGGGATAGTTGTATGATGGTGCCAGCCATGATGGAATATTTTCTGAATTTCTCACTGTATGGCAATACTAGAGGTATGATGATATGGCTGTACTGCAGTCTCCAGTAGGAATGTAGGATTGTTCACAAATTGTTTTTTTATTTTCTTCACAAACTGTTCACTGCTCAAGTTACAGCCAGGCACATGGTTTAATTCAGCTTTGTGAGATAACAGTATGTGAGCATTCTGATTTTTTTTATGAGTAAAATGTGAGCATTCTGATGGCTCCTGCAATTTGTCAATTGTGAGTGGCCAAGGCCCAGGTAGTCTCTGTGGATCCTCATTTCAGCCTACAAAGCCATTTTCTGAGTGCAAAGGATTGTCAGTGGCCAAGGCCCAGGTAGACTGTGGACCCTCATTTCATCCTACAAAGCCATTTTCTGAGTGCAAAGGAAAAAGTCCACATTACATCCCTCAACTTTTATGGCCTTGAAATCCAAATCAGACAAACTATCTTCTTGAACTTAAGCCGTTCAATTTACCTTCCTTGCCCGGTCATAGGTGGTTTTGAAGGCAGTTTTGTTTTTTTCTTTTATTTTGGCCAAATCTTTAAAAATCATAATAAATCACAGAAAAACCATAAAATTAAAAAAACACAATTTTGTTGGAGTCCACATGAGATCTACACATTGAACAATTAACATGATGTACTTTAGTATAACAATTTTGCTATATCTTTTAGATCCATGCTTTTCTATAATTAAATGGAATAATTTATACCTGCAGTCTCTATGGTCCAATTATGGTGGAATTTTAAAAATCTATAACTAAGTTATACATGATCCAATGACCATGAAAATTTTACTACAATTCAAACTTACAATAATTAGCTCAACATAAAAATTTCACTACAATTGAACCATAAACATTGCAACTATGAATTATTTTAATTAATTATGGAAAAACATAGATCTAAAACTACAACAAAAACACTGTACCAAACCATACCATATCATATGTTCATTATGTACATCTACTCATGTGAAGTCCAACAAAATTAGATTTTCTATTTTATAATTTTTCTGTGATTTACTATGATTTTTTCAAAGTTTCAGTCAAAATAAATAATAAAGAAAAAGACAAAACCACTTTCAAAACCGCATATAACCGGGACAGGGAAGTAAAACGAATTGTTTTAAAAGTTTGGGAAAGTGGTTTGTCTGATTTTGGAGTTTAGGTAGCAAAAAGCGACTTTCGTAAAAATCGAGGCAATGTGGACTTTTTCTGAGTACAAACCATGCAAGCTACCAACAAAACACTTCCAGGCCCATAAATACAACAGGCCAGAGTTCCACATCCAAATTAGCATCTGAAGCCCATCACAAATCTGTTACAAGATCCATTACCAAATTTCACATACCCGTTGTTCTAACAGGTCAGTGCCAGAGGTCAAGCTTGACTGCTTAAACCAATCAAACTAAAAAAAGGATTCTAGTTCTAGAAAAAAGTATGATTGAGCTTACTTTACCATTTATGCCCACCCAAAGAGTTGTGAAAGGGTTAACACACACGTCAACCAACACAACACATGCATGGCATGCCAGTGAGAATGCAGGGACTAGATGACTGGCTGACTGATTTGATCAGACATCAGAAAAATAAACTCCCCCAGCTCATTAACATGTCACCCCTGGTAATCCAACTATTGACATGTAGACATTAGACAATGCTGCCCCAAAGCCCATTCAAAGTTTGAAACCAGATGAGCTTTATCCATGCAAAGAGAAGAAGTGGATCAATGAAAGGGACTGATGACTAACCCATGTGAATGTGCAAGACTGAAATGGAACCAGCTAAAGCAGTGTGCACTTGGCATGCATCCGGAGCTAGCGGCTCATTTCTCCGTTCAAACGCATCACTTTGATCCCATGCAGAAAAACCCGGCGTCCTCATGGTGTTTTGTTCTTAGCAGGGGAGTCAAAAGGCTGGAAGAAGAAGCAGACATGAAAGGACCCTGACTGTTGTTGACATTTCTGCTGACGATGTTCAGCAGGTGGTTGACTGCCGACCCCTGATGGAGAACAGACAGGCGGTCTCCTATAATTATGGCGAATGAAATATCTGAACTGGATGCCAATTGCCATGCATGCATGGTTGCGGCGCGTGCCATGCATGCCAATCTGATTGATGGATCGCGCGTTTGCATGGATGGGATTGACGGGTAGTTTGGTGTGGATTTGTGGGAGTCATCTGTATCCATGGCTTAGCTTGCATGTGTGATGTGTTGTTTATCTTTCCAGCTGGGTAAGGCCGGCGGCACTCCTCGTCAATCTTGTTAGGTTGTTTGTTCTTTGCTTTTTCCTTGCTTAGTACTACTGCTACATATGAACTGCGCTACTATGATTAGACATACATAACTCAAAAAGATTCAGGCTCTGTTTAGTTACACTTCAAAATTTCAAGATTCTCGTCACATCGAATGTTGCGACATATACATGGAGCAGATAAATTTTTTGTGTGTTTGTACAGTTTACATGTAAATCATGAGACGAATCTTTTAAGTCTACTTAGATCATAATTGGACACTTATTGAAAAAAATTCTCCGATCAAAATTTCAAAACAAAATGCATTTAAACGGGGCCTCAGTCCTGCATGTACTTTCTCATGGCTGTGAACTCCTTTTTCAGTAAGTAGACGAGCTGCTGAGTAAGCTGATGTCTACGCGTACCTCAAGAGATGCTCGTGGAGTGTTATTGTGTCGTATGCACACCACACGATTTTTGAACCGTAAGTGCACAATGCAGTTATAGCTTTCTCCATACATGTTAGGAAATATGTTATGCAATACAAACATGAAAAAAACACTAAGCCAAAGTAAAACAGAGGAAGTAAATTTTATCTTTTCAATCTATATAATTTTTTTTATATATATTTATAGTCATTGGTAAGAAAAGTTTGACTATCCTATATGAATGCATACTCATCATGACATGCTGTGTATGGACAAATTTTTTATGCGCCAGCTCATCTAGCTAAGCTAGGATGAACCTAAGTTAGGTCAATGTACAGCGCATCTCTGCTAGGAGCTAATTTAGCTCATGCTGTTTGATGTCCTCGATTACCCAATTAGTTATACATAGGTAAGAGCGAGCTAGTATAGTAGTATTAGTACAACAATTGTCTACCAAATCAAAGGATCATACCAATTGGATATTCCTTTTCCCCTTTTCTTTCAACGATCGACTAACAGGCATGTTGGTATATGAAATACAATTGGATTTCGCTCATGCTGTTTGATGTCCTTGATTACCCAATTATACACAGGTAAGAGCTAGTATTAGTACTACAACACTTGTCTATCTACCCAATTAAAGAATCAAACCAATTGGATATTTTTTCCCTTTTCTTTCAAGAGACGGAATAGACTACACCCATGTTGGTATACGAAATGCAACTGTTTCTAAGGGCAGGGGAAGACCACAAAAAAAATCTAAGCCTGGAGAATGCGCGTGCTGCATCCTCAGTTCCTCACCAGCAGCAGCACTTTATTGGGCATGCGTTGGCTACATTTCAACAGGCAGTACGACGCACTTTGACCACTGCTAATAAGCAAGTAACTCAATTATCAACTAGGGAATTATTCTGATTCAACAGGCAAAAAGGTCATGAGATACCAACTAATTCTCAAGTAGTAGTATGTCCTTACTAGTTTATACTGGACCTTCGCTCCTGCAAGCATCTGCATGACAGCGTAGATACACCAACTCTTTTTGAACATTAGTTTGGAAGCAAAAGATATCATCTCATGCTTTGGCTTTGGCACACAACATCACTTTGTTCCTATGAACGGACATGCATGTATATATCGATCTCCTGATAGCCTGATAGTAGACGACAAACCCATCTCAACAAACTCTTTTGCAGATATGTTGTGAACCGGAAAATCGTTGCTAACGGCGGCACGCATGGCCGGCCATGCAAATCCTTGCCGACTGTCGCATGTCGACCATGTACGTAGCTTGAGTGCTTTGACAGGTGGAGATGGCGCCAAGCCAAGTTTCAATAGGTGTCAGTGTGTCGGCATGGGCATAAGATACCAGAGAAGCTCCGTCTGTCTTGTGGGAAATGCAGCAGGGAGTGTCGATAGCATTGCAACTATCTATATAGCTGTCTTGACATTTCATTGCCCTGAATGCTGCTCCATTCATGCTAATTGCTGCTTACAGCTGCAGTCATAAGTAGCAATTGCAAACACACCACTGAACTGGTTCTGCTTCTGTCAGCTCCAGCAGAACTCTTTCTGCAACGCAACCTCTTCGCGTTGCAGGATCCATCTGCTAAACAGAAGCAGAAAGAGTTGCCCATGTACATTATCTGTAATTAGATTAACTTTAGGTACATTATCTGTACAAGTTGCTCAACATCTTATTATCATGCATAATTCACTGTATCATGTGCTGATGTTGCCCATGTACATGCTCTCGCTGGTTTGGCACTGGACTTTGGAATCATCTGCATGTGGTCCAGATAAGGCCGTTAGGTAGCAGCTTAACTTGTTTATTTGGTAACTTTTTTTTCTCCTGTCTATGCATGTATTCTTCTACTATGATTAGACGTAACTGAAAGAGGTTAAGGACTGTAAATTGGACTTGTTAAACCTACCAACTAGGAGCTAGCCCTAGTATTTAGCAGGGACAGAAGACGACAAGTAGTCCCTGTAATTTAACTTCCCCAGTTGAGCTCTGGAAGAGTTTTTTAATCTGAATCTGACGCTCAAAATTTTCTCCACGCGGTTGACAGTTCTTTAAATTAGTATGGACCTGAATCAGGCAAGTTAGGTCAGTATATACAATGGATTTGTGGTTGCTTGCTCAGCTGTTAGCTACCCTCTCTATTTCAAATCGTAAGTTATTCTAAAATTCTTGGAGAGTCAAAGTATCTTAACTTGACCAAGTTTAAATAATAAGATAATAATATTTACAATATCAATCAAGTATTATTAGATTCTTCATCAAATATATTTTTATAGTGCACTTAGTTAGTGTCATAAATCTTTGTATTTTTCTCTATAATTTTGGTCAAACTTAGGATGTTTTGACTGTTTAAAATTCTTAGAATGATTTACAATTTAGAATGGAGGGAGTATTAAGCTAAAATTTATGCCGGTTTGCTATTTTAGTAATCTGTGTTCATACATATAGCTTCGTTATAACCATTCAGATAGCATCAAATTAAATTGGCTAATTATAGTAGTGGCATACATCGTACCATTTGTTTTGACCTATAACCTAGTAATGAATAAATGATGTAAACAGTATTATTGTTCCTTTTGCCTGGGATCGATGTGCATGCTGAGTTGTTGGCACTACTAAGCTAGATGGGACAAAACAGCAATAACTAATACAGGTAGAATGTCTGAAAGCACGAGCGTTCTCATAGGAGTACGTACATTTGAAGACCTGCAGCATATGAGCAGCAGTTGGACACTGATGATGAAATGAAGTCCAACAACTGGGAATTAATTAGATTCCGTTTCAATCTCTCGAGATACTGCTCAACGATCAATCGTTTAATATATGCATGTTGTGCCAATGATGAACTGAACATGTTCTTAAATACTATTGTTTCTTTTGCTACAGTTCTGCACAAGAGAACATGTGTACAAAGTGCTAGTCTTAGGTAGTCCTTGTGGATCTATAACAATTGTTAGGATTTTGGAATCATTCCACATTCTTTCCTACATACGTAGAAGGTAGAACATAAATATAAATATATAGAAACAGAAATGTTAAACAAGCTCCAGCACCTGTTCTCCTAATGATTGGCAAACTGACAGCAGGTTCAGCAGACGTCTGAAATCTAAACCTTTGTTTGTTTTCAGAACCAAGCAGTGCCGCCAGTGGAAACAAAGACAGTATATATGTCCGATGCACAATCGGGAACCAAACAAATCTTAATATGGCATGGATTTTATTCTTAGGTATAGATTCAGAATTAGTATACGAACAAGCTAAGTATGAATCATGGCATAGCGTTATTCCATACACAGCAACAGTGTTAAAGAGGAGCAGTGTCATACAAACAGCAACAGTTTTGTACTAAATTAAGAGCAGAAGTTTGTCGTTCCCAAACATTCATAGCTAGGGATTCGCCACTCAAATTGCTTTGCTTCAACAAACCCCGACCACGTTAACCCTTTGGTTAACTTGGAATTATTATGACATCCAACCGAGTAAACAAAAAACTTACTACACACTTACCCCAATACATATATTGACTGTACTTAGATACTTATATGTAACTTGTATAGATATGCATATACGGATGAGCTAGATTAATTAATTATATATATGTATTTTACTTGGACGACGTTGCATTGCCGAACAGGGATTGATCATTGATATGCATGATGGAGTTCATGTCCAGAGCGCCTCGTCGGCCCAGCTGACGGGGCTAGCCTGCATCTGCAAGGCGGCGGCGGCACCGGCTCCGTCGACGACGTAGAGCGCGTCGGCGGCGGCCATCATGGGGTTGGCGACGACTGCCGCTAGCTGATGATGCGGGGAGGAAGAGGAGTAGTCGGTGGCAGCGGCGGCACAGTAGGACGACGGCGGCGGCGAGGCGGTGGCGGCGACCTCGACGCAGAGTAGCGCGAGGAGGTGCGCGTGCTGGGCGCGGGCGGCGGCGAGCTCGGCGTGGGCGCGCGCCAGCTGCGCCTTGAGGTCGTTGACCTGCTTCTGCAGCTGGCAGATGGCGCCGGCGCAGCCGTAGACGGGGTCCCGGGCCCGCGCCGCCGCCTCGTACACCATGCTGCTCACCGCGTCGGCGCGGCGCTCCTCCGGCAGCTCCTGGAGGAGCTTGATGATGTTGCTGGCGCCGAACACGCGGTGCGCCGTCGCGAACTTGTGCGGCTCCGTGGGCGGGAAGTAGGGCGCCAGCACGCAGCGGTCCACGCAGCGGCGCCGGAGGATCTTGCACGCGGCGCACGGACTCAGCACCACCGCCGCCGGCTGTGGCTGTGGCGACGACGGAGGTGACGACGGCGCCGCGGTCGCGGCCGCGGCGCAGACGGCCGTGTCGCTGGAGCAGTCCATTTAGCCGCTTGCTGTATGGCACGCACCGGATGGAGCTTGGATGGAGCTGGAGATGGCTTAGTTGTTAGCTTCCAAGTTTGGCGGCAACGAGCGTATTTAATAGTGGTGAAGGGAGGGCAGGCTAGCTTAGCTTAAGGGACGGTCTAGTTTCCAAATTTTTTCCAGATTTCCTGTCACATCGAATCTTTAGACGCATACATGGACCATTAAATATAGGTTAAAAACATAACTAATTACACAATTTGCATGTACATATCGAGACGAATCTTTTGAGTCTAATTAGTTCATGGTTGGACAAAAGTTATTACAAACGAAAATGCTATAGTACTAGAACCTAAACTTTTTGTCCGACTAGACACACCATAAGGCGCTGCCACTGCCGGCGCGTGCCAGCTAAGGCGCCAAAATTAAGATTCGCTCGAGCCATTCAATTCCCGCCATAGTTATACGTTGATGACGGTCCAGCAACAAGTGAGGAGGCACTTGTCTTCCTCCTCGTGGAAAGGCTGTCTGTTTGGTCAGTCCATGGTGAAATGCTTAGAGATGTCACAGCAGGGGATTCCTGTCGAGGATTTACTTTCCAACTAGTAAAAGGCGCCCGCCCTCGTGCGCGTTTAGATGATTACATGATATTTTTTAAAGTAAATAATTGAGATCAAAATATTTTAAAAAATCATAACAATTTTCATGCGCGTCCAGATGGTCACATGATATTTGTTGAAGTAAATAATTGAGACCAAAATATTTCGAAAAATCATAATAATTTTCATATAAAAATCATATTTATCCGATGTCGCATTGAAGAGTTATGATTTTTCAAATTATTTTAGACTGCCCGGAAGGGCCAAGAAAGTAAGAGAATTTCGTCATGGGATCTAAAATTTTCACATAAAAATCATTCTTATCTGATGTCGCGTTGAATAGTTATAATTTTTGAAAGTAGAAAAATAGGAAACTATAAAGTTGTAAATCTCGTCGAGATATACAATTTTGATATAAAAATCATCCTCATCTGATGTCAGCGTTGAAGAGGTTTGATCATTTGGTCTGGCCGGAAGGGCTAAGAAACTAAGAGAGTTTCGTTTTGGGCGATGTAAAATTTTCACGTAGAAATCATCGTCATCCGATGTCGCAGTCGAAGAGTTATAATTTTTTAGTGTACTTTGGTCTGGCGGAAAGGGCAAAAAAACTAAACGAATTTCATTTTAGGGTGAAATAACAAAGTTCGATGGAAAAAGGGCAAAGAAATTAATTCAAATTTTTTTTACAATTTTCATATGAAAATCATCTTTATCTGATGTCATTGAAGAGCTATGATTTTTCAAATTACTTTGGTTTGGTGGAAAGGGCAAAGAAACTAAGCGAATTTTATTTTAGGGTGAAATAGCAAAGTTCGATCAAAAAAGGTAAAGAAATTAGGTCGAAATTTTCGTCGTTATCTGATGTCGTATTGAAGAGTTATATGATTTTTGAAAGTAAAAGGGCAAAGAAACTAAGCGAAATTCGTTTTAGAGTGAAATAGCAAAGTTCGATGAAAAGGGCAAAAAAAAATTAAGTCGAACTTTTTTTTAAGGGTCAATGAAATATATTTGATTAGTTAGATTCCGAAGGGGTCAATGAAATATATTTGATTAGTTAGATTCCGAAGAGAAGCCGCGAAGCAAAGGAGAAGTGGGAAGAAGCTATGAAAAAACGTGAGAAGCGAAAAGGGCAAAGAAATTAAGTCGAACTTTTTTTTGAGAGTCAAGGAAATATATTTGATTAGTTAGATTCGGAAGAGAAGCCGCGAAGCAGAGGAGAAATGAAAAGAAGCTATGAAGTGAAGCCGCGAAGCAAAGGAGAAGTGGGAAGAAGTTATGCAAAAGCGTGAGAAGCGAAAGGACATAAGAAATTAAGTCGATTTTTTTTTGAGGGTCAAGGAAATATATTTGATTAGTTAGATTCGGAAGAGAAGCCAGGAAGCACAGGAGAAGTGGGAAGAAGGTATGAAAAAGCGTGAGAAACTACTTTTTTTTTTTAAATTGTGAGAAGCTGATTTCGATGGAATCCGCTTCGGGAAGAAGCTATGAAAAAGTGTGAGAAGCTGTTTTCTTTTTAAAATTATGAGAAGCTGATTTCGATGGAATCCGCTTCAAACAATTTGGGCCGCACGATCGAAGATCTGACGGGCGAGAGAATTTGAGGCGACGTGGACAGGGGCTCCAAAGGGCAAAAAAAATTAAGGCGAACATTTTTTTAGGGTCAATGAAATATATTTGATTAGTTAGATTCCGAAGGGGTCAATGAAATATATTTGATTAGTTAGATTTCGAAGAGAAGCCGCGAAGCAAAGGAGAAGTGGGAAGAAGCTATGAAAAAAACGTGAGAAGCGAAAAGGGCAAAGAAATTAAGTTGAACTTTTTTTTAGGGTCAAGGAAATATATTTGATTAGTTAGATTCGGAAGAGAAGCCGCGAAGCAGAGGAGAAATGGAAATAAGCTATGAAGTGAAGCCGCGAAGCAAAGGAGAAGTGAGAAGAAGTTATGGCAAAACGTGAGAAGCGAAAAGGACAAAGAAATTAAGTCGATTTTTTTTGAGGGTCAAGGAAATATATTTGATTAGTTAGATTCGGAAGAGAAGTCAGGAAGCACAGGAGAAGTGGGAAGAAGCTATGAAAAAGCGTGAGAATCTGCTTTCTTTTTAAGATTGTGAGAAGCTGATTTCGATGGAATCCGCTTCGGAAGAAGGCTATGAAAAAGCGTGAGAAGCTGTTTTCTTTTTTAAAATTGTGAGAAGCTGATTTCGATGGAATCCGCTTCAAACAATTTGGTACCGCACTGATCGAAGATCTGACGGGCGAGAGAATTTGAGGGGACGTGGACAGGGCTCCTGGCGGAGGAGCTGACGCTCCTTTTACAGGAGTAATTCTCGTACCCTCGATGGATGATGGATGAAATTTTCCCCGTCCCCGTTCTCATGAGCGTCACTAGGGATCATTAATTTCTTCTTCATCCACACACCCTTGCTGGCCCACAAAAGATATTCAAATTACTAATAAGTCTCCTCATATGTCTAATGCATATATATGAAAATAATAGATTAGGTGTAAAGATGTCATTCATGAAAATAATATACCAATACCACCCACCAGATCATGTAGCCACTAGAATGAAAACATTTTGTGAGACGGATACGTGGGGAACAGGGGACAGAGGGTGCATGGTTCTCCGGCTCATCCCATGAAACCCATCGGGCACTATTTTCTCTCCACTGCAATTCCCATGGCAACTAAATCGGTCCTATCTGTGGGAATCAGGGATCAGGTCTACTTTCATCTCTATAAATGTTGCAACATGAACAAATAATCATGCATATGCAATTTGTTTTTTCAAGGAGAAAATGCACCATTCTAACGAGTTTTTTCTTTGATCCGCCTCCCACTCCCGCACTCGAATTTTTCGGTTGCAATAACGCAATTGCACCCCTTCTTCCCACGATTTGATCGAGCTCAGGAACTTCAAGAAATTAGGGTTCAAAGTTGACATCATGGTTGTCAGTGTCAAGGCAGCAAGGAGGCGATGTTGGACTTGGTAGTCCGGCAGTGACGACCGGCGGTGAGATGAGCGAGAGCCGTTATTGGCGAATTAGGCTGCACGGCCACATTATGTGTTGCCCTCATCAGCGACGGATCCTCCATTATGATTGTACTGTAGTACGTCATCTAGAAGTAAACACATCTACAATATGTGGTAAATATCTTTTCACCTAAAACTGAATGCAATTATCACTTTTCAAAGACTCAACAATTTTAAATTTACATGGATGAAAGACAAGTAGCTCGCAAACCCGCAAAAATGTAGGGGATGTTTAGATTGTCATTTTGCAAAAATAAAAAAAATAAAAAAAATCATTGTTGCAACGTGCTAACTTTTACAATAAGTGTCAAATCATGACTCAAGTAGACTCAAAAGATTCGTCTCACAACATTTTGTGAAGCTGTTAAATTAGTTCCAGTTTTCATCAACATTTAATGCTCTATGTATGTGTAACATTGATGTGACAGAACTTTTGGTTTTTGTTGGTGAATCTAAACAAGACCTTAGCCAATTTGCGGGTTCTGGACAACCCGCCTTGCATCCCTATTGAATTTAATTGAATTTATACATACCGAATAAATCTATTAGATATATAAAAAATAGTAATTACGAATAATGATTCTATATAGCTGATATAGAATCCAAATTGTAGACAAAAAAATGGGGATGTTTAGATCCTAAATTGTCTTTATGCATTATTTCTTAGAACGTACAATAGAATGAGACATGAATGAAACTATATAACTCTTAATGCATAGTTTATTAAAAATTGTCTGAGCTATATGACTTATCATGAGTTGGTAGCCGAATTAAGAGAGTTTCGTCCACATAAAACTTACTTCTCTCTAACTTTGTCACATCTCATCAAAATCATTTATATGACAGCTTATTAAATTAAAAAACACTTGATAAAACTTTCACGGAAACTGGCCTCGTATGTAGATGATGTTATGCAATCATAATGGGACACGTTGCATGTACTTGTTGGCACCACACCTCCACGCATATATACTTCCTCCGTCCCAATGAATGCAATTCTTACATATTGAGGTGTCAACCATCGCAAAATTTGATTAAAATTATATAAAAGAATATTAACTCTTACGAGACAAAATAAGTACAATTAGATCGGTTACGAAATATAATTTCATAATAAATTTATTTTGAGACATAAATATTAATATTTTTTTCTATAAACTTAATCAAAGTTGACACAGTTTAATCGGCACGCTTCCCACAATTGCATATTTAACCGGATAGAGGGAGTATTACCCAGCAGTGCACTATACCGTGGGTTTGCATTGGAGCCCCACCACCAAACGAGTCAAGGTCTCAAGGATTATCGGATTTCTCCTTGACATGCATGGATCATGCATGGATGCACTCACAGACAGCAACGTGCAGCATCTACCACTCAGAAGTCACAACTCACTAGTAGAAAATACGTACGTCACTGTAGTAGTGTACTACACAGAATCGTTAGCATATCTCCATCCATCCGGAAATCACTTTATGGAGGAATAATATTTTTATCTTATAACCAAGTCAGTCCTATAAATCAGTGGTATCCATAATAAATTCTACCAAACCGTAATTGCCAGTTCATTTTTTATTTAGCAATTAATCAATATAAATATACTATTGTGCTAGTACTACTCCAAATACTTCTTTACAAGCACCCCTGGTATAGCAAATAGCGATAGGACCCACTAGGTACGACGATCATAAATTCCTGATTTATATGCTACGACGATCATAAATTCCTGATTTATATGCCACACGTATTTGTCCTTGCAGTGGACTCGATCGATCTCGGTTCCTAAACTTCATATAATTGTATACGCAATCCGTGTGGACCATACGGCCGCCACTTCAATCAATAGTATAAAATAATATACGCTTTTAGACTGCCACCTGGAAATTTTAGAAAAGGTCCGTTCGACCTGAATTAACCAAACTTGAGACCTCTTTTTACTTCCTTTTGCGGTCAAAACTCAAATCACCTACCGGAAAGAGATCAAGTAAAATGGTGCCGAAATGCCAATAAGCAGCATCTGCCGAATCAGGGAAGTTCCTGTTCCAGTAGCGCAAATGGTTTTCCAAGAAACTGAAACTCTGCTAGAGAAATGTTTCCATTTTTTTTGTCATGTAACCTAAGTACAGAAGCAGACACTCACATATATGCCCGTATATTTATTCCTATATATAAACACATGCAAGCACACTCTAATCTTGTACAAGCTTATATAACCACCAGTTCAGTGATTGAGTCGGATAAAAAAATATTAAGATTGACGAAATCACTACGGACATCTTGTTGTGTGTCGTCTATCACTGAAAATAGTACAAGCATCTGGAGTTAACGGGGGAGGGGGGGGGGGGGCAGGGAGATGCTCAGTTCTTTATTTAATAAACTATTTTTTTAAATAACGGAACAAAGTTTCAGTCTCTATCGTCCGAAAATGATACACAATTGTTTATTTAATAAACTATATAGTGCCCTAAATGTTGGCTCTGGCCTTCTGGATTTGCTCCCCTGCATACCGTGTTAATTGCCTCCTCGTCTGATACATCCCCGATGCACCTAAGGCTGCAGTTTAGTTTGGAATTTTTGGGAAATTTTGTAACTGTAGCACTTTCGTTTGTATTTGACAACTTTTATCCAATCATGGTCTTAAGTAGACTCAAAAGATTCATCTCGAGATAGCCAGGCAAAAAGTACAAACATGCAACATGATGCTACTTCATTTAGTGCTCCATGCAGACAGGAAAGTATAATTGATGTGATGGGGAAGAGAGAAGAAAATTTTGTGAACTCAGACGCTGCCTAACAAGAGAAACTTGAGATACCTCTGCAATGGCGTATGTACTCTCTCGATCCAAAATTCAAACATAGCACAGTGCATGTCTGCAACACGCGGTTTCAGAAATAAATAAATCCGATCAGAAGCCACACGAATATACGAAGGAGGTAGGGAGGCTGGAGCGCACTTTGTGAAGACCGAGTTGAGCCCAAGCTGGACACGCTTACATTAGCTGCTACTACTACTAGCTACGAACAGTTAGGTATGGTGATCAGGCCAGTGGTACTAGCACATCACTAAAGACTTGCATGTTGCTCCACAGTATATAAAGCACATTTGAGCTAGCTAGCTAGTTTCACTTGTTGTCTCAGGTGTGAACTGAGCTACATTACGTATTACGTCATGCAGCTCAGCATGTATGTCAGCACACAAGGAGAAGGCTAGGTGCAAGCAGAAGTAGCCAAGTAGGCATTGTGGCCTGCTGTCTGTCTGCCGTTGATCTTCTTGTGTGATCCTTATATCAAGTTATCAACCATAGACGATACATATATGGATTCCATGCAGTGCACAACGCAATGCATGCCAGTGCCACTACACACTGATCTTCTGTTCTACATCCATCTCCTGCAGTCCTGCTACTGTTTGGTTCTCTGCATGCAATGCACGCATGTTCCTCTGCACTGCTGGCTGCCTTTTTCACTGGAGCAAGCGAGCCAACTAATGGTAGCGTACCGAACTCCACGATGAATGCAAGATTCAGCGCAGACGCGGAAACTGATGATGGAATTCATCGGAATTCTGCACGGATCGATATGTATAGCTTCTCTGAAATCTCTGGAAAAAGAATACTGTGGTGCTTGCGTAGACGTATCCACCCACAGGGACGGACGGACGGACACTGCCTGCTGCTGGTGGCTTCGATCCACCGGTTCGATCTGTTCCTGCAGAGGAATTATTAGGCGATTGACTCCTCCTCGCGCTGGATTTGATTGGATTGAATTGGAATCATCTCTTCAGCTGCTGCTGCTGCTGCTAGCTTCTTGTTCATACGCTTTTGCATTGCATATTTGCATGGCATGACATCTGTTGATTCTGGATTGGATTGCATTGCTTGCTTCTTTGTTAGCGGGCGTCAGTAATAATTCAGAGCACTAGCAGAGCTGACGTGCTGCATGTTTGATTCCTCCATCCATTCATGGTGCTCACTAGCTGTACTACATATATACAATGTATGCAGCTATTACTTACCGCTCCATCCGTTTCAAATTATAATTTGTTTGTCTTTTTAAATCCAAATTTGACCATTCGTCTTATTCAAAAAATTTGTGTAAATTAAGTCATTCTTCAAGACCGTTCATTACTAAATCAAGCCACAATAGAAGAAGTGATATTTTACATAAATTTTAAATAAGACGAGTGATCAAACTTGAGATGAAAAAAAAATCAAATGAATTATAATTTAGAATAGAGAGAGCACAGTACTAGGGCCTATGTTTAGAGAAGCTTTTGGCAGTTTTTGCTTCTCCAGCTCGGAAAGCTAGCTTTTTTAGTTATAGAACATTATTTTTTTCTCATAATAACCAAGGGTAGTTTAAAAACAAAATTTTAAAAAAGCAGGAGGCAGAGGAGGAGAAGGGAAAAAGATTGAGATGGGTCACGCAGGTCAGGCCAATAAATTAATATATATTAAATTGAAATTTAGGATTATATAGAAACAGTGATCGTAACCCAACTAGTTCTTGGGCCTAGTGTTGGTCAAGCTGTGAAGACAATGGGTCCTGGGCCAGGCCCAAAGGCCGAATAGTCCACAACATGCATGTTTTTTTTTTGTTGGGGGGGTGGGGGGGGGGGGGGGGGGGGGGGAGGGTGGGGGGGTGTGCTGGCAGCGCAGCGCGCAGACGTGCAATGTCCTCCCCACAAGAAATGAAGCAACAGAGGGACAGGAAAATTCAGTAAACGCACTGTAAGTCTGTAATAACTTCTACCAGAAAATCGTGACAACATATTGCTAGCAGAACAGTCTCAGTCTGTAATCACTTCTACCAGATGAACACATACCGTATTTGCTTGTGCTACTTTCAACTTATTTTCAATTAAAAAAATAGTTTTTTTTTTCTCTCACAAACAAATTTGGTGCAAAAATCAGCTAAAGTCAAAATGAGTCCTGCGGAACAGCGTGAACTAGCATCGGCCAAAACCATGCTAGCTAGTAGCTACTAGGATAGTTTTGTTCCATCATCGATGTGAGAAAGGTCATGAACAATCATAAAATTGACTGCGGGAGAAGAGAAGGACTGTTTGTCAACCCAACAATGACAGGAACGGGCCCTTAAATTCTACGGTATACTAGTATACAGTATACACAGTGACAGCCTGACAGGAACGGTGCACCTGAATCGCAATGACTTTCAGTTTCAGAAGCCCAACCTTTCAGAGACAATGCAGACCATTTTCTTGCGGCAACTGCAAGCGATTTTTGATGTACGTATTGCATCTGCCACCAAAAAGCTCAAACTCAAAGAAATTAAAGAAAAATGCTTTCGTACACATGTCATGAGATGCCAACTCCGTGACACCCATGACTAGTAAATGGCTCGGCCACTGCCAGTAATTGATTGCCATTGCCCCATCCGCGTCAGCCATCTCCGGATCTCCCTGTGCTGTGTTGTGCAGTTCTTCTGCTACCTCTTTCTCCCGGCAGCCATTTCTGCAGCTTTCTTGGATCCTAAATTATACCTTCAGTACCTACACAGCCAGGGCATTTGGCTGGATGCACCAGTTTGGTCTCCTGCTGCATGTGCCACATTTGCCCTCCCGGTCAGGTCAGCCACAGCTTACAGTACATTGTTGTTGTTATGCAGGAGCTGTATGTCTCGTGCCTGCAGCTTTGGTTGGGTTTGGGTAGGCAAGTGTTGTGTTGTTCAGAGCTCAGACTGTATGCCATACCGCCATGTTTCGGACAGTTTGGCATTCCCTTCGACAACTCCAGCTAGTTCACAGCAGTACGCCAGTACCTGGACTTCACATGAAAGCTAGCAGCAAGCAGCTCCATGCACGATAAATCACAGCCACAACAACTCTAACCGAGATCATTAGCCTTGTTCTTTTGTGCTTAACCGCATGCATATGGCTGATGAGGCTGAATCGTCAAGCCTGCTGGCAACAACTGTACCAATGAATCTGCATGACGAGTTGACGACCAAAAACGCCAGTGGATTATTACCTGTTTCAGTTAATCAGTTTTATCAGGATCGATCGCCGTTTCTGACAAGCAGGTTTACACCGGCCGTTACCCAGATTTATAGAAGCTTGTCGGTTGCGCTCAAAGCCTTTCGCTGCACCTTTCTTGGGCCGCTCCAAGCTACTCTGCTGCTACTCCGTTTCCGTTTGTGCAACATGTCCTGCTTGCAATTATCTTGACACGTGTGGCCTTTGCTAATATCCTAGGGTTTAGTCTTGGGTGGTGCCCGGCCAGGGCCAGCCATCTTTGTTTTATCCACAACTACACTTTGGCTCGGCTTTTAACAGCCCCTTCTGGCTGTTGCTTAGCCCTAAAGATTTATAAACTACCAGTTAAACAAACATTTTGCCTGAGGTCTAAGCGATGAACCGCACCTTTTAAGACAACGGGTATCTATAATTAATCCATACTATGTGTCTGATGCGTACAATACTATTATATGTATGCTTCACGTGCCCCTCAATGTTGGGTGTTGACCGGCCTGTTGGGCATTTCATCTGTATATATATAGGTCCATTCATGTTGATTCTGAAGCGTTGTGCCCAATTTTCAGGCAAATGAAGTATTCTGGCATTTTTCATATGTAACTTTTCTTGCTTAATTATTGCATAATTGAAAGGTGCTAGTCCATCAAATTGTACTCTGCACGAGCTAGAGTCATAAGAGACATACGTATTGAATGTTCATGACACTTATTATCAATTTGCAATCACTTGTTACTTATAGTACCGGTATTACATTCTACTATAATCTATGGTCGTGTTTGATTTAGCTTATGGAATGTTTTTACTAGTAGCAAAAAGCAAGACGTCAACCAAACAGGTGGAAGACGATGTGTAGCAGCTGCTTTCGCATAGTACAATGTTTGCAGCACCTTGGGCCTGTTTTTGGCTTTCAACTTTCTCCTTTTATAAGTGAGCGAAAATAGATAGATGTTTTACAAATACGTCAAGGGAGACAGAGGGGATAGATTTTATAATTGTTTCAAATAAATAGGTATACAACTTTTTCACAGCACATAGTTCACAACAGTTTTTCTACGAGGCTAACAATTTTTTTTTTTCACATCTCACAACTGAACCAAATAGACCCTATGTCCGGTTGTGATAAAAATCAATTTCTCTATATGGTTTTCCATCCATATATTCATTGTTTTATTTCTTTTGCGTTGCACCTTGTTGTGAGTTCAACGATATTGAAAGGCTCTATATCATACCATAAATTATGTCGGCTCTCAGCTGTTACAATAGCACAAATGGATATATTTAGATGAAATTTATAGGCTTACTTTATATTATCTTGAATAATGACAAATATGCTGGTAATTAAGTTGCAAGTTAGGGTGGAGAAACCCATTTCATCCCATCTGGATTGGGGAGTGAAATGGATGAACAAATTTCTCCCTATTTCCATCCAATTCTACTCCGAACCACATGGGCAATAAGTTTATCTAAACAATATGTGTCATCCATCCTTGACCAAGGACTTCTTCATGGCCACGGCCTCCATTCCATGGCATGCATGCTTCCCTTTGACTCATGAGCACGTCTAGACGTCTAGTATCCTGGCCAATATGTTTGCCTGAAAACTATTTATTTATATTTTTTCATTGAATGTATCAAAGTTGTTAGATGTTCACTATTATGCTTATAAAAATGGCTATGTGTTCATTATTATATTATTGGAACGTACTCCCTCCGTTTCAATTTATAAGTCATTTGACTTTTTTTACTCTAAGTTTGACCACTCATCTTATTCAAAAATTTGTGCAAAATATCATTTTTTTTGTTATGACATTTTTTATTGATAAAAGTTCTTCAAGAATAAGTTAGATTTAACTATTTTTTATAATTTTTAAATAAGACGAGTGGTCAAACTTAGGATTGAAAAGTCAAATGACTTATAAATTGAAACGGATTAAGTATGTGTCTAGTGTGAGAATAAGGACCGTAAATATTTTAGCTTCTTTGGATTCAGGTCAACTAATCATATTCAGCTGCTAAAAATAGCTAGGGTGGTATATTGAAACAAGTCCAACTATGACTAGAGTTAATTGAAACAAGTCCAACTATGACTATCTCATTTGCTAGGCGAATCTGGCTAATTTACAGTTAACTGACCAAAATGCCATTCCACAATTGATAACAGTTAGCCAGACTATTAATTAGCTGTGGCAGCGTTGCTGGGCGCCTGGGCAGCTACGGGCGACCAAGTTCAATGGCGTGTTGTTGCATCCCATCTAGGCCAACGATCATGTAGTGTATGACGATGACCTCCTCAAGCCTCGACGCCAACCCAAGGCCCAGTGCCATATCCTCAAGCTCATGCCTTCACCACTTTTTGTGAGAGTGGGTTCATGCATTGCTTTGGTGTGCTTTCCTTACTGTGCTACTCAAGTTTTTAGTACCACTTTTATCCACTGGATTTCGATAGAGTGGGTTTGGGTCAGAGCAATGAGGGTGAAGAATGGGTAATTAAGAGCTGCATTTGGGTGTGGACAAGACCTCTTCCCAACAGCAGGTCTAGCCGGCAACCTTGATTGATACTATCTCCATGGTCTCAATCAATGAACTCCAGTGGATCAATGCTCATCATCACACACACATCTATAGATCTCCGAATAGGCGACACGAGGCTCGGCACTACACACAACCCTATTACTAGTCATGATGTGTCGTCGTGCCTATTCATGGGCTCCACAAAGCCTGCCACACGCAATGGATTGAGAGCTATGCTGCCACGTCATCCTGACATGCCGAAGCCATATGCCCTTGCGCTACCATAGCGTCGTCATGCCTTAGTCGGGCTACATCTCTACACTGTCACTCTGCATGAAATGGCAGCGACTATTGGAAAGAAATGAGTTAGGGTTAGGGTTTCAAAGAAAAAAAAACCATCACCTTATATAAAGGGATGTGATGGTTAACATGTCCAATGGACCAGCAGGTGATCAGACCATACCGGCACAGTCACAATTTGGAGCGGGCCAAACTAGGTCTAGAATAAGCCAAAGAGCGGACATGAGCCTTGTGTGTCTTCTGGGCCATAATCATATATAACCACTCAACTTCGGCACATACATGTGGGCGTGTCCGCCTACAATGCAATTCAAGAGAGCCAGCTCGCTAATCTGGCCAGCCGTAGATAAAGAAGAAATCCAGGAAAAAAAAATCACATGCGGGGTATGAACATAGAGACAATTATGACCAGTGAACCTGCTAATGATTTTTCTTTTCAGAAATTCATTCTATCCAAGAAGAAGCAGGAGTACATGACCAATTGTTTAAGGCCAGACAACTCGTTCATGCGCATACGGCCAAAGCAATGCATTGTACGTATACGTATTCATGCATGCAGTACACGCGGTGTGGACGGACGCTTCATTCATATACACCGGTGAGAGCAACTTTAAGACTGAATCCTTTTGAATAGAGATTTTGGGGATAAACTGCTCTCTAATAGCTTGTGTAAATGGTTCTATAAATACAATAATATTTTATTCTGTATTTTTTGCTAGTTAAATATATAAGATGAGAATGATTTTTCAGAGTGCGAATAAGATATACAAGAACTATTGAAGAGTGTAGAGATATAGAAATAATTTTTATGCAAATGACTCTTTAAATCATTATTTAGACAGTGAGATTTAGAAAGACCTTTGAGACGACAAATTGGCGCGCGGAACCTTCGCGTGAGCCCCATGACAAACAGCGATCCATGGCTCAAATACCTCTTACCTCTAGGCTGTAGCTGGATTGAGACTGACCCGTGGGAGAGCGACGGAAGCCAACCGCTCCGGTCTTCGTCGTCGTCTCCGGCCGGCATTGTCGAACGTGCACGGAGGTCTAAGGAAGCTCCATCGTCGCGCTGCTCATGTCGCATTTTCCTGATGCTTAATTCTAGCCTAATACTAATATATTTACTCTATTTCAAAATAAGTACGCATCTCGTCCTTCAAGAAGTTAACAAATTCTAAGTTTGACCAATGATATAAAAAGGTAATAATGTTTATGACACCAAATTAATAGGCATCATTAAATGAATCTATCATATATTTTCTAAAGATATAGGTATTAGTAATATTTTCTAAAAAAATCTAGTCAAAGTTGACAACGTTTAACTTCTCAAAATATAAGATGTGGATTTATTTTGGAAATAAAGAGAGTATTACACTTGCAACCAGTGATGAATTTAGAAACATATGTTAGAAGCGACTTATTTTTCTTATATTTTTACATTTAGTCTTTTTTCCTTCTAAGCTTCAATGACTAGATTTGTAGCGGGGCATTATGCTTCGGGTGGCATTAGCGGGGGCTCGAACCCTGGCCACCCCAATGTTGGATCTGTCCCTCCTCACTGCAAAATAGTAGAGTTCTCTTAGTATTTTCAAATAGTAGTAATACAATACCACTAGTTATAGCACAAGGTATAGAGTCGATTACAAAAAGTACTAGGCAACATTGAGTAGGAAAAATTATATTAAATATTAAATACCAAAATGTTTATTTTGCAATTAAATAGTGTAGCTACTCGACACACCACAAAGTATATAATTCTAATTTTGTCCAAAGTCAAACAACCTTAACTTGACTAAGTTTAATAAATAAAACAATACAAATATTTATAGTACCAAATAAATATCTGTAGATTCATTATCATAGTAAATCTATTTGGTGCTAGGGATACAAAGTTTTCTAGAGAAAAAGGTTTATACAGAGAAACTAATTTTGATTCTTCTCTAAATTATGTTCAAAATTTCTGTTTGGTAGTAGTTCCTTTGTCTCCAAGAAAAATTGTTTGAAAAGCACCAAATAAACCCTCCCTAGAGATCAAGTTATTAGCATGTCTCTTTCTCTACATTTACATTGTTTTCTTATTTTTTATATATCTAAATTGAGTAAAGTGCACCAGCGGTCGCTAAACTCTCAAATCGACCGTTTAGCTCCTTAAACTTGTCCATCTGGGTCATCTCAGGTCCGTAAACTTGTTTCGGCTGTATCATTCCGGTCCCTAAACTTGCAAATCATACGTTTAGGTCCTCAAACTTGTTCACTTATGTCATCCCAGTCACTAAACTTGTTCGGCTGTGTCATCTAGGTCCAAACAGGACGATTTAAAACTTGATATAAAAAATAATTCATAACTTTTTCATATGAACTCGAATAAAGACAAACTGTATATTAAAATTGTAGTTCTCGATGCGATCTACAACTTTGTACTTGAAAGGTTTTTTAATTAAAACTGTTTAGGGTCCAAAGTATTTTTGTATGTTTATAGATTTTGAAATTTGAAATTTGAAATAATCAAACAAATTTGAATATTGATATGTACCTATATAAAAGTTATAGTTATCAATATGATCAACAACCTTGTAGTTGAAAATATTTTTATTTGAAGTCGTTTACTATCCCAAAATTTAGTTTTAAATTTAAAATTTTAAAATCTTTAAACTTACAATAATATTTTGGAATATTAAACGACTTCAAATAAAATTTTTTCAACTACAAAGTATTAGATAGATATCCATTAGATCTAGGCTAACAATCAAGAAAGAGATTAGAGAGATAGAGTAGATGAGTAGAGGTTCGGAGGAGTCCCGGCCTGTCGGAGCTTCTTCGTAGATGTATTCGTCTGAATTCAGCTCCCTCCCCCGGAGCTGCGTTCTGAGATACTTTTGTATTCAACATTATGATTCAGTAAGCATTTGTTTTTATTCGTTCTTAAGTTTGCAACTCATATTGAGTGCTTTGATCTTGGTAGCTCCTAAATTAAAGTAGTAGTTGGTAGTGTAGATGTGGTGTCTAGATCGCGTAGGTGACAGCTACGTTGAGTTCTCTGTAGTCCACTTCCCGTTGATAGGATCGATAGGTGTATAAGTGCTTGGTAGGAGAGAACTCTGATTTCTGCTCTTATTCAGGTCACTGCCCAGTTAGAATAATATTATTCAATGCTTACCGGTTGTTAGAACAAGATAGTCACTAACTATTTCCTCGTTCTTGATATTATCTGAATTGATTGTGTTATCGGGTTAAGAATCAATAGACTTAGTCAGTATCACCTACTGTTCCTTTAGGTTCGATATTAAAACCGGAATTGTCTGGTGAAGTGCTACATCGGTATTCTATCTGTGCGCTTGCGGATACTTTAATAATAATAATATTTAATAGAGTGTAGTTAATTTATACCAACAAGCATTTCTGGCGCCGTTGCCGGGGAACGGTTTGCTGATCTTGAATATAGTTTATCTTAATCTTGTATTATACTTTTATCTTTTATCTTTTACCTTTTTAAATATGGAACCCATATTTCAACTTTTATATCAATATGGAGCACCATCGGGATCGTATCTTCAGCTAAAAAAATCATCTAAACCTATTACATCATCTGGCTATGAGTTACTTCGGGATTAATCAAGTTAGTTTAGGAACACGTTTTTTTGGTAGTTCTAGAGAAAACCCCTATTCCCATTTACCTGATTTTGAGCAGACATGTGCATATTTGCATGTTAAGGGCATGGCAGATGAAACTTTAAGATGGAAAATTTTTTCGTTAACGGGAAAAGCAAAGAAATGGTATAATCGCCATGTTGGGAGTAGTCAAGGAGATTGGGAAGTATTGCGTGTTAATTTTTGTCTTAAATTTTTCACTATCGAAAAAGTCGCTAAACTTCGTTTTTAAATTATTGGATTTGAACAATTAGATAACGAATCATTAGGCAAGGCTTGAGAATGTTTTGATGGATTTATAAATTCTGGACCTAATCTTGCTTTGCCTGAACATTATGCTTTTGCAACATTTCTTTTTAGGCCTTAATGATAAAAATAAAGAATATCTTAATTTGGCCGCGGGTGGAAGCATTTATGCATATTACTACTACACATGCTAAAACCATTCTTACTAATATCATAAATGATCTTTCTGAAGAAAAAGAAGAGCTGTTAGAAGATGAATCTTTGTTGCCTAATTCCAAATTTTTGTCTGATTCATCTCAACCTTTACCTGAACTATCTAACGAGAAGGAGATAACTCCTATTTCTGATTTTATGCTTGAATTTGAGGATGAAGTTTTTGATGATTATGGAAACACCTCATATTATCATAAAATTATAAAACCTTAAGAGTTTATGAATTTTAAAAGTTTTAATGTTTCATATCCTGCTGATTTAAAATTCCTTAGAGAAATAACAAGAGAATTAATTTTTGTTATGAGTAATGAGTGGTCGATAGAATCTGAACTTTCAATTGATATAATTCATTTAAATTCTCCTGGCATTACCATTAAATGTCAAATTGATGCATATCCTTTTGATGCCTTTTATAATCCTATAGTAGTTATCAATATTATGTCTCTTACATTTACTGAAAAATTCTTGAAGGATATGCCATTAATTCATATAAATAAATTATTGAAAAATTGTTCAGGACATATTATTCCTAGTTCAGGAGTTTTATGTGTTTTTCCTATTGTGATTAATGAATTCCGAATTTTGCTGAATTTTTATATCTTTGATGTTTGTGATTTCGATGTGATGATTGGATTACCAATAGGAAAACTTTTACGGGAAGGTTGTACGGGTAATTTAGATATTAAACTTGGAAATGATTTAATCTCTCTGTGCCTATAACACATGCATTAAAAGCTAAGGCAGAGCCACTTCCTGAGTTAGATCCAATAGAAGAGGTTAAGGCCGTATCATTTGAATAATTTATTGAACCTAATATAGAAGATGATACCCAGTTCTTCATTAATGAATAGGAGGAGGATCCTATTGATCTTGAACCTCTGGATGAATTACTAGAGCCACCTAAGCCTTCTATTGAGCTTAAACAACTACCTTCTGGTCTTAAATATGTTTTTCTGAATAATGATCAAAATTCTCCTGTTATTATAAGTGATAAACTTTCTGATGAAGAATCTTTTAGATTAATAACTGTTTTAAAAAAACATCGTGTTGTTTTTGGTTATTCACTTCAAGACCTTAAAGGAATTAGTCCTGTTTTATGCACCCAACGCATTCCAACCAACCCCGAAATTACAACTTCTAGAGAGCTCTAGCGTAGACTTCAAAATGCGATGAGGGAAGTTGTTAAGAAGGAGGTCTTAAAACTGTTGCATGCTAGGATTATTTATCCTGTGCCGCATAGTGAGTGGATAAGCCCTGTTCAAGTTGTACCTAAAAAGGATGGAATGACCATGGTTCAAAATGATAAAAATGAATTAATATCCCAGAGAATTGTCACTGGATGGCGAATGTGCATAGATTATAGAAAACTCAATAAAACAACAAAGAAAGATCATTTTCCGCTACCCTTCATTGATGAGATGTTAGAGCGTTCAGCGAATAATTCTTTCTTTTGTTTCCTTGATGATTATTCTGGATATCACCAAATTCCTATCCACCCGGATGATCAAAGCAAAACCACGTTTACATGTCCTTATGGAACTTATGCTTATCGTAGAATGTCTTTTGGATTATGTAATGCACCTGCTTCTTTCCAAAGATGTATGATGTCCATATTTTCTGAAATGATATTAGAAATCATGGAAGTTTTTATGGATAATTTTTTAGTTTATGGAAAAACTTTTGATGATTGTCTAGAAAATCTAGATAAGGTTTTGCAAAGATGTGAATTGAAAAAAGCACTTAGTCCTTAATTGGGAAAGATGTCATTTTATGGTTAGAAAAGGAATAGTGCTGGGACACCTACTGTCTGAAAGAGATATAGAGGTAGACAAAGCAAAAATTGAAGTAATTGAACAATTACCTCCACCTGTTAATATAAAAGGGATCCGAAGTTTTCTTGGTCATTATGGTTTTTATCATAGATTTATAAAAGATTTTTCATATATTGCTAGACCACTAACTAATTTATTAGCTAAGGATGTTCCTTTTGAATTTGATAATGCATGTTTAAAATCTTTTAATATTCTTAACGAAGCACTTACATTAGCACCAATCATTCAACCCCCTGATTGGTCTTTGCCTTTTGAAATTTTGTGTGATGCTAGTGATTATGCTATAGGGACAGTATTAGGACAAACAAAGAATAAGAAGCATCATGCAATTGCTTATACTAGTAAAACTATGACAGGAGGACAACTAAATTATGCAACAACTGAAAAAGAGCTCCTAGCTGTTGTTTTTGCTATTGATAAATTTAGATTTTAGTAGGAGCAAAAGTAATTGTCTATTCTGATCATGCTGCTTTAAAATATTTGCTTACTAAGAAAGATGCTAAACGACGTTTGATAAGATGGATTTTGTTACTTCAAGAATTTGACTTAGAAATTAAAGATAGAAGAGGAATAGAAAATCTAGTTGCTGATCATTTGTCTAGAATACACTTTGACAAACCCTACGAATTACCTATTAATGACTCATTAAAAGATGACATATTGTTTAAAGTGACCAAGTCAGACCCTTGGTACGCGAATATTGTCAATTTTATGGTTGCAGGTTATGTACCACCAGGGGAAAATAAAAAGAAGCTCATTTATGAAAGTCGTCTCCACATATGGGATCCACCATACCTCTTCAGAATCTGCTCAGATGGGTTACTTAGAAGATGTGTATCGGTAGAAGAAGGCATGCAGATCATTCAGAAATGCCATGCATCACCATATGGAGGTCATTATGAGCCATTCCGCACTCATGCTAAGATCTGGCAGAGTGGGTTCTTTCGGCCAACTATGTATGAAGACACCAAAGATTTTGTCCGGAGATGTGGATCATGTCAGAGGCACGAAAATATCAATGCAAGAGATGCTATGCCACTCACCAACAATCTCCAGATTGAGCTATTTGATATCTGGGGAATTGATTACATGGGACCATTTGTGAAGTCAAGAAACTATGAATACATTCTGGTGGCAGTAGATTATGTATCCAAGTGGGTAGAAGCTATGCCATGCATGAATGCTGATTTCAAACATTCAAAGAAGATGTTCGAAGAAGTTATATTTCCAAGGTTTGGGACACCAAGGATGGTCATTAGTGATGGAAGAACACATTTCACTGATAAAATGTTTCACCGTTACTTACAAGCTCTTGCTACTCCATACCATCCTTAGACAAGTGGCCAGGCAGAAACATCAAACAAACAGATCAAAAATATTCTACAGAAAACAGTAAATGAGATGGGTACTACATGGAAGGATCGATTACCCGAAGCACTTTGTCTGGTGAAGTGCTACATCGGTATTCTATCTGTGCGCTTGTGGATACTTTGATAATAATAATATTTAATAAAGTATAGTTAATTTATACTAATAGAAACGCCGCACTATCAAGAGGGATGCTAATTAAGCTAGTTAGATGGGGGTAAGAGTGCTCATGTCGGTCTAACTTATGCGCTTGAGAGACACCTTTTCACTCACGGGCATTTAGAAAAGTTTTTCTCTGCCTGGGTGCACCGGTAGTACCGGTAGAAATCCACCGGTGGTACTGGTAGCTCAACTGGGTGCGCAGTAGACGCTGTCTTCTTGGCAGAAAAATGAACTGCCGGTGGTACCGGTCTTTGACCGGTAGTACCGGTAGGTCAAATTTTTGCCCAAACTTGAGTTCACTCAGTTGGCGGAAAAATGAACTACCGGTAGTACCGGTGGCCACCAGTAGTACCGGTGAAACACTGGTATTACCGATAGGTCATTTCTCCACCCAATTCTCCGCTCGTCTCTTTTGGCGGAAAATTGAACTACCTGGTGGTACCGGTCTTGGACCGGTAGTACTGGTAGGTCATTTTTCCTGCCCAATCTCTGCGTGACTGTAGGTGAGCTGCAACAGGCTAGAAGGGTGGACCGGTAGTACCCGTGGCTCCACACCGGTAGTACCGGTAACGCTTCGCGAGACACTTGTATTAATGGCTCTCTTCTCCTCTTCTAACGGTTACCCACTCCATTCCTTCGACTCAACTAACTGAGAAAAGGGCTCCCAAGCATTGACTCCCCCGCTCTCTCTCTCTCCTTGCTCCTAGATCCAAACCCTTGCAAGATTTGAGTAGGGAAGTGAGATTTGAGAGTGGAAAGCTTCGATCTACGACTTGAGCACTTGGATCCCTCCTCTAGCTAGCTTGGTTTGTGTTTGTTACTCTTGGGTTCTTGGAACCCTAGCCGGCTAGGCGTTCTTCATGGTTGCCCGTGTTAATTCATTTGTGAGGGCACCTCGAAGTATTTGTATCACCCTTTGATCTTAGTGAAAATCTCGGGCTAACCTTTGTGGTTGCTTGAGGGAGGCAAGGAGTTGGAAGAGACTCCGACCTTAGTGGTCACCTCAACAACGAGGACGTAGGATCTCCTTAGTGGGGACCGAACCTCGGGATAAATCTTGTGCCCCGCGTGCTTGTTGTTGTTGAGCTTGTTTACTCTTCCTACTTGTTCTTCGTTATCTTGTGTTCCTTTGTCTCTCCCTTGTTCATAGGTTGGATCGGGTCGATCTACGTTTTGGTGAAGCTCCAAGCCAAGGGAACCTCATCTACATCCTCTAGATCATCTAGGAGAGTGGGGTAAAACTCAGATCTGAAATCTACACTCATTATCCTCTGATTTCGTAGCCTTAGTAGGGCACCGGGTAATACCGGTCCAAACCTACCAGTGGTACCGGTTAGGTATTTGATTTTCGCTTTGAGTTTTTGAGTTTCAGGTTTTTAAATACGCCTATTCACCCCCCTCTAGGTCAATTAGATCCTTTCAATTGGTATCAGAGCTTGGATTCTCTAGATCAACGCTTAACCACGTGAGAAGTAACTTTGATCAACATGGATGACAATCAAATCAATCAACTGGTTGAGTTGCTTGCGGGGAATCTTTTCGACAAGTTGCAAGAACAACAAAAAGAGCAAATGAGCAAGATGCAAGAAGAGTTGTATAAGATAAAAGAAACTTTGAACAAGAAGATTGAAGATGTGGGATGTAAAGCCGACAAGGACATGGAAGTTGAAGGAAGTGGAGAAAAGACTCCAAAGGGATTCACAAGAATTCCTTATGACTATTCATCATCAAGCAAGAGTTCACACATGCCAATTGTCAACCCTGGCAAGCCACCTCAATTTGATGGGATAAGGTACAATGATTGGGTTCATAGAATAAGAATGCATCTTATTGCCGCAAGATGTTGTGAAGTTGTTGATGTGGGAGTGAGGATACCCGAAGAAGGAATTGAAGTGACAACCGAAGATTATATGGATGTTCAACTCAATGCCACAGTTGCCACATTGATCTTGCAATGTTTGACTCCGGAAGATCTCAACAAAGTTCATGGTATGGAAAGTGCAAAACAAATTTGGGACACTTTGAGGATTTCATTTGAAGGAGATGAAAGTATGAGAACCGGGAACACTGAGCTGCTGCAAAGTAAGATTGAAAACTTTCGTTTGATTGAAGGTGAAACCACTCAAGCTATGTTTGATAGATTCATGGCCTTGGTGAACAAGATTAGAGCTCTTGGTGACAAGTATTGGACCGACAACACAGCTGCAAGAAAATTGTGTAGAGTGTATAGACAAAAGAATAACTTGCTAGCCTCTATCACAATGGAAAGAGATAACTATAGTACAATGACACTTCAAGAGTTGCTTGCAAAATTGAAACATCATGAGGTCCTAGAAGATGAAGCTAAGGAAGCATCCGGACAAAGGAAGTGTATTGCTCTCAAGGCAACGCAAGGTTGTGAGAGTATTCAATGCAAGAAGAAGGATGTTCATGAAGATACTAGTGACAACGAACATGACAGTGATCTTGATGAGAATCAAGCTCTCTTGGTGAAGAACTTCAAGAAATTCTTAATGAAGAAGAAGGAGAGAATGAGAAGTGGTGGAAGAGGCAAAACTTACAAGAAGAGGTTTTGCTATGGTTGTGGAGATGCTGATCATTTCATTGCCGATTGTCCTCAAGAGAAGAAGAAGCAAAGGTACAACAAGAATGATGACAAGAAGTACAAGCACAAGAAGAGAGGTGAAGCGCATCTTGGTGAAGAATGGGAGTCGGATGATGATAGTGATGATGAAGATGACAATGATCAAGGGAAGAAGAAGGGTGTTGCTACGGTTGCTATCCAAGAGATTTCTTCTCCATCCAAGCTCATCATCAATGATTCTTCACCGACATCACTCTTCACCAACATATCCTCATCGCCTAGGCTCTTCACCAACCTCACCGACGATGATGACTATTACACTCCCGCTTGTCTCATGGCAAAGGGAGATAAGGTACCTCCTAACTCTTCCACACAATCTAATGATGGAAGTGATAGTAGTGATGAAGAAGATGACCAATATGCTAATAACATGATTAAGAAATTTGGAAAAGCTGCAGCCTCTAAAATCTTGTCTCTAATCTATAAAATTGAAAAACGTGTGGCATGCATTGAGTCACAAGGGGAATTGCTCCTAAAGGAAAGGGAGAAGAACCTTGAACTTGAAGCATGTCTCTTGGAAGAAAGAGGGAATGTTGAGAAGTTAAGTGTAGAATTGTCTTTAGCCAAGGACTCATATGAGCGTTTGTCTAAAGAACATTCTATGATTAATGACTCTTTAGCTAGTCTAAAGAATGAACATAGTTTGGTTCAAGAAAGCCTCACAAGCTTGAAAAATAGATATCAGACTCTTGAACAAAACTATGAAACTCTTTGGAATAGCACTTTCACACACACTAAAGAATCTGAGAACATTAAGGCCACAACAAGTCAAGGTTGTAAAGATGCTATAATGTTGATATAAATGCTTGTACTACTAACCTTGTTGAGCTAGAAAAGAAAGACAAGGAGATTCAAAGGTTGAACTCAATCATCAAGAATGGTTGCAAGTGCAAAGAAAAGCAACCAACAACCATATACAAGGCATCAAGGCACCCTTCCATGAAGGATGGAATTGGCTATAATAGGTATGATGGAAGAGCCAATGGAAGGAACATGATCAATGATGTGTCTTGTGTCAAGTTCAACAAGAGTGTACCACTCAATGACCTTATCAACAAGGTCAACAATGTTGCCACCCCTCCAAGCAAGCTTGCTAACAACAAGAACAACAAGAAGAAGCAAGTGGAGGAGCCCAAGCAACAAGTGCCTATCTCACGGAATCACGTTTGTGATTATATGTGTTGTTGGGGCAAGGATGGCAAGATTGTTGTGAAGTATGTGGGTGCCCTTAAGAAGAAGAAAATCTTAAGGAGTGTTTGGGTTCCCAAATCTTATGTGACTAACCCCCTAGGACCCAACTCTATTTGGGTACCTAAAACAAAGGCTTAAATTTTTTTTGTAGGAATATCACTCCGGTGGATCAAGTTGGGTGCTAGATAGTAGATGCACAAATCATATGACCGGAGAGAAGGACATGTTCACCTCCTTTCAACCAAATGAAGATTCAAGTGAAAGGATTGTGTTTGCTGACAATAGCAAAGGAGAAATTCTTGGTTTGGGTAAAATTGCTATCTCAAATGATAACACTATCTCAAATGTTTTACTTGTGGATTCATTGGGATACAATTTGTTATCCGTTTCATAACTTTGTGAGATGGGTTACAATTGTCTCTTCATGGATAAGGGTGTGGAAGTCTTTAGAAGGAAGGATTCCTCTATTGCCTTTATGGGTCACTTAAAGGGCAAGCTCTATTTAGTTGATTTTTCATCCAATAGAGTGGAGTCCAAGACTTGTTTAGTGGCAAAATCTAGCATTGGCTAGTTATGGCATCGCCGGCTGAAAGCCCATGTTTGGTTTTGGGTAATTGATGAAACCTAGTTTGCTAACGATTGCTCTAAGTGTTTCATGAGAATGATTAGCAAACAACAAGATGGAGCAAAGGACCGGGTCAGTGGAGGCCACAAGTGAAGGGTAATGACGGCATCCATACAAATGGTATAAGTCCATCATCAAAAGGAGTCCACAAGCTTCATCAAGAGATGGTGAAAAAGCTAGGAGCTCAAGGCAAAGGTATAATCCATAGGAGCTCTTTTGCTTTTGGTGATCAAGACTCCATAGAGGGAGTGATCACATTTAGGATAGATAGCCGTACTATCAAGAGGGGCGAAATCGTTGATGAAATACGGTTATCAAGTGCCACTAGGTGTTCATGATCATTGCATTGCATATAGATGCTAGTGACACTAACAAACCCTTAGAAAACTCTTTTTAAAAAGCTAACACACGTGCAGAAGGTGTAGAACACTTGGTGTTAGCACATGGGAACAAAGGGTGAAAGATTTGAGTGAAAATCCTAAGAAAATAGAGCGTCGGACCGTAGAGTCACTGAGCGTCGGACCATTAGCCTCGGTCCGACAGCTAACACTGCTGAGAGTGTCGGACGCTCAGTTTCGGAGCGTCGGACTATTATCCGAAGCATCCGACGGTGCAGAGCGACGAAGAGGTGACACGTGGAGAGCAGAGGAGCGTCGGACTCTCGGCATTAGTCCGACGGTGAGCGTCGGACTAACGTCCGACGGTTTTCAGCGCTCGGGGAGCTCTCTGGAAACGTCGGATGCTGGCGAGTTTTAGTCCGACGGCCCGCTGTTTTAGAGTCCGACGGTGGATACGTGTAGTGTGTCGGACCGTGAGGTTTGGTCCGACGGCCTACCGTTCGACGGTTCGTTTAGCATGGGAAGTTAGCCGTTGTGATCCAACGTTCGACTTCAAACGGCTAGTGACACGTGGCATTCATCCAGGGCGTCGGACCGTGCGGTATAGTCCGACGATCTGGCCGTCGGACAGTCCGACGGTACGCAGTAATGTCTAAACGGCTATTTCTTTGTGTGTGGCTTATAAATAGTCACTTGACTGGTTTGGGGAGTAGCTCTTGGCACTTCTAAACATCATAGAATACTTGTGAGCCTTCCCACTCCACTCTCACTCATCCTACTTGATTGTGATCATCATTTGGTGAGTTTGGAGAGCATCAAGTGCATTGCATTGATAGAGATCATCTAGAGGCACTTGGTAGCGGTGATTCGCAGCGGTTTCTCTCATTACTCTTGGAGTTTGCCGACTCCTAGATGGCTTGGAGCTCCGAGGATCGTTGAAGGGAGTTGGTGATTGTCTATGCCTCCGATCAAGGTATTGTGAGGGGTTCTAGAGCCTATCCCCGCGGGAGATCGCGAAAGGCATCTTTAGTGGATTGCTCGTAGCTTGGTGGATCCCCATCTTGTGTTGGTTGTGTGGCACCCTTGAGAAGGGTTTGGCGTGTGATGCCAATTAGCGCGTGACCCTCCAAGTGGGTGTATCGCTACAACGAGGACTAGCTTGCCGGCAAGCAAGTGAACCTCGGTAAAAAATCTTGTGTCATCTCTCTACCGAGGATTTATTTTGTATTTGATTGATTGGTTATATTGGACTTCATATCTTCTCTACCCCCCTTTAGCCATTTAGGACCTTTCACCGGCTTACTCATGTTGGGATGAGGAACTTGGCCAACATTCAAAAGGGCGAACACATCCTTGGACTAATGTTGACGGTCGTTAAGTACCAATTTTATACCGTCAACTAATGCCTAGGGAAGGACAATAATAGAAGCATAGGGGTTATTGCTGACAAATTCCACGAGTTTTTGTGAGTTGTGTATTTTCTAGGGATTATTCCAGAAAGGCTTAAAAAAGGATTAAAGTGCTTAATTACCACGAAACTTAAGCGCCAAGGAAACATCATCATCGGAACATAGAAGCCTCTGGAACACACCCGAAGCGACCGGGGCCCGAAACCCACCAGGGTGGGGCCGGCCGGCGCCCCCTTAGGGTTTCGTTCCCGCCTTCTGGAGTCTTCTTCCGCCGCCTCTTTGGAGTCATCTCGGCCCTTTGTTTAAGTCGGTTTGATCCCACGGCGCACGTTCATCCCACCGGGCTATAAATAAAGGGGCAGACCCCCTCCCAGAGCACAAATTCATTCTTCCTGCTTCATTTGTCAAGAGTAGACAGAAGTTAGGGTTTCCAGAGTAGAAATAGCGCTCTAGTTCTTCAAGTTCATAGTTTAGACGTCTAGCAAGGTTTAAGTAGAGTTGGGCGCTACGCTCGGGATTTCAGATCTGTTCGTCTGGAGATCGGTAATCTTATCTTATTGTATCTCATTATGACTTTGCTCTATTTTAATATATTGCTACTTATTCAGTTCTTAGTTTATTCTAGTTGCATATTCGATATAGTTGTGATTGGTGATGATTATTGTCATTTGATCGTAAAGCGCCTAATTCAGTACTCGAGTGAATTAGGTGGTATACATTATGTAGACGTGGTGTCTATATATATTGTGTACCTACGGAGACACACTGACATGCCGGGTCGTGTGGTAGTTCACGTAGGTGACAGCTGCGTTGGTTCCTATGTAGTCCACCCCCCGTACGTAGGACGAGCAGAGCACGGTCGCGAAGGAGGTGACCCTTGTGTCTTAATATCCTCATTAGATGATACTCCTTATAATGTTTTCTGAGTTGATTATGTTATGGATGAAAATGTGTAATGTGGCGTAGGCTGTAGACTTTATATTTAGTAATTACATAGATTTCCTTTACTTTAGCCGAATCTCGAGATTGTCTTACTATATTAGTGAGTCTCTATATTCTATCTCTGGAATACCATTTACCTCATTTAATCAGTTATCATTTACCATTTATCATTGACTTATTTATCGCTAAAGCACTAGAATTATGGGTTATCACATGTCTGCACATTTATCTTTCCTATCATTATAGTAGATTATCCTAATGAGTAAAATGCCTCTTTATCCTTTTGGCATAAAACAAATCAATGATACTCAGAATACTTACCGGGTGAAGTGCTATAATGGGAGAATTATCTGTGCGCTTGCGGATATATTCTATAGTATTATTTTTAGGAGGCAAGTGAAGATTATTTTACCAATGGTTTTTGGCATCATATTAGGGATGACAACTTAACGTGAAGTGATGTTAAAAATACCAACAAGCATTTCTGGCGCCGTTATCGGGGATGGCAATTGTATTCATTAGGATAATTTATTGAGTTCGTTGATTTTATTCGCCAGGATATTTATTCTAAAATTTCATATAGGAGAGTTCTTCATAGATAATATTATAGATAAAAATAAAAATTACTATAGACATAAATACTTATAGATAACCATAACCTTTTGTTTTAGCAGACTTACCCGTGTTTTGTTTATGTTTAAATATCTTATATAGGGTAAGTGCAGGATTGATTGTGTACTTTAACTCTTATCAATCAGGAACAACCACAGAAAGAAGGTTCTTACATTATTTTGTGAAGCCATGGCTAAGAAGACTCTACGTGAATTCTCTGCCCCAAGCACTGAGAATGTTCAGCGTTGGGCCAACTTTCAACATTGGAGATCATGATTACGAGATCAAGCCAAGCCTCATCAAAATGGTGCAAGCTATCACATTTAGTGGAAAGAAAGATGAAGATGTAAGTGTCCATCTGCAGAAGTTTCTGGAGAACACTATCAATATCAAAGGCATTCCTTAAGACGTCGTGCTACTTCGTTTGTTTCCGTTCTCATTGGAAGGAAAGGTGAAGCAGTGGTTCTATCAGAATAAAGATCGAGTCAAGACATGGGTAGAATGTTCAAAAGCTTTCCTAGAAAAGTTTTTCCCATTAGGCAAAACTAATGCTCTACGAGGAAAGATTTCAGAATTTTGTCAGCGGAAAGGTGAATCTATTCCAGAAGCCTGGGAACAGTTTTCAAGATTATATTTCAGATTGTCCCCATCATGGAATGGAAAAGTGGTTGCTCATGCAAACATTTTATCACGGACTAACTCAAAGGTCACGTGAGTAACTAGATGCCACTGCTGAAGAATCATTTATGTCACTCACCCCTGGAAGAGCTGAAGATATTATGGCGAAGATAGCAGAAAATCAGGATTGGACAAACAACACTCATACATGCCATAAGAGTGAAGAAGTTCCAGAGGAAGTGTGTGCACTATCAACCAAGATGGATGTACTGTTGAACTGGTTAGAGCAAAGAAGCCAATCATAAAAGAGATCGTCGAGCTATTCAAGATGCATTCAATTCACAGAATTAACATGAAAGATCTTTAGGAATTGAGTTTGCAAATCCCCAGAAGATATTAGTACAGTCATCAAGTCTACTTCTCAGAAGAAAGGATGGAATCAACCTCGGTCAACCAACCAAGGTAACTACCAGGGCAATTATAATTTTTTAAAATCAGAAGACAACCACCCTTGAGAGAACTAATATTAGAAAAAGCTAGAATTAATGAAAGTATTTATAAGAAGCTTGCTTTTAAAGATAAAGTTTTAGAAGGAATTAATTCTAAGTTGGATAATTTATCTTCTGCTGTTGAAAATCAAATATTATTTAATAAAAAGATAGAATTACAAATGGCACAATTATCTTCTACTTTATTTACCACTAACCATGAACAAATGAAAGGAATACCTACTAGAGGAAGTAAATCTACACGTGATCCACCTTACCCAAAAGGGGCACGTAAACCATCACATTTAGTGCAGGTAGAAGAAGAGATGGAAAAGGACAACAGACAAGAAGAAGTTATACCACCTTCACCACCAGTTGAACTACAAGATCAAGAATTAACTCAAGATTTTCATGACACAACCCTACCTACCGTTTTCACACAGAAGAATAAGAGCTAAAACGGATGATCAATTTGGTAAGTTTGTAGAGATAATTCAGAAGATATGTGTCAATATTCCGTTGTTAGATGCCATGCAGGTACCTATATATGCGAAGTATCTTCAAACCATCCTCAACAACAAAGGACCACTACCTTCTACTGAAGTTGTCAAGCTAACGGAGGAGTGTAGTGAGGTAATTCTGAGTTCTTCTCCTACTAAGAAGAAGGATCCAGGGTGTCCCACTATTGATTGTTCAATAGGAGACCAGATGTTCGAAAATGCTTTATGTGATCTTGGAGCAAGTGTCAGCGTCATGCCTAAAACCGTCTTCGACAAACTCAACTATTCTACACTCACACCAACCACGATGTGTTTGCAATTAGCTGACCAATCGGTCCGTTATCCCGCAGGAATCGTAGAAAATATTCCGGTAAAAATCCGTAACTTTTTCATTCCTGTAGATTTTGTAGTACTTGACATGCAGGAAGAGAGGAAGATACCCCTCATTCCTCGAGTGACCATTCCTAAACACTGCAAATGCAACCATCAACGTCGGAGCTGGAGAGATCACATTCACCATCAATGGGCAAGAAGAGCGATTCGCATTCAAGCCAAGACTGGAGCAATGCCAAACATTGAAGTGTCATGAAGAATAAGATGTAACAACATCTCCGACACCGGAAGATGAATCATGAAGAATAATTCAACTGGAGAAGTCTGGATCGGCGGACTCAAAAAACGCCGAACCTTCGCCGGGAGGTAACTCGGTAGTTATCGATAATTTAATTCTTGCATTGAAATTTGCATATTTACTTTCTCATAAATTGCATTATTAAAAAGAAATAAAAATAAGTATAGCATGATTAAAGTTTAAGCCCCATGTGATTATTACTAACTGGAATGTTAAACCCCTGTCAGTGAAATTTACTGTGGTGGCAGAAAATTATAAAAAGACCATCATTAAAATTCTAATTTTTCATAGATTCGTAAAAGTAATTTAGTTTTTCATTCTTGTGTCATTATACGGTTTAAATACGGGAAACATCTGGGGCCCACCATCATCACATCAAGTCATCTCAAGCCTTATCACCAACCACTACCTTTCACTACCATCCAAACTCCATTATTCATTCATACACTACCCTCCATCCACTCCTTTCATTCAATTCACCAGAGAAAGCACTCATTCACGTGCATATGAAGGTAATGTTGACACCATTCAAAGTAGAGGGCCAAAGCACACCAGGTAGGGGCCGGACTGGCCCCACACCCACGCCGGCCGGCGCCCTTCCTCCTCTTCTCCTGCCTTTCACTTCTCTCACTCACTCACTCTCTCACTTGCACTCCAGAGAGCACCTAGCTACTCTGTTTTGCTGCTTAAAGTTACAAACTCTCACAACCCTTTCATTTGATTCAAGTTTAAACAAGGGAAGAAGTAGAGAAGATGGATTAGCAAGAAGACCTAGAAGAGAGATCACCACTTTGATTCCTTCTCTTCACTTGTTCTTGCTTTCTTCTTGTGTTCTTGTTCGTTCTTGCCGTGTTCTTCGTGTTCTTTATTTTATAGGCAAGATGAGCAATAGGATGAAAGGTGTCCATTCGATCCTTGGAAGAGCCTTCTCACGCCGCACAACACGAAGTCAATCATCATCACAAGTGCCATCGTTCATCGGCTCCGACATGAATATCAATCCTCCGTCACCCTTCACGTATGACAACCCTTCATCCTCTTCCCAACCGGAAGAGAGGGATCGACGCAGGAAGCCACGCCAGCAGTGGACTGCACATGCAGGATGGGAAGAACAGCCTACATTTCAGTAAGGAGAATCTTCGTCAGCAGCAGCAGCAGATTGGGGAGCAAATAATTTTCATAGAGGACGAACATCTTTTTCTGCACGCTGGGAATACGGACTTCACCACCGGTGGACCGTATCCGTTCCACGCACCACCAGAAGATGGCTACTATCGGCCACCTGAGCAGCACTTTTCGACTACCGCTAATGATCTTCCAGCTTTATCTATGCGTCTCACTAACATTGAATAGGGACAGAACGCGATAAGCGACACATTGCATCAGCACGAGCAGTGGAAGCAGCTGAATGAATACAGGTCCTACCAGCATGAATAATGGCAGCACAGCACGGATCAACGACTTGATCAGACCTATCAAGGACAGCAGGAGACGCAGAGCGGATTGGAGTATTTGACTACATCAGATGGGATACCCGCCGTCACCTCTACCACATTACTAAGTAACATCCAGCTTGGGGGAGATCCCTGCAAGGTGAGTACCTGTCACCTTTATATATGTTCTTTATTTTAGTATTTAATTCAGTTTTCAATTCTGTCAATTTTAATATCGCTAAAAAAATAATAAAACAAGAAAACCAAATAAAAATTTATTTACCAGTTTTCTTTAGTTATTGCATTTAAATTCCTGCTTGTATAAAAAATAAAAATCCAAAAAATAATAGATTGTATAATTAAGTTTGCTTTAAATTCCGTAGTCAATTTGTCCTTAGAATAATTAGAACTTGAAGCTAGAGAAAAATCAAAAACTTAAAAAAATATTTAAATTATTTAAATGTAATTTCCTAGTAATTGCTTAGTGTTTAAATTTAAATTCTCCTACGAATTGCATGAAGTGTATCTACCATGAAAGTTTATTCTGAAACTTGATATCAGTGGGTAGCATAAGCTTTTCTAAGTAATTGACGGATATGATATAAGAATGTTTGAGTTGCTATTTATTTCATTCTGAGTGATACCTAAGCTCTAGACATTCCAAAAGTCAAAATTAAAATAAAAATAATAATTTGTTCTACTAATATGATTTAAGTAGACTATTCTGTTATGCATTCATGATTGAATTCACATGCACAAAAAGTTTTCGCTCTGTGCACATAGTCTCTCTCTTAGAAGTCCAACAGAGAGTGTGGGTTATAAATCTGAAAAGATGACATACCAAAGAAGTATGAGCCTGAAAGATGTCCATATCAAAAGGGTATGTGCCAAAAAAAACAAAGAGAGAAAAACAATGGGTGCAAAGACACCCGCCTGAGAGAGAAAAATGGGTGCACAAAAAGTATCCGCTGGGGAGGTTGCCCACACTCTTCAGAAAGAGATAAAAGAGAGGATAATGCATAGGATTTCAAAAATGAAATTTGATCACATTCACACATTCAATCATGATGTATAGCTTAGTAGTCCTCTTAGTAGGCTCTCATTATTTTCCTAAATAAAATTATATACTTATTCCAAAAAAAACTAGAGCAATGGTGGAAATAAATGATGAAAGACATAGTGCTTGCTTGATTATTCTGTCTCTCAATTACTCAAGATCTAGTTTAAAAGCCCCACGATTGAAAAGAGTAGGAATAAATTTCAAAGATGGATTAATGAATTTCAATCCGGAGAAGAATTTCTGTTTAAATATTTAAGTATTTGTTGGGAGTTATACATTTTTATGGAACCCTGAATAAATCATTTCAAGTCAACTTTGCTAAGGGACTAGTAAAGACTTAGCTTGGGGGTGTTGTTGACGGTCGTTAAGCACCAATTTTATACCGTCAACTAATGCCTAGGGAAGGACAATAATAGAAGCATAGGGGATATTACTGACAAATTCCACGAGTTTTGGTGAATTGTGTATTTTTCAGGGATTATTCTAGAAAGGCTTAAAAGAAGGATTAAAGTGCTTAATTACCATGAAACTTAACCGCCAAGAAAATATCATCATCGGAACACTAGAAGCCTCTAGAACACACCCGAAAGCGACCGGGGCCCGAAACCCACCAGGGTGGGGCCGGCCGGCGCCCCCCCTTAGGGTTTCGGCCCCGCCTTCTGGAGTCTTCCTCCGCCGCCTCTTTGGAGTCATCTCGGCCCTTTGTTTAAGTCGGTTTGATCTCCACGGCGCACGTTCATCCCAGTAGGCTATAAATAAAGGGGTAGACCCCCCTCCCAGAGCACCAATTCATTCCTCCTGCTTCATTTGTCAAGAGTCGACAGAAGTTAGGGTTTCCAGATATTAGAAATAGGGCTCTAGTTCTTCAAGTTCATAGTTTAGGCGTCTAGCAAGGTTCAAGTAGAGTTAGGGTGCTACGCTCGGATTCCATATCTGTTCGTCTGGAGATTGGTAATCTTATCTTGTATCTCATTATCACTTTGCTATATTTTAATATATTGCTACTTATTCAGTTCTTAGTTTATTTTAGTTGCATATTCGATATAGTTGTGATTGGTGATGATTACTGTCATTTGATCGTAAAGCGTCTAATTCAGTACTCGAGTGAGTTAGGTATACATTATGTAGACGTGGTGTCTAAATATATTGTGTACCTACGGAGACACACTGACGTGCCGGGTCGTGTGGTAGTCCGCGTAGGTAACAGCTGCGTTGGTTCCTCTGTAGTCCACCCCCCGTACGTAGGACGAGCAGAGCGCGGTCGTGAAGGAGGTGACCCTTGTGTCTTAATATCCTCATTAGATGATGCTCCTTATGATGTTTTCTGAGTTGATTATGCTATGGATGAAAATGTGTAATGTGGCGTAGGCTGTAGACTTTGTATTTAGTAATTACATAGGTTTCCTTTACTTTAGCCGAATCTCGAGATTGTCTTACTACATTAGTGAGTCTCTATATTCTATCTCTGGAATACCATTTACCTCATTTACTCAGTTATCATTTACCATTTATCATTGACTTATTTATCGCTAAAGCACTAGAGTTATGGGTTATCAAACGTCTGCACATTTATCTTTCTAATCATTATAGTAGATTATCCTAATGAGTAGAATGCCTCTTTATCCTTTTGGCATAAAACAAATCAACGATACTCGGAATACTTACCGGGTGAAGTGCTACAATGGGAGAATTATCTGTGCGTTTGCGATATATTCTATAGTATTATTTTTAGGAGGCAAGTGAAGATTATTTTACCAATGGTTTTTGGCATCATGTTACGGATGACAACTTAACGTGAAGTGATGTTAAAAATACCAACAACTAACAAATGTTTCTTTTGAGAAAGATTGGATTTACAGTTCATGTCAAGCGAGAAAACAAGTTAGGAGCAAAACATCCCACAAGAATGTTGTAACAACAACAAGACCACTTGAGTTACTTCACATGGACTTATTTGGACACAATGCTTATATAAGCATTGGAGGTAAAAAGTATGGTTTTGTTATTATTGATGATTATTCTCGTTTCACTTGGGTGTTCTTTTTGAAAGATAAAAGTAAGACCCAAGAGACATTCAATAAATTTGCTAGAAGACCTCAAAATGATTTTGAAGTGAAGATCGAGAGAGTGAGAAGCGACAACGGGACGGAGTTTAGAAACACCAACATTGAAGAGTACCTTGATGAGGAAGGAATCAAGCATGAGTTTTCGGTTCCCTACACTCCTCAACAAAATGGTGTTGTGGAGAGAAAGAACCGAACGCTCATAGAAGCCGCAAGAGCAATGTTAGATGAATACAAGACTCCGGACAACTTTTGGGTGGAAGCGGTCAACACGGCGTGTCACGCAATCAACCGCTTATATCTTCACAAGATAAGGAAGAAGACCGCTTACGAGCTTCTAACCGGTAACAAGCCTAAGGTGCATTACTTTAGAGTTTTTGGATGTAAGTGTTTCATACTTAACAAGAAATCCAAAAGCTCAAAGTTTGCACCAAAGGTGGATGAAGGGTTCTTACTTGGTTATGGTACTAACGAACATGGCTATCGTGTTTTCGACAAGACCACCGGTCAAGTTGAAATAGCGGTAGACGTGACTTTTGATGAAACCGACGGCTCTCAAAAGGAGCAAGTCAATGTTGATTCTTTAGGTAATGAAGAACCTTCACATGAAGTGATAAAGAAGCTTGCAACCGGTGAAGTAAAACCCGTTGAAGATGATGATATGATGCACAAGTGCAAATCAACCATGACTCGCACATGCATCATGGGTCAACCAATCCCCATGGTGATGCTTCTACTTCAAGGAGTCATGAATCAAGAGTACAAGCAACTCAAGATCCACCACAAGATGACGATCAAGATAGAAGCAACAACAATGTCACCCACAGTCGTGATTCTCCAATCAATCAAGATAGTGATAGTGAGGATGATGGTCAAATTCAAGGAAGATCAACAATACCTAATCCAAGAGTGCATCAATCCACTCAACGGGATCATCCCGTTGACAACATATTGGGGAGTATACAAAGAGGGGTAATAACTCGTTCTCGTTTAGCTGCATTTTGTGAGCATTACTCGTTTGTTTCTCCTGCGGAACCTCTTAGTGTGGAGAAAGCACTCGAAGATCCGGATTGGATGATGGCAATGCAAGAGTAGTTGAACAACTTCACTCGGAATGAAGTCTGGTCCTTAGTGGAAAGACCCAAACAAAATGTGATAGGTACCAAATGGGTCTTCCGCAACAAGCAAGATGAGTATGGCATGGTCACAAGGAACAAAGCACGGTTGGTGGCTCAAGGCTTCACCCAATTGAAGGTTTGGATTTTGGTGAAACCTAATGCACCGGTAGCTAGGCTTGAGTCAATTCGTATATTACTTGCCTTTGTTACTCACCATGATTTCAAATTGTATCAAATGGATGTGAAAAGTGCATTCCTCAACGGCCCCCTATCCGAAGTGGTGTATGTTGAACAACCACCGGGTTTTGAAGATCCACGACATCCTGACCACGTGTACAAGCTTGACAAAGCGCTCTATGGGCTCAAACAAGCCCCTAGAGATTGGTATGATTGTCTCAAGGGATTTCCTACTCAAATAAGGGTTTGAGATAGGGAAGGCCGATCCTACTTTATTTACTTGCAAAGTCAATAATGATATCTTTGTTTGCCAAATATATGTCAATGACATAATATTTGGTGGTACTAATGTGGCTTTTTGTGAAGAGTTTAGTAGGCTCATGACAAAGAGGTTTGAGATGTCCATGATGGGTGAGTTGATGTTCTTTCCTTGGATTTCAAATCAAGCAACTCAAGGATGGCACGTTCATAAGTCAAACCAAGTACACCAAAAATATGTTGAAAAAGTTTGACATGGACAAGACCAAGCCCATCAATATACCTATGCCAACAACCGGACATCTCGATCTTGACAATGATGGTAATGGCCGTCGATCAAAAGGTATATCGCTCCATGATTGGATCCCTACTTTATCTTTGTGCATCTAGGCCCGATATAATGCTTAGTGTGTGCCTGTGTGCAAGATTTTAAGCCGATCCGAAAGAATGTCACTTGGTGGCCGTTAAGAGAATTTTTCGGTATTTAGTACACACTCCTAATCTTGGCTTGTGGTATCCCAAGGCTCCTACTTTCACTCTACTTGGCTATTCCGATTCGGACTATGCCGGTTGCAGGGTAGAGCGAAAGAGCACATCCGGGACTTGCCAATTTATTGGTAGGTCTTGGTGTCTTGGAGTTCTAAGAAACAAAACTCCATTGCCCTTTCCACAACTGAAGCCGAGTACGTGGCGGCCGGCGCTTGCTGTGCCCAACTACTTTGGATGAAGCAAACCCTTAGGGATTATGGTTACGAGTTAACCAAAATCCCTCTCTTGTGCGACAACGAGGGTGCCATTAAGTTAGCAAACAATCCCTGTGAACCACTCTAGAACAAAGAACATAGACATTCGGCATCACTTTTTAAGAGACCACGAAGCCAAAGGAGATATCGCAATCCAACATGTGAGAACCGAATTTCAGTTAGCCGATATCTTCACAAAACCTCTAGATGAGTCAAGATTTTGTGCTTTGAGGAGTGAACTAAATATCATTGATTCTTGAAACGTGACTTGAACTCTTGTGCACACTTTGATTGATTTAGACTTGGACAAAATCTTGTGAAAACTTTACATGCAATTTCAAAAACTAATTTTATCATCTCAAACATGGCCATAGTTATGTAATGGTTGCATGAAATATGGTCATGTATGTGATGGTTCAAGTTTGCCACATGTTCACTTAAATCTATATTGCTTAAGGCTGGAATTTGGCCTACCGGTAGTACCGGTCACGGCCGGTAGTACTGGTCAAACCCCGGTACCACCGGTAGTTCAAATTTCCGCCCAATCGATTATGTCCATAAAGTCTCTTACCGGTAGTACCGGTCCTTTATAATTGGTAGTACCGGTAGTGGATTTTACCGTGGTATAAAAGGTGCACCGCATTCTTATCTCTTACCTCTTCACCCCTTTTACCACCGACGCCTTCTCTCTCCTAGTAGAGGCGCCGGCTGGCCGCACCCGCCGCCTCCCCTACTCGATCTCCCTCCTCCTCCAACCTAAATTAAATCCCTTTGGAGGGAGCTTCCCTAGTGCTTGGAGATCGACTTGGTGGTGTTGGTGCTTGCTTGGAGGCCCTCCCTTGCTTGGATTTGGCTTCTTCATCTTGAGCAACGAGGATACTTGGGTTTCTCTTGCCTGATCTGTAAATGTACCTTGTTCTAGGCCGATTCCTCGCATATGCTACTTGTGCTTAGTGTCTACATGCTATTTGAATGGTCTTTGTGCGCTTCCAAGGGTCGATTTGGTGGAAACCACGTGGAAAGAGACCTCCACAGTGCTACCGGTGGTACCGGTCACTGTGCATCTCTCTTTTCCCGCTGTCTCTCTCACTCGATCTATTGCCACATTCAATAGTGTGTCTTAGACATTTGTTTTGCACTATGTTTGTGCTTGTAGCATGGAGGGTAGCAGTGTTGCTCCCAAAAGGAAGAACCCCTCACGTGCCGCTTGTCCAAGCGGCAGTGGTGGTGGGGATGAGTGCACTGTGCGTGGGCGTGGGGGAAGCCGAGGCAGCCGCGGTGGTCAAGCTCCCAGTGCTACTCATGGAGCTCCGGTGCCTCCTCCCGTCAACTCTATGGGAAGGCCTAATCCACCTCTCTCCCACAGAGAGCGTGTGAACATGCAAGAAGAACAAGATCCAGCAACAGTGCAAGGGCAGGTCCATTGATCCACGGATTTTCAATCAGTGACCCTGTGCAGATTGGGATTGCTAGTGCTTCTCGCAGTCTTCGCAACCACCCTGCAGTACAGGACTCGCATGCGGGCTCCAGAGTCAGGTGGAGGGTATATATATGTCTCCACTCTTTGTTGATTACAGGAGGAGGGTGAAGGATTTACAGACTCATCGCTCAGAGAATCCCTATCAGTTTCTTAAGGACCCCTCAGTTGATGCCCTTTTTTGGTCACATTTTCAGTTTGACTACTATGAATCTGTGCTTTATCAGTTTGGTAAGAGTGGCACCAAGCCTCCTATCTTCCCTCATAAGCATGTAGTGCTTGAGTGCCTTAAGGATTTGAATCATCCTGAGATTGATGCTCTTATTGCTAAGCTTGAAGAGTGGCGCCTCTTGCCTCTCATGACCTTTCAGCATGGATGGAATCAAGAAGTCATTTGTCAGTTTTGGGCTACCCCATGGATTGATCATGAGAATGTTGTACTTCACTGGATGACAGAGGGTTCTCACTATATATGTGATTACAATACTTTCTCTCGCTTGCTTGGTTTTGACAGTGCAGATAGGGTGGCCCCTAGCTTGTCTGATATTTTCTTTGAGGGTGTTGCCCAAGATGTTTTGGAGGCAGCCGACCTTTACAAGCCAGGGCATGCTGCAGATCTTACGACAACTCACTTGAAGTCCTTTTATGTGCTCAACAACCTTGATCCGGTACACTATTGACCCCAAGATTGGAGATTCTATTCACATTAGCATGAGGCACCCAAGATTCTTATTCGCTTTGACACCGGCGGTGGGCGGTTCAGTATCACCAACTTCATGTGGTCCAAGATTGCGGATGTGTCCATTGATCCTCGCAAGTCCCTGCCGTATGCTCCCTATTTGATGTATATGATTGAGCAAGTTGTTAGCCCCCACTTTTATCAAGATTGCCCCCATCTACCTTACCGGCTAGCATTTGGGACCTCCTCGTCTTGCTAGTGGTCGTAGTGGCTCTGCTGCTCCCTCTGGCCCTACTGGTGATGATGCTCCCTCTCCTCCTTCTCGCTCCTTTTCGGCTCGTCATGGTCGTGGGGGTGCAACGAGGTATGCGCTTCGCAAGTTCTTTGCATTCTTTTGCTACAAGGCCGAGAGGGATGATCGCCTGCCTTCGCCGCTTGGAGGAGCAAGCCAACATCGACCCGCCATCTCCTCTCCGTGTGTTTCATGATCCATTTGATGAGTATGATGAGATGATGGCTGCAGAGGCTGTTGTAGCAGCCGCTTTCCGGTGGTGATGAGGCTGCCCATGCTTCTTTTGGTGGCGATGCCGGCCCATCTTCCAACCCTCATGGCAAGCGGACTGCATCTCTTAGTGGACTACGGCGACGACGATGACGACGAGTAGCTCCCTATAGCGCTTATCGTTGCCTACCCTTTTTGGCACTTGATGCCGAAGGGGAAAGTGTTAGGCTTATCTTATTGTAATAGGGTAGCTATGGTAGTTGAAAACTCTATGGTTTGTAATAACTCTATTTCTATGTGGTGAACTACGTGGTGAACTAGAACTATTTGTGTGTGATGGCCGGCCAAAACACTTATGCCTATTTGTTATATCTAGTAGTGTTGGCCTTTTATTTGATATCATGCTTGGTGCCTGTTGGTTTCGAATGTTATGATTGGTTTCAAGTCCTTTTCTTTCGATCATAACCATTCACTTTCTCTTGTTTTATTCCTGTGAATTGACTTGTCATATGCATCATGATATCTTCTTGTCTCACACACACTTAGGCACCCCATGGATTGCAGAATTTAGGGGGAGCTCATCTCTATATGTATGCAATGTTAATTTAATCAATCATTTGAAATTCAAGTTCAAATGCATACATTAAGGGGGAGCTTTCTCTAAAATTTGGAATTCAAAAGCTTTAATTCTTTCTATCTTATGTAAGCCTAAGTTAGGTTGTCATCAATTACCAAAAAGGGAGAGTTTGTAAGTGCATTCGCCCCCGTTGTGGGTTTTGGATAATTAATGACAATCAAATTAGGGACTAACATATTTATTCAATTTTGTATGCAGGTGTTAGTCCATTGAAAGTTTCTAAATTTTGATATTTGGTGAACAAAGCACCCCTAAATTTCTTTGGATGGAAAGCTGTTCAACTCAAGTGGCTCAATAGATTTTATTTTATTGCTTGAGTTATAGGAAACGCCGCACTATCAAGAGGGATGCAAATTAAGCTAGTTAGATGGGGGTAAGAGTGCTCATGTCGGTCTAACTTATGCGCTTGAGAGACACCTTTGCACTCACGGGCACTTAGAAAAGTTTTTCTCTGCCTGGGTGCACTGGTAGTACCCGTAGAAGTCCACCGGTGGTACCAGTAGCTCAACTGGGTGCACAGTAGACACTGTCTTCTTGGCAGAAAAATGAACTCCCGGTCGTATCGGTCTTTGACCAGTAGTACCGGTGGTGATCGGTAGTGTCGGTCAAACACCGGTAGTACCGGTAGGTCAAATTTCCGCCCAAACTTGAGTTCACTCAGTTGGCGGAAAAATGAACTACCGATAGTACCGATCTTTGACCGGTAGTACCGGTGGAAACACCGGTAGTACCGGTAGGTCATTTCTCTGCCTACTTCTCCGCTCGTCTCTTTTGGCAGAAAATTGAATTACCGGTGCTACCGGTCTTGGACCGGTAGTACCGGTAGGTCATTTTTCCGCCCACTTTCTGCGTGACTATAGGTGAGCTGCAACGGCTAGAAGGGTGGACCGGTAGTACCCGTGGCTCCACACCGGTAGTACCTAGTAATGCATTCGCGAGACACTTGTATAAATGGCTCTCTTCTCCTCTTCTAACAGGTTACCCACTCCATTCCTTCGACTCAACAGCTGAGAAAAGAGCTCCCAAGCATTAGACTCCCCCTCTCTCTCTCCCTCCTTGCTCCTAGATCCAAATCCTTGCAAGATTTGAGTAGGGAAGTGAGATTTGAGAGTGGAAAGCTTCGATCTACGACTTGAGCACTTGGATCCCTCCTCTAGCCAGCTTGGTTTGTGTTTGTTACTCTTGGGTTCTTGGAACCCTAGCCAGCTAGGCGTTCTTCGTGGTTGCCCGTGTTGATTCATTTGTGAGGGCACCCCGAAGTATTTGTATCACCCTTTGATCTTAGTGGAAATCTCGGGCTAACCTTTGTGGTTGCTTGAGGGAGGCAAGGAGTTGGAAGAGACTCCAACCTTAGTGGTCACCTCAACAATGAGGACGTAGGATCTCCTTAGTGGGGACCGAACCTCGGGATAAATCTTGTGCCCCGCGTGCTTGTTGTTGTTGAGCTTGTTTACTCTTCCTACTTGTTCTTCGTTATCTTGTGTTCCTTTGTCTCTCCCTTGTTCATAGGTTGGATCGGGTCGATCTACGTTTTGGTGAAGCTCCAAGCCAACGGGAACATCATCTACATCCTCTACATCATCTAAGAGAGTGGGGTAAAACTCAGATCTGAAATCCAAACCCATTATCCTCTAATTTCGTAGCCTTAGTAGGGCACCGGTAGTACCGATTGGTTTGCATCGGTAGTACCGGTGATATGGTTCAAACCTACCGGTGGATACCAGGTTAGGTATTTGACTTCAGCTTTGAGTTTTTAAGTTTCAGGTTTTTAAATACACCTATTCACCCCCCCTCTAGGCCAATTAGATCCTTTCACATAGGCATATTCGATGACATGGCAGTGTATTTAATAAGACAGAGATGAAATGAGTTCCATCTCTTTGGGCACGATTACCAACTCTTTATGTCATGAAATTTAATGCCAATGAAACTATAGAATGAAACACTCACTCTCAATGCAAAGTTTCATTCGAGTTTCATTTTATTCTACGTGACATGTCAGTCTTGAAAATAACGCTATGAAACTCGCCACTGAGATTAGCCTTAATACACACATCCAGGTCTCCTTCGTGAAGGATGGAAGTAAATGACTGCTTTTGTGAATGATTGGTCTTTTTTATGTAATAAGGATTTTCCCGACGCACTTAGCTGGCGTGCTGCCCCAACCATCAGGTGGACACTGAGTATCTATCTCAGCTCTAACAGTGGTCTCGCAGAGTCACAGTGTGTCCTGCAGAAGTAGTGGTTTGGTCTGACAAAAGGAGGAGGGATGTTATTGGAGTGCACGTCATGAGGCTATGGAGAGGAAGAACTAACACTGTTTGCTAGGGGGATCATGTCTGAAAGGCTAGAAAGAATAGGACAATGAAAAAGTGATGATGAGACCATGGTAGAACCAAGGGATAATACCCCTACATTGTGATTTTATATGCCTCAAATTATGTAACCAATGCAATGTGTAATCCTGAAACCACCAGTAGCATCTGCCTACTGTTGGGGAAGCCCTAATTTGCACAGACACTATGTTTTCATGCTTACATCATTTCATAGTCAGAGTAGTACCAACAAACTAAGGTTGGATGCTGGTGTAAACTAGGTTAGTGATGGAGGTAGCAACAAAAATGTATCTAGATGCTATGGTTAATACGACGATTCAACTAGATATAATGCCTAGCTACTTTTGCTCACCTCTTTTTTATCTATCATCCGATTGAAATGAGCCTCCTTTTAAAGTTTCACTTGTTTTGATGCACCAAATGTTTATATGCATTCACTCATGATGACAACAACCAAAATACATACCACTCTTTCATAATCCATTCATTTCATGATTAATTAAAGCAACTAAAATACAGACCATTACATAAATACCATAAACACAAACAACCACAAAAGTTTTAAGCAACACACAAATCTCATTTGGAATTGGCATAACCCATTTCTCTTCTTTGTGCTACACTTGTCTCTCCACTACCACTTCATGAGTAGCAATGGCAACCAACACCCAAGTAACACTAGCTCACATGCCATCCTTCCTTCTCTCTCTCTCTCTCTCTCTCTCTCTCTCTCTCTCTCTCTCTCTCTTCTCATGTCCTTAGATTATGAACCCTAATTCCACGCTTGCTCCTCAAGAAGGACACATAGCCTCTCTCTCTCTCTCTCTCTCTCCCCCCATAGATAGAAGCCACATCCAGTCTTTTAATTCCTTCTTCAAAACTGCAAAGTTAATAAATCAAAAGGCACAAAATCTCTAGCACCTTTACCAGAGCTCCACACGCCTACCTTTTGATTTGGACAAGTGAACAAGATCCTGTTCGGGTTGTCATTGGTTTGGGATGTAAGATCCACCATTTTCTTCCATTCATAGTCAGGGCACAATATGAGTGGAATGTTAGGCCCTCCATCGCTACCTCAATGACGAATTGGATGAGCTCAAAGCCATGGTTTGGAATCAGGCAAAGGGGTGGAGGGACCAGATACAGAGACAAGAAAATGAAAAAGGGAGAAATGAGAAGGAGAGGCGTGCCTCAAATGACACCCAATCTAGCGGGAGTCGACACCCAAATTCCTGTCGAAATGACTTTGTACCTGATATCAGTGCTCCAAACGAAAGGGGTACGGTTTGCACTGAGATGACATGGTAAATATAGTTTGGAGACTATAATATGCAATTTCGAAGTATCAAGACCTTAGTTGAGAGCTCAATACACGTTTAAGGACCGCTACATACACCATACATGAGATATATTCCAATAGTGCATTTGTTTGCTATTATATATGCTAATATATTTCTATAAACTTGATTAGGGTGTTATACATGTTTGGCTTAGTATAAAACCATTACAATTTGAAAGGACAGAGTATAAAACGATCTTGAGAGGATCATGATTTCTTTTAGCATTTGCAAATGAATTTATACATGACTAATCCAACACTCCAAAGAGCTAGTGAACTCGGCCTCCACAAATAAAAGAAAATTAAATGAACCATTAACCGCTCGGGCATCGACCTGACAAAACGAACGAACGGGCACCTTGGTGGAGAACAAATGTTCCCCAACTACTTGCTTGAACGCCAGAGATTAATTAGATTATAGTACTTCAAGTAGGATCGGAGTGCACACATATACATGCTGACCCTGAATATATAGACAGCTTAATTAGCTGGACTAATAACATGCATGCGCACAACAAACAATGCAACAACAAACAGCAAATTAACAGATGAATCGACGGGGAGAAGAAAGAGAAGTTTTCTGCAGAAAATTAGTTGGTTGGGCGTGTGCAATCGATCACATGGCCCATTGCCTCCCCGTCGTCGTCACAACGAAATGAAACTGATGACCTCTCTTGTGTCTCGTGTCCTGATCGAGCCGGAAAGAATGACTATGAACAGAAGAAAGGGATCAATGATGCAAGAATTGAAGGGGAAAAAAATCCCCAATTGCATGACCTAGCTTCCTCCACAGAACAATAATTTGTACTCGCTCGCATGCAGCTCATTTCTTTATTAGTGACCTCGTAACATACGGTTAACTGGAGCCAATAAGTATCTGTTATAGCCTGTATACCATTCATTAATTTCGTTTTGGCTTGCAGTGGCAGGACCTGCTTGTATTTCTAGGGTAGGTTTGTAGAAATGCATCACCATATTGGGTAGCGGCCGTGGAGTTTATTTACTGTGAGTATGATATGTGAGGTTCACTGTGATAAAGTATTAGAATGTTGGTACTTCTTGCATCCAAAGTGAGGACATGATCAAATCCTAATATGGATAGACGACGTGTGAGATAAACTTCACGGTGGCTACCAAATGTGAAATTTCGAGCTTAGTTTGGTGATCATATCTTTGAGCTGGTCGAGCTTATTTTGGTTGCTGCTGTAGATCAATTGCACTGGCATTCACAAACAAGCAATGGAGAGATGCGCCATCAGCCATCATAGAACAAACAAGCAATGGAGAGATGCGCCATCAACCATCATAGAAAGAAAAGCTGAAGCTCCGATCTATGCCACTTCCATTGTGGAATAATCCGTGGCATTTTTTTTTTCTTCCAAACCTTTTAGTACTCGCGCGTGTTTCATCGTCAAATAGCAGCAGCAGTAGGTTCCATGTTGCAATCCCAACCAACTCGGAAATGACCTCCTGAACATCCACCTCCACCTCATATCGCTACCACCTTTAGGTACAAGGGACTGACGACTACTGAGGCAGATTAAACTAGAATAGATGCATGTGTATTATACAAGTGATGAGGTCTAAATAAAGCTGCCTCCCACCTAATATTCTTCTCGGCTGATAGCCTGTCTGACGCCTCTTGTGAAATAGTATTTGTCGGGTACCAAAGTAGAGGTACCCAACTTCAACGAAAAACGCATTCGCCAAACAAGGCCTAGCCCAAACTAGCCCAACAGAGACCCACGATGATGTCACTCGCAAAGGCCCGCGACAACGCTGCGCCAGTGCATCGCGCCTCGGACGCGCACACCCCTCGGGAGAGAATCTCCGGTTCGCCCGAGCCTCGACAATAAGGCTCGGGAAGGTGGCACCCTCGGGCGCCGATTCGCGATTCGCCCGAGCCCCCACTGTACGCAAACCCTCTTGAGCGCAATCCTCCGATTCACCCGAGCCTCGCTGACGGCAGCAGAGCAATCTTGCATTCCAAGAGACCCCTCTGCTTTACAAGCACGGTCCCATCAAGTGGACCCCTCAACACGACTGCGCCTCACGCGCGCACGCCTGCCGTATCAACCATCAAGTCTCCTCTGACAACTGATTTGACGGCCCCACTACTCCACACCGTCCCAAGGACAGCATACAGTGAAACACCTCGCTGACGGAGAGATTCTCCAACTACGACTGCGACAGCTCATACTCCTGGCGCATGCATTGCACAGGGGCAGAAGGGGCGTCAACTGTGTGGCCGACTTTGGAGACTGGACGAATCTTCCATCCGGGCCCACCCATCCCTCGGGAAATATCTCACGCGAGACGGAACGCGCCCGAGGAGGAACACTACTACCGCTTTGCTGCATCTCATTCCCGACGGGGCGAGACCCCCCGAGCCCCGAGGGTGGACGACCGAGGGGTGATTCACTTTCCCACCGTGCCATACAGGATGAACAGCGACCAGGTACGAAGCATGACGCCATGATACACAGCAGCCACGTCCAACACTGTGCCCCACCTTGGAACTCACCAATTAAACAGTGAAGGATCGCTCGAATGACAACGGCCATGCTTTCGTAGTACCAAGTTGGAGCTATGACTGATGACCGACGCCGATTTTCGCGGACACCACCACTCCAAGTATTATTTCTACAGTAAAGAATATGTAACCCTGCCTCTCCCTTGTGACTACAAAAGGGAAGGCAGAGGCCGACCTTAGGGAGACTTTTTACGTCGACTCAACACCCTACCGCCATAGAACACTAACACACAACTCACACGCGCTCAAGAGACTTGGGAGTTCCTCTCTCTCTCACCTAAGCTTGTAACCCCTACTACAAGCACTCCGGTGCAAGGCAACACGACTTGACTCTCCACTGGACGTAGGGCATCGCTTTGCCTGAACCAGTATAACTCCCTGTGTTTCCCCTTACACACCATCCGTAGTCTCGACCGCAAATCATAAGTTTACTAGCCGGTGTTACCACCCGCTAATCCTAACACCGACTGTATTGCTATACTACATTGATCCTGTGGTGGAAGTCTATATTTATGTGTGTATATTACAAATAATTGAATCCAGGTACTTGAACTGTCGTTGGTAAAAACAAAAAAAACAAAACAAAACTGGTGGCTGTGTGAATCCAATACATGCATGGCAGGATGGAGCATGGGGCTTTTTACCTTGGCCCTCTTCCTGCAACTGAAGATGGTGCTTTGGCCTGTTGCTCTGGTTTTACGGGTGTTTGCTTCTCCGCAATGGAATCCTCAAAACCGGGACCAGCCAAAGAAACAGGGTAGCAGGGGTATCTCGCTTCTGGCCTCAGGAATCAACCCATTCTGGATGAGATGATGCATCATGATTATATTTTTTTTAATTTCAGTGGAATGATGTTTTTCTCTTTCTAGTACTCATTATTAGCTTGTGAGGAAAAAAGTGATGTTGAATATAAACAGGTCATTAGTGATGCTAAATCAAGTCATTCTATTCCAGAAATAAACCAAACAAAAAAAAAGAGCGAGGCGATGATAGATCACTTTATGTTACACAAACCAACACCCCCCCCCCCCCCTCAAAAAAAAAGTTTGAGAGAGAACAACATGTTTTTCTTTCATTAGTCATGCTTGGAAAAACATATATAGAAAGGTGCTCACTCCATTCCAAAATGCAATCTGGTTTAACATTTTTATATATTTTTTTCACTACACATCTAGATAGATGTTATTTATAAATATACGGTATAAAATACTATATATCCAAAAAAAGTCAAAACAATTTATACTTTTTTTTAGAAAAAAGACCCATACTAGCTAGCAAACAACTAGATCGGAGCAGAATAGAGTGCAGACAGCTCTGTTTGGTTAGCTGGATTGTACGGCTGGCTGACTGATTGTTGTGAGAGAAAAACACCGCTGAATGGCTGGCTGATGCTGGTAAGTTCAAGCGAATAGAGCTACAGCTGCCATCCATCCATCCATCCATGCAACGATGCACAAATCACACGGGTTTCTTGCAAGGAATGGAAATGAAACACCACCGTCTCTATTTCGTTGCGTTCTGATGATTGGAAGCGAAGCGTGCATATATGCCCCTCCTGCCCAAAGTATACACTACTAGCAGTAGGAGTGCGTTGTACGCCAAAGACGGGCAAGCAAGCGTTTGTTGGCGCAAGCTGCATCACTGTCAGCCAATTCCAGCTAGTAATTCACTATAAGCAGCTCACCTGTGGCCGTTGAGAAAAGCAAGTCGCACCACACTCCACCTCCACCCCCCTCCCTCCCTCCTCACCAACCTCCTCTTCATTTTCACCTCGCAAGCATATGCATGCCCAGCAGCTAGTCGCCAGCCAGTTCACCACCTCCACCTTCACTTGGTATTCATTCCTCTTCCACCTCCCCCCTCCCTCCTCATTGCCCCGCGTCTCTCCATCCATTGGTCCTCACCATTCCATTCCCCCGTACGCGCATTCCCGGCTAGCTCTTCGATCCTCCCACGGCCATTGATCTTGAGTTCTTGGCATTGATGCCGTTCTGGTAGCGAACACTCTTTACCCACACCTTAAATAATAACTGCGCCCCCACCCCACCCCTGCAGCTGGAGGTGGAGCTGAGGTGAGCTGAGCTGAGAGATTCTGCCGCGGGTCCTGCTCGCCTTCGCCCAATCCTGATCCGGAACCCTGTCGGCGCGCCGTGATCCGGCGGCAGCAGTAGCAGCAGCAGCAGCTTCCCATCCGCGGGGCTCCGGCGGCGCGGCGGCCATGGGCACGGGCGCGGGCGCGGGCGCGGCGCTGGCGGTGGCGTCGCCGGACCGGCAGGCCAAGCAGCGGCGGGCCAGCGGGAGCGGGCAGCTGTGGAAGAAGGCGCTGCTCCACTTCTCCCTCTGCTTCGTCATGGGCTTCTTCACCGGCTTCGCGCCCTCCTCCTCCTCCTCCTGGAAGGCCGCCACCGCCCACCCGCCGCACCGCCCCGGGGACCGCCTCGCCGCCTCCCGCGTCGCCGTCGACGCGCGCGCCGCCACCCTGCTCCCGCCCTCGCCGCCCGCCGCCACGGCCACCGACGACGACGCGCTCTCCGGCGGCGGCGGCGGCGCCACGGTGGACGTGGGCGACGACGACGACGGGCAGCGGCGCCGCCTCCTGATCGTGGTGACCACCACGCGGTCGGGCCCCGGGGAGCGCAGGCGGCGGCGGGGCGAGCTGCTGCGGCTCGCCCACACGCTCCGCCTCGTCCGCCCGCCCGTCGTCTGGGTCGTCGTCGAGCCCGCCGCCGACGCGCCCGCCACCGCCGAGGTGCTCCGCCGCACCGGCGTCATGTACAGGCACCTCGCCTTCAGGCCCGAGGACAACTTCACCACCGCCGGCGCCGAGGCGCACGCCCAGCGGAACGCCGCGCTCGCACACGTCGAGAAGCACCGCCTCGCCGGCGTCCTCCACTTCGCCGACGCCGCCGGCGTCTACGACGTCGGCTTCTTCGACCAGATCCGCCAGATCGAGTCAGTACCTCTCCCCTCCCACCTTCTTCAAATCTCGCTCTCTTCTTCCTTCCTTCCTTCGATTTCATGTCACGCTTGCTTTTAATTAATGAAATGGATTATGCTTTGATTCATTCATTTGTTCATACTCCATTAAATTCCGTCTAATCAGAATGTGCCAATTTGTAAGCAAGCTTCCCGATTGTCGATTTCCAAGCTCAAAGGTTGGAGCTTTGCCTGTTCCCCTCTTTCAATTTGACATCTAATTGATCTCCATTTCCAGAATGTAGGGTGTGCTTGAATCTGAATCACAATGCCTAAAATTGCAACTCCAGCTCATAAATTTCGGATCTTTTTTTATGCCCACCGACTAGGACTACGACAAGGGTACCTCATAACTAATCACCGCTTCTTAATTTAAGAGTACCACCGATTTATTTATTTACTCGTCTAATTAAATGCTTAAGTGGGCGTATAGTTTGGTACATAAATAATATATAATTGAAAGCATAAGCTGTCATTAGTGGAGGGAATAAGGGTGCGAAAAAAAAAAGAGAGAGAGAGAGGGGGCACTGTAGATGCTTAGAGAACTTTAACTATTCTCTCTCCATTTCTCTGGTGCGAGGAGTCAATTATTGGATCTAGCTTACTTTTCTGAGTCCCTTTCGCCCCAACAAACAATGCTTCTTTTTCAGACTTAAATCTTTCGCTTTTGCTCACCCCCAAGGCCCCAACGGACAAATGTGTTCATGCCACCCACTCCAATTAGTTTAATTAAGATTTTCTAAGCACATCCCATGAGCAAAGCCATAATTATTTTATGTGGAAGTGGTAGCGCTGCTGTTAGTCACTGACAAATTGGCCTGTAACAGTGTCGGTGGCACCTAACGAAATGGAAGGTGAAATCATGGCATCCTTGAATTGACTACTGAGATTAGTTGTTACTCCTAAAATAGGGAAGCAATATGCCCGGTGCGAAATAGCTACAAACGACAGCAGGTAGAGAGAAAATAGCAGTAACCCTTATATGCCATGGCCACTGAAACTGATTGAACTAAAATGGAGAAGGTCCTTGTCCTATCCACACCATTAACTGCTTCCTGCAACCCTATGAATGTCCATCTGATATACACCACAGAAAGTTGCCCACATATTTGGTGCAGTTTTCCTATACTGGTGCACACAGCACAGCTATGCTTTAGATCTGCTGGAGCCATAAGAAACTCTCTCTATTTTTTTTCTTTAAAGCACAATATAAGTCTTCAGTTCTGTGCAGACCACCAGTTGTCCTTGGAGATTTTGCTCATGAGGAGTTTGAAAATCTTGCAAAGATGAGATTTCACATTTTAATTTTACCAACATTTGATGTTGAGTATTGGGTTTATTGACCGTCATGATCAAGCATTTCCAGCAGAGTATGAAATCCAATATTTCAACGACAGCATGAAACTAGTAGCATCTGAAGCTTGTTGTTTAGCTCTCTCTTTCTGCACTTGGTTCTAACATGTGACCTCCTTTTAACCTTAGCTTATCCATCCGATACAATAGCAGATGCTATGAGAAGATTAGATGCTTATGGATACAAAGCAATCTACATTTTGAAAAATACATACATAAAACAATTTTACTCAGCATCAATTCCGAAACTTTTTCTTTTTGCCTCCCAACTAGAAAACACATAGCCCTGAAACATTTGGCTTACCTTTTGCATTCACTTTTCCGATGGTACCATTCTAACATTGATGAGTGCTTGCGTTCATGAAGAGAGGGAATCACACCTTGGTTCAGTACAATGGTATTAGTAAATCACTATTACAGTAGTCATGCCATGTGAGAGCACAGTGGCGATGTACCCTGGAAGAATAATCTTTTTCGCTGAGGGGAACATGGTGGGATAAAAGCAGTCCTCTTTTCCTCAAGCAAGGTTTACCTGCATCTGGGCGCCAAAACATCTGTGCTTGTTTTTCTAGTTTGCCTTCTCTCTTTTTACTAGGTGTCCCTTTTAGTTTTTACAGTCCTCGAGATGAGTGCACATCTACAGTAGTGGCATCCATTATGCCTTGTCTCACATAGGTCCTCGCATGCCTGTCCTACAACTTACCAGCTACCAGAAACAACCAGTGCAGGTGCACAATACAGGGATACTAGAAGTGAAGTTTACTAAATGACAGGGTTTTGACCATTGTTAATGCCTCTCGTGTCAGGTTGAGATTCAGCATTGGATTCTGTTAAGCCTAGGCTGAAATATGGTTCCGATTTACCTTAATGTCTAAATAAGCTCGTGTGTTTACTATGCCTAGTTGTGTTTGACTGCACATTGGCAACACGAGTGCTTACTAAAATTTGCGTTGCTCGTCAACCATTGCACCGTCCATAGTTTGTTTGATCTGCATTTGTCAAGGCTATTCAAACTTTGGAATTGGTAATCAGACAAATTAAGCATCGGCATGTGCAGACGTGTAGGCAAGTGGAGGGTGTAGCTGTACTGTGTAGTCCATTTCCACATATCGGGAGGCAGTTACATGCAAAAACTCAATCTATTCCGTGTATCAAGTGATTTGGATGAGTGGTCAAAAGTATAGTACGCACTACGCAGCGTGTGGGAGATGTGTCAATGGAGGTACCCCCTCCTATAGTATCTTCTTTTGAGTTGAGGAAATCAGATGCGTCTGTTATTTTTCTTCAAATTAAACTCAATTAGCTGATGTCTGCTTAGTGCCAGTGGAGTCTCATTCTAGTCACGGTTTGGTAGCACAATGCTTTTTAATTCCATAATTCTTCTGACCCAATCAAGGTGAGATACATAGATCACAGGCATAGCTTGCATCACACATGTTTTGTCACATGTTGCATAGTTCTGTAGAATTTCATCTCAGATGTGGGCGCCTTTAGAGGTTCTTTCTAACGTTTCAAATGTGCAGGGCGTTTGGTACATGGCCTGTGGCAACAATGTCGGCAGGCGAGAAGAAAGTGGTAGTGGAGGGTCCACTATGCAGTGCCTCAAAGGTCGTCGGTTGGTTCTCAAGGGACTTCAATGATGGGACCACCCGTTCAGTGATGTATAACACGGAAGTTGACTTGAATCCTGCTGGTACACGAGCCCACACGATTGACGTCTCAGGTTTTGCGTTCAACAGTTCAATTTTGTGGGATCCTGAGCGGTGGGGACGGCCAACGTCATTACCAGATACTTCACAGGTTAGTCCACCCCTGCCTTCTGCATGTTAGTAACCAAGCAAGTCTAATCCAATTAAATTTGTTTTGTCGTGATACAAAGGTATTTAGCAGGCTGGTTCTGAGATATCAGCATTGGCTGTCCATTTCTTGGATCATCTCATCATATAAAAATTGCAAACATCGTACAATAAAGGATATGTTTGACTGTTAGAATTGTGGAGTGCATGCCTATCCTAAATATGAAATGTTAAGCCATTAACATTAGTAATTTGAAGAGTTATTTCAACTTTCAAGGAATGGTTTCATACTCTATGAATTATTTTTCTTCTGTTATTTGAAAAATGAAAGTCATCAGTTTCTAATACAATAGTGTCAGCAATGTGGGCTGGCATTTGTGGCGATTGCCATGCATTTCAAGGTCCTGTAAAGTGTAAAGTCTTTCTACTCTTGCTAAGCATGACCTCAAGAAAAAAATTGTGGGGGGGGGGGGGGGGGGGGGGGGGGGGTCGAGAGGGGGCAAGTGGTTGAACAGACTGGATGCTGACTTTGTCAATGGCTTTAAGTCAAGCATGGGCACTCATGTTCCTTCCGAACAATATATGGTTATACTACATAAATCATCTGAATTCATTTCACAATTTTTCTATATAGAATAATCTTAGTTACAATATAAATCATTTTTAACAGAATGGAGTATTTATTACCAAGTATCCAGTGCCTTCTATAGATTCTTGTCCTCTCTTCATGGACCTTGCCTGATGTTGGACTGTCCCTGTTACACAAATTATCAACTTAGATTCGTGGATTGATGTGACAACCCTAGCGTTACACAGATGTCAAATCCCCTTTCAATGGAACATGGCAGGGAACAGATGGCACCCCTATCACTTTCATGCACTCCTTATTAAAAATTTATGGCTCTGATTTTGTTTATATTACCTGCCAACCTTCTTTTCCAATCATGACTTACAGCCACTAATGATACTGAAAGTGGAATGTGCCACTAAACCATGATACTGATTGCCGATTGAAATGGGATAATCAAAAATATGATACCCCAATCAGGCTACTCAAGAAATTAGTTGCATCAGGACGTCCTCATCTCCAACTCAATATGACAAGCAATCCCATACAAACCAATACTTGCAAGGAACCTGTAGATCCAGGCATGCAAACCGTCTTGAGCTTCATTCTGAACTATAAATCGATACTGAAAGCATTCAGTTTCTCTTCTACTTGTCACGTGCAAGCAATAAGCTACCAACAATTAGTTGATGGAGACTGAGGTCCATGTTGGTTGCCTAGCATTCCTACTACTCCTGCCTGCCAATGTTACTCTTCCATCAGGTCACCTGAATTTCTACTCCCAACTAACATGATAGGTCGTTACTGATGTGATTGCAGGACTCCATCAAGTTTGTGCAAGAAGTGGTGCTTGAAGACCGAACTAAGCTGAAGGGGATCCCCTCTGATTGCTCCCAGATCATGGTGTGGCAGTATAGCGTGCCCAGCTCACAATAGAGGGCAATCGAGAGGATGCACAAGAGGCGTCGCAGCCTCGCAGGAAGGGGAAGAACCGTGGGGATTGGAACGGAGTCACTGTAAATGTGTGGGCGATAACAAAGGAAAAGGAAGAAGGTTGATTGCTAAGGGTTCTTTTTTCTCATTCTCCTTTTGGGTTCCCTTTTTCTTTCTCTCAGTTTTGGTTTTCAAGTTTGGGGGGCCATGAATGATGAACTGCCCGTGGGAGAAGTTCGCCCCCCAAGCGGGAAAAGATGCGATAGTATTTATTCAGATTCATTTGTGATTCTTTAGCTTGGTCCTGTTGTGTTTGCGAGGCCGGTGACGCCCTGCGAATGCCCTCTTGTGGGTTGCAATACTACCATATGTGTAGGGAGGAATGAATGAAGTTGGTGAAGAAAATGGCAGTGGCATGAGAATGGGGAAGAAATTTACTGTGGTGTGGCATGAATACCAGCAAGGCAGCAATTACCATCTGAAGAACAAAAAATCATGTGCAGAAGAAAAGAATAAAGACTCTGAATTTGCTCTCAGTTCTTGTTATCTATAGAAAGTTAGGAGCTAATATTGTATGATGTTTCCTTTTGTGACAGTGTTTATTTGTTTTGACTTTTGAGGAGGTTTGTGGTTGTAGAAAGGGAAGGAAAAACAGGTATTTTGGGCTCCCTGCAGTTATGTCACTCACAGGTGAGCCTGATTGCACACAAGTGCAGGGAGCTCTCATCCGAAAAGGGGAACATGGGGTTTCCAACGGTCTGTCAGTCTGTGAGGAGCTGGTGAAGCAAGACATGGGCGACTCATGAGGCGACCATTTGGGGTAAAAAGTAAAAAACTCAGCTTGCAAAATCTGGGCACACGAATTCATCCATTCTGATACTCTGATACTCTGAGAGGAGGAAGCGTATCAAGCAGTACGCCGTCCTGCCTCGGGATTCGCACTCGCCGTGCAGGTTTTTATGAACAAGTCGCCGTGCAGGTTTTTTTTTTTTTTAGAGAGAAAGAGTATAGTCACCGAGCAGTTGTGACCCATTTGCACATCTATGGAGGCGGCCCATTCGCACATCTATGGAGGCTCAAATAAATGGCCTTTGAGAGTCTTTTGGGGCCTGCTAACGTTACTGCCCCCCAAGACCCCCAACCCAACCCAAGCTGGACCGAGAAGCCCAGCAGCACTCTTGGTCTGTCGTGTGTCCTTCTGTTCAACTGCGCGAAGATTGTTTCCAAAAGAAAATGAAGATCCTGTCTTCAACACAGCCGTGTACATGATGAGACTGCATCACAACCTTTAATATTTATTCTGATTGGTTGCTAGCATTACATTAAGGATTTAAATATTTTCTTAACATAGATAAGACTACACAACTTACTGTTATGTTGATTTTGCGTAGAAAGAAATTTGTATAGTGTCATGTGAATAATTGGTTTCTCGGAGAGTGTAAAAAGATATGTTGAATTAAATGCATAAGGCTAGTTTAAGTCAACCTAGCCCTATAGATGCAAATGGCGCGGGCCGCGCCGCTAGCCTGCTCGGCTACCCGCGCCGCGATCCCGTGAAGCAGTAGCGGGTCGACGCGGCTTGTCCGCGTAGTTCAACGGCGCCGCAGCGTCCCGCAACGACGTGCGATTGCCAACTTGCTAAGGAAGGGAGGAGAAAGCGGCCTCCTGTTGTGTAGCTAGCCTGGGCAGAAGAATGCAGAGGGGGAGCCAAGGGTGGAGGACGCGGAGAGCATGCCGACGTAGATGCAGACTACGGCCCCTTGGAGCTGATGGCTTCGGAGTTGCAGTGGAGGCAATGGTGTCGATGCCATCGTCTTATTCCTCGCCGACCGGTGGAGGCCACGCACAGCGGCGTGGGGATCGTCATCGACCATGGATGGATTGCGTTTCGATCGGCAACGTTGTGGTGGACGTCGGACGCAACAAAAGTGATGCACAATTGGTCAACTGCACATCACGGTACATCACGGTGTTCTCCTGATCGCGAGTCGCGATCACGAGGTATGCGGCGCTACGCGGGCTGTCGCGACGTCCGCAAAAGTAAGAGGCGTTATGCGGGCTGCCGCATCTGCCCGCAACTTCCCTCGTGGCTGATGCGGACGCGGGGCGGGCTGACCACCGCCGCGCCGTTTGCAAAGCGTGCCTAGCCCTACTATAAGTGAGCGACCCTCCTGGTTTCTTATCCCACTCACCCCATCTCAACCTTTCATTGCCTGTCCCCTCCTACCTATGTAGATGATACATGGCCTCTTGGTGTGAAGTGAACAGGGGATATCGTCCTCCGAGCATATGAAAGAGCAGGGTGTTGATGAGGTCGGACAGTAACATGACCCAGTAGGTGTCGGGAATTACCAAAGGAGATAAAGGTGAACTGCCTTGGGGATGATGAAAGTGGATCCTCTTAGGTGGTGCGGGTCTCGGGGAAAATGACAATTACGTCGGTCTAGGAGGTGGGGGAGAAAGAGGCCAGTGAAGAGGTGGTCATGGAGGAAGAGAAGTATGGGACAACTATGGGTGTCGATGAGGAGCTCAAAGGTGGGGCCCAATGAAAGTGCCATGAAAGCCCAGAGGGATGGTGCAAGTGGCCACAACTATGAGAAAGCCCAAGATAGTAGCAATTAGGTTGCCAAGCTCAGGATTCTAGTGGGCCCAGAGGCCAAGCAGCATGCGATAGAGTGTAGGAAGTGGCTGACAACAAAGGAGGAACCATGGTGGTAGGCATGCCACGCGAACAGGTGATGCGACAAGGAGAAGAGATGACAACACTGCGTGAGCCAAGCCTTAGTTCAACAGAAAGGGCATGACAACGACGATGACGGGCGGCGGTCCACCTTCCCGTCATGGATGATGTCGAACAATGACCCTATTCACAGGGAAGGTGGAGGGGAGGCCTACAGAGCACATGGTGCAAGTGGGCTGCTAGGTTACAGAGGATTTGGTACAATAGTGATATGTAGCCTGAGTATATGCGTATATCCTTTGAGAAGATTGCTACAGTGTATGTTTGGTTTACTTGCTTGTCAAGCCTGGGTAGTAAAATTAAGATAGACTTGCTCTAGCCATCCTTAGCCAATGCAAGGAGCACACCGTTTGGTTACTTGTACTTCTAAGCCTGGCTAAGGGTTTGGTGTGTTTGGTTGCCTGATTTAGTTGGAATATAATCACCTCTTTCTTCGGCTAGTAACTTAATTTACCCCTTTGAGGACTTTAGTCGAACAGGTGGCGGGCATTGCATGTCTACGCCTGTGAACACCTAAGGCCGGCGAGCACAGCAGCTCAGGACCTCCTCTGCAGCGGCGGCGCCTAGGCGCACCACAGGACCTCCTCCGTCGCGCAACACAGCATGGATCCTCTGCACCGCAGAGAAGCATACAGGGAAAAAGATCCAGCGGAGGGAAGAAAAAGACATCGGACTCATCTACCTCAGCCATGACATGCGCGGAAGCCCACGAAGAGGTCCGTGCAGTTCCCAACAGAGACCACACAGATGCCAGCGGAGCTCATGCTGGGTCATGGCATAGCACACGCAGAGGCCTGGACAAGCTCACATGAGGCATGGAGGAGCACACGCAGAGGCCTAGAGTAGCTCGCATAGTTCTTGCCAGAGCTCGCATGGGCCGGGGGGGTCTCAGCGGAGCACGTGCAGGTCCCGTAGGATGTTGCGCAGAGGCTCTGGCGGAGCAGGCGTGGAGGTCTTACGAAGCTCGCGGAGGAGACAAGCACCAATGGAGTTGCGGAGGTCACGCGGAAGAGGCGGTGGAGCTCACGTGGGAGGCGAGCGCCAACAGAGACTGAAGGAGGGAGTGAGATAAGCGCACAGGTTTTGTAGCCAAGCCTGGCTTCCTGGAAACGATCCCTTTGTGGGCATTTCCAGCAAGCTAGCCTGAAACCCCTCTTTTGGCTTCCCAAAGCCTTATGGGAACCTGACTAGCCTTTAAGCTACCCAACCAAACACTCCCATATAGAGTTATGTCGGTAATCAAATAAGGTCCAAATTGCAATATGGAACATAGGAAAACGGTTGCATAGGCAATCAATTGGATCCTATGTTTATAGATTGATGTTAACGAAATATATAGTACAATGCTTTGAAAAAAGCTAGAAATATAGTATGATAATTTAATTTTAAAATGTCTTTTACACTATATAAGAACTTAATTGTTTTGGAAGGGGAAACGAAATACCAAAATGGTTCTCGTATCCCGTTCCCAATGCTAATATCAGCAGAACCCGTTGCCTTGCATAAATATCTGTCTTCTTCCCTTCCAGGATGGGGATGTGGAGGAGTTAACGCCACTGCCCGCTCGTGCACGCCTCGATCGTGATCGACATTCGACCCATCACCGGATACATATGATATACGACGTCGGCGTCGGCGTACATATTCAATTTATTTACGCTGGTACGGTGTTTCCATCGTGAATACGAGGCACAGCGGCAAGCAACGCGTGCAAGTGCAAGCAGAGTGATCTTTATATTCTTGTTTGGTTAGAGAAAAGGAGACCAGATGATACATATAACATATCTATATACATCTATCTTATTATAAGAGGCTATATCCTCACTAATTATTAACACCCCTCTCACTAATAGCCATGTTATCACACAAACTTCCAATCTCCTTCTTTTTTTAAAAAAAAAAAACTAACTTCCAATCTCTTAATTATAAGCCATCCACATCATGTTCATTCAATTTCATGGTTAATTCTTCATAGGTCCCACAACAACGCGCGATGTATCTTTATCTTCTAGTTTATTCAGTATCTCATTCCTAGTAAGTATCTACATTGTCTTGATTCATTGTGCAAGGCACTGCAACTAGTATCCTTTTTCAACTTCATCTAAATCTTCAGAAAAAAAAATACTTCATTAAAAAAATTATAGAGAATACATCGACACTATCAGTGGTGGAGGCAGTAATATTTTCTAGGTATGGCGGATTAATAGAGGTGAAACATGTATATTGATACTATCAACTATACAAAGACATGCTAGAATATTATCTCTCTCTCTTACTTTGTGATTAGCAAACCCAATAAAAATACAAAAGTAAAGCATTGGCAATCGACCAATCGACCAGGGAGACCAACAAGGCTTCCTTCGGTGGATTGTGGCTCTCGAAGACTTGGAGGTATACTAGTCTTTGTATAAATTTTAGGTGTGGCGGCCTCCAGACCTCGCCAAACAGTTGCGTCCGCCACTGGACACTTTAACGTCTCGGCCCATGACTTAATTGGATTAATAGGATACTTAGTTTATATTAAAAAAGTTGTCTAATATAAGTGGGCCCGGCATAGAAGAGGCAGGACGTTACAGAATAGTATCAGAGCCGACCCCCGCGGTTTCACGGACGCGTGTGTCGCAGTTGCGCAGGCATGGTGTGGGGAGTGAGGACGTAACATTTCGGCTCAGGGCTTAATAGGATTAATAGGATACTCATACCAACGAGTTGCAACTTCTTTTCCGAAAGTCCTTTCCACGTGCGCATGAATGAGGACACAAAGTGCACAGAAAATACGCAGAAAAGACTTGTGTTGGTCTGTGAGGACAGTCTATACCCTAGAAAGTTGTCTGATATAAGCGGGCCCGACATACAAGTGGTAGGACGTTACATACACCTACGATATCAATTGGTCTTATTGGATTCTTAGTAGAATATATTTTAATATTATATTTATTTAAACTTAGAATCATTCTGTTATAAATTGTAAGTCATTCTGGTTTTTCTACAGTACATAATTTTTTATATGTAACTAAATATATATTATGTCTAAATATATGATAAAGATTATATATATTTCTAGAAAAAGCTAGAGAGAAGAATAATCGCTAATATATCTCTTGAAAAATCTAGTCAAAATTAAAGAGGTTTGATTTATTTTAAAATAAATAAAATTAAGATAAACTAGTATAATGGAGAAGGGAGCGGATACATGGTGTTATGCCTTACGTCTGTAGGGCAAAAGCAGAGAAAAGAGAAAGGGGGCAAATAACTAAAAGGGAGTTGTGCAGCTAGTCTGCTTTTAGCAAAGGTGAAAACTGCATCCTACCTACACGTACACCTTCTCAAGAGTCAAGATAAGTAGGTCAATGTTATCATTACAGCGCTTGTTAATCTTCCGTGGCGAAAGTTAAAATCTTGGCTCAGCGTCTTGGCAACAACTCCTTAGGTAATTCTGTCAGTATTTTCTTTCGACAAAAAAGGGGCCATTGGTGTTTTCACACAAGGGGCAGTTTTATTCATGAAAACTAAAATATGCATGGTCTTCAAACGCAAATATGTTATGTTTCCTAATTAATAGTGCAGATGTTCATTATGCATGTGCACTTACGTTAACATAATAAGCATACAACCCCTAACCCTATGAATATCTTCAAAGACTAAGTCAGTAAATCCTCGAGCTAGATGAAGTCACCACAAGTGTCTCATTATTGACGAGAATGTCGTTCACCACTGAAAGTACTACACAAATATTGACACCCACATCGCCAAAAGTTACCTTGTCAACATAAATAATAAGTCTGCAAAGTGGCAAAAGAGTGAGGACATTTGTACATGATCTTGAGACTAAAATAGCACATGTTTGTTTTCTATTTTTTGAACAAAAGATATACTCTCCATTTGAAAATACATGTTACCAGATTTTATTCCAGAATAAATCCATTCCCTTAACTCTCCCAAAAACAGCACGAGCCATTTATTGCCTTACCCTATTTATGTGGACAAGATTAGGTGGCCAGCTTGTTGCATGCATCTTGCGAGTACAGGAGACTAAAAATATGAAATAGTCGATATATTGTTGAGCCTCTTGATTCTTGAATGGATTATATAGGAGTACATTTGTGACACTTTAACACCCCACTATTGTCATAGCAGGGTAGTCATCACAAATGATGAGACTAGAGAAGACAGTGGTGGATCCAGAATTAAAATCCAAATATGGCGAACTTTATACTGCTAATTTATACTTTTTCCGTCTCATAATACAAGAGGTTTGAGAGTTCAAAATTTATCCCATAATACAAGACGTTATAGCTTCAGCAGGAAGTTTCAGGCTATGCAGCTAGAGCAGATGTTCCATCTATCACATCCTACTCCCATCCAATTGAATAGAATATGAAAGAAAATGGGGTGGTGAACGATGCTAGTGGTGGTCTCCCTTCTTAAAGATATTTTTCTGTGCTCAAGTGACAGCATGTGTCAGCAGCTGTCATTCAATTATAGGGGCTTTTATGTCTTCGCGACTGCACCTTGATAGCAGCAACATGTCCTCAGACGACATTCATTACGGGACGAAGGGAGTATGTGACAGAGTGATCCAATAAAAGATAAGAGATAATAATGTGAAAAAATAACGATATGTTTGTGTATATTATGTTGCAGCAGAATCACTGTCCATCCGGTGTCGTGCTGCACTCTCATTGACCGTGGTGGAGACTAAAGCGGTCAGGATTAGGATTATTCAGGGCTTCTTGCTTATCAGATTGGTCACTCACACGTCAGCATTACAATCGGTGGACGTCTGGACCGCTAGAGATCTCCAACTTGGAAGCACAGGACGAGAAACTGAGTCGTCTACTCGCAAAGCCCACCTTCCACAGCCATGAAGATCGATATGCACAGTGGATGTTGTGGCGGAGTAGAAGCCAAGAGGTTGCTCGAACAAGGTGGTTCCCTTTTGTGTTGATATCAAGGCGGTACCGAGTAATCATGTGGAGCAAACTCTTATGCTGCCAATTGAATTAAAAAAAATTATCTTAATTCTTTTTTTGGCACAAAATCACTTTCTTCGTAAAATGCTTATTCTAGAGATCCATTTTCAACTACAAAATCACTTTTCTTTCATGGAAAATCAAAGGCCGAGAAAGCTTTACCGTTTGCCCTAGTTAACTTTGGAAACCGCACTTTTTGGGGCCTAGCTACTACAATGCTCAGAAGAAATATAAACATGGTACTCCAATACAAATACTATATAACAGATCTCAGGGAAAACAGATTAAAGAAGAACTCGCGTGTTAGGCTGTCGCTTTGCTGTTCGTGACATATTCATTGTTTAAACAGCTGATGGGGAACACTGAGTGAGACACTCAATTCTGTGCATTATCGTCTCGTAGTACTCCTATATAATACGCGTCGATCATTAGTATTTCTTTGACCATGTTTGCTACCGCTTGACCTCTAGTTTCGTGTCAGCTTATTCTAAACATTGGCGTTAATCCTTGTACTGCATGCTAATGCTAATACAAGACAAAGCATCAGGTCGCTATCCCCCTGTTCACATGCATGCATGGGGTTCTACCATATTGGCCTTGGTGCCTGTTTACCAATAAAATTTTAACTAAGCATCATACTGGCAAAAAGACACAATTTCAACGCCTAGTGGCTTGGATCTATTCGTAATATATAATACTCCAGGCTTAATTAATAGGGAGAAAGAGTTGTTATTATTTTCTGAAGAAACTCATATATCATAAGAGTGAGCTGCTATATATCAATTATTTATGTGAAATGAGTAATGACAACTGAGAAGTTTTTGCAGGGAAGGAGATGAGATTTTTAGTTGGTGTAGTGCATGAATCAGTGTTTATTTAATCAATAGTGTGTTGTTGCCAGCGCAAACACGCTTACAATTGGGCCGGAGCCAGGCAACATAAACATGGCAGAAAATGGAAGCAGCTTCTGCTGAGTTGGCATATCATTTGAGCACCAACCACCAAATGATTCTTTGCCACATGCGCACATATATACGTACTACATAGGATAAACTTAATCATTACCATTTTGTTCTTTTTTATTTAAGTATACAGTATCTCCATTTACTTTCAGATCCTGCATATATACACTATAGCTAATGACAGACTTGACAGATAGCGTACTGCAAAAACAGTGGTTACTGTCCTGCACCGTCGTACCCAATTTGTATATTCAACTTATTTGCATGTATGGTACAGCAAGTAAGCTTATTAGGCCACGAAATTTATATGCTTTTTTTTTTAAGATCCAGCACGATATGTGCATCCGTGGCATGTGCCCTACCGCAGTGTTTATGTGATGCGGATTTCAGCTTTACTCGGTTCGTTAAACATGCTCAACTGGCACGAGCGAGTAATGTAAAAAAAAAGGTAAAAACTAACCGGTCATTACCGCTGAAAGTTTCAAGTGTAATCAATTATGTGATGCAAACTCGCTTTTCAAAAATTCATTAAAAATAACAATTTTCAAGTGTAAGTGTTCTAGAAGACAAGATCTTTACATCCAAAATTTTGTCATTTTTTTCTAAATTTTTCTAGTTTGACTTTCCAACCTAACTTTTACACATGAGCACATATTTGTATGCGCTATGGATACACCGAAAATTTGATTTTGCATTTACTGTCTCGTTTAGGATGCGTGACTTTGGATGAGAGGAAAATTCCAACTAGCGCTGACCACACCCTGGCACCGCGCCATCCTTCCAACGGTCTTGCAGGCACGCAGCGCAGGTCCATCGAATGCCCGGCCACTGCAAAACTGCTTGTTGCATCACTCCATGCTTCAGACCCAAGGATTCCTTGATTCCAGTCGTGCCAGTAGTCATCTTCAATTCTTCAGTGTCACGTCTGGTTCTGTCAAGGTGCGGAGAGCTACCCCTGCATCTAAAAAAAAAAGAAATTGTTTTTAAAAAAAACATAAGACTAATCAAACTTTCTCAAGTTAACATAGTATTTTATAGGAAATATCAATATTTATATATCTAAATATACTTATATCTATAAATATAGTTTATAACATATTTATATCTCTAAACATATTTTTTGGAATATATAGGACTAGAGTCATTAATTTTTTTTTTAAGATTAGTTAACTCTAAGATGTTTAACTTATAACCAAGATCTATAATTACATTATTTGGGGATGGATGTAGTATTAAGTTTTCATTTTCAAACGTACCAGTGGAAATACAACTATACAAGGTGAAATTATAATTATGGTCTATATTTAGTTGGTTTCCCAGATTAAAGTCTCCTGGCCTGTATCATCGGTCGAGTTGGAGCAGCCTCTCCTGAGCCGGACTTAATCGGGATGCCATCAAGATGGATACATGAGCATCTAAATAAAAGATGGATACATGAGCATCTAAATAAAACTGGACATGAACAACTAGAGTCTGATTGGATTGCTATTTTTTTTATCAACCGAATATGCGCTCCGTTCGGCTGAATTGTTGTGAGATAAAAAAATTATTCTGTGACTAAACTTAGCTAAGAGGAACAGATCCGATTGAGATAGAAGTATAGAACCACATCAACCAGGTTGAGCAACCAGATACACGAATACAGCACATAAAAATGATGCACCTCGATGATGGCCTGGCTCTCATCCTCGTGCAGATACCAATCAGGAGCTAAAATATTGTACTAGTGGAGATTCCAACACCATCCGTCCATCTCCATCATCCCCTCACCTGCTGTCTCCAAGCTGTCGAAAGTCTCCAGCTTTCGCCTCTAAAAATCCCCTCACCGCATTCCCACTGCGGGAGAGGGAGGAGGAGCAGCGGCGCATCGCAACACACACCAAGGTAACGTACACACGCGTCCCTCCAGCTCGCTCTCCGCTTCTCCCTCCCTCGCCATCGCCATCGCCAGTCGCCACTGCTCTGCTCCTCCCTGCTGTTGCGTCGCAGCCTCCGAACATCCAAAGCTCCTGCACTGCACCCCTGTCAGCTCCACCTCCAGCCAAAAATCGGTCCGGTGCCTGCTCTGCTCCTCGCTTCTTCCACCTCCCGCGGCCTCCCACGCGACATGATTGCATTGCGGGCTGCCGCGGTGCTCATCAGCTGTCTTCCCACTCCCTGACTCCCACGCCGCTGACGACGCCTTCCTCTGCCTCTGCCTCTGCCCCCGCCTTCCCTTCCTTTCCTTTCCTCCCTTTGCTTCCGCAAGAAGATTTGTTGGGATTTTCTTCTTCCGATAAATTCGTATGTGGCTTCACCTTCACACCCGTCGTCTCATGTAGGCCTGGCAGATACGGGAGATAGCCGTGGTTTGGTTCGTGACTTGTTTGCTCCTCTCTAGGTGCTTCCCCAGGGTGACTGTTCCGAGGAGCGTGGAGTGGCGCCATGGGGAAGAAGGGCAAGTGGTTCGGCGCCGTCAAGAAGGTCTTCAGCCCTGAATCCAAGGAGAAGAAGGAGGAGGTGATGCTTCCCCGTCCCCCTTGGAATTCTCTTGCGTTTTGCGGGTTTTGTTTTGGATTTGTGGAGGGGCATTTTTTTTTTTCCTTTCACTCGGATCTGATCTGGTTCGTGTTTCCCCCCGTCCAATTCCGAAGAATTCAGTAGCTTCAATCAGTCCAAGTGTTCATGGTACAAAAAAAGGGCATCTTGTTCACACTTTTCTAGACTTCTCAGCCGTCGTCCTGGTGAATTTTTGGTTTTCCATTCTGCATTGTAGGAGTAGTTAAGAAAGCATTTCCTCCCCCTTTACAGCTGCCTTGCAGATCTGTGATCAAAGCGCCGCCTTTTTTTTTTCCTTGCATTTGTTTTTGTCACTAAAGTCCGAACAGAATTCTGATAATCACAAACCAAAACTTTGCCCCTTTGAATTAACAGAGACAGAGGAGGAAATCAGCAGCGAGCAACCCAACACCGGTAGATCTGACCCCATCTACCTCCTTGGAAGTCAATGTTTCGGTGCCACCCCCTCCGGCTCCTCCTCCTCCTCCAGTTCTTCACCAGGCCGACGAGGTCAGGGTCCCTGAAGCCGAGCAGGAGCAGAGCAAGCATGTCACCGTGGAGGAGGCCCCTGCTGCCCCAGCACAGGCGTCGGTGCTGCCACCTGGTGTGCCAACCGAAGAGCTGGCTGCAATCAAGATCCAGACCGCCTTCCGAGGTTACCTGGTAATGTGATATCACTTCCGTCCGAATTCACCTGTTCGGTGCCATTTGGACCTGGTTTTACCTGTGATGTTTAGATAAGAACAATTGTGACAGTTGGAAATTGGTTTATATAGATAGATGGCCGCATTCGTAGCACATGGAAGTGTTTGTTTCTGGTAGCTGCTGATTAGGTCTTCGATATTTGGGGGTTAGGAGGAGGTTTGTTTTTTTCCCTGATTTCGTTTCCACATCGACATGCAAGCAAATGTCTACTGGTAGCTACCCTGCAGATTTTCTCTTATCATGTTCAAACTTTTAGGTGTCGGCAGCTCGCCAACCTTGCAAGTGTTAGTTGGCCAGTTGCTGTTACTGTAATTTGGAGTGATACCTCTTAGCTGGATATATTTTAGATATTTACATGTCATGTTTTCATAACTACTTTGTGGGCTAAATGGGAATTTATGGCTAAAGAAGTAGTTTCTTGCTTTAGTTGAACCTGGAGGAACTGTTAATATCTAGTTTAATTCCTTTCCTTCAGCTAGTTGTTTACTTTTTAGGTATGTCTATTGTTTATCTCAATGTGCATTTGTCCAGAGGGCCTACAAATCATTCTTGCAAAGTGTTAGAAAACTGATTCCTGAACAACTGGCAGTTGGTGGCAACCACCTTTCATCACCCATTTTGATGTTCTTTTCAATTATTTTTTGATACTGATAGCCTGTCTGTCCTGCTATTGAGCTATCCTTGAGATAGCAATTAGTGAACGTTAACTTCTGCTCCCTGGGAAATTTGACTCATTTCATAGTAAAGCAGAATCTTACTTTTGCGCTTTGCAAAAAAAAAAAAAAGGAAAAAAAAGAACAAGAATCTTACTTTTACAATCAATGTTATGCTGAGTGTTTGGTCATTGTGATACTGTAGGCAAGGAGGGCACTAAGAGCACTGCGAGGCCTTGTTCGATTGAGGTCATTGGTTGAGGGTAATTCAGTCAAGCGTCAATCTGCAAGCACTCTGCGCTGTATGCAAACTCTATCACGGGTGCAGTCACAAATCCGTTCCAGGAGAGCAAAGATGTCCGAGGAGAACCAGGCCCTCCAACGTCAGCTTCTACTTAAACAGGAATTGGAGAATTTCAGAGTATGCAAACCTTCTCAAAGCTTTGCAGTAGAATTTTCATGAGCTGGTGTTGTTCAACTAATATCAGTAGCATTGCTCAAAGCCTCGAGATATTTATAAAATATTATTGAGAGAATTAAACATATTCTGTTTTTTAATAATGCTATATCAGATGGGTGAGAACTGGGATGACAGCACTCAATCCAAGGAGCAAATCGAGGCAAGCCTGATAAGCAGGCAAGAGGCAACAATAAGAAGAGAAAGAGCGCTTGCATATGCATTTTCACATCAGGTAGGAATTCCTGCTCAGAACATATGCTAATCTATATATACTTGATCCTGGTTCTATGATGGTAACCTTAAAATGTCTGTGTTGTTTACAGTGGAAGAGTACATCAAGATCTGTCAACCCAATGTTTGTAGACCCAAACAACTTGCAGTGGGGCTGGAGCTGGTTGGAGCGCTGGATGGCAGCAAAACCTTGGGAGGGCCGCAATGGAGCTGACAAGGATAGCAACTTCGACCGTGGATCCGTTAAGAGTATGAGCTTGAACCTTGGAGAGGGTGAAATCACAAAAGCTTTTAACCGCCGGGACTCAAAACCAGAAAAGCCATCACCACCAACTCCAAAACCGACCCGTCCAGCTTCCAGGCAATCCCCTTCGACGCCCTCTGCTAAAGTGGCACCAATACCTACGAGAAGGAAATCCGCCACACCAAAGAATGGGCTTTCACAGGTAGACGATGACGCGAGGAGTGTGCTCAGTGTGCAGTCTGAGCGGCCAAGGAGGCACAGTATAGCCACCTCGACTGTGCGGGACGATGAGAGCCTCGCAAGCTCCCCATCACTCCCAAGCTACATGGTTCCCACAGAATCTGCAAGGGCCAAATCTCGCCTCCAGGGCTCAGCAACGACCAATGGCGCAGAGACACCTGAGAGAGGAGGCTCTACTGGACCAGTTAAGAAGAGGTTATCCTTCCAAGGTGGAGCTGCGGCTGCCTCACCAATGCGGCGGCATTCTGGTCCTCCCAAGGTGGAGAGTGCTGTGAAGGACATTGTTGCGACACCACAGCCAGAGGCCTTGGTAGTCAATGGTGGAAGCAAGCGACTCATATGACAAGTACAAGGATGGGAAGCGGATTATGAAGATATGTTTCATCCATGAACAGAAGTTACAAGTGATATCAGATCTATGAATGGTTTGAATTGTTTTCCCGTTACAACCACATTGTTTGCTATATAAGATTCACAGTACCTGCCAGTTGATTACATTTGTTGTTTCTGTTAAACAAATATCAATTTGTCACTAGAATATGTGGTGTTTGTATGTAAACAGGTCCTCTTTATGTGAGCCATATACTTCTTTTTCAGGAAGATCCCCATGAAGTGTTCTACCCTTGCAATTTATTTACCTTTTTTTTTTTTCGCAATTCCTATCTGTATATAAACCACTACCCCCGTTTCCAGAGAAGAGATAAAAATGTAAAACCACTACCCTTGTTTCCAGAGGAGATAAAAATGTAAAACCAAATACACTAACAATCCATCCATCCAAATTCAAATCTTATAAAATATTGTTAAGTGATTTCCTCATTAGACCTATCTGCACTCATAGTCCTCTATATTCCTCCTTAAAAGGAATATTTCATCCTAGGTCATCCACATTATCTCCTCTATATCATTTTCTCCCGTGTCCATCCATCCTCTATATCACCCTCTATTTCACTAGTGGGACCCACTTTTTAATTTTTTTTACCTCTCCCACCCCCACTCTCTCTCTCCACCTCATCCTTCCCTCCCCGACAGAGGCCCACGCACCTCCGCCGCCGCAGCTCCTCCGCGCTGCCCCTCCTGCGCCACCCCCTCTGCAGCCGCTCCTCCGCACCACCCCTCCACGCAGCTCTTTCCTCGACGGGGCCCGCCTCCTCCTCCTCCGCCGCCGCGGGTTGCGGCCAGCACTGCGCGGCGGGCGGCCATGGACGGGGCTGCGAGCCGTCTGGCGGCGCCTTCCCCTCTTCCCTACCCTACTCTCCGGCGGCGGAAGCGGGTGTGGGTGGCCGAGCGGGTGCAGGCTCCGGCGAGCGCGCGCGGGGCTCGGCCCTCCGGCCATGGCGCGAGGACGGCTAGCGCGTTTCCTCCCTCTCCACTCTCTCTCTCCTGACGGCCATGGCGAGCTCGGCGGGGCGGGCTGGCGGACGAGATCCGGCGAGCTCGACGGCAGCTCGGCCTCCTCGTGCTCGACGCGTGGCTCGGTTCCGTCCGCCGGCGACCTCCATCTCCCCGTTTTCTCTCTCCCGGTCCCACGCGAGCCCCGCGCGCGCGTAGCGGAAGTCCGCCATTGCAGTATTCTTCCCGGACGATTGCTCCCTCCGGATCGTGTAGAGGACGCCGCTGTAGATAATTTTCCTGTATATGGCTCCTCCAGGAGGTGGATGCCGGACCCGGTGCAGTTGGTCTTATGGTATGTAAAACAAGAATAGAATCCTCTATTGCCAATCGATAATATGCGAGTTACAAAGCTGCATATGGAGTCAAATAACAATGAGCTACATTTCAAATTCATCTGTACGATTGGTTTTTCAGCTCAGCATCAAATATTTCGCCGAGCCACCAATTCAGAGAATTTTTGTTAGCATCAACACCTTGGCATGGAAGCATTCATTGGGCAATCTGACACAAATTTGCAGAAACCGGCACTTCCACCTCTCCTCTTCGGTTACAAGTTTTGGTTCACGTGATCCTACCCAGAAGCTGAGGACTTCCTGGATTTGATCCTTGAACCACCTAGCATCATAAGTGACCCGGTATTCTTCAAGCAGGGAATGGTCTTCCTGTAGTTCATATCTGCACCAGTAAAGGACTAGGAAATTACTCTATATATCCGGGGTGTCCCATTTGCAAAAGGTCCAGAGAATAGTGATTTGCCATTCAGTAATCTGTACGACAGATTACAGCCTGTAACTCATATTGTCATATTTACCTCAAGAGCAGCCGTTCATGAGACCGTGGTAACGTACGGCAGGTAACCTTGAAATATTTCAATACATCTTCAAAGGTCTGCAAACAGAAACCATGCTACAAGTCATAACTAACTAACGATGACCATACAACACATTCTAGACGATAGGATGAATGAACATCCAAAAAATACAGTAAAAAGGCAGTGTTAGCAAACACTTCTTCTGGATTTTTTGCTAGCACATAGCAGCGAATGATTTCCCATGAATAAACTGGTTGGCCAATCACAGTGAATTGCCTGAGAACTATTAGAAGGAAGAATTACTTTAAAGGTGAGACATATCACCTTTGCATCGAATCCCAAAGAGCTAATGTACCCCTTGACATCATCTGATAACAAGTAGTTGGGGTCCAGGTTAAAATAGCTGAAGAAATTCTCTACTGGGAATTTCTCCACGGTCAAATTGTCCCATAGATACTTGTAACACATCAGTTGAAGCCTGTCATAATCAGATAATCATCTATCATACAAACTTCATAGATGCTATCATTCTCCCGTGTTCTTCAAGAGCACTCTACCACCTTATTACTGTGAGGCAAAACAATTAAACTTGAAGATAGCTATGTATGCTACTAATCTTATGGATTTTGCTTCTAAACAGTAACACTTACCAATGGCCTAAAAAAATTTCACATTAATATGATACAATTTTAAATGCACAAATACAAAGGGACAACATGTGTACAATCTGTTGCAACAAACGCAATTGCCCAGTACCACCAAATTTAAGCAGTGTTCCACATTCATATACTGAATTATTGACCAGAGTTGTCGCTTAAAACAAAACTAACTAAAAACCATAGTTGGCAACAATCGGAACTTGTAGTAAACTGAGCAATCACACAGTTAGAAGATATTCCAGTTGAAAGGCTGCACACCCAGACTTGATCCCAGGTGTTACGGTCATGTGAGTAGCTAAGTAAAGAATTTGATACTCCCATTTCTTAAGACAAAGCCAAACTCCCTCGCTCCTTGGGTAGAAGTTAGAAACATAGGTACAAAGATTTGCATAAAACAATAAAGTCTAGCAATTAATCCCTTTACTGAAGCTATGATTGGACAATGGTAAACGGGCCAAAAGAGCATTAATACAATTCCATGCAATTTTAGATCAAAGCAAAAGTCACTTCAAGGGAATTCACTAGTCTAGGGAACATACTTGCCGCACGACATGATTTGCCATTCTCTAAGACCTACGTGAAATGGTTAGGAAAGCAAATGTAAGGAACAAACCTTCCATTTCTTTTTTGTGCTTCTGATGGAACTGTTGGCTTGGACCGTGTCTTTGTATCCACCAGCATGGGTTGCAATGAAATGCCAACCGTGGGCATTTGGATTTCATCTATAATTCCTATCATCCATGAACCTTCGACAACCCCAAACCTGCAATGACCTGATTTACTATCATACCTACTGAGTAGAATGCTACCTAAGATGGAAAGCATCATATATAGTCCGGAAACCAACAACATAGCAGAGTATATTCATCGGCACACAGGTTTGCAGTTGCACAGGGGGCTTACACTGGAATTTCCCGTGTTATGCCCTCGAACATTAGCTGGTTTGTTCCCACGATGAAGTTCATGAATTTTACTGCCCATAGCTCTTCCGCAGATCTAACGGCGATGTTCACTCTCTCAACAACCATGTTCCAAAAGAAAACAAGTCGAAATGAGATTCGTTCAGAGAAATTTCAAGGAGTCATGGTGGAACAGGCACAGCATTCCACTTGGGGAAAAAAAAACAGAAATGTTGTCACACCTCTTGCTCGAGCTGGGCATGGCGGTCCGAACCGACCTTCATGGCCACGGTCCTTTTAGGCTTGCCCCGTTCGAGCACGAATTCCATCTGCTTCTCGCACCATTCCTGCATCAAGAAGTACGCTCATCATCAGAATCACTCAACACGACCGCATCTGATCTGCCCAGAAGACAAGACAAGGAAACGCGAAAGGCGCGAGCTTGGACAACGAAATGCGAAAGGCGCGAGCTTTGGGCAGCGGCGGCACCGTGGCGGTGATGTCGGTGACGGCGAGCGCGCGGCGCTCCCGGAACCGAGCGAGCCGAGACCTCCACGGCAGAGGCGTGTCCTCGATGTCGCCGGCGGAGGGCCCATCGGCAGGCAGAGTACGCCGCGCAGGAGAGCGGGACGGCGGCGCGGCGGGCCGCTGCGGAGAGGAGGGGGCGCGCCCCCGCCGCGGCGGCGGCGAGCGCGGCGTCGATGAGCGCCATCTCCTCGTCGCTGACGATGTCCCACGGGGAACCCCACTGTCCCGGGCCGCGCCGCGGCGGAGGAGGAGGACGGGGAGGCCTGGTGCATATCGGACGGAGCCGGAGGAGGAAGCGAGGAAGCCGCAAGATGTAGGCCCCACCTGGCAGCGCGGAACCGGCGGCAACCCGGCCGGGTTTTGCCTCGCGGCTCGCGCAACGGCTCGGCAGCGTTCAACTTCCCAGGCCCAGCAACCTCTGACGAGTGGGGTCGGCTCTCGGTCGTCTCCAACTCCAAGCTCCAAGACGGCTCGCCGTGGACTATTGGCAAGCGAGCTGTTTTAATTCAGGATTTCGATGCTTCTATGCGGCCAACAGATGTCCATTTTAATGAGATGTCAGTTTGGGTAGTCTCAATGGCCCATTTCATTGCATGGTTTTTAAAAATAAATTGTCATTATCAATGAAATAAAACATTCGTGAAACAGTCTCCATAGTGGGGGGTTTCACTGTGACGTTACCAAGGCTAATCAAACCATTTATTGCTGTATATTGGGTGGGATCATATGCACCCTTGTAATTATGCAGGCATTTCTACGGGTAAACAGCAGAAAAAATAGAAGCAACAATCAGTGCATATCCATGACACGCACAAACAACCAGTTCACGTTAGATAAAGCAGCAACATCATGTCTTAAGTGCCCACAAACATTCAGTTTTCACATTGACCAAGCTGACATGATAAATATAGTTCAGATAACTGGAATAGATAGATAACTAAGTTGAATCATCCCTGGAAGTAAGATAGAACCCTAAGATGCATAAAAAAAAGTTGATATAGCCTCTGTCAGTTTGCTTCTTCATTTAGGCCTGCTAGAAACCATCACTTCCACAAGAGAGAACTGCACCCCATCACTTCCAGCATATAGCAGCCATATCATCCTGCAGAAATAAAAATAGTTCATCATGAACCGGTAGGTATAAACGCAATAGGAAATATATATAAATGATACAATAATATAAAACAATTACATGTATTTTATCTCAAACTCCAGATATACGTGCACGACCACTAAACTTATTCTAAATATGTTCCACCAAATCATTCTTAAGTCGGTGATGAGCCGATCGATCTCTAATAGTAGTATCGTTTTCTAAAACTCTCTCTAACGGAGCATTCAGGTCATTTGAGAATTCCGGTTCTTGAACGGTTGATGAACTTGCAGGCACATTTAGATCTAGATTTTCTTCAATAATATCCGCTTCCTTCTCATCTTCAACTATCATATTGTGAAGTATGATGCAAGCTAGCACAACATCACGGAGTACATGTCGGTCATATAGACGAGCTGATCGTTTTAAGATGCACCATCGGCGCTGCAGTACACCAAAGGCTCTCTCGATATCCTTTCTTGTTCCTGTGCATACAACTTCTCCTTGTCGGTGATAGGGAGTCATATTGACTTGACAAATACTGCCCATTCAGGGTATATTCCATCAGTAAGAAAATACCCAATGTTGTGTTGATTCCCATTTACCATGTACTAGGACTCTAGGAGCTTGTCCTTTTAGCTCATTCAGAAATACAGTAGATTGGTTCAGAACATTAATATCATTGTTAGAACCCGCCACTCCAAAGAATGCATGCCAAATCCAAAGATCACGTGATGCCACGGCCTCAAGAATCAACGTCGGCACTTTCTGATCACCACGAGTGAACTGACCCTTCCATGCAACTGGGCATCTTTCCCATTACCAATGCATGCAATCAATGCTGCCAAACATCCCAGGAAAACCTTGTCTCTCACCAAGTTTGAGTAGACGTTCAGTGTCTTCCATAGTGGGGCGCCTCAAATATGTCTCACCAAATACTTCTCTAACACCTTTGACAAAATTCTTCATTGCCTCTATTGCAGTAGTCTCTCCAATCTTCAAGTATTCATCTAGTTCATCTGCAGCACTACCTGTAGCCAATTGGCGAATAGCTGCAGTACATTTTTGTAGTTCATCTGCAGCACTACCTGCATCCACGCTTTGAGTAAAATAAACGGACCATTGGCCTAAGGCATCAACGATGTGTAGGAATAGTGGCCTAGACATACGAAATCTCCGGCGAAAAAGTTTGGAAGGATAAATAGGATTTTTAGAGAAATAATCATCCACTAGTTTTTGATGTGCTTCCTCTCTAGGCCTCTTGATGTGCTTCCTCGGATTGAATCGATGGTCAGAACAATCTGTCTAAAGAGCTTGGAGGGTGGAGTGTATGAGCACCGTGGCATCATTCAGAACATCATCTAAGATATCTTCCTCAGCAAGGATCTCGTCCAATGCAGACATAGGATCTCTTCCATTAGGATTGTCAAAATCGTCAGACATCTTTGCAGATTAGTGAGGAAGAATAGTGAGTACAAGATTTGAGGCAGAATAGTGAGAACAAGGGTTGATGAAAAATAGCTAAGTTACCTCAAACCTGTAGATTAGATTCTGTAGAACTCAGAGGCACAGGAATGAGGAAGAGAGAAGGCCTTTCTCTCTGTGTGTGTGTGTGTGTGTATATATATATATATATATTATGCAACAGGTTTCACACTTGCTGTAAATGTGAAACTGCCATGCGACTAGTGTTGGCATTCACACACATATACTGCTGCATTTATATAGGAACAGGTAGATAAAAACTCGGAACTAACCTCAGTCAGCAAACAATTTTTCTTCAATTTTACGTATTGCCCTTTCTCGGTTAGCCTTTTGATCTTCAGACATTTGACTGATATCTTAAATAAGCAGGGAATTGTAGACCTCAAGCATCTTTTCTTCTTTTTGCTCCTTTGCAGCCTTCAAATTTGTATTTGATATGTGAATCTGTGCATCTGTCACCTTTTCACGCTCCACCCTCCGATCTTCATGCCCCTTGATAATTTTCTCAATGTTGTCACCAAGAATGACAATTCCTTCCATAATATCTTCCTTCTTGCGCTTTCCACTGTGCTCGGCCTTTGCTGCTTCCCTACCAATGGGACGGGGTTGTTCATCTTAAAGATCAATTGTTTCACTCTTGTTTTTCTCTGCCCCGTCAAACTGTGCACACCATTTTGGCTCATCCTTTAGTATCTTCCACCAATGCACCAACAAGAAACGCTTTCCAAACTTGTTTGCGTACATCTTCTGTGTCTCCTCCTCCAACATGTCATCCGAGTATCCGCTTGTATGCACTTGACACGCCTTAGTCCAGAAGCCATTGAAATCAGTGATGGATGTCTTCAGGCGCGACCAATGAATCTTCAACTGATTAATTTCTCTGCAAGGTTTCCCATTCCCTTTCCTGTTGAACTCATCAGTGACTTCCTTCCAGAATGTTGTACCATTCTTATCATTTCCCTTAATTGGATCTTTAGAGACATTCAACCAACAACTGGCCTAAAAATACAAAATAAGAAATTTAGAAATAAAAACTAGTTTCATACCATCCAATGGGCTATAAAATGCAAATTAAGAAAGGTGTACCAACCAGTCTCTCTTCCTCTACAGGTGTCCAAAATCTTTTCTTCCCTGACCTATTTTCCTCATTTTTGTCAACATCATCAGTGTCAATGTTCACTGGTTCGTTAGTTGAAGTACCTTGCTTCGCAGCTTCGGGTGTTGCTGTCCCATATGCATTTGGTGGTGATTGAGATATCGGATTGAAGCTCATAGTTTGACCAACCAAATGAAAATTCTGTCCTTGCACTTGTGGCTGCGGCGGATAGTGTGGCTGTTGCATAAAATTCAGAAAACCACCTGGCGGATAGCACTTGAAATAAATTATGAAGGAAAGCAAAAGGGCTGATTTGGTCATGGATCTACAGAAAGCAAGAGTTCATGTTTTTGGCCATTTAAACAATAGAAGAATTTCCAGGAGCTTATTTTTTTCCTAAAATTGCTCAGGATTCAACTACATGCATAGATAAAAAAATGCTTACCATGAATTTGGGGCCTGTTGGTTTCCATGGAAAGATGTAAAATTGGGGGGGTATGGCGCCCCATACTGCTCCTTGCGGTGGCTGTGGTGGTACAGTCGATGCCGGCGCTGGAGGGGACGAAGTCGGAGCAGCAGGGGTGGGGTTTGGCGCAGAAGGGGTACCATTCGGCGGCGGCGGCGGCGGCGGCAAAGACGCAGGAACAGGTGGCGACGCTGCTGAGTTACCAGGGGCCGAGGTCCTCTTCAGACCAAGCTGCTTGCCCCCGCGCGGCTTGCCTCCTCTGCCGGGTGCGCGCCAGCATCAGCCGGCGGCGGATCCATGGCAGCTGGATCTCGCCCGGTGCCTAGGCTCGTCGGCTCTGAACGGGCAGACGGGGCGGTGAATGGGGTGGACGGGCCGGTGGATGGGACGGACGGAGGCACACGCGGGTGGACGGGCCGGTGAATTGGGGGTGGCGCGGGAACGACGAAGGCAAGCGGCGGGAAGTTGGGGGTGGAGGAAACTGCGCACCGGATCCCGTTGATGAAACGATTTCCCCTCAATGGTCGTTTCATGCGATTTCCAAGTGGTTGGAAACAGCGCTCACACGTTTCACTGGGATGAAATGTTTTCATTCTCTCTCCTCCCCATTTCATGCAAAGATTCCTTTTTTGCTGAGTTGTCACCCTATTAAATGTGCATGAAACTCCTATGAAATATCCATTGAGACTGGCCTAACCTACCTTTTGGACTGATGAATGGAAAGTAGGGATATGAGATAGCAAAGAAGGTAGGACCAGTAGAAAAATTGGAAGTGGATGATCAAGATCGGGCTTGGGGGCTTATCTAAGGGCAAAAGTGAAGATTAACATAACAAAGCCTCTCCGTAGGGGTATATCAATTTTCACAGCAAAAAGAAAAGCAACAGAGTGGTACGAACAACGCTATGAAAAATTGCCAAATTATTGTTACTCATGTGGTATTATTGGACATTCTTCGACAAAGTGTCCTACTCCAGCTGAGCGAGTTGAGAATGGTTTACTACCTTACAGCTCTGATTTGAGAGTCCCAGTCTCCCAGATGATAGAAAAAAAGAAGGTAACCGATGAAGGAAATGGGCAAATTCTAGCCCCATCTGGGAAAAGTAGTGGCACAGCAAGTTTCCGTGACCCAATGTTAGGACGTTCTTTTCAAAGTCCTCAAAAGACCCTAGTAACGGTTCTAACAGTACAGGACAGCAGAGTGTGGATTTGACAAATAGAAAGATCAACAGAGTGTGGATTTGACAAATAAAAAGATCAATGAGGCCATACCTCCTAGATCACGTAAGAACTCTACTAGCATAGCTAGAACTACTAGAACAGGGTCCAAGCTACCAAGAAGCCGAGCAAAAAATAAGCACCAAGACCAAAGTTTCATTACTTCAGGATATGGTAAAAAAAAAGAAAGCAGGTGCGAACTTTCTCTCAAGGGGCAGCTAAAGTTGTGATTTCAGAGGCAACTGCTACAACCGAACCTATGGAATTGGCTTTAGTTTTACCACCCAAAAAATTATTTTTCCTAATATAAAATTGGGTGATATGGCTGATGGACCATAGGTAGAAGAGAGAGAGCACTCAAAAAAGCTGAGAATGGATTATGACCTCACTCTAAGCACATCGGCGGAGGCTGGGATCCAGCCCCGCCGGGAGCCATGAATCTCTTATGTTGGAACTGTCGAGGTTTAGGGACGGACTCGACAGTTGGAGAGCTTCGCCATTTGGTGAAGCATTATCGTCCCTCCCTCCTATTTTTATCGGAAACCAAAATGAGGGATAACAAAGTAAGAAAGTTCATGTGGTCCCTTGGCTTCTCTGGATGTTTTGCTGTTAGCAGTGACGGAAGAAGTGGGGGTTTGGCTTTATTTTGGGTTCAGGATTGTTTGGTTTCTTTGAAACATTATAATTCCAATATCATTGATGTGACAATAGGTTCAACCCCATAGCTTATGTGGAGAGCTTCTTTTTGTCTATGGTGAGCCCAAAGTAGAATGGCGTCACAATTTATGGGATTTTTTACGTTTCATACGCATAGAATGGTCTAGACCTTGGATATGTGCTGGTGACTTCAATGAAATCTTAAGCAGAAAGATGAACATTTGAGCAGGAGAGAACGAGGAGAACAACAAATAAGATTATTCAGGGAGTGCCTAGAGATTTGTGACTTGGTTGATTTAGAGTTTTCAGGGCCAAAGTTCACTTGGAATAATAGGCAGGAAGGAAATGACAATGTGAAGGTACGCTTGGATCGAGCAGTGGCAAATGGAAAATTTAACCAGCTTTTTGATGAATGTAAGGTGGAGAATGTCATTACATCATCCTCAGATCACTATGCTATTTTAATATCAATTAATAAAAAGGCATGGCAAACTGACAAGAGCTATATAAAAAAAGGATTTAAGTACGAAGCAATGTGGGCAAGAGCACCAGATTATATTGCGGTTGTTGAAAAGAGTTGGAACGATGGCTTTGAGGGTCAAAGAAATCTTAATTCTGTTTGGTCAAATCTAGGCAGAACGGCCACTTCATTGAAACAATGGAGTAAACGAATGTTTGGGTCAATCCAAAAGAAGATAAAGAAGCTAGAATGACAGCTAAAATTACTTCGTTCTGCAAGTTCCACAGCAGCCTACTCAACAGAAGAAAGAGATATTAAACGACAATTGTGCAACTTATTTGAATGTGAAGAAATTATGGCCCATCAGCGTTATAGAGTGGATTGGCTCAAAGAGGGTGACCAAAATACTTCTTTTTTCATGCTAGAGCATTGGCTAGGAGAAAAATAAATAAAATTGTGTATCTGTTGAAATATGATGGTACAAGGTGTGATGACAAAGATGACATCAAAGATATGATGAAGGCTTATGATCGAGTTGAGTGGAAATACCTTGAAGGGGTTATGATCAAGATGGGTTTTTCCAATGATTGGACTAAAACTGTAATGAGATGTGTGACAAAGGTGCGGTATACTGTAAGGGTTAATGGCGAGCTCACCCAATCTTTTGTACCAACGAGGGGCCTAAGGCAAGGAGATCCTATCAGGCCAGACCTCTTTCTTCTATGTGCTGAAGGCTTACCATGTTTATTGAAAAAAAGGGAAGCTAAAGGTAAAATCAAAGGGGTCAAAAATGGCAAAAGTGGGCCAGCAATATCCCATATTTTATTTGCAGATGATAGTATTTTCTTCACTACAGGGGATGCTAAGAACCTTCAAGCTCTAAATGAGGTGTTGCGAACTTATAGTGAAGGCTCGGGACAACGAGTTAATTTTGAAAAATCTTCAGTCTTCTTGGGCGATCATTGCCAAGAACATAACAAGAACAGGATAATGACATGTCTCAATGTCCATAGTGAGGCTATACAAACCAATTACCTGGGCATGCCATCTTGGGTAGGAAGATCTCCTACAAACACTTTTAACTTTCTTCATGACCGTATGTGGAAGAAAATAAGAGGATGGAGTGATCGTCCTCTCCCAAGGCCGGGCAAGGAAATAATGTTAAAGTCAGTCATCCAATCTATACCAATATATATTATGAGTTGCTTTCGCTTACCGGGTGCAATTTGTGATAGAATGAGGATGATTATATGAAACCAATGGTGGGGAATTGAAAATGGTAAGAAGAAAATGCATTGGCGATCTTGGGAATGGTTAACGACACCAAAAGCCATGGGAGGTATGGGATTTTAGATATGGAACTCTTGAATCAAGCAATGCTAGGCAAGCAATGCTGGAGAATTCGGAATTGAAAATGGTAAGAAGAAAATGCATTGGCGATCTTGGGAATGGTTAACGACACCAAAAGCCATGGGAGGTATGGGATTTCGAGATATGGAACTCTTTAATCAAGCAATGCTAGGCAAGCAATGCTGGAGAATTCTTACAGCACCTGATTCTTTGTGTGCGAGAGTACTCAAAGGTCGCTATTTTCCAAATTGTAGTTTTTGGGATGCGCCTCGGCCTAGAAGCTCTTCCTTCACATGGCGCAGTATTATGTATGGTAAGGAAATCTTGATGAAAGGTGTTCTATGGAGAGTAGGAGATGGAAAAACTATTCATATAAATAAGGATAACTGGATTCAAATTCCATCTGTTATTAAATCAATTGTTCTCCTACCAGATGATTTGAAGGTGCATTCTCTTATAGATGAGGCTGCTGGCAGTTGGAACGAAGAGATAGTTCATTCTTATTTCACTGAAGATGTCACTGAAAAGATTTTACAGATACCATTATGCTATACTTCATGTGAGGACTTTCCATCTTGGCCTCATACCAAGTCGGGTATATATACTGTCAAATCAGCATACTCCCTCATAAGGTTGGAAAGTCTTCACCACTTTTTAAGTAAAAATGGCAGAGCTGAAGCTTCAAATCAACATGATATTTCTAAATTATGGAAGCGGCTATGGGCAATTAGAGCACCACAAAAATAAAAATAATTCTATGGAGAATGGCTCATGATTGTTTGCCGGCAGGAGCACAACTAAAATATAGACATGTTCCTGATTCTGATGCTTGTTGCTTTTGTGGAAGAGAAGAAACAGTGGAACATGCTATTTTCTAGGTGTCAATATGCTTCAGAAGTCTGGCGTCAGGTAAGAAAGTGCTATGTTATAAATTGCAAGCCTCAAGCCTCTCTACATATCAAATAATGGCCTTTTGACTTCTTAGATGAGGCAAAACATGATGAAGCCATAGCTTTTATAATCATTGTGTGGCACATTTGGGAGGCAAGAAATGCAGTTAGGAATGGTGAGAAAATGTTACATCCTCACTCCATTGCTGAAAGAACAAAAGTTTACATAGAGATGGTATTGATGCACTCTACAGATCAATCAGTCCGTCACAGGTGTGAATCTAATTGCTGGATACCTAAATGGATTCCACTGCCGAATGGTTAGTTGATGCTTAATGTAGATGCAGCAACTTTTAAAGAGCTTTCTCGTATTGGAATAGGAGTAGTAATTCGTGATCATGTGGGGGTTTTCAAAATGGCCTTCTGCAAGAAGATGTATAGAATTGAAGATTCTGAGCTGGCTGAAATATTAGCAGTTCGATGTGCTATTTTATTTGCAAAAGAACACAATCTTCAGCACATCATCGTGGCTTTCGATTGCCAGAATATTATAAAAAAGATACAAGCACCACATCTAGATAGATCTCAAGTTGGAGCCATTGTGTGTGATGAAAAAAAATTAGTAAGTGAAGTTTCTATCTCTTTCATGTATGTTCAAAGAACTTGTAATGAGGCAGCTCATGTAATGGCTAGACTAACTGACAAATTCTCTGGTTTAGTTTGGTGTAATGATGCTCCGGAGGCAATCCGGGCCATCCTTTGTAACGAACGGTTAAGTTAATACAATGCTGCTGTTTTTTTTACGCTAGGCGCTAGGGCACGCTCGAGAGTAAGTCTTCGGATAAAAAAAAGAGCAAAATGCACCACAAGTCCATAACCTTTGGCCTGTGCGTCATTTAGGTCCATCACCTTTGAAAGTGCACTTTTAGGTCCCTAACCTTTGGCCTGTATGTCATTTAGGTCCATAATCTTTGAAAGTGCAGTTTTAGATCCCTAATCTTTACATGCAGTTCACTAGAAGTCCATTTCTATTGTGGCAGTGACGTCACCTTTTTGTTTTCTCCAAATTTCTCCCATCTTTGTGTAATAACTTGAAAAAGTACCAAAATAAAAGTTGTTCCAAATTTTATGCTCTACAACTTTGCTTTTTAAAATAGTTTCATATTCTATCTAGTTTTTAAAATTTTGAATTTAGGTTTTTGCTCAAGATTTTATTTAGAAACTTCAAATTAAATTTCAAAAGGTAGATAGAATCTAAAAATAATTTAAAAAGCAAAGTTGTAGAGCGTAAAATTTAGAACAACTTTTATTTTGGAACTTTTTAAGTTATTACACAAATATAGGAGAAATTTGGAGAAAACCAAAATGTGACGTTACTGCTACAGTAGAAATGGACAACCAGTGAACTGCATGCAAAGATTAGGAAACTAAAACTACACTTTTCAAAGTCATGGACCTAGATGACACACAAACCAAAGGTTTGGAACCTAAAACTGTACTTTCAATGATGATGGACTTAAATGACACACAGACCAAAGGTTAGGGACTTGTGGTGCATTTTGCTTAAAAAAAAGTAGCCTTAGGTAGAGCATCGGATCTAAAAAAATACATAGTACTAGATTCGTATAATCAGATCAGATCCATCACTTGCAGTAGGCGTGATTTAACTTCCTACGGTTTTTAAGATATACTTTAATTATTAATTTATATTATTACTAGAAATTATTTGTAAACACAATCTAGTGTTACCATTATTGTACTGTTAATTATTGGTCAAAATAATAAAGTTTGAATTTTAAAATATATGCATGATCGAGAAGTAATCTTGATTATATATATATATATTCAAATAATGCAATTAAAAAAATCTTCTAGCTTATCATCTAAAAAATCAGTGTTTTTGAACAGTGTTTTACTCTTACAACAAATCAGCATCAGTCAAATCATTGTTTTTTAGCTCCAGCGAACAGGCTAGGGAAAAACATGCGAAAAATAGAGGGCCTACTCAGCTGCGCTTAGGACACTCACAATGCAGACTTTAATATAAAGTCTAAGTCTATTTATTACCCTCTTATTTATAGTTTTTTACTAATATGGCAGTGTATTTATTGAAGAGAGAAGGAGAAAAATCAAAACTCCAAGTCTTATTTAGACCCTAGGTCTATGTTATCTTCAAGGTAATAAATGGACTTAGACTTTATGGTAGAATCTGCATTGTGAGTGCCCTCATTGCTATGGCCACGCTATACAGTATTTGTAGTTAGAGTAGTTGAGCAAGCTAGAACGAACCAATTTTTTAACTAATAATAGTAGTGAGTAATGGCCACTTTGATAGAGCTTCACTTCTCGATTCTCCAAAAGAGTTATTCTGGTGATGAGTAAGGTGGGGAGCTAATGAAAATCAATTCTGAAGTTATTCCTGTGGCAAATGAATGGGAAGCAGTGGGAAGCGGTGGAGAGCGGGTTTTTTTAGCTCCTAAGTCATAGTGTAAATGGAGAAGTGATTCTCGTCAACTCCCCACCAGAATTTAGTTGTGCTTTACATGTTTGACAGGGTTCCGCGGAAGCTGAGAGTGAAGTTGAGGCTGGGAGCTGTGTCAAAGGGGCCCTAACTATTTCCATAGAGCATCTCTTAGGTGCTCCATGGTAGATCTATTGTATTTAGAATTGTTAGCTTGGAAAAATGAATATGAAGATGTGGTTTTAGAGTTACTAGAACTCTTTCAAACAGACCATGAACGGTTGTTTTCAGGAGAAGGGATGTACTTCCTTTATCAAAAAAAAATTGATAGACTTTATATTGGTTAGACTTACAAAGTATTAGCAATACTTATGTCTCTAATTATGTTTATTAGAATTGTATTCAACAATTAATCTAACAAAACTAATTATACACAATGAACATTAATATTTTTATCCCTAAAAAACATTAATATTTTTATGTATATTTCGTTAATTTTGAAAATATTTAACTTCTGGAGAAGCAAAAATGACACTTTTTATGTGATGAAGAGAATACACCTCCTCTATAGATAGATAAAAAAAAATACTAAATCAATAGTCTAGCTAACACTCCGACATGGATCTCACCCGTTAGCTATATTATAATTATAATCTTGTATCATCATCAGATCGAGCTCCACTCCTCTGTTTCTATCTTCTATGCGATCTGCGATAGTGAGAAGTCAAACATGGGCCCAATTGTTAGCTAAATATTCAATTAATAACTATTTTACTAGTTGGGTCAAATAAGCTAAAATCATCCATGCTTACCTAGCTAACTATTAGCGGCTAGGGGTCCAAAGTTTGTCCTAACTTTGACCGCCTCTATATAAGAGTATCACCATTTTTCTATATCAAATAAGGCGATGTTTCATAGTTAGTGAGCTAATAGTTCATAGATAAGCTAGCTAACCATTAGCTGGTTTTGACAAAATTGTCGTTAGTTGGCTATTAACTAAGAATTAGCTAGATTATTAGCGGTACATGTTTGGATTCAAACGAGCTAATTATTAGCAGCTAGCTATTACTTTATGGATCCAAATAGGATCTAAGTATTATTAGATTAACTATAAAATATATTTTATAGTAAATCTATTTAGAGATAAATGTTGATATTTTCTATGAATAGGTCAAACCTAGAAAGTTTGACTAGTCTTGAACATACCGTTGTATTCTTTTTACGATGGAGAAACTATGCATTTTGAAAAAAAGGAATATGAAAACATACTCGTACCATTTTGTAATGCTAATTCTTCTATGTGAACTAGATAGATTCGTTTTTACAAAGCAATGGGAATGCAATATCTGTGAACTCGAGAAAATGTATAGGCCCACAAGATGTAAATTTGAGTCCCGAGTGCGTTTTCAATTTCAAATAAATAAAAAGTTGATATCGACTTTAAGGCTAAGTACATGACGCACCAAAAAGAAAGCACGAGAATTGCTCTCCACAAAAAAGACAATGGTAAAGCTAAAGATAAATTATATAGTGATGAATCTGATTTGTTGAATACTTGTTGAGATCCATGCTCTTTTAACACAACGATCTTAACTTTGATGTGGTACTACTGATTTGGTCACTAACCACCTTTATTCATCACTGACCACTCCTCTATAGAGCTCTTAATTTCTTGCCTTCATTTCTATAATTTATTTAATTGAAGAAATCCATATATTGATATTTTTGGATTTCAACATCTCGCATTTATTCATTAGAGATATTAGTATATTTATTTTGTCATGCTCCTTAGCGGCCAATTGATTCACTTCATTAATCGTCCACATCGAATTCATTAATAGTTCACAATCAGGGGCAAAGCTTACAGTCAGATGGAGAGGGGAGGGAGATCATTTGACCGTCCAACGCTTATTTTCAGTCATAGAACGATATTTCTCTTACAACAAATCATCATCAACCAAAATTAGCGCTTATTTTCAGTCCAAACGAGCAGGACAAAAAATTTGAATTCAGTGGCAGCAACATCAATCTCGGACAGCTCCTAACCACGGAGAATATTAGAGCTTGAAGCGCTAGCGCTTGGCCCCCCTCCCTCCCTCTCTTGCAACGCTGCCGTACGTGGATGTCATGGCTCGCCAACATCAAGGTGGGATGATCACCTATGGGCCCTCTAATTTGGAGCATCGATCCTCGTCGCTAGTCTCCACCTCCTCTATTAGCGCAAATGTCCATCTTCAAACTCGTGCCCCCCATGGAGGCAACCCAACTGCACCAAATGTCTCACCAGCGAGTAGAGAGAAAAAGAGATGAATTGTGAGAGATAATACTGATTAACCTAAATGTGTGTGGTCTATACATTTATGTGTGGCTCTTCTTAATTCTCTCCTTACAAACTACTATACTATTGGTAAAGTCATCTATAGGCTGTATATGAATTATTTTTTTCATCACACTGTGGATCCTCTCTCACGATTCTTTGTCGTTAGGCACGCATAGAAAGGTAAAACAATATATTATCTTCTCGAGCAACGGGAGAGAGAAGACGGTGTTGCTGTCTAGCTTTTGCATTTCCTATAGCTGCACACACATGCTAAAGTTGATGCCAAGTTGACCTACATTAGTTATGCATGGACTTGAGCATAAGCAAATAAGGAGTGTGGAGTTGAATGACTATGTGTGCAACTGCGATGTGTTTGACCACCTCTCGTCCAGGTCCAACGCAACGAAAAATAGCCGCAGAAAAACAAGGAAAAAGAAGGAATATCATACCTAACCCGTCCATATTGTTAATTTTTTTTAAAGGGAGAAAACCATTAGAATTGTGATTTTTGCTTGGTTCCATCTTGAAAGAAAGACGCCCGCCTAGCCAGCCCATCTCCTGTTGAGACGTACGTACCCAAAAGCCGTGTTTTTTTCAATGTCAGCCCGGCCCATCTTGGACCGGGGTGGTGGTCCACACGGTGACGGCACGAATGATGCACATCGGCGGGCGGTGGTTTTCCTAAAAAAAAAAAAAAAAAAACATCGTCGGCGGTGGTCCCCACGGTGGCTGGATGTAGTGAGGGAGTGAAGTGAAGGCGGAGGCGGGCGGGCAGGGCACGGCACGACGACCAACCCCCGCACACACACACACACGCCGGCTGGGTGGGTCGCGGACTCGTACGGCCCCGCAAAAAACCGGATTTGATAGCGGCCGATACGTCCGCCGCGGCGGCTGAATAGGAGAGAGAAAACCCGCCCCCCATTCTGGCCCTTCTCTCTCTCCTCCCTCTACCCGCTTCTCGACGAACCCGTCCCCCACAAGCACGCGCGACGCGGAAGACGAGAGCGAGGTGGACGAGAGAGAGAGAGAGAGAGAGAGAGAGAGAGAGAGAGGAAAACCCCGCCCGCCCCCGCGTCCAGGCAGGCAGGCTTCGTCGTCGGCGCGAACGGCGGAGGGCACGCCGCGAGGGAGCCGCCGCCGCCGTCGCTGCACCCGCAGCCGCAGCAGCAGCAGCACCCGCGGACGGACGTCCCCAATTCGGCGCCCCGATTGCCGGATCTCCTCGCCGGCGCCTGGGGCCCCCGATCGCCCCCTCCCCATGCCCGTGTCCCTCCGGGGGTCTTCTCGCGCCGGCGCCAGCCATGTCGGACCTCGCTTCCACCTGCAAGGTATACGCCCAATTCGTTCCCCCCGATCTCCGCCGATTCGCCTCGAATTTCCCGGGGGTTTCGGCTGGGCCCGTGGGATTCCCGACCCTGCCGCCGCCCCGCTGCCACCCGGCGGTGAATTCCGCGCCGAGCTTTAGATGGATGGGTGGACTGGCTGTGAGCTCGGACCCTAGTTCTTTTTCTAGCGCTTGCTGGCACCAGTGCCTTACTTTCCAAATGCGGAATTGCGTGGCTGGCGGTTAGGCTTCTTAGTCCGGGCATGCTGCTCTGCCCGATGTAGTCCAAGCCCGGAGCTTTGGATGGAGCTGTGTGTGTGTTGTTGGCAGGTGCTGTATGCTGTCTTAGCTTAGCTGCTGCAGAATCAACTCCTCATGTGCCGGTCGCTCTTAAAGATCTCACACGTTGATTCTTTCCTTGTTTGGCACAGGATAAACTTGCGTATTTTAGAATAAAGGAGCTCAAAGATATCTTAAATCAGCTGGGCTTACCGAAGCAAGGGAAGAAGCAGGTCAGCAACTGTTGTGCTCTCTTATTTCTGCTTTTCCAACACTCTGTTTCTACTACCGGATGTGTAGCATTGCAACTGAATGGAGGCATGGCATACGAGCCTCCAGGGTGAACTAGCAATCTGGCAGTACATCGTTGTTGGGTCTTTCTGCTGTAGTGCTGTGCACAACTCGCTTTGGCAGTAACCATGGGTTTGTAGGATGTGCTTCAATTCATTAGTATTGCCAGAAATCAGAACCATCTTTTTTTTGTTACCTTAGACACATTCAAAATCTCATCTTTACTATACTGGCCCCAGCTTTGCACTTGACGGTATCTGATCCATTTTCGTAATCGTTGATCACAGGACCTTGTTGATAGGGTATTGGCAATATTGTCAGATGAGCAAGGTATGTTGATCTTTGCTACATATTTGCTCCCCCATATATTGTTGCCTTTAACTTCTGCATTTTTTATGGTTTAATACTGGTTAGCATTGCTTTTCAGTTGTGCTCAAGCCAGTAGGTTTGTTATGCAAATCTGTGCCATTGTAGTTTAGTATGTGTCGTTTCTTTATTTGTCCTTGAGCTGATGATATGGTCAAGAAAAAATCTCTTCCGCTTTAGAGCATTAGCGAGTTCACATTTTCTTCTTCTGAATTATGAATTACTAAGTTTGTTCTTTCCATGAAATCTGGTTTCTGTTTGCTTATTGCAGGTCAACGCCATCATGGATGGGGAAGGAGAAATGCTCTTACAAGGGAAGCGGTGGCAAAAGTTGTTGATGACACATACAGGTTTCATTCCATCTGTTTCTCAATTTTCAGTGCAAGAATATATACCAGAGAGTTGACTATGTCAGATGAAGTTATTGACTTAGTTCCTTTTGGTGCCTCGGTGCTTTCATTAGAAGGAAAATGCAAGTATGTGCTCCTGACCTTCCCTCCAGGAGCCACAGTGGATCAGATTTCAATCATTTGAGGCCCAAAGAGGAAGCCACTGACTTCTACCATGTGGAGACTAAGGTCCGCTGCCTTTGCAATAGCACGATGCTAAATGACAATATGATCAAGGTATCTTACCCTTTTATATATATGTGCATGTATTGTGTTTTCATTTGAAGGCATGTAGGACGTGAAACAATTTCTCTTAACTGCATGCACCCTGTTAATCTTTTATGTTGCATCTTGTTTCCTGCAGTGTGAAGACGACAAGTGCCAGGTGTGGCAGCATGTTACCTGCGTACTCATTCCAGATAAGCCCATGGAGGGTGGCCCTGATGTTCCGCCTCATTTTTATTGTGAATTGTGCCGACTGAACCGAGCAGACCCGTATGTTCTGCTATAATCTGTTTGGCTTTCTTTGTTTCACTATATATAATGTTGTGAATGAACTGTTCCTTTCCTGTATGGTTTACCTTTTTAGAGTGTGGCCTTTTTTTTCACTCATCCAGGGTTTATTGGAACCCCCTCTTTTGTTCTACCAATTCCCACACTTGCCGTGACCTCTTGTTTAACAGCCCCTGCTACTGGTTGCTTGGTTGTCTGATTGAATGTTGTTGTCAGTTTGATATGTTTTTTATGTCTGTACTTGTTACACATATGGATGCTATTGAACTTGCCATTTTTAACTGGGTTATGCGCTGAACCTTTTAAATGTATTTATGTGAACTGTTACATCCATTCTATGTTTTTTTTCAAGCTGGATACTTGTACGATCACTCCGTAGGTTAAGTGACACTCTTTGTTGTCTTTGCCTGAGTTAATAGTATGTCTTAAGGCCTAAGCTCTTTCTTCTCTTTGCACGGCTAGAACATGCTTATGACTTATTTCCTTTTGAAACCAATATAATATGTAAGAATAGCCTGCTTATTGAAGACTAAAATGCTTGACGTTTCTAGTTTTCTATGCAATTGAAGTTACTATGCCTTTTAGTTAGATCCTCGAATGTATTATGATTTATGAACAGAAGCCACCGATGAGACTTGTAAATCTGTGTAGGCGCTCTGAAGTTGGCATTGCACTTGAACAACTTTACTTAGAATTTCTTATTGTCTGCAATTTTTCTTGTTCTCATTGCTTAATTCCACCCTTTGAATTTGCAGATTTTGGGAGACTATAGGAAAGCCATTACCACCTGTGAAATTTATGTCATCTGGTGTTGGAAACGATGGGTGGGTATAAAATGGAACTTCTTGTGGTGGCCATATTTTATCTTATATAAATAATCATTCCCTTACCTAATATGCATTTGTTTAATTGTTTCTTTTTTCTTTCTTTTTTTTTGGGGGTGGGGGTCGGGGTGGGGTGGGGTGGGGTGGAGTGGAGTTGTCAATAACTCAATACAAGTACATTACACATGTCATAGGTAATGTTAATTTTAGTTTTGAGGGGAAATTGATGCTCTATTGTTGTCAGAAATATTGTGCCATTGATGATGTGCTATGCATAAATATATCCTTATTACCCAATCAACAGACACTAATATCTTCAACAACACAGTCTTACACTTCAGTTCAGGATCTTTGGTTAGTAATTAAATTTCACTGTTAGATTTGATATGATAATCCTTGCAGTATTGTTGATTGCTAATACAAGTTTTTGCTCATTGATATGAATGTATAACACTAGTGCTCATTTGCATGTAGTACATTGATGTCAGAACGTTCCACATCTTTAAAAGTACAATGTTCATTTGTCTGTTCTAATTCTTAAGATGCATTATCAGTCTTACACAACATCCAAGGGATGATATATGAGATTTCTATGATAAGGTGGTCCATAGTTGTGCTTTTGGCCCATATATGCTAGATAATAGCATGTCATTTGAGTAGACTTAACTAATTTTCTACTTTAGTTTGTATACTATCTGCATTGATGTTACTGTGTTGCTGATGCATAAATGTTTCTTTGTGAAACCTTCATATCTGTAGTGCAAGTGTACCTCAAATTGTGGAGAAGACCTTCCAACTTACCCGATCAGAAAGAGAAACAATCCAGAGACCAGAATATGATCTCCAGGTTGGCTCTCTCTACAACCTAAGTTTCATTTACCTAGATCCTGATAAAAACTTGCACAGTTTATTGATGTCATGATGCTGCTATCCCAAAAATAAATCGTAGCTGTGGATGATTATGTTCTTTCTCCAACATAGTGTTCAAGCATAGTACATTGATAATTATGCTATGCCATAAATCATGTCATAAATAAACCTTAGGTTACTGAGGAAGAAAACATTGGTGTATGTGAGATTAGGTCACTCGGAGTCTCTAAACTTTGTCATTGAACCAATCTCTTGTACATAGTGTTCTTGCATAGTACACTGAAGGAAAATAACTATGGATGATTATGACCTTTCTCTAACATCAAATATTATTTATTTTTCATCTCTACCCAATTATGAGTTATCTACTTAAATCATTTGCAAATCGTGTGTGCAGTAGAGACTTGAGTATTGCGCATTGAGAGCCTCTGTCAAAAAGTCTTGATTTGATGGATTAAGATTAATCATGTCCTATCCAACAAATAAAAAGCACTTGGATACACTCACTGGTTCTGTTGCACAGTCCTGTTAACTACCGATTGTGTTGTGGGCCTGTGGACAGGTTTGGTGCATCCTTATAAATGACAAAGTCCAGTTCAGAATGCAATGGCCTCAATATGCAGAATTGCAAGTGAATGGTAATGTATAATATTTTCTTGCATAACTTGGATTTATTAAAATGAATTCGGGCTCAAATCTTGGCTTATATATTGTATAGATATATCTGTGCAATATAGGTTCAATTTACATTGACATTTTTACAAAATTAAGGGATTGCCAGTGTGATATTTAGTTCTGTTTATTCAGGTATTCCTGTACGAGTAATGACCAGGCCCGGTTCTCAGTTACTAGGGATAAATGGACGGGATGATGGGCCACTGGTGAGTTTATTCTTAGTTTGTCCGCTGGTAGGATTCAGATGCTGGTTGGACGGACATTCAGATTCTTAGTTTATTCTTATTTTTTATTTATGTGTGTGGTGGACTGGTGGTTGTGGTCGGGGGTGACATGCATTTCCACTGTCTTTTTGGGCATGAAATGAACTCCATTAGTACACATTGTTAGCTTGTTTTTCATCTGTTTTTAAGTGTGAAGTATATGAAGGTGCTAGTAACATTATGTCTACGTTAAGCTTTTTTTCAGGTCTTGACTCTTGTGGCTTATACTCCCTCCAGTCACTTGAGGTCTTGACTCTTGTGTGGCTTATACTCCCTCCAGTCACTTGAGGTCTTGACTCTTGTGGCTTATACTCCCTGCAGTCGTTTGTACTTGATGATCAGGCAGGGAAACCAAATTTGTTTTAGCTTGTTTTTTGTCTGTAGTGTCAACTATATATGACTATCGGGATCTGAGCGCATTAGCAATTTAACATTTTTTTTTTTGTACATGTGGGACAGTCCTCTTGAGACTGTTAAGAGCATATGTTTTGGCATGTTACATATTCTACTTCATTTTCTTCTGCTTTCCTGCCAGGAGTTATGGGGTTTGGAAAATGGCCTTTTACCCCTGCCTTTTTATAAAATGTTGCATGTTCTTGATTCATAGCATACTCTTGGAAATAGTGTTATGTGATTCTGAAAACTTGAAATGGGAATGCTATTAAAGTACTGGCTAAGATACTGGAGCACATGTACACATTGATGAAGCCATGGAAACCTGTGTGGAATTGAGATTTGGTAGGATTTAAACCAGCATAATTTCTTAGGTAACTTTGTCGGTGAAGGTGCTTGCTTCTCATCACCTGGTTCAGATGCACACATTGGTCCAAAACATTTACAAATAACAATGGAGATGTTAAAATATGGTACTGATTTTTTTGTTTCGCATTGGCCCGCCACACTAGTTGCCAGCTGAGATACTGCCTTTTTACTCAATGTTTATAGTTAGCTAGTGAAGCGCATGGCTTACTTCTACATCGAGCTGGATTGTGGCATGTATTGTGTCATTCTTGTGATCTAGTCCATGTGACAATGGGATCCATGGATACTATTTTCTCGTTTTTGGCAGAAAGCATCATGCTTAAATTGGCTGGACACACAAGTTTTATTCGATGATGCTAGCCTGCAACCTGCATCATCGGACTAGTAGGAGTGTAAAGCTAAAGAATACCATTGGCAAATGCAAAATAACATAAAAATAATATGAAATAAACCATGAACATACAGAATGGCATTATATTAGCCACTGTCAAGTTTTATCAAGAAATTTCTGGTGCTGATATGAAACATGCTATGAAGTAAGATTTAAGTTATACTCTTCTATCTGTATGACATTCAGACAGAGAAAGCATGTGGTGCACATTTCTAGCGGATGAAGGTCTAGTTTCAGTTTTGTAGTTGATATGATAATTTGATCGCAATGTTGTATTGCTCTGAAATTCTTTTTCCGAGTTTTGTTCATGGTTTAAACTTGTCACTGTATGTGTTTGCAGGTAACCACATGCAGTAGAGAAGGGATCAATAAAATTAGCTTATCAAGAGTGGATGCTCGAACCTTTTGCTTTGGAGTTCGAATTGTTAAGAGGAGGACTGTTCCTCAGGTTTTGTTCATTTGGCTTTCTACATATTATGTAGTTGAAATGAAATGACTATAGGATCACATGATTTCCTGTTTTGTAAAATGGTGCCTATATATTGTCAACTTTTAGCTTGTTTCATGTTATATATCATCTAGACAGGCAGGCAGCAATATTTTGTATTGACAATTCTTGTTAAAGCTAGTGCTGTTTTTTTTTAAATTCCCTGTTATGTTTCAGGAAAATAAGAATTATCCCTGATAGGAAAAACTACTAATTCTATTCACATATTTAGTGCATTATTCACCAAGTTATGCTCCATTTTCTTTTCTCTTCCTCCTTGACACTATTTTTGACGTCCAGGTATTAAACTTGATCCCAAAGGAAGGTGAAGGGGAGTCCTTTGAGGATGCTCTTGCTCGTGTCCGTCGCTGTCTTGGAGGTGGAGGTGCTACAGACAATGCTGATAGTGACAGTGATCTGGAAGTGGTTACTGAGTCTGTTACAGTCAACCTTCGTTGCCCTGTGAGTTTAGATCTGCATATATCTGTTTTTTATGGCTTTTTTTTTTTTTGTTTGGCTTTGTTACATATGTCACTACCATTTACCTTTTTCATTTTTATTCTTCATAGGTATAGATAGTAGCAAACCACCTATACTCTGTCAGGTGGTTCTGTGCCTACCTATATGTTTACTCAAAAGCAAATGTAATCATTATAATAGGTCTTTAAAGTATATTTTCTGGTTTTTTATGGCGCTGCTCCGGTGCAATTTGCAATTGGATTGTATCTAATGTATTTTTATTTTTTTCAGAATAGTGGATCCAGAATGAGAATTGCTGGGAGGTTCAAGCCTTGTGTTCACATGGGCTGTTTTGATCTTGAAACTTTTGTGGAACTGAATCAACGCTCACGCAAGGTTCAGAATTTGTGCTTGCAGAAGCACATTCAAGTATATATGTAAAAAATAGGGCTGTTTGAACATCTGCTGTAGTTGGGCATTGGCCCAGCCCAGGCCTAATTTTTGCCTTCGCATTGTATGGACTGGTTAACACACTTAATCATTAATACTCAAGAATGCCATTTTCTATTATTGTTTTCTAGTAGGAAATACGGATAGTGGAGATAGAAAAAAAAAGTTCATGAATTCATGATCACGCTATGCTTGAGATCCATGCCAGGTTCACCGAACTAGGCTACCCTTGGACAGTATAGTCCCATGGAGGGTATAGGGACTAGGGATGAGGGATCATCTTTACCCTATATAAGTGCTCTTTTCTTCTGGCACACTTGATTTGTTTACATCATGTTTTTCGTTTTACATGGTTTCATGTATTCTACCATCCTGATTTGCTGTTCTTTTTTGCAGTGGCAATGCCCAATATGTTTAAAGAATTACTCTCTCGAGAACTTGATGATCGATCCTTATTTCAATCGGATCACTTCTTTGGTAGGTTTTCCTTGACATTTTATGCCTTTTGCTAGAATTTGTTATGTAATTGATTTCTGTTTTCATTTTGGATGTAGTTGCACAATTGCAGTGAAGATGTTAATGAGCTTGATGTTAAACCTGATGGATCATGGCGTGTGAAGGGTGATGCTGCTACCAGAGATCTATCTCAGTGGCATATGCCTGATGGTACTCTTTGTAACTCAAAGGAAGATACAAACCCTGGTGTAGCAAGTGTTAATGAGTTCAAGAGAGAGGGTACTTCTGATGGACATAGAACTTTGAAACTTGGAATTAAAAAAACCAATGGATTATGGCAGGTTAGCAGCAAAGCAGATGATAAGAAACCTTTGGTTAGAAATCACATCCAAAACAACACTGGGTTCTCAACACCAAACATTGTGCCTATGATCAGTAGCCCCACTGGGAGTTATAGAGATGGCGAAGATGCAAGTGTGAACCAAGAAGGGAGTGGTATTCAATTTGATATATCCCTGAACCAAGAGTTTGACAGTTTTGCACATAACTTTGGTCAGACATACAATACAGAGGATAGACAACAACAGCCACAACATAATGCTGCAGATGTCATTGTCCTTAGTGATTCTGATGAAGAAAATGACTCAATTGTTCGCCCGCCAGCTGTCTATGTAAATACTCCTACAAACGGTGACAGTTTTCCTTTCGTCACTGATGCTGCCGGATCTGGATTTCCTGAAAGGTACCAGGAGGATGCTGGCGTTGGTACAAGTGGCCTTGGTTTGTTGAGCAACAATACTGGTGATTTTGAAATAAATAACTGGCAAATGCATTCTTATCCACAACCAGAGCAAGGGTTCCAGTTTTTTGGGACTGATACTGATGTTGGCAATCCTTTTGTTGGTCCACATAATTCCTTTAATATTGCGCCAGAAGACTACTCTCTTGACTGTAATGTTGGCATAGAGGATCCCTCTGCAGCGCACGATGTTTCAATTTGCCGAAACAATAATGATGTGCATGGAAGCTTGGTTGATAATCCATTGGCTTTAGCAGGTGACGATCCATCTTTGCAAATTTTTCTTCCAAGTCAACCTTCCACTGTTCCCCTTCAGGAAGAGCTGAGTGAGCGTGCTAATACTCCAAACGGAGTCCACCCTGACGATTGGAGGATATCTCTTACGCTTGCGGCTGGTGGAGGGGGTAATGAAGAGTCTACAAGTGTTGATGGTCTAAAATCACAGCCAAAAGTTCCATCGAAAGAGGCAGGAGTTGAACCTTTACTTGATGCTGGTTTGTCTCCCTTTTATGAATTTAATTCTTTTCTTTTGTGATCATTTTGCTTCTAAAGATAACGGTTTGCTACACATCCTTATCTTTTTGGTAGCCTGTGAACCATTTCCAGGATCATCAAGGTTTACTTTCGAAGGCAGGCATCTTAGGTCATACTTTTTTTCCATAGTAAATGTTCAAGTCTGATATCTTAAAATAAATCCCCATAAACTATTTAATTCTCTAGTCAATAAAATGCAGGAGTAGAATTTTAGCAACTTTTAGAATCTGCCTCTGATTACTTCTAGGTATTAGATGACACTTGATGCTGAGTGGCTCTAGCTATCCCCTTGTACTCAAAACTGTCAAAATGATGTGAGTCTATGACTGTCAACTGAATTTAATCTATACCTAAATTCTTAAGGTTTTCCATTTCTTATCAACTTGTATTAGCTTGTGGGCCTGTAATAACTGTTGGTTGCGGAGCTTTACGGATTCTAAGCTTGTATATAAAACAGTTTTGATGATTCAGTAATTACTAGCAGAATAGAAAGAACTATCTAGCTCAGATGTGAGTCCAGATTCATTAAACCAAATTTGTAGTTCCAAACTATGAATTGAACATTGAGTTTTTAACCTTTTAATTTATTGCTGTTGTGTTCTCAACTACATCCATCTTCATACTATTCATGTTATCGTTGTAACTTTTTTGTTCTCAATTGCAGCTTCTGCTCTCCCAAGCATGAGCAATGACAGATGTAATGGATCTAATCTAAATCCGAGAAGGATTGAAAATATATTTTCTCATCCTCGCCAACCGCGGTCTGTTAGGCCTCGTTTGTGTTTGTCATTAGATACTGATTCTGAGTAGTTTGGACATCATACTGGGATAGCTGAATTTGCTATTAATCTGGTGAAGTTGGCTTCCAGAATCTTGATTTTTACTATGGAGGGCTATCAGGTTATTCTGGTTGATACAAAGAGAAATACCAGTGTGGATGCTTTGTTGCATTAACCTGGTAAGATAAGATTCAAGTGTTCTATATGATCCAAGTGGGGTCTGCATAGAGTTCATCTAATGGTAAGGACAGACGATCAGCCTCTTTATGTGATGGATTAGTTGCTACATTTTATGAACTACTCCCTCCATTCCAAATTATAAGACGTTTTGACTTTTCTAGATACATTGGTTTTACTATGTATCTAGGCATAGTGTATATGTAAGTCCATAGCAAAATGAATGGAAAAGCCAAAAGGTCTTATAATTTGGAATGGAGGTTGTATAATATTGCTTTTGTGATTCAAGTAGCTGACTGATAATTAAACGTGTTGAACACCGCATTGGAGATGACTTCCAATGCCTCGTGAAATAAAAATAAAGTTGACCAAGATGAAAAGAAGCAACCATAAACTACTAGGATCTTATCAGCAATTCACAGAATAATCATAGCCTACACTTCTGTTAATAATAGTTACTATTTGCTAGGATCTTATCAGCAATCCACCGAATGATCGTAGCCTAAACTTCTCCTGTTAATACTATTTACTATTTATATCCTTGGTGGCATTATGTAGGGTTTCGTTTCTAGAAAACTTGCTTGTTACTCATATCCCTCACTCTGCTCTTGCTCGTGCGCACGCAGCCTGGCCTCCGCTCCTCTCTTGCCCATCATTATTCTTCTGTGACCAATTTGTGTTGTGGCCCCCTTCTGGATCAGCTGCTGCTGCCGCAGATGACCTAGACGGGCTATGCGGTGGCCGGCGGCGCCAGATTTGGTGGGGATGAGAGAGGAGGTGGCTGCATGGCCTTTCTTAGGGCCTGTTTGGTTCTCTTCTCAACTAGGCTGTATCACATCTGGACAACCAGGCCGGCGCTATCCAGGCTGTGCCCATGCAAGCCACTCTTGTTTGGTTGCCTCCTTCAGCAGAACCTGGATACAATGGGAAGTTGTTTGGTTGCCTTGATTTGCACCCATACTTGCATCGCCACTCTCTAGCATGCCCGCACATGTTGCCCACGCGAGCCAGGCTTCCCAAAACCGGATTCCAAATCTGTTTCCTGCGAGCCGGGCTGTGGGGGCTGCCTGCATCAGGCTAGCCAGGCTCCGAGAGAAGTTCACCAAACGCAGAAAACTTGCATCCGATGAGCCAGGCGGTATGCGACCAACCAAACATTCCCTATCGATTTTCTCTGTTCTGCCCTCCAATCCCCTCGTTGGCTAGGCGTCCCCGCGAGTGTCTCATCACCTAGGCGATGCCTTGAAAACATTGCTTATGTGAAATTTGTCAAGATTCAAAATACTTCTGCTTTATTGTTTAACATGAATTGAATCACTGTGAGTGCATGTAGTTTCTTTGCTAGTCCAACTGATAAAAATGTAACTGATGTGTTTTGTGTATTTCAGGTTGGTACAGGATATTTTCTAACTGGGACTGGTTTAATGTGGCTAGTGGGCAGGCTGTACATTTTCCCTGACATTTACTGGGTATAAGGAATAGGGGGCCATTACTTGGCACAAGACAAATACATGTGAATGTTTTGTGTGTACCATCATTGTATTTAGGGTTCGGGTGCTAATTTAGATGTTTATTACCCTGATGTTTGATGGAAAATAAATTATTCCTTTGAAGTGGCGGTCAATAAAACAGAGCCCTTCGGTTTCGAGTCGGAGGTGCTGACCGTTCATCTGTTGTTGTGAAGTGGTCGCTTCTGCTTTTGTTCAGCTTCAGCTTCCATGGCGGGACAACCATGCAGAAGTCATGTCTAGCAGAGGGCAATCTCCTTGGTGCGATGCAATACAAGTGAGCGTGTATTTTGCTCTACAGGATGATAAGTTTCCTTGTGCAACATGCTGTACTATGCCGGTGCCCCCATTCACTTTTGGCTTTACTGAACTGCTTGACATCGTTTGATATATCTGTACTTTTTCATTCGTTCGATATATGATCAGCCTGGAGCATCTGCTGTTTCTGGTACCGCCTGCCAGCCACCGCCCATATATGTGGTAGGCATTGTGTGGCATCAAGAGTTAAATTGCAGGTGGAGGAATGTATCGGATTTATGAACCCTTCTGATTGAAAGGTTCTGGGATTGAGTACTGGGTATGAAAAGCTTCGTTTCTTTCAGAGCATGACAGCATATTGTACTATCTGTGCACCTCGACTGTCTAATCGGCCTGTGTCTTCGAGAATAATTAGTCTTGAACCGTAGGTATGATGGAGACTTCACCGGGTTCAAGAAAATGGATCCAAAGCCATCAATACCAAATTTGAGGACTGGCTTCAACTGACATTGGTGGTTCAAGAAAATGGATCCACAGCCATCAATACCAAATTTGAGGACTGGCTTCAACTGACATTGGTGGTCAACCCTAGCACCAATAACGGCTTTACCACTTCTATGTCAGCAGAAAATCAAAAAAAGCAGATTGACAGGCAAAATAGACTTGTTTTGTCTGATGAACTCGTCGGGCACCTTGACAACAATTGTGAGTTGTAGGGAGAGAATGCTGAAGATGGCATGTATTGAAGGCAGCAAACCAAAGGAGCTAAGCCAGACCCACAGAATAGACCAGAAGCACCACGTCATGGTTAAGTGGACCCCACCACCAAGCCTAGATTGGATGGCACGGTGGCCAGCAGAGGCTGTAGCAGTTCGGCGTCCATTGCCGATGTGGAAGGGTGGCCCCGCGAATGTCGGCGACGAGATGAGTAGTACCGCCCACTCTGGTGGGGCGCAGACTCCAGTGTCGCCGAAATCCTCGTCGTCCTTCCTCAGTAACCCTCAGGATGCGCCGCCACCGTGCGAGAAGACCGTGCCGAGGTGGCAACGGCGGAGGGGCACAACCGCGAAGCCCGGGAGCAGCAAAGGCAGGATCTCCTTCGTGTGGAGTCGCAATGGGTTGAGGACGACAGTGTTGGTGGCACTGGTGGTAAGAATGCTCTCGCCGAGGCTTGATTTGGATGGAAGGTGCACCATGCAGCCCACACATCCAATGAGCAGAGAAGGAAGAAGCAGGGTAGAGGAAAGGGGCATTATTGAAATACTCACTCCATCATGTTGGAGGAAGCTCTGGACGGCCACCATGGCCGCGAGATGCTCGCCCACCACCAAGACGATGAAGATGGGGAGGACAACGATCCTCAAAACACCCATCCGAGTCACTTTATTCCACTAGTAAATCTACATAAAAAAAACCATATATGGTTTATTTACACATTAGTAATAAATCATTCTAATCTAAAATTATATAAAGTTAGTTAGCATATGGATCAACGAGTTTATAAATTGCTCATCAAATAAAGTGTCATTTGAATTTTAGGTGATGTTTAGTTTAGTCAGACAAGTGGTAAAGCATCATTTGCCAAAGCCAAACCAAACATAACGCGTACTCCAAAGCATGACTTTTGACTTTATATTTATATAAAAATATTTATTGAAAAGCGATATATACACATTTTTATAAAAGTATATTTAAAGATAAATTTATTTATATAATTTTTGTATTTTCAAAACTCAATAATTTAAAAGTTATTCATGATTTATAATTTTAATGTTTGATTAAATTTTTTTCTAAAATGATAATCTTTTCGGATATGGAGGGAGTATGATTTAATGGAAAGCACTCACTTGTTTGGTTATTGATGAGCACGGCTGGGGTAGTTGATACCATCGGGAAGTGCGTGGGAACGACTTTGCACGCGGCTACATCGGTTCCCTCGCCTCATCAAAGCCAAACCAAACATAATAATGTATTGTTATTATCTATGTTTGCAAGTCATTCTCAATAAAGGTGTCATAAAAGTTTCATTTATATTTAATAGTTTATCACGTATATATTTTTTATGATAAGACAATGAGTTTGTTCGCTTGAACTTACCGGACAGCATCAGCCAGCCATTTAGCACTGATTTTCTCTCACAACAATCAGCCAGCCAGCCGTACTATCTAGCTAGCCGAACAGAGTGAATGTTTTAGTGAAAAGAGAAAAAGCAAGTACCATGGGCATAAAATTCTTTTGACACAATTATCAACTCTTTGAGTCAGGAAATTAAATATCTATAAAAATACGGAATGGAACTTTACATTGAGAGTTTGAGTTTTATCCAAGTTCCATTACATCCTATATGATGTGTCAGTCTTGGAAACGACCAAATAAAACTCTTCACTGAGACTGATCTCACAACGGTTACTACTAAAAAAAAAGTCAAACCAAACAACATGTTAGGTACTCTCTCCATCCCAAATTGTAAGTTAATACAAGAATCTTGAAGAGTTAAAACATATCAAGTTTAACTAAAATTATAGAGAAAAATACAAAGTTGTATGACATCAAATAAGTGTACTATTAAAATATATATTTGGTAAAGAACTAATGGCACTAAGTTGATATTGTAAATATTATTATCTTAACATATAGACTTGGCCAAATTTGAGATGCTTTAATTCTCCAGTATTCTTAGAATGACTTATAATTTGAGATGGAGGAAGTAATACTGATGTAATTGGTATGCACCAAAATGGTGTTAGTATTGTAGGCACCGATCTAGGCACATGTATGAGATATACGGGCCATTCTAGTTGGCCCCTGTAACAGAACCGCCTAAATCACATGGCGTACAGGCATCTGTCATTGTCACTAATGACCTCCGACAGCCGGGCCCGTGTCCCAAATGATCTAAAAGGTCCTGCCGGGCTACATCAACATCCGTTTTTCTCCGACAGGATCCCATTGCGAAGCCATTATAGAATTACAACATTTCATAACAAATTACATCAGAGTAAAAGCGCGGAAAGATCATAAAGTACTTAGATTACAAACCATTCGTCCAAATAAAATTTAAGTACAGTTATTACAGACCATAATTAAAAATAGGTAGCAGTGGAACGACGATACAACATATTTAAATACTTAATAACAAGAACCCTGGCCACGGGATCCAACCTTACTCTTCCTCACTTCCCTCCTGGACAACTGTCACACAGCAGGGGGCGAGACAAACCTCCGACTCCTGGGTTCCTGCAACATGGGGTTAACAAACCCTGAGTACTGGGGTACACCGCAAGACTTACCCGACTAAAGAGAAAGGAGTGAGACTCAGGAATGCAGGCTGAGGGGAGTCAAGGTAAGGCTTGAACAAGAGTCAAACAGTTTTGCAGAAAAAGCATTACTATCCTATTTTAATATTTTAACTCGATCTTAATTTAATCATAATCCATAATTCCAAATTCATTCTCAAATATCATCATACTTTCAAATTCTTAATTATTCTCAAAACACCTAGTTGCGAACCACTTTTCAATTGTAGGTCAAAGGATCAAGTCTCCATATCCGAGGAGCAACGACGATTCGAATTGATTAGTACCCAGCTGGGGATCCCTATCCATACTGCATATGTAGCACCTAAGCTTGCATATGCCAACCCCGTCTACCACGGTTTTTCTAAAACCTGAACCGGTCCTGCGTCACCCGAGAGCACAGTACTCCTCTCCTCTCCAGGCACGCCGGCCACGAGGGTACACGCTGCTCTCGCCATCTCTCCACTCCCAGTGCATGGTTGTCGGTTCAAGTAATAGAGCCACCGGAGTCAGGGCTTCCCGTAGTATGTGCCTAATTGCAAAATCTCGATCACAGCAGGCCTACAATGAACGGTCCCTAATCCTTTTTCCGCCGGCGACATTGCATTGGGACTCTAACCCAAGTACAAGTGTCCCAATGATTTTCAAATCACTTTCCCGTCCATGGTTAAGCATTGGGACTTTAACCCAAATTCACGACCAACGAACAGAAAATCCCTTTCCGTCGATGATGATGCATTTGGGTTGCTACCCAAGTACACAATCCCCGAACGGACTCATATCCCTTTCCTTTCTCATGATTCATTAATATCATATCCCCACAAGTCAAAAATAGCCTTTTTATGCAAATCTAAATTAATTAAGCAGGGCTAAGCATTTTTCAAACTTTTTCATTTTAAACAGGTTTCAAGGGTAATATATATCAAGGCAGGTAATGCAACAAGATAGGTGACAATCATCTCCTAGCAACCTAATGCAATAATTAACTCAAGTTATAAATATTTTATAAGACACAAGGCAGAGCTGAATGCACCGGGGCTTGCCTTGGATTGCATAAAGCGTCAGGTCGGGCTCGGTCCCGCAAATGTCGAATCCCTGGACGACCTCGAGAGTCACCTCCTCAGCAGTGACCTCAACCTTGATTTCCTCGTTGACGGGCATTACACATATGCAATGATGCATGCCTAACATGGTGCGATTAATAATGAATACAAAACCGAATAGTAAACAATACAAATCCTTGAGTATAATTTTCCTTCACGATAAAGTTGTAAAATTAAAGTGGTGTTTCCGTATTTCATTTTTATTGACCATTTTAACAGTCATAGAAAGCCGCTGCACAGCTTTACTATTTGTCGGGTACCAAAGTTTAGGGTACCCAACTTCAACGCAAAAACGATCATTCCCAACGCAGCTCGGCCCAAGTAAGGCCAATGGAAGTCCACGAAGGCCGCGTCCGAAGCCAACGAAGGCTGCGTCTACGGAGGCCCACGACGTCATTGCACCAATGACAGCCAATTCTCCGATTCGTCCGAGCCTCCCCAGGAGAGCTCGGGAGAGCGGAACCCTCGGCGCCAATTCTCCGATTCGCCCGAGCCTCCCCAGAGAGCTCGGGAGAGCGGCACCCTCGGCGCCAATTCTCCGATTCGCCCGAGCCTCCCCGGGAGAGCTCGGGAGAGCGGCACCCTCGGCGCCAATTCTCCGATTCGCCCGAGCCTCCCCGGGAGAGCTCGGGAGAGCGGCACCCTCGGCGCCCAAATCTCTGATTCGCCCGAGCCTCCCCAGGAGAGCTCGGGAGAGCGGCGCCCTCGGCGCCCATTCTCCGATTCGCCCGAGCTTCCCCATCCCCCTCGAGCGCAATCTCACAAAGGCATCCAAGGCACCGGTGATGTCAGCAGAGCAATCTTGGACCACAAGAGACCTCCCTGACCACTTTACAGGCACTGTCCCGTCAGGCGAGATTCTCGACACAACTGTGCTTCGCACGCCCCTGACGGCCATACCACCTGTCAGGATTTCCCTGGCAGCGGATTTGATAGGCCCACTATGGCCGTCCTCTCCACGGTATGGTCTACGGTGCGCCGCCCCGTTTTCCACCGGGGTGTATCAACTCTGACTGCGACAGTCCGTGCGCCTGACGACGGGCTACGCAAGAACGGGAAAGGCGCCTACTGCACTGTCCACTCGAAAGGAAGAGCACGCCTTCCATCCGGGCCCACCTAACCCTCGGGAAGTACTGTTCAAAGGCCGGAAATATGACCATGGGGAGATATCACCCTACTCCATCCATCACGCCTTCAGGAGTCCCGAGCCTTGGGAGACAACGCCCCGAGACGACTCACCCTCTTGTCACATCGTGCGGAAGGACAGCCGTCAGGTGTGACCCTACGGCACGTCGTGATCCGACGACTGTTGCCGTCTTGGAACTCACCAAGATCGTGCGAACCACTACGGCCATACCCCGGAGACGCGGAGAAAAGACCGTAGCTGACGACATGCCGTAATCCGACGACTGTTGCCGCCTTGGAACTCACCAAGATCGTGCGAACCACTACGGCCGTACCCCAGAGACGCGGAGAAAAGACCGTAGCTGACCATAGTCAAACGAGGAACAGCAACTCATACATAGCATTGTAAGCGCTGCCCTTGCCTCTCCCTTACGACTATAAAAGGGAGAGCAGATGGCAGCTTTAGAGGACAGCCCAGAAATCCTAAGTTCTCACTGATACATACACATCAATAGCGAACGACTTGCATACACTTAGACAACACAAGAGACCTGGGAGCACTTCCCTCTCTCGCCTAGCTTGTAACCCCCCTACTACAAGCACCCCGGTGCAAGGCAACACGACTCTCCTCTCTACTGGACGTAGGGCTTGCTTGGCCTGAACCAGTATAATCTCTGTGTTTCCCTTTGCACACCATCCGTAGCCTCAACCGTAAAACACATATTTACTAGCCGGTGTTAGCCCCGACTAAAACTAGCACCGACAGTTGGGGCGCCATGTAGGGGCCTTTTGCGCGTTGACGTAGGTTTCGGATGGCAGCCAGCTCCACCACGCTTCCCGCTGGCGCGGTACTCCGGTTCGGGACTCTCGAGTTCGTGGCCACCGGCCAAGGGCTCGAGATGAACCTGCGCCCGATCGGGCCCCGCGTCGTTGTCGTCCCAACTCCGGTCCCGCAGGCGGCCGGAGAAGGGACCCTTGCAACGCTTCCACCCGCCTCAGAGGGCGGGGAAACGTTGCACGCCGCTCTCGGCGGATCAGGAGGAGGAGGCGCAGCAGCGCCAACCAGCCTCTCGCCGCGGGAGATGCGGCCAACCAGGCACCCCAAACGGGGGAAGCCAATACTGTACCAGCCGCTGTCCCGGGATCTTCGGCACCAGCCGCCACGTATCCACTTACTGCCTGAAGGACAGGCGAGAGCGGAAACGCGAAGCCAGCCGATCTTTCTCTCCGCCCTCACTGCGGGAGGGGAACGGCGCCGTCGTCCCTCCTTGGGCTCCAGACCGCCATGGACACGTTTGTGCAGTTCATGCATTATTGCATGAGCTGTCAGACACTCCAGTCCAGCGCCTCGAGCGCCAGGACAGCCTCGTGGGAGACCACGTGGCATCCTCACCGCCATCCCTTGGGGAAAGTGCCAGGACACATGGCGGTGGGGAAACAGATACCACCATCAACCTCACCCCTCGAGAACACTCGAAGGGGAGGGATCGTTATGGCCAGACCTCGTCGTCTCGTTGCAGCTACAGCGACGATGATGATGAGTTCTGGGCAAATGTGGACTTCGCCGCCCACACCGACGACTCGGGGGAGAATGCACCGAGCGTCATCTCCAACTCGGACCAGTCCTACATCGACCCCACTCGGGAGTGCTACAACTTGATGCACCCTGATGAGGGGCGGGTGGTGGATGTCCACTCGGGGGGCAACGACGACATACCCCCTCCGTCGCAACCCCAGCACAATCAAGTCACGCCCCCTCCAGTGGCCCCGCAGCCCGCACGGTCGGCTCCGCCGCTGGATCAGGGGGCAGGAACCTCTCGCCCCGCACCTCAAACCCCGGAGCTAAAGCAGCTCCGGGAGCTTGAGGCGCAGATGGACGAGGACTGCTTGCGCCTCACCCAGCTGCAAGCTACGCTGGAGCGCGGCGAGCGGCAGAGCGATGGAGGAGCAGCTCGGCATCAAGCCCGAGATGTCCAGGCCCGAATCGTTGTTGACGACGGGGCCGAGACACCGGGGGCCACCCCCCGGGCAAGCCGAAAGCTCGCGGAAGCAGCGATGCTGCTCCGGAGCATACCTGAGCCCTCCACCGAGGAGGCACGACAGCTCAGGAATCAGCTCAACGACCTCCTGGAGGATGCAAGCCGTCCTCCAGGCGGAAAGCTCAGCATCGCGACACCGTGGCGCTGAAAGTCACCAGCGTGGCGGCATAGCACGTCACGAGCGCGAAGCCTCGGTTCGACCCGAGGCTCCAAGGGCCCCACCAGTCCACCAACGGCTTGGCATGGACGTCGACGTCCGAGCCATTCTACAAGCCCGCGGTCGGCAAAAGACTGACGGAGCCGCGCACGGCTACAGCGTCCATCGGGGTGGGCGCTACGACTCGGATGAGGATCGTGAACCCTCACCCGAGCCCTCAGGACCTCGCGTCTTCAGCGAGGCCATCCAAAGGGCCAAGTTCCCGTCTCGGTTCCGACAACCGGCCAACATAGCCAAGTACTCGGGGGAAACTAACCCCGAACTATGGTTAGCGGACTACTGTCTTGCGTGCCAGCTTGGCGGCGCACAGGATGATCTCATCATCATCCAAAACCTCCCCCTGTTCCTCGCCGACTCTACAAGAGCTTGGCTGGAACACCTTCCCCCGCAGATGATCTTTGACTGGAGCGATCTGGTCAAGATCTTCGTAGGGAACTTCTAGGGCGCGTATGTGCGCCCTGGTAACTCCTGGGACCTCCGCAGCTGCAAGCAGAAACCGGGCGAGTCCCACCGGGACTACATCCGGCGCTTCTCCAAGCAGTACAACGAGCTGCCCCAGGTCACCGACTCTGACGTCGTCAGAGCGTTTGCCGTAGGAACTTCCTGCAAAGAGCTTGTTCATGAGCTCGGGTGCCAGACACCCACCAGTGTCTCTGAGCTCATGAAGATCGCTACCAGCTTCGCCTCATGGGATGAGGCGGTGGGAGCCCTCTTCTCCGACCCCAAGGGCAAACAGAAGAAGGAGGCCCCCGAGGGCACCTCTTCCCGAGGCCCGAACAACAAGAAGAAGAAGGAGAAGGGAAAGGCCCCACTCCGCGATGACTCCCTCGTGGCGGCCACCGAGCCCAAGAGGGAACGACCCCCTCGAGGCCGCTTCGACGACATGCTCAGCAAGCCGTGCCCTTATCACCAGGGTCTGGTGCATCACACACTCGGACAGTGTGTGATGCTCAAGAAGCACTACAGCCGGCAGCCGTTCAAGGACGACGTCGGCAAGAAGCCCGCCAGGGATCAGGAGGACAAGGGCGGGAAGGACGATAAGTTCCCGCCCATCGACAAATGCCTCATGATCTTCGGCGGGCCCGGGACCGCCCCTACGCCGCGGCAGCGAAAGTGCGAGCGTAGGGAGGTCTACTCCGTCGGACTAGCGACACCACGCTTCCTCGACTAGTCCCACGACGCTATCACCTTCAGCGTGACGACCACCCGGACTACGTCCCATCACCGGGACGCTACCCGCTTGTTGTCGACCCCGTTGTCGGCAACACGAGGCTCTCCAAAGCCCTCATGGACGGAGGCAGCGGCCTCAACATTCTCTACGCTGAGACCCTCGACTTGACTGGGGATCAGTCAGCTCGCTCCTCCGGGCCACGACATCCCCGTTCCACGGGATAGTGCCCGGAAAGAGCGTGCAACCCCTCGGGCAGATCGATCTGCCCGTTTACTTCGGGACTCCTAACAACTTCAGGAAGGAGCCCCTGACATTTGAAGTGGTAGGCTTCCACGGCACCTACCACGCCATCCTCGAGAGGCCATGCTACGCCAAGTTCATGGCAGTCCCAAACTACACCTACCTCAATCTCAAGATGCCAGGGCCAAAGGGGGTGATTACCATCAGCGCCTCCTACCAGCACGCGTACCAATGCAACGTCGAGTGCTGCGAGTACGTTGGCGCGCTGGTGGAGTCAGAGGCCCTCATGACCGACCTCGAAAGGTTGGAAAAGGAGGTCCCCGACCCCAAGAAGGCCACGGGCACCTTTAAGCCTGCTGAGGGGGTGAAGGAGGTGCTCCTCGACCTGAGCTCCCCCAACGGCAGGGCGCTGAAGATCAGCGCCACCCTCGACCCGAAATAGGAGGCTTGTGCTCAGTCGACTTCCTCCGCAAGCACGCCGACGTGTTTGCATGGAGTCCCTCAGATATGCCAGGCATCCCGAGGGAGGTCGCCGAGCACTCCTTGGACATCCGGGCCGGGTCGAAGCCGGTGAAGCAGCGCCTGCACTGATTCGATGAGGAGAAGCGCCGGGCCATCGGGAGAGGAGGTGCAGAAGCCTTTTGGCGGCCGGATTATCAAGGAGGTCCTTCCATCCAGAATGGTTAGCAAATCCTGTTTTGGTTAAAAAGAAAAATGGAAAATGGAGAATGTGTGTCGATTACACTTGTTTAAATAAAGCTTGTCCTAAGTATCCATTTCCATTACCTCGCATTGACCAAATAGTTGATTCTACTGCTGGCTGTGAACAACTTTGCTTTCTTGATGCTTATTCCGGTTACCATCAGATTCGCATGAAAGAGTCTGACGAATTAGCGACCTCTTTCATTACTCCTTTCGGCACATATTGTTATGTAACCATGCCATTTGGCCTCAAAAATACGGGCGCAACTTACCAGCGTTGCATGCTCAAAGTTTTTGGGGACCTCATCGGACGAACCGTTGAGGCTTACGTAGACGATGTAGTGATAAAATCTAGGAAGGTGAGTGATTTAGTAGCCGACCTAGAAAAGGCATTCGACTTCCTTAAAAAGAAAAACTTAAAGCTAAACCCCGAGAAGTGCGTTTTCGGGGCCCACGGGGCATGCTCCTCTGGTTCATCGTTTCCGAGCGTGGCATCGAAGGCAACCCGGAAAAGACATCGGCCATCACGCAAATGGGTCTGATCCAGAACCTCAAGGGCGTGCAGAAGCTCATAGGGTGTCTCGCGGCCTTTGAGTCGATTCATCTCAAGGCTCGGCGAAAAGAGTCTTCCCTTGTATCGGTTGCTAAAGAAAAATGAGCACTTTACCTGGACCGCCGAGGCGCAGGAAGCCCTCAAAAGGCTTAACGCTCTACTTTCAAAAGCACCGGTTCTTGTGCCTCCTACGAAGGAGGAGAGTTTCTTGCTGTATGTCGCTGCTACCAACCAGGTTGTGAGTGCAGCGCTCGTCGTAGAGCGGCAAGAAGAAGGACACACCTTACCGGTACAGTGGACGGTCTACTTCATCAGTGAAGTCTTGTCTGAGACCAAGATACGCTACCCTCAGATCCAGAAGCTAGTGTACGCGATTGTTCTTGCTTGACGCAAGTTGCGGCACTACTTCGAATCCCATCCCGTGACCGTGGTGTCATCCTTCCCCCTCGGGGAGGTGATCCAAAATCGGAAAACGACTGGGAGGATCGCCAAGTGGGCCATCGAGCTCATGGGTGACGGCATCACCTACGCGCCACGCAAAGCCATCAAGTCCCAGGTGCTTGTGGACTTCGTGGCAGAGTGGACTGAGACACAGCTACCGCCACTCCCGACCCAAGAAGAATATTGGGTCATGTACTTCGACGGGTCGATGATGAAGACTGGTGCTGGCGCAGGAATCGTCTTCATCTCACCCCTCGGGGTCCGGCTCAACTACCTACTGTGGCTACACTTCACGGCTTCCAACAACGTGGCCGAATACGATGCTCTGTTCAACGGTCTCCACATCACCATCGAGCTCGGGATCCGACGCCTCGAGGTCCGAGGCGACTCCCAGCTCGTCGTGGATTAGGTCATGAAGGAGTCGACATGCCAGAACCCCAGAATGGCCGCCTACTGCAAGCTGGTGTGGTTGCTCGTGAAAAGATTCGACGGCCTCAAGCTCAACCACACCGCGCGTCGGTACAACGAGGAGGCCGATGAGTTGGCGAAAATCGCATCCGAAAGGGCCACAGTCTCGATGGGCGTATTCGCCAAAGACCTCCACAAGCCCTCGGTCAATGCCGATCCCTCGGGGGCTAAGGGGAAGAAGAAGACCCCCGAGCCCCCGGGAGAACCCGGACCGTCTCCAAGCCACGCAAGCCCCTCTGGGGCTGCCGACCCTTCCGGCGAAGGGGAGTCACCCGAGACCCTGGCTGAGGACGGCAACGAAGCCGAGGCAATGGAGATCGAAGCCGAGATGGACGACGACGAACCAGACTGGCACGAGCCGCTGGTCAGCTGGCTCGTCCGAGGCATTTTGCCCTCGGACAAGACCAGAGCACGACGACTGGCTCGCAAAGCCAAGTCTTTCGCTATGATCGACGGTAGCCTCTACCGACGGAGTCCCTCGGGCATGCTTCAGCGCTGTATTCCTTTCAGTCAGGGCAAACGCCTGCTCGAAGAGATACACGCCGGAGCCTGCGGTCACCACGCAGCGCCGAGAACCCTGGTCGGTAACGCCTTTCGACAAGGCTTCTACTGGCCAACTGCCGTGGCCGATGCTACTGAGGTGGTACGCTCCTGCGAAGGGTGCCAGTACTATGCTCGGCAGACTCACTTGCCGGCTCAAGCCCTCCAGACGATCCCACTCACTTGGCCGTTCGCTGTTTGGGGACTAGACCTTGTCGGGCCCCTCCAGAAGGCGCCCGGGGGCTTCACCCACTTGCTTGTCGTCATCGACAAGTTCTCGAAGTGGATCGAGGCTCGGCCGATCACCCAAATCAGCTCGGCTCAAGCGGTGTTATTCTTCACCGACATCGTCCACCGGTTTGGTGTCCCGAACTCCATTATCACTGACAACGGCACGCAGTTCACCGGAAAGAAATTTCTGGCTTTCTGCGACGAGTACCACATACGAGTGGACTGGGCAGCCGTCGTAACCCCAAGAACGAACGGCCAGGCAGAACGTGCCAACGGCATGATTCTCCAAGGCCTTAAGCCAAGGATATTCAACCGATTGAATAAATTCGGCAAGAGGTGGCTGACGGAGCTCTCGGCAGTGATATGGAGTCTAAGGACTATGCCAAGTCGAGCCACGGGCTTCACGCCCTTCTTCATGGTGTACGATGTAGAGGCCCTCCTTCCTACGGATCTGGAGTACGGCGCCCCGAGGGTCCGAGCCTACGATGAACAGGGCAATCAAACGTCCCGCTAAGACGCGCTGGACCAAGCTGACGAAGCTCGGGACATGGCCCTGTTGCACTCGGCCAAGTACCAGCAATCCCTACGCAAGTACCTTGCTCGGCGCGTCCGAGGCCGAGCATTCAACGTAGGTGATTTGGTGCTACGGCTCAGGTAGGACAACAAAGGGCGCCACAAGCTCACTCCGCCGTGGGAAGGACCGTTCATCGTCGCCGAGGTGCTACGCCCCGGCACATACAAGCTCGCGAACGAGAAGGGCGAGGTCTACAGCAACGCTTGGAACATCGAACAGCTACGTCGCTTCTATCCTTAAGATTCCGAGCATTGTGCTATTTTGAAAATCTTGAAATCAATGAGAAGACCCGACTTCTACTCTTTTTACACGATTTTTTAGATTTTCAATCCGAGCCTACACTCGGGAGTGAAATGACCCTTTATTTCACCGCACAGTAAAAGCGAAGCTCAGCCTAACCTATGGAAAGGCCGACCCTCCCTCGGGGCTAGGATGGGGGGAACCCTCGGACTTTCCCAAGATTCAACAATTTTGGAAACGCAAAAATTTCAAAACTTGTCGAATTTGTTTCTCCCTAAAACACGTTTCCTTCCGGAAATCAAGCATGAACTTATAGAATTCGAAGAATGAGGGAAGCCCCAGAGGATAGAGCCGGCTGAGTCGGAGACCGCTTACGCTCCAGGGCCACAGTATCTCCCCTCGCCACTCCGTGTTCGAAGGCTAACCCGCACTCGGAAGAAAACCTATAAGATCTACGCTCGGCCAAGGGAGAAAGCTCGGGAGGAAATGCCTAAGCTTTTTTTCTAAGGATTCTTTCTGTCAAAGCTCCTAGGACATCGGCTGCGTCTATGCCGCTAAAGCTACAACACCCGAAAAGCGTCCCCCGAGGTTCGATGGCCCGGGCACAGGATCGGCAAGGAAGAACGCCTAAGGAAAAAAGCACGAAACAAAGCGAAACAAACATTCAGCAAATATTTACATAAATATTGAGGCCACGAAGGGCCATATTGTTTGTTTCCTTTGAAGCCACTCACGAAAGGTTACTTTTTACAAGGGCACTATGGCCCGCTCCTTCTTCACGGAAGATTCAGGGGAGGGAGCTCGACCTCGGCTTGGAAGAGGCCCGCCAACGCTTCTCCTGGCTCCTTCATCGAATCCTCCAGCGCCAGGAGCTCGGCGTCGTCGGCTTCAAGGAAGCCCTCGCTGACAGGGCCGGCGTCAAAATTCCCATAGTGGGACTTCACGACGGCCAGTGTCTTTTGGACACCCGTCGGAAGGGCCTCCTTGATGCGGTCGCTCATGCTGCCGTGGAGTGCCTCCAGTCGGCTTCAGAGTGACATCCCAGAAGGTTCTCTTCCAGTGCCGACAGAATCACACAACGCCCACGTGACCTTCTGCAGGTCCATGTGTTCGGCCACCTCGCCGTCGTAAGACCCCTGCAGAACTGTGGGAACAAAGCACGGAGATGAGTAAAAATACAGCGAGCAACCGAGACGAGCAGAATGGAAAAAATACAACGCTGCGCTTACGGTTAGCCTCTTCCCGAGCCTTTCGTGCCTCCTTCCCGGCCAAGTCCGCCGCGACGAGCGCCAGGCGCAACACCTCTCGAGTCTCATCCAGGTCGAGAGCCAAGGCCTCGGCGGCCGAAATCTTCTCGGCGGTGAGCTCTCAGGCGGCGTCGCGCTCCCTCGTCATCGCTGCCAGAGCGCTCTCCAACTCCTGCACTCACGTCACCGAGGCAGCGGCTCGGCCCTGCGCCTCCGCGACCTCCCCCTTCAGGATAGTGTTATCGACACTAACTTCGGCAAGCTTGGAGGTCACAGTGGCGAGCTCGCCCTGGGCGCGGGCAAGGGCTTTCCATTTGAGGTTGAGCTGCTTCCAGAGCCCGAGCCCGCCATGAAGGAAGCGGGACTTGTCCCGGGAGGTATGCATGAGGTCCTGGAAAAAGGAAGAAGCGAAAACGGTAAGAACGATGCTCATATGCAGAAAAAAATTTACAAGACACAGGGATTTACCTGGAGCTGAGCCGGAAGGTCCTTCTCGAGGACGTCGGCGATCGCGCAGAGCCTTGCCGCCGAGCTAAACCCGAGCTCCTAAATGGCGTCCCACTTGGGGGCCTCGAGGTCGTCCCGGAGCGAGAAGACGGGCGGCGCCTGGGGCTCCGCGCGGTCCGCCCACTCGATCCGGGAGGCGGTCAGCTCCCGAGGCTGAGGTCCCCTCAAGGCCAGCGCCCATGGGCCTTCCTCACGGGCGGGAGGAGCTCCGGCGCTAACATCCGCGGCCGTTGACCCCGTGGCGGCAGGCTCCGTGGGGACGGCATCGGCTGGCGCTCCCGAGGCGTCTCCAGAACCGACGGTTGAGGCTTCGGAAGCCCGCGCTGGCTCCGCCTCCAGGTCAATCACGGGCATGACGACGGCAGCCGCCGCCGAGATAGCCTCCCCCCAGGGAGGAGCCTCGGACGCCACGGGCGGACCCGCGGGGGCAAGAACTTCCTCGCACGCCGACCGGGCACTCCCCCCGGCCGTGTCATGGCCCCGCACCTTCAGGACCTTCAGGTGTGACACCTAGAGGTCCGCCCCCGAGCGTTTCCTGAAGCAGAGAAGGAAGAAAGGAACGCTCAAGAAAGGATCCCCACTAGAAGGAATTACAGGTAAAGATACTTACCTCGTCTTCGGAATCATCCTCTTCTTCGTCGCAGCGCCCACGTTCGGCGAGACGACGGATGGAGCGGGCTGCGCTGGCTACGGGGGAATGGGCACCAACCTAGCGTCCGGGCCAGTGCCGCCCAGTGACGAGGGCTCCGCCTGGGCGCCGGGGGCCATCCCGACTTCATCGCCCCTCGGCAGAGATGCTTGAGCCTGGGAGGGCTCCAGCTCAAGCGCCGGCGTCTTGGCGCCAGTAGGCTCTGGCTCCGACAACGTCTTCCCAGCACTCCCCCCGCCTTCGGCCGCCGCGCCGACCAACGACGCGTCGGCGGGGAGGGTCCGCCGAAACAGGGGACTCTCGGTCCTCCTGCTGGAACCTCGGGGCATCTCGGGGGCCGGGCCTAAGCCCGTCCCCGGCCCCTCTGGCCGAGCCACGCTGCTGATGGCGGGCGGAGCCCCACCTCCTGATGTTGCCCTGCCAGGAGCAGCGTCCTTGGACGCGGCCTCCGGCAGGTTTGTCAGAGGGTTCGGATCACGAACCCCGGCACTTCCGCCGGCGGACGCTGACAGCGGAGCCTTTCCAGGCTCTTCAGCACCCACTGCGGGCTGTGTGGCCACAAGCGGCCGGTCAGACTCCATTAGATCAAATATGGAAAAGTCATCTTCTTCTTCATCGTCGTCGTCGCCGTCATCGTCGGTGGGCGTATCCACCTCAGGCTCCCCGGCCTTCCTTAGGCGACGGCGGCACTGGGAGGACTCCTCCTCCTTCCGTGCCCTCTTCTGCTTCCGGGCGGTTACCTTGTCCTTCCTCGCCTTCTCCTCCATGGCCCGGAGGTGGATCTGGGTTCGCCGCTCTTTATCCTCTGGGACGGGCGGAAGGGAAGCCTTCTCGGTCCTCGAGAGGCCCTACAAAGAACGAAGAAAGGTCAGGAGAAAGATGGGGAAGCCAGCGGCCCTATCGAATGAACAACACTTACCAACGCCGGGAAGCCCGCGCAGGGACGCATAGGCACCCGGTTCACCTCCTCCCAGGTGGGATAACCCCCCACCATGTAGCCGACGTGGCGCATGACCTCCGCCTCGCTTAGGTCAAGGGGCAGCATCGCCGTGCCTTCCCGCTGCGACCGGGTCACCATCTGATGAAGCGCCAGGCGGAGCTCCATCTGAGGTAGCATCGTCCGCATGTGGAAGTTCCCCGCCACGCCAGCCCCTGTAAGGCCCCTCATGTTCAACTCCTTGAGCGCGTCGAAGTACATGTCCAGGTGCTTGGACTCCTTCGACGGGCACCCCCAGTCCCATTGGGGAAGGGGAGCTATGAGTGCCCTTCCCGTGAACTTGGGGAAGAGACCCCCGTCGTTGCGGAGGTAGAACCAGCCGCTGTGCCACCCCTTGTTGGAGGAGGAGGCCTTACAGGGGATGTACAACGAAGAGCGGATCACGAGGCCGCATCCCCCCGCGCGCTGGATCTCCCGCGGCTTCCTCGCGCTGACCCACTTGGTGTACCAGTCGACGCGGGAAATGCGGTGCCACAGGTTCCAGTGCGGGGGCACCCCGAAGTATCCTTCACACAGGGCGGCGAAAATCGACGCCTGCGTGATGGAATTCAGGGTGAGGTTGTGGAGCTCCAGCCCGTTCTCGAAGAGGATGGCCCGACAGAAGCGGCTCGGCGGCGAGCCGAGCCCGCGCTTGTGGTAAGCAACGAAGCTCACCACGTACCCCTCGCTGGGGTTCGGCTCCTCGTGGTCGCGCGGCGGCACGACCCACTTCGGGTGCTGCGCGTCAGTACGAGGACACAGCAGTCCCAGGGAGACGAGGCGCTCTAGCTGCGCCTCCATCACAGTGCTTCCAGCATCGGTGGCGACGGCGTCGGTGGCAGCGACGGCCGCATCAACAATCTCTCTCGAAGCAGGCAACGAAGGCGAAAGAGCAGGCGACGAAGGTAAGAAAGCGAACGGTCGAGCGAGCGAATGGCTAGGGTAGAAAGAAAAAACCGTAAGTTTTTCTTATAAACTCTGTCGGCGGATCGTGGGTGGCTGCGGAGAATCCGCCGCATTAACTGCGCGGGGCCTGCCACGATCCCCACGCCGCAGCCATCGCCGCGCACGCAAACCGCCTCGGCTGAGCCGAACCATCGCGTCCGTCAGGCGTCGCGCCTAAAAAGGTGAGCCGAATCATTACAACCGCGCACCTCGAATCCGCCTACATTTTCTCCTTCCCAACGAAGGAACCCCGGGCTCGGGCGTCCGTTACGTTCCCAGAGGATCGAAGATTTGGCCCTCCGTGGCTCGAACACTTGCCCTGCACCTTGGAAGGACCACCGAACGACCTCCCAATACGATGGGAGGCTCGGGGGCTCCGCTTCCATGGAAACAACCCTCCTAAATAAATCGAAAAACACCCGAGGACTAACAAACACGATTCTAAGCCTTTGAAGGGATATACCATCCCTCCAAAGCCTCGGGGGCTACACCCGGCGGGTGCGCTCGCGCGCACCCACCGAAAAAAACAACCCACACTTTATCTTTTTTGACAGAAAGAACCAGCGTGAACCTATGGAGGAGTGCCTTCACTCCGCCACAGGCTCGGGGGCTAGTGTCGGGTACCAAAGTTTGGAGTACCCAACTTCAATGCAAAAACGATCATTCCCAACGCAGCCCGGCCCAAGTAAGGCCAGTGAAAGTCCACGAAGGCCGCGCCCGAAGCCAACGAAGGCCACGTCTACGGAGGCCCACGACGTCATTGCACCAATGACAGCCAATTCTCCGATTCGCCCGAGCCGTCCCGGGAGTGCTCGGGAGAGTGGCACCCTCGGCGCCAATTCTCCGATTCGCCCGAGCCTCCCCGGAGAGCTCGGGAGAGCGACACCCTTGGTGCCAATTCTCCGATTCGCCCGAGCCTCCCCGGGAGAGCTCGGGAGAGCGGCACCCTCGGCGCCCAAATCTCCGATTTGCTCGAGCCTCCCCAGGAGAGCTCGGGAGAGCGGCGCCCTCGGCGCCCATTCTCCGATTCGCCCGAGCTTCCCCATCCCCCTCGAGCGCAATCTCACAAAGGCATCCAAGGCACCGGTGATGTCAGCAGAGCAATCTTGGACCACAAGAGACCTCCCTGACCACTTTATAGGCACTATCCCGTCAGGCGAGATTCTCGACGCAACTGTGCTTCGCACGCCCCTGACGGCCATACCACATGTCAGGATTTTCCTGGCAGCGGATTTGATAGGCCCACTACGGACATCCTCTCCACGGTATGGTCTACGGTGCGCCGCCCCGTTTTCCACCGGGGTCTATCAACTCCGACTGCGACAGTCCGAGCGCCTGACGACGGGCTACGCAAGAACGGGAAAGGCGCCTACTGCACTGTCCACTCGAAAGGAAGAGCACGCCTTCCATCCGGGCCCACCTAACTCTCGGGAAGTACTGTTCAAAGGCCGGAAATATGACCATGGGGAGATATCACCCTACTCCATCCCATCACGCCTTTAGGAGTCCCGAGCCTCGGGAGACAACGCCCCGAGACGACTCACCCTCTTGTCACATCGTGCGGAAGGACAGCCGTCAGGTGTGACCCTACGGCACGCCGTGATCCGACGACTGTTGCCGTCTTGGAACTCACCAAGATCGTGCGAACCACTACGGCCATACCCCGGAGACGCGGAGAAAAGACCGTAGCTGACGACATGCCGTAATCCGACGACTGTTGCCGTCTTGGAACTCACCAAGATCGTGCGAACCACTACGGCCGTACCTCAGAGATGCGGAGAAAAGATCGTAGCTGATCATAGTCAAACGAGGAACAGCAACTCATACGTAGCATTGTAAGCGCTGCCCTTGCCTCTCCCTTGCGACTATAAAAGGGAGAGCAGATGGCAGCTTTAGAGGACAGCCCGGAAATCCTAAGTTCTCACTGATACATACACATCAACAGCGAACGACTTGCATACACTTAGACAACATAAGAGACCTGGGAGCACTTCCCTCTCTCGCCTAGCTTGTAACCCCCTACTACAAGCACCCCGGTGCAAGGCAACACGACTCTCCTCTCTACTGGACGTAGGGCTTGCTTGGCCTGAACCAGTATAATCTCTGTGTTTCCCTTTGCACACCATCCCTAGCCTCAACCGCAAAACACATATTTACTAGCCGGTGTTAGCCCCGACTAAAACTAGCACCGACACTATTACTACCTAGTGACAATATTACTTTTGTTAAGGATCACCATGGTGAAAGATCCATGAACCCAATCAATCCAAAAATCACACAAAACTACAGGGATTATTTGTTTATATCCATTTTATTATCCAATTAATCCAACATCTAATTAATAGATGATCAAACTAGCTTACATTTGAGCCCAAATTTAACCAACCGATAGATCTTACCCTACAACAGTACCATTTAAATTTTTATGATTTTTGGATTAACCTAGAAATTATTAAAATTACTCAAAGTTGCATTAATTAATTAATGTACTGATTTTTAGTTTCTGCAGAAGGGGTTCAAAACATATATTTAATATTTTTGTAAAATACTGCAGACAACAGAGAGTACCCATGATTATTTTATAATTTTTGGCACAACATATTAATTCCTATCAAAAGAACAAACTGCAATACTATTCATATCATCAGAAATGGAAAAACTCATTTAATTCGCCGAGAAAATGAAAAAACCTGTTTCGGCCCGAAACGGCCCACGACACAACAGGCCGGCCCAACTTGGCCTGCCCCGCACCCGTGCTGGCACATTTGCAAAAGAAACCCCGAAAGACTCAGCTCTCAACCCACGGTCCAATACACACTATTCACATGAGTCAGCCACTTTACAAAAACCCCCCTGAACTTCTGTTTCTTCTCACCCGAGACCCCTCTCTCCCTCGCAACCGTTGACCAGTCCACCGGCACAGCTGGACCGGCGGTTGCCTACCGCACTGCGGCTCCTCCAGCGACGACAAGGCTACCTACGGGTTCCCGGGATCACGACGAACCTAACAAGCTACTTGATGGGGGTAATTTAGGGTTTGGGTCGTACCCAGCCAGGACCTGCGGCGGCTTGGCCGCGACAGCGCGCCGTGCCTCGGCGAGCATATGACGGTAGAGTTATGGATTAAGGGTGCAATCGATCAAGGGACTCACAGCGACTTGGATGGATGAGACGACTTGACCCGAAGCGGTGCAGATGTGCGGGCGTGACGATGCCAGTGACTGCAGCGGCGGTCACCGACGATGAGCTTCACGTTCTAGCGAGCCTAGAACACCAAACGGCAAACCGCCGCGCTCATGATCATCAGTGAGGGCTACAGAGCTCAAAACATGAAGCCACGAGAGGAAACACTCACCTGCAGTAGGCTAGTCCCGTTGGAGGTACCCTGCGGCGGTGCTCCCGCCGAACCCGAGGATGGCGATACAGCGTTCCCGGACCCTCGGAGCACGAGCGCTTGCGCAAGGTGAGCCAAGCGGTGCTCGGGGAGGTGGGGAGGCTAGCGACGTGAGTGATTTAGAGATGATGGACTGGGGACGGCCAATTTGGGCACGGATCCGAGGCGGGTGTGGCGGTGACCGGAGTGGGGAGGGGCAGAGGAGCGGCTCGTTGCCACTATATGCCAGATAGAGGGGAGGCAGGGGCGGTCCAAGGCGGTGCGGGGTCCCCCACATGCGTGGTTACGCCTGGGGAGCACGCTCCTGGCCGGCACGGCGGACGACCGTGCCTATGCATGAACAGGAAGGGGGGACAGGACAATGTAGCTACTTAAATGCCTCTCAACTCGGTTTTTGATCAAATCTCCCAATTTCCGTGCATCAACTCGAAAAAGTGTAAATACAAAAGTTGTAGGATTCAAAATTTTGAACAACTTTGACTTAAGAACCAAATTCCAATTGTGAATAGTTTTGAAAATATTTGGAAAGGGGTAAAATCACTATTTGAATTCTATTTTCAATCCGATTAAATTCTCAAGCTTTTTCCTCAATAATATGAAAATATGAAAAAATAAAAGTTGCTCCACTTATTGAGCTCTACAACTTCCATTAAGGGAGTTTAGTCAGATTCTTAATAGTTTTGAAATTAGCATTTCAAATTTGAATTTCAAAGTAGTAATTAGGGTTTAATTTAAATTTCTATTTAAGAACTTCAAAAACACCCAAAATAGAAGTTGTGCTATTTTAATAGATATACAACTTTTATTAAGACACTATCACTAGATTCTAAGTAGTTTTTGATTTAGGGTTTAGGGGTCCAATTAGGGCTTTATTTAAATTTCCGATTTGATTTTATTTTTGATTTTCCACTAGGTATTCAATTTCACAATCAACATCATTCGTAATTAAGTCACTCTAAGGTCTCTAAGCACAATCATGTGCAGGCACTTAAATTAAACATGATGACATGGACATTTTTAACTAACCGTAATACCCGGGGTATTACAGCCCCGGAACAAAATTCATATATGCATGTTTGTTCCATCCTATGTTGACCAAGTTAGGGATCACCCCGACAGTGAGCCCTCCCCCACCTTTGGCTTAAACTAGTAACTAAGGCTCTGTTTGGCATGATTCCACTTCATCAATGAAGCCATTAATTTTTTGTTCGGCTCCATAAACAGCTCCATGAATGAAAGTGACACCGTTTTAGTAAATCGATTGGCAAAATGCCTTCACCATGCAAAGTTCCTTAAAACACGTCGCTCCACCCATATGTGCACTGCGGGAGCACGATTTAAGGAGCTTCCCGTTTGGCATAAAATGACCCCAAACTGTTTCAGAATGCCAGTTGAGGAGCTCCGCCAAATAGGGTATAATTCTTTGTCTTTTGTTATGCAGTGTATAGAAACCTTCAAGTTGGCATGGAACGCGAGCTTTCAAATAAAGTCTTCGCTAGCAGACCTATGATATTTTTTGTGGATCCAAGTGAAGTGGTCAGTGTCGAAGGTATTGGCGAAGGTTGTTCACAAAGGATACGCTAACGCTGCTTGTAGGGTCCTTCAAGGACTAAGAACTTAGTCAAAGCCTCGAAGGTGGAATTATGTAGACCATTTTGCCCTAGATCATAATTAAGGAACATTTAGAGGATATGGTAGGGGCTTGTGGGAAAAAAAAATAAAATAAAATAAAATTCAATGTGAGTAGAAATGTTTGAGCCACAGCATGAGAAGTTGATATAATGAATTAACTAAAAATTTCTTCTACAGCAGCTAAGATTTTTTCAACTTTTTACACGACCTCAACTACACGGCCTCATAGTTCATTGTAGAAAGTCAAGATATCTTTGAGATGGCTCCCGCGAAGGGTTCTAAAACGGCTAAACCCATGTGGCCACGATCTCGAAGGGTTCTTTACCATCAACCGACAACAACGAAGCTAGTCATGCCGCAAGAGCTTGAAGATTCATTCAATGCATTCACCATAATGGTTATACAACATCACTAGATGACCTAGACACAGATTCCAAACTTAATCAGAGATTAGGGCGTCCCTAACAGCAAATAGGAATCACCGGATGAGTTGTAAAAAAAAAAAGTTCAATAGTGCAACAGGTGCCAGAGACTAAGAAATTCTGGGAAAGCGCGCGTGCGAGTTAGACTACTGAGAACTCGCTAGCGCGGTAATTTCTCTCCTTTCGGTTGGCCATCTGCGCTCTCTAGCTAGCGATTTCAATCCTACTGGGGACGTCCTTAGTGGAGGAGAGGGGTATTTATGTCATATCGAAGTGAGTGTAGTGTTGGTGTTATAAATAATACCCATCGCTCCTTACACTCTACTACTCCATACATAGGTTGTACTATACATTGACCAAGAACAACACAACACACGCGTTTCTCCTTCCATTCATCTCGTGTACACCCGCCCACCACCAGAGGCCATGAGGTGCTTTCAGAAGCGAGCTCCATTATTGTTCATTGCAGTAAGCTTCCTCCTCCTCCAGGATTGTTCCCCTAGAGCTGCTGCTTCAAGTGTTTCTACCTCTTCATCCTCCCTAGTGAAGCATGGAGAGACGGCGGCCGCCGCCGTGCACGTCCGCAAGCTGCTCACCATCAGTAAGCTATAGATCAGTACCTCACACACACGAGCGCGGCCGATGCAGCATTCATCTCTTATCGATAACATACGCCGGGAGCGTTAACATACGTAGTCTTTTGTGCAAATGTGCATGGATGCTGGATGCAGCTACTGTACAGGCGGCGGCGGCGATGAGTGCAGGCACGGCGGCGGAGGCGGCGCCGAGCGAGTGCTCGGAGGAGGCCGTGCAGGTGACCCAGTCCCCGGACGAGCAGGAGGGCGCCTACACCGTCACCATCGCCAACACCTGCGTGCAGTGCACGGTGCGCGACGTGCACATCTCCTGCGGGGCAGTTCTGCCTCGCGAAGCTCGTCGTCGCCCCCGCCGACTTCCGCCGCGTGGCCGTCGGCGACTGCCTCGTCAGGGGCGGCGGCGCCCTTGGCCCCGGCGAGTCCGTCTCCTTCCGTTACTCCAGCTTGTTCCAGTACCACTTCGACGTCGCCTCCGTCTCCTGCAGCTAACTAGTAGTAGGGCTCGGTTGTCTGAAAAAAAATACTGATTTTAGCTAACGTTGATCGGTTGTAAGAGGAAAACACTCTTAAAAAACCCGAGATCTAGCTACCTTCGAAATTTCGTATTAGTTGGGCCGTGCACGTGTGTGCTTACTTGCTACTGTGCTACTGTGTCCGGCAAATAAATCAGTTTGCCTAGAAATTAGGGATAATGGTACGTAATTCCATGCAGTTTTATTAGTCTTAGTGCGTCCGCAACAAGCAGCACAAATCGCTAGCTTAGCTGGCGTAGCACCGAAATAAAAAAAAAGCATATAAGCAGGGGTGGGACAATAGTCAGAGACAATGCAGCTCACCGGGACCTGTGTGAGCTAGCGAGATGAGAGTCGGTAGCGACTGGTTTTTTTCGACTCTCTCTCTCTCTCCTCCACCTAAGCCTCCTAGCTAGCTCCTAGTCCCTTGTTGCGGACGCCCTTAATAGTAATGCTTCATTGTATTGGAAATTTACTTCTATTTAGTTGGACCATGCACGTGCATGAATAATGTGGTAGTGTGGTACTGTGCATGGCAAATAAATCAGTGTGCCTAGAAATGAGAGGCCAAGCAGTTTATTAGCCGTAATAATAATGCTTACGATCAAGCTCATTGGAAATTTACCTCTAGTTAGTTGAGCCGTGCATGTACATGCTTTTAGGGTTTAGGCAATAACGCTTGAGAACAACCTCATTGGAAATCTACCTCTAGTTAGTTGGGCCATGCTAGCTAACAGGTCAAACAAAACATTAAACCAGGAATCCAGGAATCCAGGATGGTGTGCTTTGTGCATGCATGCAAACATTCACGTACTGGTGTTAGATCAGCACCACTGTCCTACAAGTCTACTTAGAGCAAGGCTAATGGTGCGCCCGCTCGCCGGCTGCAAGAAGCTCCTAAGTCTACCCGGGCTACCGAGCTGTAGTGGCGGACCCCGCCAAACTTTAATGTTCAGCTACAACGTGGAAGATCCAGAGTGAGCGAGCAGCGGCCAAAGTGCATTTCGCCCGCTTTTTGCCGGCGTCTCGCTAGTCGCCCGGTTGCTTCTTTCTCCTACTTTCTCTCTCTCCCACGTCAGATTTCGCCAGCTCTTCGCCGATTATAATACTTGCTCTTACAATGCAAGCTGGGTGTACAAACCTTTTTCTTCTTGTTAAAAGAAATGTTTGGTCCAAGTATCTTATTATCAAGGTAGTAGGTATATAATCGGAAGTTAATTTATTTTTTGAGACGGGGGAGTATATCTCAAATGTATATAGCCAACGCATGAGAGTGCAGAAATGCATCACTGATGTATTTTATGAGAAAACAAAAAGAAAAGATGAGAGAGTTAAAAAACTTCACATCATCGTGCTCTCCAAATTAAGTTCTAAAAATGCATTTTTTTGGCTTTCTGAAGGTCCCAATGGCTCGGCCCACTATCCTATGCCCGCTATCCCTAATGGGTCCCAATGAGCATCTTAATGACTTCAATGAAATAAAAATTAAGAAGTTGTAGATTTTGTCAAGGGTATAACTTTTTTTTTAAAAAAAATCATCTTAATCCAATGTTGTATAGAAAATATACGATTTTTCTAAGGTGGAGTTTTATCACTGACATATGGGTCCCATCTTTCAAATCCATGCCACGTAGGATAATAGGTCGAGTAAATGGCCGTTGAAACTTAGATGAGACCCATTACAACTTCAAAAACCAAGAATGCATTTTATGACTTTGGGACCTAGCTGAAACCTCCAAACAATTTCGAGGACCATCGATGAATTTTACCCAATATTTCTTTGTGACTTGTGTCACAACATCGATTCATGACGAACTCAAATCAAATGCAATTCAGGTGAAGCGATGATATAAAACTCTACGATGAGTAAGACAGAAATTTGATTCTACACCCTTCATCTCTAATTGTAAGTTATTCCAAAAATCTCGGAGGGTTAAAGTATCTCAAGTTTAACTAAAACTAATGTGAAAAATACAAAGATTTATGACACCAAATAAGTTAACTATGAAAATATATTTGGTGAAAAATCTAATGATACTTAGGGCCTGTTTAGATTGCCATTTTGTAAAATTTTTTAATGTAGCAACATGCTAACTTTTGCAATAAGTGTCTAATCATAACCTAATTAGACTTAAAAGATTCGTCTCGCAACTTTTGCGAAGCTGTCAAATTAGTTTCAACTTTTACCAATATTTAATGCTCTACGCATATGTCCAAACATTGATGTGATGGAACTTCTAAAGAGAGTCATAGTTGATATTGTAAAAATTATTATCTTATCGTATAAACTTGCACTCTGTTCGGTTGGCTGGTACGGTACGGCTGGCTGACTGATTGTTCTGAGAGAAAAACACTGCTGAATGGCTGACTGGTGCTAGCAAAACCAGCCAGCCGAACAGAGCCTTGATCAAATTGAAATGATTTAACTCTTTAGGATTCTTAGAATAATTTATAATTTAGGATGGAGGGAGTAATAATTAAAGTGAGATGGACGGGCATTGTATGATGTAGGATGATGAGCGAGAGCAACTTGCAATTTAGGATAGAGAAAGTATAATAATTAAAGTGAGATGGACGGGCATTGCACGGCGGCAGTGAGCGAGAGCAAAGCTGCTGTCTTAGCTGTGCCTGTAGCAGTAGCACACAAGAGCTGCTAGCATGATGATGATGACCTGGGAACGGGAGGCCCGGCCGGTTTGAGATTTTTGTTCGTAGTACAGCCGCACGTAGCGTCGCCCGTCTCGTACTCTCGTCCCTCTCCTGTCATTCAAAAAAAAAAGGCAAAAAAGGAAAAAAAAAAGCCTTTGTCTCTCTTGCTGTCCCGTCGGCCCATTCACGATTCTCATGTGCGCGGTGCGCCAGAGGAAGAAAAGCAGATCTCGAGATGACATGGTGCACGCTGTTGCTCATATCGTATTTTTATTTACTCCTGCAGTCCTGCTAGTCACTGTAATGCCTGTCATCGTGCATGCGCTGGTCAACTCCTGCTTGTTTAATCCACACTATATTTTCAGTTTATGCGATCAACTTTTATTTTCAGCTATGAAACAATATTTTCTTCTCATAATAAATCAGCAATAACTAAAATCAGCTCTTATTTTCAGGTCAAATGAACAAACTGCCCATGCAAACTTTAGTTTAGTAGACCCCACTTTCCAATTTTCAGTATGAATCATTCTAGTTTTTTTTAAAAAAAATTGATTTAGAGAGTAAAAACTACTTTAATATTAAATTATATTTATATTTGATGACTTACATAATTTGAAACGGATAAAATACTGATATATTATTATTTTGAAGTACTGTAACAAGTAACAACGCGGCCGGGAACAGCCAGATCACATCTTGCATGCATAGCGGCATCCCATGTTTGATTGATGGTGGTTCAGTACTTCAGAGTTTGTTTCCACGATAAAGGCATATAAAATTAGGCATTGTATATTTGGATCCTGGGTCAAATAGGTGCATATATCCCTGTCCATGATCAACCGCACTATAGCAACTTCAATAGACTCATCTTTTCTTAATGGTAGAAATAGAGATTTTGATAAAAAAAACTATCCCTTAACAACTCCTCTAATTAAATGGTTATCCAAATACAACTATCTTCTATTCTAGGTTTACCAAAAATAGAAAACAAAAATGGCACCTAGAGTGCGCACTAAGGTATAGAAATACTGTTGGAAAGTGAAAAAATATAGAAAGTATTTTTCATGCAAGTGACTCTCTAAATAATAATGATAACTTAGAGAGTGAGATTTAGAAAGGCTCTTGAATAGCTCTTGTTAGCTAGTTGTGCTTGGCTTAGAGCATCTCCAAGAGTCTTTCTAAACCTCACCCTCTAAATGATCATTTAAAAACTCATTTGCATAAAAATCGCTTTCTATATCTCTTGACTTTCTAATAGTTGTTCTATCTCATACGCACTTTGGAGAGTCATTCTCGTCTTCTATATTTGGCTAGCAAAAAATCCAAAATAAAATATAGTCATATTTGGATAACCATTTAGACAAGCTGTTGATGGGTAATTTTTCACCTAAAATCTCTATTCCTAGCATTTAGTAAGAATTTATCTCTTGAAATTGCTCTACATAACTAAGATCATCTCCAAGAGTCTTGGTAAATCTAACTCTCTAAATCATCGTTTAGAGAGTCATTTGCATAAAAATTGCTTTTTATATCTCTTGACTCTCCAACACCTCTTCTATGGTTGTCTTTGGCAGTGCTTTGCTCCCGTTTTTCTAGTTCTGCTCTAGTTTTAGGAATGAGTTATTTTCAATGAAATTAGCTATTATGCCCTTGATTGAGATTGCACTTGAAATTGCCATAATTTAGGGTATAAATAATTGTCCATAGAGTTGAAGTGTTCCAATAATTTCACTGGTGGCGGCAAGCGCGACGCTATGGGCATGGGAGAAAGACAAAATAAATAGATGGAATGATAATTAATGAATGACAATGACCGTAAGTTGTGCCCCAACTCCATGAGAGGGTACATAACTCCAAAAACAGGAGTACCCATTGAGGTACTCCAAAAAACATGGAGTTGGCCTCTAGCTCCACCTTTTTTTTCCGGAGCGGATTTCATGAAGCTGGATGTGTTTCTGGCAACGTGGAGCTAGAAAAAGCGAGCGAAGCAGTCCCAAACGCCCCTATATCTCATGCACACTCTGGAGAGTCATCCTCGTCTTCAATATTTGGCTGGCGAAAAATCCGGAATAGAAGATGTCTATATTTCGATAACCATTTGAATAGGTTCTCGGAGTCATTTTTTCACCAAAATCTCTATTTCTAACATTTAGAAAGGATTTAGAGAGCCTCTTGGAGTTGCACTAAGGTGTTAGTTAAAAGTTTCGGAAATGCTGGTGTTTGGGCGTTCGTCCGTTCGAACGCCCTTGTTAGCGGGCTGCGACCCCGGCCGGACGGCCTAACTTGCCATTACCGGTCACCCGGCCGACACCCACCCGCTCATAGCGCACCCGCTCGCTCTTGCTCGCCTTTATTTTCTTTTCTCCACTAGCTGCTGCACTGCCCCTTTGTCTCTCCGCGGCTACGCCTTGGTCTCTCCACCGCGCGCCCCTCGATCTCTCCGGCTGCTACCGGCAAACCGCGCCTCCCTCTCTCCCTCCCTTCGTCCCCTCTGAAAGGTCCTAATTGGTTAGAGGGCGGTGAATAGACTATAAAAACTTGTACAAACAACACTTAAGCAAAGTGGTTAGACAATTATGCGGCGAAGCGAATTTTGCACTAGCCTACTAAAATAAGCAAGCCATCTAACCGTTCTAGTTATAGTCTCTAGATTTCACACACAAGAAGCTAAGTCACTACTTTACTCTACTCCTAAGTGAGCAAGCTACACAAGTATACTACTTCAAAAGTAAATACTCTAATGTAAAGGAGAGGGAGATGGTTATACCGCTGGCGAAGTAATGATATGAATACCAATGCAATCAATCACAAAAGACAAGAGAAATCCTCGGTAGAGAGATGACACAAGATTTTTTACCAAGGTTCACTTGCTTGCCCGCAAGCTACTCCTCGTTGTAGCGATACACCCACTTGAAGGTTCAAGCGCTAATTGGCATCACACGCCAAACCCTTATCAAGGGTGCCGGACAACCAACACAAGATGGGGATCCACAAGTGTAACAGAACCGCCTAAATCATGTGGCCCACAGGCACCTGACGTGGTCACTAATGACCACTGACAGCTGGACCCGTGTTCCAAACGACCTAGGAGGCCCTGCCGGGCTACACCAGCACCCGTTTTCTCCAATAGGATTCCATTGCGAAGCCATTATGGGATTACAACATTTCGTAATAAAATACATCAGAGTAAAAGTACGGAAAGGTTACATAGATTATAAACCAGTTGTCCAAATAGAAGTTAAGTGCAGTTATTACAAACCATAATTAAAAGACAGTAGCAGTGGAGCAACGATACAACATACTTAGATAAATGATAACAGGAACCCTGCCCACGGATCTAACTTCACTCTTCCTCACTTTCTTCTTGAATGATGGTCACGCAGCAGGGAGCAAGACAAACCTGCTGCGGCCCGTGCAATAAGGGTTAACAAACCCTGAGTACTAGGGTACTTTGCAAGACTTACCTGACTAAAGAAAAAGATGAGACTCAGGAATGCAGGCTGAGAGGAGTCAAGGTAAGGCTTTAGCAAGAGTCAAAGTATTTTTGCGGAAAAGCAATACTAATCTTGAATTCTATTTTCAATATTTTAACTCAATATTATTTTACTCAATAATCATAGATTTCAGTTCTTCTATATATATCCTTTAATTTCAATTACTTATTCATTCTCAAAACATCCTAGTTCCGAACCACTTTCTGATATATGTCAGGGTATCAAGTCTCCATAACCGAGGAGCAACGACGATTCGAATCGATTAGTACCCAGCTGGAGATCCCTATCCACACTGCATATGTAGCCCTTAAGCTTGCATATACCAACCCCGTCTACCACGGCTTTTCCAAAACCTGAACCGGTCCTGCGCCACCCGAGAGCACAGTACTCCTCTCGTCTCCAGGCATGCCAGCCACGAGGGTACACGCTACTCTCACCATCTCTCCACTCCTAGTGCGTGGTCGTCGGTTCAAGTAGTAGAGCCACCAGAGTCAGGGCTTCCCGGAGTATGTGGCTAGTTGCAAAGTCTCGATCACAAGTAGGCCTACAACGGATGGTCCCTAAAGCTTTTCCCGTTGGTACAATGCATTGGGACTCTAACCCAAGTACAAGGTAACCGAACGGTTTTCAAATCCCTGCCCGCTGACGACAAAGCCTTGGGACTCTAACCCAAGAGTTCAACCACCGAGCGGACAAAACTCTTTCCATCGGTGACAATGTACTGATCAGGTGCACAATCACCGAACGAAAATAATACCAATACCCTTTGCTCATGAATATAATCAGTAATATATCATGGTAACACAAAAATAGCATTTTGTGCAAAACTAAATTAATTTAGCAGGGCTAAGCTTTTTTCAAACATTTTTAAAATGGCTTCAAGGTATTTCAGTGGTCAAGGTTAGTAATGCATGAATTGGGTAATCAATCAGCTCCTATCAACTTAATGCAGTAGATTAACTCAAGTTATAAACATTCTATAAATCACAAGAAAAGGACTGAATGCACTGGGGCTTGCCTTTGATTGCGTAGAGCGTCGGGTCGGGATCAGTCCCGCAGATGTCAAACCCCTGGGCTACCTCAGGAACAACCTCTTCAGCAGGTGCTTCAACTTTAACTTTCTCGTTGCCGGTCACTACACGTATGCAATGATGCAAGCTTAATATGGTGCAATAGTACGGGATACAAGACATAAATGATCATGCAAACATCAAGTGCTACTTTCCTTAATAAACTTATTCAAAATAAACTTATTCCTAAAATGCCCTAGGTCATCAGGGTGTTTGACCTAAGACCACAGTCAATCAAAAATCACACCATACCAATTCAATAATACTCTCAATTTATTTCTTTACCAAATAATCAAACATTAAATAACAACTAATAAAACTTATTCCATTTGAGCCTAAACTTTACCAAAAGATAGATCTTGAGTTCATACAGTACCAAATTAATTTTCATGATTTTTGGATTAACAGGGAATTTATTAAAATTGTTCAAAGTTGCATTTATTAATTAATGCACTGATTTTTAGTAAATGTCCAAAACATATATTTAATATTTTTATTAAATACTACATATAACAGAGAGTCTACACAAAATTTTTCATGACTAATACTGCAACAGATTTATTAGGATGAAAATAACAAATTCCAGTACTATTCCCAACAATTGAAATTCATAAAACCAACTTTATTTTATAAAAGAGGAAAAACATCTATTCAGCCCGATACGGCCCAAATCGACCAGGCCGGCCCATCGCGGCCTTCTCTCACCCTGACCCGCTGACAGCCTGGACCCATCCACCAGCTCCCTCTCATACCCCTTCTTCTACCTCCCACTCTCGCCCCCGACGCGCCTCGCGCGCACGGCCAACGCTGCGGCTCGCCGCCGGTGGCTCCTCCGGCGAAGGGGAGACCCTGGATGAGAAGCCCAGACCCTAGCACGCCATCCTAGAGACCTAAGCCGACCAACGTAAGCCGGTGTCGAGCCCGACGCCACCCATGGCGGCTTAGCCGCGACGGCGGGACGAACCCCGGCCAAGACGAGCCGAAAAACGCTCCAAGAAATTGTCCCAGAGAACTAGAGGCTCACCCCGAAGATGATTCGTGCCCAGGTGGAGTCGGAGGAGAAGTGGAGGCTAGGAGTTGTCGCCGGCAGGGAACACAGCAGCGCGCACCAACGACGGGGCCTTCATTCCGGTGAACCTAAGGCAAGAACAGTTAATCTACCAGTGCCGCGAGAATCACCGAACCAAAGTGAATCGAGAACACCAACTAGGGAGGGAAATAACCCACCGTAGTACTCCGGCCACGACGCAAGCAAGCACGGCGGTGCTCTCGCTGGAACCGAGGAAGAAACCGAGCCGCACGGGGAACTCCGGCGACTAACAGCAGCACAGAGAGGCTCAAGCGATGCACAAAGGAGTTAATTAGCTGGCTGCGAGATGGAGAGGGTGGAGGTGGAAGGGACACGGCGAATTTCAACGGGAAACGAGGTGAACTCGTTGGCGGCCGTGAGGAAGAGAGAAGGAAAGAAGAGGTGCTCGTCGCCTTTTATGGACAGGGAAGGAGGGGATAAGGATGGGCGAGGTTCCGGGGCCCCCTGCGCTCGTGGTGCGACGGCGACAATGCCCTGCCTGCCGGACGGCGCCGGCGGGGTGTGCGGTGCACGCGCGCGTGCACAGGCGCAGACCGGTAGGGGCCGGCACTGTAGCTACCCCCAAAAGGTCAAACCCTACTAAACCAAATTATGGCCTATCCAAATAGAATCAGGTGAATCTCCAAAAACCAAAGTTGTAGAGAATTTCATAAAGAACATTTTTGGATTTTGCAAATTTGTCGGGTACCAAAGTATGGGGTACCCAACTTCGATGCGAAAACATACATTCCCAACACGGCCTGGCCCAGGTAAGGCTAGCGGAAGCCCACGAAGGCCGTGTCTACGGAGGTCCATGATGATGCATCAACGCAAACCTACCCTTAGGAAAGCGGCACCCTCGGGCGCCAATTCTCCGATTCGCCCGAGCCGGTACCCTCGGGCACCAATTCTCCGATTCGCCCGAGCCTCTCCGAGAGAGCTCGGGAAGGCGGCACCCTCGGGAGCCAATTCTCCGATTTGCCCGAGCCTCTCCGAGAGAGCTCGGGAAAGCGGCACCCTCGGGCAACAATTCTCCGATTCGCCCGAGCCTCTCCGAGAGAGCTCGAAAAAGCGGCACCCTCGGGCACCAATTCTCCGATTCGCCCGAGCCTCTCCGAGAGAGCTCGGGAAAGCGGCACCTTCGGGCACCAACTCTCCGATTCGCCCGAGCTTCACCATCCCTCTCAAGTGCAATCTTTCAAAGGCATCCCATGCGTAGTTGACGTCAGCAGAGCAACCTTGGACCGCAAGGGACCTCTCTGACCACTTTATAGACATGGTCCCATCGGATGGGCCCCTCGACACAACAGCGCCCCGAATGCGCACGTTCGTCGTACCAACTGCCCCATCTTGTAATACCCCGGGTATTACGGCTAATTAATTTTGACATGTCATCATGTTTAGAATTAAGCATTTGCATTTGATTATGCTTAGGGTCCTTAGAATGGTTCATTGACAAATGCCTTGGATGTTGTGATTGAATTATCATTTGAGGATTTAAAATAAATCAAAAAGGAAAAAATTCAAATTGGGCCCTAATCGGACCCCAAAACCCCAAATCAAAATCTACTTGGAATTTGGTGATGGTCCCTTAATAGAAGTTGTAGATCTTTTTATATATAACAACTTTTATTTTGGGTGTTTTGAAGTTCTTTAATAGAAATTCAAATTAAACCCTAATTACCACTTTGAAATTCAAATTTGAAATGCCAATTTAAAAACTATTGAGAATCTGACCAAACTCATTTAATGAAAGTTGTAAAGCTCTTCAAGTAGGACAACTTCTATTTTGACAATTTTTCAAGTTGTTAAATAAATTTAAAAGTAATTTTAAAATTTCAGATTGAAATTCAAAACCCTCTTTTACCCCCTTTTGAATAGTTTCTAAATTATTCAAAATTTGGAGTTGATCCCTTAATCAAAGTTGTTCAGAATTTGGAACTCTACAACTTTGGTGTTTACACCTTTTCATGTTGTTATACAAAATCTGGCGAAATTGGTCAAAAACCGGTTGAATGGCATTCACAAGAGCTACAGTACTCTGCCCCCGTCCTCTGTTCGCGCATAGTCGCGGCCGCCGCCGTGTCGCGCGCGCGCGCCGCCGTCCGTGCCGGCCGGGATCGTGTCCCCGGGGCCGTTTCCCGTGCTGGAGATCGCGCGCCGCCCTATGCTGCTTCTGTCCCTCCATCTGGTCGGCTTAAAGGGCGACGACATCCCCCTCCGTGCCCTCATCCTCTCCCGTCCACCGCCGCACCCGCCTCGGCTTCGAACCAAAAATCGGCCGCACTCCGACCTCCTCACCCAAATTCCACTCGTCTCTAGCCTCACTGGGTTCTTGAACACGACTTGTGCCTTTGTGGTTCGGTTTCCGTGCGTCGAGGGTCCCGGAACGCTCGCCGTCGTCTTCGGGCCCGGCGGAGCACCGCCGCAGCCACCTCTCTCGCGTCGAGCTCGCGGTGGTGAGTCTCTCTGCCTTAGACTTCCCGTTTGCGGCTCTAGGAGTCATACCTTAGCTCATGCTCGCAGTGGCGTTTCATTTTGTCCCCTAGAATCACCGGAACGCGACTTCGCCGTGGAGGCCGAGCCGCTGCACGCCGCCGCCGTCGTCTTGCTCGCTGCTCCGCTCCATCTCAGCCTCGGCCAGCCGTCGGAATAGAGCCGTGGTGAGCTCCCGATCCTTCCTGGCCCTTTTCCTTTAGTTCCCCGGCGTCCCCGCGGCCGGAACTTGGTCGCCGTGCCGCCGTGGGTGTGCGCGCGCACGGCCGCGCGAGGTGGAAGAAGGAGCTGACAGGCGGGCCCGGCCTGTCAGCGTCCCTGGGTGCGCGCGCGGGTGGAGTTGGGCCGGCCCGACGATGTTGGGCCGCCTCGGGCCGAAGTGTTTTCCTTATTTTGGAGGGATTTCCAGTGGATTTTCCATTTTAATTTTGAATGAATAGTACTTACATTTGTCATTTTTATAGGAATATTCCTGTTAATCTAAAAATTATGAAAATAATTGTGAGTACTCTCTGGAACATGTAGTATTTTATAAAAATACTAGATATAGTGTTTGGATGTGTTCTGTGGGAACTAAAAATCAGTATATTAATTAGTAAATGTAACTTTGAGCAATTTTAATAAATTCCAGAATTATCCAAAAATCATGAAAATTTATGTGGTACTATTTTAGAGTAAGATCTATCTGTTGGGTAAGTTTGAGCTCATTTGGAAACTGTTAGGACACTTGTTTACTAGTTGTGGGGTATTTGAATAGTATAATTAATCTAAGCAAATAATCCCTGTTGTTTGGTGTGATTTTGGATTGATTGGTTTCAAGGGTCTTTCACCATAGTGATCCTTGACAGAAGTATTAGGGTCGCTTGTTAGATGTAGTAAAGCTGTGTAGCGGCTTTCTGTGACCGTTAAAATGGTCAATAAAACAAAAGTAGGAAACATTGTTTTTACCTTCCGTAAATTGTTTACAACTTTACCGTGAAGGAAAGTTGTACTCAAGATCTTAAAGGTTTACTTTCAAGCATTTCATTTGTTGTCCTCATGCCATGCTAAGCATACATCATTGCATACGTGTAGTGCCCGTTCCCGAGGAGGTCCAGGTCGAGACTACTACTGAGGAGGCCACTCCAGAAGTCATCCAAGGGTTCGACATCTGCGGGACTGATCCCGACCCGACACTGTACACGATTCAAGGCAAGCCCCGGTGCATTCAGCCCCGCCTTGTGTTTTATAAAATTATTTATCACTTGAGTCTATTATTGCATTAGGTTGTTAGGAGTTGTTTGTCTCCTATATTGATGCATTACCTGCCTTGATACATACTATCCCGGAAACCTGTTTAAAAATAAAAATATTCAAAAATGCTTAGCCCTGCTTAATCAATTTAGATTTGCATAAAAAGGCTATTTTGACCCATGAAAATGTGACAATTAGGAATCTTGAGAAAAGGAAAAAGGGGTATGAGTCCGTTCGGAAATTGTGTACTTGGGTAGCAGCCCCGATGCACCGTATCCGTCGGAAAGGGATTTTCCGTTCGTTGGTTGTGAATTTGGGTTAGAGTCCCAATGCTTGACCATCGGCGGAAAGAGGGAGTTGAAAACCGTTGGGACACTTGTACTTGGGTTAGAGTCCCAATGCAATGTCACCGGCGGAAAAGAATTAGGGACCGTTCGTTGTAGGCCTGCTGTGATCGAGAACTTGCAACTAGCCACATACTACGGAAAGCTCTGACTCCGGTGGCGAGAGCAGCGTGTACCCTCGTGGCCGGCGTGCCTGGAGAGGAGAGGAGTACTGTGTTCTCGGGTGGCGCAGGACCGGTTCAGGGGTAGAAAAATCGTGGTAGCCAGAGTTGGTATATGCAAGCTTAAGTGCTACATATACAGTGTGGATAGGAATCCCCAGCTGGGTACTAATCGATTCGAATCGTCGTTGCTCCTCGGATATGGAGACTTGATCCTTTGACCTACAATTGAAAAGTGGTTCGAAACTAGGTGTTTTGAGAATGAGTAAGAATTTTGAAGGTATAATGATATATGAAAAGGAATTTGGAATTATGGATATGATTAAAATAAGACTGAGTTAAAACTATTGAAATGAGATAGTAATGCTTTTCTGCAAAACTCTTGACTCTTGCTCCAGCCTTACCTTGACTCCCCTCAGCCTGCATTCCTGAGTCTCAATCCTTTTTCTTAGTCAGGTAAGTCTTGCGGAGTACCCCAGTACTCAGGGTTTGTTAACCCCATGTTGCAGGGACGCAGCAGCCGGAGGTTTGTTTCGCCCCTTGCTGTGTAACAGTGGTACAGGAGGGATGTGAGGAGGAGTAATATCGAACCCGTGGGCAGGGTTCTTATCGTTAAATGCTTAATATTGTTGTATCGTCATTCTACTGCTACTTATTTTAATTATGGTCTGTAATATTCGCACTTCAATCGTATTTGGACAAACGGTTTGTAATCTAAGTACCTTATAATCTTTCCGCATTTTCACTCTGATGTAATTTATTATGAAATGTTGTAATTCTGTAATGACTTCGCAATGGGATCCTGTTGGAGAAAATCGGGCGCTAATGTAGCCCGGCAGAACCTTCTAGATCATTTGGGACGCGGACCCGCTGTCAGAGGTCATGAGTGACAATGACAGGCGTCTGTGGGCCATGTGATTTAGGCGGTTCTGTCACAGCTGGTATCAGAGCATTTCCATTGCTAAATCATTACTGTATTACTTTGCAAAACTTCAAAACGTTTTGGATCATAAATTTAAAATGGCTATTTTGGTCCAAATTGCTCATTCTTGTCTAAATCTGTATTATAGTTAGGGTAGCCAGTGGAATAGCACTATTATTAGCCCTATGTTAAAAGTTATTTATGCATGGGTTATGCTTGCATTGGTTTTAAATTCGTAAGTACGGTTCATGCATCATGATTAATTCACTTTATAAATGACTTCCTCCTTAAAGCGGGTTATGGGTTAGGATTTATCAAACCTATTCTTGCTAGCCTATATTATATCCTCGCTAATCCCAACTTATCTTCTCCAGCATGGCACGCTGCAAGCAGACTGCGCGTAAGATGACGGGACCTAGGGGTGTGCCGCGTCACCAGCTGGCGCCACGCGACGGGGAGGCCTCTAGCAGTCGTCGCCCCCGCCGCAGCCGCGCTGAGCTGCAGGAGGAGATAGAGAGGATGAGGGAGGAGATGAGGAGGATGGTGGAGGACTTCGCCACCGCTCGTCGGGAGCACTACCAGGACGTAGCGACGATCGACCGACTGCGGACTTCTGTGGCTCGTCTGATCGAGCAGAGGGATGCCACCTGGGCGCGAGAGGACGCGACCAGGGCGAGGCTGCACGAGCTAGAGATCTACGTAGAGCAGGTCGAGGACTACAACGACACATTGCACGAGGAGGTGCATAGGCTCAACAATGAGCTTAACCCGATCCTGCAGCCACGTGTTGAGGACCCCGAGGATGGGGTGGTCGTTGGTCCTGAGGATCAGGACATGGAGGACGTGGACGAGGAGATTGAGCCACTCTAGGTGATCGTCGAGGAGGACGCTGACGAGGACGTCGAGGAGGGCGTCGAGGAGCACGTGGCGGAGGTTGACGAGGACGGTGTCGTCTCTGACGGGACCGTGGGAGACGACGTCTAGATTAGCCTTAAGTCTAGCGACATCAGTATTTGTACTCTTAAGGGTATTGTAGTATCAGTGTTGCCATGAAAACCTTAGTATGGTTTGAGAACTGTGTCGAGTGTTGGTTATGTACTCTGCCTATCGTATTGTATGGTGTGTATTGTATTAAGACCTGATTAAGTAATCTGAGACTCAGTTTGGTTTAATTATGCACAGATGCCTGTTAACACCCGCTCAACTGGTGCTGGTACTTCCGAGGACGGATCCATTCCACAAGCACCGCCAATTCCACCTACCTTGGCTGATGCCATTACTGCCCTAGCTAATGCTACGGCATTGCTTGCGCAAAATCGGGATGACCGTGTTGGGCGTCGTGGCCGCCCCCATGATGAGGAAACAACTTATGTGGACTTCACAGACACCCGTCCACCGGTGTTTACCAAAGCGGATGAGCCGCTGGAAGCAGACGACTGGCTCCGTATCATGGAGCAGAAATTTGGATTGATTCGCTGCACGGAAACCCAGAAGCCGTTGTTTGCAGCACAGCAACTCCGAGGACCCGCAAGCGCTTGGTTCGCAAACCTCCAGTCAGCACAGCCAGTAGGGCATCAACTTACTTGGGCGGAGTTCCGTGAGGCATTTCGTGCACATTACATCGCTGCGGGGGTGATGAAGATGAAATTGGATCAATTCTTGGCACTGCAACAAAAAGAGTCTACAGTCATGCAGTATGTCAGTCAGTTCAATCACCTGTCACAGTATGCCCCTGAGCATACTAACACCGATCAGAAGAAGAAGGACTGTTTTGTCAGGGGTTTGAACTTCAAGATTCAGCGAAGCCTGTCTAACCATCTCAACTGCACTTATCATGAGGCTATCAACAGTGCCATAGCTTTTGAAGAAAGTGATCGCAAGCACCAAGAAGAGAAGAAAAAGAAGAAATCTGGGTCAGCTGGATCTTCTGGCCATCAAAAGCACCAGAAAATCATATACCATCCCACTCATCACACACGTCCCCAGTATCCTCATCAGCAGGTCGTAGTTCGAACTGCTGCTACTTCTCACACTTCTAATCAACAAAGTACCACCCAGCCGAATGCCCCAGGCATTCGCGTAACCACTCCTCAAGCAACTTACAACCAGCCTTGCTACAATTGTGGCAAGATGGGACATTGGTCCCGCAACTGCCCGTTTCCCAAACAATACAATCAGAATGCACAGAAGGCTCCTGGTGGACAACAGCAGCAGACACAGCACCGTGGCCACCAACAGCAGGCCCAGAAGGGAAAGGTTGTGAGAAAAGCAGGACAGGTCTACTACACGCAAGTTGGAGACATTCCTGAAGGTGAACCCGTCATGATGGGTAGGTTCCCTGTCGCAAGTCATCCTGCTATCATGCTTTTCGATTCTGGTGCATCGCATTCATTCATCAATCGTACATTTGTTGTCAAGCATGAAATTCCGATTGGGCAGATAGAGGAAAGTTTCCTTATACAATCGCCCGGAGGGCGCATTAGTACTAAAGAGATGGTACATCGGGTGCCCATAGAGCTTGGCGGGCATATATTCCCGACCTCGATGATAGTACTGAAGGATCAGGATATAGATGTGATATTAGGCATGAATTGGATGTATCAGCACAGAGCTCTCATAGACGTGCTGAATAGAACCATCAGAGTAAACTTGCCTAATAGCCAAACTCAACTTCTCATCCAACTTCCCATACCTCAAAGAGCAGTTGGTAGGGTATGTGCAACCACAGTTAAAGAGGTGCAGAACATTCCGGTAGTCTGTGAATTTCTGGATGTATTCCCTGACGAATTGCCTGGCTTACCCCCTGACCGGGATGTAGAATTTGCCATTGAGCTGAAACCTGGAACAGCACCTATTTCCCGTAGAGCATATAGAATGCCGCCGAAGGAGTTGGCAGAATTGAAAGTTTAGTTGCAGGATCTGTTGGATAAGGGTTTCATCAGGCCTAGTTCATCCCCTTGGGGTTGTCCTGCTATTTTTGTTAAAAAGAAGGACAGCTCCCTCAGACTCTGTGTCGATTACCGTCCCCTCAATGAGGTCACTATCAAAAATAAGTACCCGTTGCCTCGCATCGATCTACTTTTTGACCAGCTTGCAGGGGCCAGGGTATTCTCGAAAATTGACCTCAGATCGGGGTACCACCAAATAAAAAATCCGTCCAGAAGATGTTCCCAAAACAGCCTTCACTACTAGATATGGTCTTTACGAGTATCTGGTTATGTCTTTCGGCCTGACCAATGCCCCTGCCTATTTCATGTATCTTATAAATTCAGTCTTCATGCCCAAACTCGACAAGTTTGTAGTCGTGTTCATCGACGACATACTGGTCTACTCCAAAAGCCCGGAAGAGCATGCCAAACACCTTCGTGTAGTCCTAACTCGGTTGCGAGAACATCAACTGTATGCTAAGTTCAGCAAGTGCGAGTTTTGGTTGGACAGAGTTCCGTTTCTTGGGCATATTCTGTCGGCCGAAGGTGTATCGGTTGACCCAAGCAAGGTGGAAGAGATCTTGAATTGGAAACCACCAACCACAGTACATCAAGTCCGTAGTTTTATGGGAATGGCGGGATATTACCGCCGTTTTATTCCGGATTTTTCCAAAATATCTAAGCCTATTACCAACTTATTGAAGAACGAGGTCAAGTTTGCCTGGTCACCTGAGTGTGAGCAAGCATTTCAGACTTTGAAGAAGTTGTTAACCACTGCCCCAGTCCTAGCTCAACCGGACATTGAAAAGCCATTCGACGTGTACTGCGACGCTTCGGGAACCGGCCTGGGTTGTGTCTTGATGCAAGAAGGCCGAGTCATTGCTTATGCATCCCGACAGCTTAAGCGTCATGAAGAAAATTATCCCACTCATGATCTTGAATTGGCAGCGGTGGTCCATGCACTAAAAATTTGGCGTCATTATTTGCTGGGCAGTACTTGCAAGATCTACACCGATCACAAGAGCCTAAAATATATATTTACCCAAGAAGAGTTGAACATGAGACAACGAAGATGGCTCGAGCTGATCAAGGATTATGACATGGAGGTACATTATCACCCTGGCAAAGCAAATGTGGTTGCCGATGCGCTCAGTCGCAAAATTCATTGCAGTTGTCTGGCGGTGAAGCCCCGAGACTTTTCCTTATGCTATGAACTAGAGAAGTTGGGAGTAGAAATAGTTGAACAGGGCAGTTTGAATCATGTTAGTATTGAGACCACCATCCGTGATGAGATAATCGCCGCTCAGAAAGGAAGCAAAGGCATCCAGCATATTAAGGAGAAAGTACAAGCTGGTACTGTGGATTGTTTCAGGATTGACGAAGAAGGGGTCGTATGGTTCAAAGGGCGGCTAGTAGTTCCAAAGGTACCCGAGTTGCGACAAAAGATTTTGGACGAAGCACATTTGACTAGATTCTCCATCCACCCTGGGAGCAATAAAATGTACCAGGATTTAAGGCAAAAGTTTTGGTGGACCAAAATGAAAATAGAGATCGCTCGATATGTAGCGAAGTGTGACACTTGTCAAAAGGTGAAAGCTGTACACATGAAGCCCGGCGGAGAACTGCAACCACTGCCTGTTCCTGCATGGAAATGGGAGGACATTAGTATGGATTTTATCGTAGGTCTGCCAAAAACACCCAGAGGTTTTGACTCAGTCTGGATTGTGGTTGATCGCCTCACTAAGCAAGCCCACTTCATCCCCGTCAAGACTATTTACACTGCTGTGAACTATGCAAAGTTGTACATCCAGAATTTGATGAAGCTTCATGGTGTGCCCAAGACCATAGTCTCTGACCGAGGTTCTCAATTCATTTCCAACTTTTGGAGGGCCTTCCACAAGTCACTTGGAACAAAGCTTCTACATAGCACAGCATACCATCCGCAGACTGACGGGCAGACTGAGAGAGTCAACCAGGTATTGGAGGACATGTTGAGAGCATGTGCACTCAATTACACCGAATCTTGGGATGAATGTCTGGCACTGGCAGAATTTTCGTACAATAACAGCTACCAAGAAAGCATCAAAATGGCTCCGTTTGAGGCGGTATATGGTCGTAGATGTCGAACACCTCTGAATTGGTCTGAGCCTGGGGAGAGATGGTACTTCGGCGTTGACTTGGTGGAAGAGACTGAAGCAAAGGTGAGGCAAATACAAGATAACCTGAAGGTTGCACAGTCGCGACAGAAGAGTTACGCCGATCAAAGGCGTCGTCCTTTGGTATTTAAGACAGGAGATTATGTCTATCTCAAAGTCTCCCCCATGAAGGGAATTAGTCGGTTTGGAGTTAAAGGCAAGTTAGCTCCTCGATACATTGGACCATGTCAGATCATGGCTCGTCATGGGAAAGTAGCTTATAAGTTGAGGTTGCCAGATCATCTCTCAGCCGTACACAATGTCTTTCATGTATCACAACTCAAAAAGTGTCTTCGGGTGCCAGATCAAGTCGTGGATATAGAGGGAATAGAACTCCATCCCGACCTAACATACTCTGAGTATCCTATCCAAGTCTTGGATCGGAAGGATCGCGTCACTCGGCGAACCACTACAAGATGGTACAAGATTCAATGGAGCGAACATTCCGAGGACGAAGCCACCTGGGAGTCTGAAGACTATCTCGCCGAAAACTTCCCCGAGTTCTTTGCTACATTGTAAATGTAAAGTTTCTGGTTATAATCGGTATGAACTTCCCTTATTATCTTATGGTAGAAATTAGAGTAGGTTTACTTGAGACATTTTCTTTTCCATTACTTAACCCTAAGGTTTATCGTCTATCAAATCTCGGGACGAGATTTATTTAAGGGGGAAGGGCTGTAATACCTCGGGTATTACGGCTAATTAATTTTGACATGTCATCATGTTTAGAATTAAGCATTTGCATTTGATTATGCTTAGGGTCCTTAGAATGGTTCATTTACAAATGCCTTGGATGTTGTGATTGAATTATCATTTGAGGATTTAAAATAAATCAAAAAGGAAAAAATTCAAATTGGGCCCTAATCGGACCCCAAAACCCCAAATCAAAATCTACTTGGAATTTGGTGATGGTCCCTTAATAGAAGTTGTAGATATTTTTATATATAACAACTTTTATTTTGGGTGTTTTTGAAGTTCTTTAATAGAAATTCAAATTAAACCCTAATTACCACTTTGAAATTCAAATTTGAAATGCCAATTTAAAAACTATTGAGAATCTGACCAAACTCATTTCATGAAAGTTGTAAAGCTCTTCAAGTAGGACAACTTCTATTTTGACAATTTTTCAAGTTGTTAAATAAATTTAAAAGTAATTTTAAAATTTCAGATTGAAATTCAAAACCCTCTTTTACCCCCTTTTGAATAGTTTCTAAATTATTCAAAATTTGGAGTTGATCCCTTAATCAAAGTTGTTCAGAATTTGGAACTCTACAACTTTGGTGTTTACACCTTTTCATGTTGTTATACAAAATCTGGCGAAATTGGTCAAAAACCGGTTGAATGGCATTCACAAGAGCTACAGTACTCTGCCCCCGTCCTCTGTTCGCGCACAGTCGCGGCCGCCGCCGTGTCGCGCGCGCGCGCCGCCGTCCATGCCGGCCGGGATCGTGTCCCTGGGGCCGTTTCCCGTGCTGGAGATCGCGCGCCGCCCTATGCCGCTTCTGTCCCTCCCTCTGGTCGGCTTAAAGGGCGACGACATCCCCCTCCGTGCCCTCATCCTCTCCCGTCCACCGCCGCACCCGCCTCGGCTTCGAGCCAAAAATCGGCCGCACTCCGACCTCCTCACCCAAATTCCACTCGTCTCTAGCCTCACTGGGTTCTTGAACACGACTTGTGCCTTTGTGGTTCGGTTTCCGTGCGTCGAGGGTCCCGGAACACTCGCCGTCGTCTTTGGGCCCGGCGGAGCACCGCCGCAGCCACCTCTCTCGCGTCGAGCTCGCGGTGGTGAGTCTCTCTACCTTAGACTTCCCGTTTGCTGCTCTAGGAGTCATACCTTAGCTCATGCTCGCAGTGGCGTTTCATTTTGTCCCCTAGAATCACCGGAACGCGACTTCGCCGTGGAGGCCGAGCCGCTGCACGCCGCCGCCGTCGTCTTGCTCGCTGCTCCGCTCCATCTCAGCCTCGGCCAGCCGTCGGAATAGAGCTGTGGTGAGCTCCCGATCCTTCCTGGCCCTTTTCCTTTAGTTCCCCGGCGTCCCCGCGGCCGGAACTTGGTCGCCGTGCCGCCGTGGGTGTGCGCGCGCACGGCCGCGCGAGGTGGAAGAAGGAGCTGACAGGCGGGCCCGGCCTGTCAGCGTCCCTGGGTGCGCGCGCGGGTGGAGTTGGGCCGGCCCGACGATGTTGGGCCGCCTCGGGCCGAAGTGTTTTCCTTATTTTGGAGGGATTTCCAGTGGATTTTCCATTTTAATTTTGAATGAATAGTACTTACATTTGTCATTTTTATAGGAATATTCCTGTTAATCTAAAAATTATGAAAATAATTGTGAGTACTCTCTGGAACATGTAGTATTTTATAAAAATACTAGATATAGTGTTTGGATGTGTTCTGTGGGAACTAAAAATCAGTATATTAATTAGTAAATGTAACTTTGAGCAATTTTAATAAATTCCAGAATTATCCAAAAATCATGAAAATTTATGTGGTACTATTTTAGAGTAAGATCTATCTGTTGGGTAAGTTTGAGCTCATTTGGAAACTGTTAGGACACTTGTTTACTAGTTGTGGGGTATTTGAATAGTATAATTAATCTAAGCAAATAATCCCTGTTGTTTGGTGTGATTTTGGATTGATTGGTTTCAAGGGTCTTTCACCATAGTGATCCTTGACAGAAGTATTAGGGTCGCTTGTTAGATGTAGTAAAGCTGTGTAGCGGCTTTCTGTGACCGTTAAAATGGTCAATAAAACAAAAGTAGGAAACATTGTTTTTACCTTCCGTAAATTGTTTACAACTTTACCGTGAAGGAAAGTTGTACTCAAGATCTTAAAGGTTTACTTTCAAGCATTTCATTTGTTGTCCTCATGCCATGCTAAACATACATCATTGCATACGTGTAGTGCCCGTTCCCGAGGAGGTCCAGGTCGAGACTACTACTGAGGAGGCCACTCCAGAAGTCATCCAAGGGTTCGACATCTGCGGGACTGATCCCGACCCGACACTGTACACGATTCAAGGCAAGCCCCGGTGCATTCAGCCCCGCCTTGTGTTTTATAAAATTATTTATCACTTGAGTCTATTATTGCATTAGGTTGTTAGGAGTTGTTTGTCTCCTATATTGATGCATTACCTGCCTTGATACATACTATCCCGGAAACCTGTTTAAAAATAAAAATATTCAAAAATGCTTAGCCCTGCTTAATCAATTTAGATTTGCATAAAAAGGCTATTTTGACCCATGAAAATGTGACAATTAGGAATCTTGAGAAAAGGAAAAAGGGGTATGAGTCCGTTCGGAAATTGTGTACTTGGGTAGCAGCCCCGATGCACCGTATCCGTCGGAAAGGGATTTTCCGTTCGTTGGTTGTGAATTTGGGTTAGAGTCCCAATGCTTGACCATCGGCGGAAAGAGGGAGTTGAAAACCGTTGGGACACTTGTACTTGGGTTAGAGTCCCAATGCAATGTCACCGGCGGAAAAGAATTAGGGACAGTTCGTTGTAGGCCTGCTGTGATCGAGAACTTGCAACTAGCCACATACTACGGAAAGCTCTGACTCCGGTGGCTCTACTACTTGAACCGACAACCACGCACTGGGAGTGGAGAGATGGCGAGAGCAGCGTGTACCCTCGTGGCCGGCGTGCCTGGAGAGGAGAGGAGTACTGTGTTCTCGGGTGGCGCAGGACCGGTTCAGGGGTAGAAAAATCGTGGTAGCCGGAGTTGGTATATGCAAGCTTAAGTGCTACATATACAGTGTGGATAGGAATCCCCAGCTGGGTACTAATCGATTCGAATCGTCGTTGCTCCTCGGATATGGAGACTTGATCCTTTGACCTACAATTGAAAAGTGGTTCGAAACTAGGTGTTTTGAGAATGAGTAAGAATTTTGAAGGTATAATGATATATGAAAAGGAATTTGGAATTATGGATATGATTAAAATAAGACTGAGTTAAAACTATTGAAATGAGATAGTAATGCTTTTCTGCAAAACTCTTGACTCTTGCTCCAGCCTTACCTTGACTCCCCTCAGCCTGCATTCCTGAGTCTCAATCCTTTTTCTTAGTCGGGTAAGTCTTGCGGAGTACCCCAGTACTCAGGGTTTGTTAACCCCATGTTGCAGGGACGCAGCAGCCGGAGGTTTGTTTCGCCCCTTGCTGTGTAACAGTGGTACAGGAGGGATGTGAGGAGGAGTAATATCGAACCCGTGGGCAGGGTTCTTATCGTTAAATGCTTAATATTGTTGTATCGTCATTCTACTGCTACTTATTTTAATTATGGTCTGTAATATTCGCACTTCAATCGTATTTGGACAAACGGTTTGTAATCTAAGTACCTTATAATCTTTTCGCATTTTCACTCTGATGTAATTTATTATGAAATGTTGTAATTCTGTAATGACTTCGCAATGGGATCCTGTTGGAGAAAATCGGGCGCTAATGTAGCCCGGCAGAACCTTCTAGATCATTTGGGACGCGGACCCGCTGTCAGAGGTCATGAGTGACAATGACAGGCGTCTGTGGGCCATGTGATTTAGGCGGTTCTGTCACACATCTCCTCTGGCAGGCGATCTGACGGTCCTCCTCCTCTGACGCCGCTACAGGGACGGTCAACCGTACGGCTCCCCGGGCTGACGAGAGGATTCGCCAACTACGACGGCGACCGCCATACCCCGGCCACACGTGTGACACTAGGAAATGGGGGACGACGGTCGTCCAGCCAACCAGGGGGAATGGGCGAGCCTTACGACCGGTCTTGCCAACCACCTGGAATGTACCTCACAAGGAAAAGGAAGCGTCCGAGGGAGTACACTCCCCCCGCTCTATCCCATCAGGCCCCCGATGGCACCAAGGCCTCTCGAGCCTCGGGAGCTTGTACCTGGAAGTCAACCTATCTACTCGTCGCACTATGGAAGGATGGACACGATGGCATGACGTATTGCCATGCAGCCATCCATAACCAGCACTGTGAGGTGCCTTGAAACTCACCAATGGAATAGTGGCAGATTAGCCGAATGACTAATGCCATGCCACCGAAGCACCAAGACGAAGGCGTGGCTGACGATCGGCACCAGTCATCACCAACTCCGCCATACCGAGTACTGTAACACACTGTGTAACTCTAGCCCTTCTCTTGTAACTATAAAAGGAAGAGCAGAGGCCAGCCTTAGGTGACCCCTCTCAATCTCTCACAAGCTCACTCACACTCATAGCCACTCAACAACGAACAACAAAAAGCAATCTGTACACACTTAGACACCCATAAGAGACTTGGGAGCACTTCCCTCTCTCGCTCGGCTTGTAACCCCTACTACGAGCACCCCGGTGCAAGGCAACACGACTCGATCCCACACTGGACGTAGGGCACTCATTGCCTGAACCAGTATAAATCCTGTGTCCCCCCTTGCACACCACCCGTAACCTCAACCGCAAAACACAAGTTTACTAGCCGGTGTTAGCGCTCACTAAAACTAGCACCGACAGTTGGCGTGCCAAGTAGGGGACTTTTGTGTGTTAACTCAGGTTACGGATGGCAGACGCGTCGATGACGCTTCCTGTTGGTGTGGTGCTCCAGTTCGGGAGTCTTGAGAGTTCGTGTCCACCGGCCACGGGCTCGAGATGAACCTGCGCCCGACTGAGCCCCGCACCATCATCGTCCTAACTCCGGCCCGTCAGGCGGCCGGGGAAAGGACCACGGCGACGCTTCCCCCCGTCCCAGAGGATGAGGGGAACGCCGCACGCCGCGTTTCCCGGCGGACCAGGAGGAGGAGGCGCAGCCGCGCCAACCTGCCCCTGGTCGCGGAAGGCTCGGCCAACTAGGTGCCCCCAGCCGGGGACGCCAACCCAGCGCCGGCCGCCACCCTGACACCTCCGGCGTCGGCAGCTGCACGCTCGTCAACCGCCCAAAGGCCAGGCGGGGGCGGGATCACGGCGTCAACGGGTCTCTCTCTCCGCCCTCGTGGCGGGAGGGGGATGGCACCGTCATCTCTCTTCGGGCTCCAGAGCACTATGGATGCCCACGACCGCGCGGTCCGCGCTCTGCTGCACGATCTGGTGGAGACACCTGTCCACCGCCTCGAGCGTCTAGATGACCTCTTGGGCGACCACGTGGCCTCCCCACTGTCTTCTCCCAGGAACAGTCCCAGGGCATACGGCGAGGGGGAGACGGAGTCCACTGACAGCCTCACTCCCCGAGAATACTCGGAGGAGTGGGATAGTCGCGGTTGGACCTCGCCGTCACGACGGGGCCTCAGCGACGACGACGATGAGTTCTGGGCGAGCGAGGACTTCACCGTCCACCTCGACGACTCAAGGGAAGACGCCCCGAGTGTCACCACCGACTCCGACCAGTCCGACATCGACTCCACTCGGGAATGCAACCACTTGGTGCACCCCAAAGATGGACGGGTGGAGGACGTCCATTCAGGGGACGACAACGACGTACCCTCCCCGCTTCAGCCACAGCTCACCCCGCCTCCGGCGACTCCGCGGCCTGCACGATCAGCTCCGCCGCAGGACTCGTGGGCTGGGACATCTCGCCCCACGCACCAGTCTCCGGAGCTATAGCAGCTCCGGGAACTCAAGGCGCGGATGGACGAGGATCGCCTATGCCTCACCTAGCTGCGAGCTACGCTCGAGCACGAGGAGCGGCAGGGCACCGACGGAGCAGCTCGTGACCGGGCCCAGGATGTTCAGGCTCGTATCATCGCCGACGATGGAGCCGGAACACCAGGTGCCCCGCCTCGAGCAAGCCGCAAGCTCACAGAGGCGGCAATGCTGCTCCAGAGCCTGCCTGAGCCCTCCACCGAGGAAGCACGGTAGCTCCAGAACCAGCTCATGGACCTCCTAGAGGATGCAGCCGTCCTCCAGGCGAAAAGTTCAGCGTCACGCCATCATGGCGCTGAAACCCACCAACGTAGTGGCACGGCACGCCACGAGCGCGAGCCCTCGGTACATCCCGAGGTCCCGAGGGCCCCATCGGTTCACCAATGGCTGGGCAAGGACGTCGACGTCCGAGCTATCCTTCAATCCCGCGGTCGACGAAAGACCGATGGAGCTGCGCTTCGACTCGGACGAGGACCGCGAGCCCTCGCCCGATCCCTCAGGTCCTCATGTCTTCAGCGAGGTCATCCGAAGGGCCAGGTTCCCGCCCCGGTTCCGACAGCCGGCCATCATAGCCAAGTATTCGGGGGAAACCAACCCTGAACTATGGCTAGAGGATTATTGTCTTGCGTGCTTGCTTGGCGGTGCCAGGATGATCTCATCATCATCCGCAACCTCCCCTTGTTCCTTGCCGACTCTGCAAGAGCTTGGCTGGAACATCTCCCCCCGCGGCTGATCTTTGACTGGAGCGATCTGGTCAAGATCTTCGTAGGGAACTTCCAGGGCACGTACGTGCGCCCTGGCAACTCCTGGGACCTCAGAAGCTGCAAGCAGAAGCCGGGCGAGTCCCTCAGAGACTACATCCAGCGGTTCTCCAAGCAGTACAATGAGCTGCACCAGGTCGCCGACTTCGACGTCATCGGAGCATTCGCTGCAGGAACTTCCTGCAAAGAGCTTGTTCATGAGCTCGGACGCCAGACCCCCGCCAGCATTTCTGAGCTCATGAAGATAGCAATCATCTTCGCCTCGGGGGACGAGGCGGTGGGAGCCCTCTTCTCCGACCCCAAGGGAAAATGGAAGGAGGAGGCCCCCGAGGGCACCTCTTCCCGAGGCCCGAACAACAAGAAAAAGAAGGGGAAGGGAAAGGCCCCCCTCCGCAGCGACCCGCTCGTGGTAGCGATCGAACCCAAGAGGGAACGACCCCCTTGGGGCCGCTTCGACGTGATGCTTAGCAAGCTATGCCCTTATCACTAGGGTCCGGTGCATCACACACTTGGGCAGTGTGTGATGCTCAAAAAGCATTACGGCCGGCAGGCGTTCCAGGACGCCGCCGGCAAGAAGCCCGCCAAGGACAAGGAGGACAAGGACGGGAAGGACGACGAGTTCCCGCCCATCGGCAAGTGCCTCATGATCTTCGGCGGGCCCGGGACCGCTCCCACGCCGCGCCAGCGAAACACGAGCGTCGAGAGGTCTACTCTGTCGGACCAGCGACGCCGCGCTTCCTCGACTGGTCCCACAACGCCATCACCTTCAACCGGGACGATCAACCAGACTATGTCCCATCGCCGGGGCGTTACCCGCTCGTTGTCAACCCCGTCGCCGGCAACACAAGGCTCTCCAAAGTCCTCATGGATGGAGGCAGTGGCCTCAACATTCTCTACGGTGAGACCCTCGACTTGATGGGGATCAGCCGCTCTCTTCTCCGGCCGGTGACTTTCCCGTTCCATGGGATAGTCCCGGGGAAGAGCGTGCAACCCTTCGGGTAGATCGACCTGCCCATGTACTTTGGGACTCCTGACAACTTCAGGAAGGAGACCCTAACCTTCAAAGTGGTAGGTTTCCACGGCACCTACCACGCCATTCTCGGAAGGCCATTCTACGCCAAGTTCGTGGCCATCCCGAACTACACCTACCTCAAGCTCAAGATGCCGGGGCCAAAGGGGGTGATCACCATCGGTGCTTCCTACCAGCACGCGTACCAGTGCAATGTCAAGTGCTGCGTGTACGCTGGCGCGCTGATGGAGTCCGAGGCCCTCATCACCGACGCCAAAAAGCTGGCGAAGGAGGCCCCCGACCCCTAAAAGGTCACGGGCACCTTTGAGCCCGCTGAGGGGGTGAAATAGGTGCCCCTCTACCCAAGCTCTCCGGACGGCAAGGTGCTGAAGATCAGTGCCACCCTTGACCCGAAATAGGAGGTTGTGCTCGTCGACTTCCTCCGTAAGCACGCCGACGTGTTTGCTTGGAGTCCCTCGGATATGCCAGGCATACCGAGGGAGGTCGCCGAGCACTCCTTGGATATCCGGGCCGGGTTCAAGTAGGTGAAGCAGCGCCTGCGCCGATTCGACGAGGAGAAGCGCCGGGCCATCGGGGAGGAGGTGCAGAAGCTTTTGGCGGCCGGATTCATCAAGGAGGTCTTCCATACAGAGTGGTTAGCTAATCCTGTTTTGGTTAAAAAGAAAAATGGAAAATGGAGAATGTGTGTTGATGATACTAGTTCAAATAAAGCTTGTCAGAAGTATCCATTTCCATTACCTCGCATTGACCAAATAGTTGATTCCACTGCTGGCTATGAGCGACTTTGCTTTCTTGATGCATATTCCGGTTACCATCAGATTCGTATGAAAGAGTCCGACGAATTAGCGACTTCTTTCATTACTCCTTTCGGCACATATTGTTGCTTAACCATGCCATTTGGCCTCAAAAACGCGGGCGCAACCTACCAGCATTGCATGCTCAAAGTTTTTGGGGACCTCATCGGGCGGACCGTTGAGGCTTACATAGATGATATAGTGATCAAATCTAAGAAGGCCAGCGATTTAGTAGCCGACCTAGAAAAGGCATTCGACTGCCTCAAGAAGAAAAATATAAAGCTAAACCCCAAGAAGTGCGTTTTCGGGTGCCTCGGGGCATGCTCCTCGGGTTCATCGTTTTCGAGCGTGGCATCGAAGCCAACCCGGAAAAGATATCAGCCATCACACAGATAGGTCTGATTTGGAACCTCAAGGGAGTGCAAAAGCTTATGGGGTGCCTCGCGGCCTTGAGTCGATTCATCTCAAGGCTCGGCGAGAAGGGACTTCACTTGTATCGGTTGCTGAAGAAAAATGAGCACTTTACCTGGACCACCGAGGCTCAGCAAGCCCTCGAAAGGCTTAAGGCTCTGCTTTCGAAAGCACCGGTCCTCGTGCCTCCTACAAAAGAGGAGAATCTCTTGCTGTATGTTGCAGCTACTAACCATGTTGTAAGCGCAGCAATAGTCGCGGAACGGCAAGAAGAAGGGCACGCATTACCGGTACAGCGGCCGGTCTATTTTATCAGCGAAGTCTTGTCCGAGAACAAGACGCGCTACCCTCAGATCCAGAAGTTGGTGTACGCAATCATTCTTGCCCGGTGCAAGTTGCGGCACTACTTCGAATCCCATCCCGTGACCGTGGTATCATCGTTCCCCCTCGTGGAGGTGATCCAGAATCGGGAGACGACTGGAGGATCGCTAAATGGGCTATCGAGCTCATGGGTGATGGCATCACCTACGCGCCACGCAAAGCCATCAAGTCCTAGGTGCTTACGGACTTCATGGCCGAGTGGACTGAGACGCAGCTACCGTCACTCCCAACCCAAGATGAGTATTGGGTCATGTACTTCGACGTACGGGTCGGTGATGAAGACCGGTGCAGGCGCAGGCATCGTCTTCATCTCAACCCTCGGGGTCCGGCTCAAATACCTGCTGCGGCTGCACTTCGCGGCTTCCGACAACGTGGCCGAGTACGAGGCTCTGGTCAACGGTCTCCACATCGCCATCGAGCTCGGGATCCGACGCCTCGAGGTCCGAGGGGACTCCTAGCTCGTCGTGGACCAGGTCATGAAGGAGTCAACGTGCCAGAACCCCAAGATGGCCGCATACTGCAAGCTGGTGAGGTTGCTCGAGGAAAGTTCGACGGCCTCGAGCTTAACCACATTGCACGACGGTACAACGAAGGGGCCGACGAGTTGGCAAAAATTGCGTCCGAAAGGGCTACGGTCTCGACGGGCGTATTTGCCAATGACCTCCACAAGCCCTCGGTCAGCATAGATCCCTCGGGGGCCAAGGGGAAGAAGACCCCCGAACCCCCAGGAGAACTTGGATCGTCTTCAAGCCTCGCAAGCCACTCGGGGGCCGCCGACCCCTCTGACAAAGGGGAGCCACCAGAGACCCTGGCTGAAGACAGCGACGAAGCCGAGGCGATGGAGATCGAAGCCGAGATAGACGATGACGAGCCGGACTGGCGCGAGCCGCTGGTCAGCTGGCTTGTCCGAGGGGTTTTACCCTCGGACAAAGCCAGAGCACGATAGTTGGCATGAAAATCCAAGTCTTTCACGATGATTGACGGCAGCCTCTATCGATGTAGTCCCTCGGGTGTGCTCCAGCGTTGCATTCTCTTCAGTCAAGGCAAACGCCTACTCAAAAAAATACACGCCGGAGCATGCGGTCACCACGCCACACCAAGAACTCTAGTCGGTAACGCCTTTTGGCAAGGCCTCTACTGGCCAACCATCGTGGCCGATGCTATCGAGGTGGTACGCTCCTGCAAGGGGTGCCAGTACTACGCTTGGTACACACACCTACCGGCCCAATCTCTTCAGACAATCCCCCTCACTTGGCCGTTCACCGTATGGCGACTGGACCTTGTCGGGCCCTTCCAAAAGGCGCCTGGGGGCTTCACCCACTTGCTTGTCGCCATCGATGAGTTCTTGAAGTGGATCGAGGCTCGGTCGATCACCCAGATCAGCTTGGCACAAGCGGTGTTATTCTTCACCGACATCGTTCATCGGTTTGGTGTCCCAAACTCTATTATCACTGACAACGGCACGCAGTTTACCGGAAAGAAGTTTCTGGCCTTCTGCGACGAGTACCACATACGAGTGGACTGGGCGGCTGTAGCCCACCCAAGAATGAACGGCCAAGTAGAACGTGCCAATGGCATGATTCTCCAAGGCCTTAAATTGAGAATATTCAACCGATTGAATAAGTTCGGTAAGAGGTGGCTGACGGAGCTCCCAGCGGTGATATGGAGTCTAAGGACTACGCCAAGCTGAGCCATGGGCTTCACACCCTTCTTCCAGGTGTACGGCGCCGGAGCCGTCCTCCCACGGACTTGGAGTACGACGCCCCGAGGGTCCGAGCCAACGATGAACAGGGCAATCAGACGTCCCACGAAGACGCATTGGATCAAGTCGACGAAGATTGGGACATGGCCCTGTTGCACTCGGCCAAGTACCAATAGTCACTACGCAAGTACCATACTCGGTGCGTCCGGGGCCAAGCCTTCAGCGTAGGCGACTTGGTGCTTCGGCTCAGGCAGGACAACAAGGGGTGCCACAAGCTCACTCCGCCGTGGGAAGGACCATTCATCATCGCCGAGGTGCTACGCCCCGGCACGCACAAGCTCACAAACGAGAATGGCGAAGTCTACAACAATGGTTGGAACATCGAATAGCTACGTCGCTTCTACCCTTAAATTTTCGAGCATTGTACAATTTGTAAAATCTTGAAATCAATAAAAGACCCGACTTCTACTCTTTTTACCTATTTTTAGATTTTCGATCCGAGCCTACACTCAGAAGTGAAATGACTTTTCATTTCGCTGCGCATTAAAAAAGTGAGGCTCGGCCTAACCTACACAAAGGCCGACCATCCCTCGGGGGCTCGGACGGGGGGAACCCCCGGACTCTCCCGAGCCTCAACGATTTTGAAAACGCAAAAATTTCAAAACTTGTTGAAATCGTTTCTCCCTAAAAGCACGCTTCTCTCTTAAAAACCAAGCGCGAACTTATAAGACTCGGAAGAGTAAGAGAAGTCCCAGAGGACAGAGCCGGTCGAGCCGAGGAGAACGCTTACGCCCCAGGGCTACAACATCTCCCCTCACCACTCCGCGTCCGAAGGCTAACTCGCGCTCGGAAGAAAACTTATAAGAACTACGCTCGGCAAAAGGAGGAGGCTCGAGAAGAAACAACTAAGCCTTTTTTCTGAGGTTTCTTTCTGCCAAAACTCCTAGGACATCGGTTGCGTCTATGCCGCTAAAGCTACGACACCCGAATAAAGTGCCCCGAGGCTCGATGGCCCGGGCACAGGATCGGCAAGAATAAAGCCTGAGGAAAAAAGCACGAAAACGAAATAGAACATACAACAAAAATTTACATAACATAAAGGCCACGAAGGGCCGCTTGTTTGTTCTCCTCTCAGCCACTCACAAAAAGTTGCTTTTACAAGGGCACTACGGCCTGGCTTTTCTTCATGGCAGATTCAGAGGAGGAAGCACGACCTCGGCTTCGAAGAGGCCCGCCAGCGCTTCTCCTGGCTCCTTCATCGAGTCCTCCAGTGCCAGGAGCTCGGCGTCGTCAGCCTCAAGGAAGCCTTCGCTGACAGGGCCGGCGTCGAAGTTCCCATAGTCGGACTTCACGACCGCCAGTGTCTTCTGGACACCCGTCAGTAAGGCCTCCTTGACTCGGCCGCCGACGCTGATGTAGAGTGCCTCCAAACGGCTCCGGAGCGAGATCCCCGAAGGTTCCCCAGCGGCGCCGATGGAGTCACACAGCGCGCGCGCGACCTTCTGCAGCTCAAGGTGGTCGGCCGCTTCGCCGTCGTAAGCCGCTTGCAGAACTGCGGGAGCAAAGCATGGAGGTGAACAAAGATGCAGCAAGCAACCAAGACGAACAAGACGAAAAGCACGACATCGGACATACCGCCAGCCTTTTCCCGAGCCTTCTGCGCCTCCTTCCGGGCCGAGTCCGCCGCACCAACCGCCAGGCGCAACACCTCCTGAGTGTCACTCAGGTCGAGAGCCAAGGCCTCAGTGACAGAGGTCTTCTCGGCGGTGAGCTCTCAGGCGGCGTCATGCTCCCTTGTCATCTCGGCCAGGGCGCTCTCCAGCTCTCGCACCCGTATTGCCGAGGTAGCGGCTTTGCCCCTCGTCTCCGTGACCTCCTCCTTCAAGATAGTGTTGTCAACACTCGCTTCGGCGAGCTTGGAGGTCACGGCGGCGAGCTCGTTTTGGCACAGGCAAGGGCTTTCCCCTTGAGGTCAAGTTGTTTCCAGAGCCCGAGCCCGCCACGAAGGAAGCGGGACTTATCCCGGGAGGTATGCATGAGGTCCTTGAAAGGAGAGAGGAGCGGAGACGTTAAGAACGATATTCATACGCAGGAAAAGTTACAAGACACAGGGATTCACCTGAAGCTGGGCCGGGAGGTCGTTCTCGAGGACGTCGGCAATCGCGCGGAGACCCGTCGCCGAGCTGAACCCGAGCTCCTGAACAGCGTCCCATTTGGGAGCCTCGAGGTCGTCCCGGAGTAAGAAGACGGGCGGCGCCTGAAGATCCGCTCGGTCCGCCCACTCGATCTGGGAGGCGGTTAGCTCCCGAGGCCGTGGCTCCCTCAAGGCCAACGTCTAGGGACCCTCCTCACGGGTGGGGGGAGCTCCTGCGCCGACATCCACGACCGATGACCCCGCAGCGGCAGGCTCCGTGGGGGCGGCGTCGGCTGGCGCTCCCAAGGCGCCTCCAGAACTGGCGGCCGAGGCCTCGGGAACCCGTGCTGGCTCTGCCTCCAGGTCGATGATGGGCGCGACGATGGCGATCACGGCCGGAGCGACCTCTTCCGATGGAGGAACCTCGGACGCCACGACCGGACCCGTAGGGGGACAGTTTTCTTCCTCCGCCGACCGGGCGCTCCCCCCGGCCGTGTCGTGGCCCTGCACCTTTAGGAGCTTCAGGTGTGACACCAAGAGGTCCGACCCCGAGTGTTTCCTGAAGCAGAGAAGGGAGAATGGAACGCTCAGAGCACCAAACAAGATCTCCGACGAAAGGAATAACAGGTAAAGAGACATACCTCGTCTTCGGCACCACCCTCCTCTTCTTCGCTGCACCCGCGCTCGGCAAAACGACGGACGGCGTGGGCTGCGTCGGCGGCGGAGGAGTGGGCGCCGACGTGGCGTCCGGGCCGGCACCGCCCTGAGACGGGGGCCCTGCCTGGGCGCCAAGGGTCGCCTTGACGCCGCCGCCCCTCGGCGGGGAAGCTTGAGTCTGGGAGGACCCCAGCTCAAGTTCCGGCGTCTTGGCACGGGCCGGCTCTGGCTCCGACGGTCTCCGCTCACCGCTCCACCGCCTTCGGCCGTCGCGCCGATCAACGACGTGTTAGAGGGGAGGGTGCGCGGAAACAGGATCTCCCCGGTCCCGTCGGCAGCAGCCAGGCTTGGCTCGGGCGCCGGGTCAGGGCCCGTTCCTGACCTCTCCAGCGAGACCTCGCGGCCGCTGGAAGGCGGAACTGTGGCTCCGGGAGTGACGCTGCCAGAGGCCGCGCCTTCAAATGCGGTCCCCGCAGTTTTGCCTGGGGGCTCGGGTCACAAGCCCCGGCACTTCCACCGGCGGACGCCGACATGGGAGCCTTCCCAGGCTCCTCGGTGCCCACCGCGGGCTTTGTGGCCGCAGGGGGCCGGTCCGACACTGTGAAATCAAAATACACTTCTTCTTCATCCTCCTCGTCATCTTCGTCAGAGAGGGTGTCCTCCTCCGGCTCCCCCGCCTCCTGACGGCGACGACGACGCTGGGAGGATTCTTCCGTCCTCCGAGCCTTCTTCTGCTTCAACGCGGTCTTCCAGTCCTTCTCCGCCTTCACCGCCTGGTCCCGAAGGCGGTTCTGGGTTGGCTGAACCTTATCCTCCGGGACAGGCGGGAGGGAAGGCCTCCTGGTCCGGGAAAGACCCTGCGATGAACGAAGAAAGAAGTCAAGAAAAAGACCGACAGAGCTGCAAAATCGACGAAGCAGACGACACTCACCAGCGCGATGAAGCCCGTTCAGGGACGCATGGGTATCCGGTTCACCTCATCTTAACACGGCGCATGATCTCTTGCTGGCCGATGTCCTGGGGCAGCATCGCCGTGCCCTTCCGTGACGACCCGACGAGCATCTGGTTCAGCGCCAGCCGACGGTCCATCAGGGGCAACACCGTCCGCGCGTGGAACTGTGCCGCCACGGCGGCTCCCGTAAGGCCCCGGTCGTGCGGCGTCTGGAACGCGTCGAAGTAGGCATTGAGGTGCTTGGCCTCCTTCGCCGGGCACCCCCAATCCCATTGAGGGAGGGGGCGGCGAACGCCCTTCCCGTATACTTGGGGAAGCCGTCCACGCCATTGCGGAGGTAGAACCAGCCGTGGTGCCAGCCCTTGTTGGAGGAGGGGGCCTTGCAGGGAATGTACTCGCCGGAGTGGATCACGAACCCGCATCCCCCCGCGCGCGGGATCTTCCGCGGCTTCTTCGAACTGGCCATCTTGGTGTACCAGTCGACGCGGGAGATACGCCGCCATAGATTCCAGTGCAGGGGTACCCCGAGGTACCCCTCGCACAGGGCGGCATAGATCGACGCCTGCGTGATGGAGTTGGGGGTGAGGTTGTGGAGCTCCAGCCCGTTGACGAAGAGCAGTGCCGGGCAAAAGCGGCTCGGCGGCGACCCGAGCCCGCGCTCGTGGTAAGCGATGAAGCTCACCACGTACCCCTCATCGGGCTTCGGCTCGTCGTGGTCGTCCGATGGCACAACCCACTCTGGGCGCTCCGCGTTGGTGCGGGGGCGTAGGAGTCCCAGGCTCCACGAGTCGCTCCAGATCCGCCTCCGTCACGAAGCTGCGAGGCCACGGCTCCATCCTGAGGATGCCAGTGGTGGCGGTAGCGGCGTCGGTGCGAACCGGGGAGGAAGACATGGCGAGCTAAAGGAGAAGAACGGGGGGAAGGCAATGACGTCGGTCGCGGCGGCGCTTCTCACTCGAGCGAGCAATGAAGGCAAAAGGGCGGACGACGAAGGTGAGGAAGCGAATAGTTGCGCGAGCAAATGGCTAGGGTAGAAAGAAAAAACCGTGAGTTTTTCTTATATACCCGAGCGACAGATCGAGGGAGATGCGGAGGATCCGCCACATTAACTGCGTGGGGCTTGCGACGATCCCCACGTCGCCGCTGTTTTCGCGCACACAACTGTCGTCGCGTCCGTCAGGCTGCGCACCTCAAAAGGTGAGCCGAATCATTACGCCTACCTGCCTCGATTCCGCTGATACATTCCCCTACTCGACGAAGGAACCTCAGGCTCGAGCACCCGTTACGTTCCCAGGGGATCGAAGACTGGCCTATAGTGGCTTGAATAGTCGCCCCAGGGAAACCGAGTTAGGGACAGCTAGCGGATGGGTCACGAAAACGGCCAATATCCCGACGCCCGAGCGTCACAAGGGACATCCCGTGCTGTGTCCAAGTCCCAGTAGTGAGTCGATTGCGTGGAATCCCTCCGTGGGAGGCATCAGGCCCTCGGGACCCGTCGAAGGGACCCAACATCCACTAATTGACCCTCGGGAAATATTTGGAGTGTGCTCAGGCCACTAGCCGACCCTCAACGAACGGGGCGCGGACCTCCACTTGGACCAACCTGTTTGCAGCTCACCGGAAATGCCGACTCGTGCCCCAGCGGGGAAGTCGAGCAGGACCAAACCTTCCTCTTCCCAAAAAAGAGCAGTGAAGGTCGAGTTAAAAGAGACAGGGAAGAACCCGATCGATCTCCGATACGAAAATGGAGGCTCGGGAACTTGCTCTGCACCTTGGGAAGACCACCGAACGACCTCCCCAACACGATGGGAGGCTCGGGGGCTCCGCTTCCAAAGGAACAAACCCCCTTAAATAAATCCGATAGCACCCGAGGTTTGATAATCACGATTTTAAGCTTTTGGAGGGATACTCCAAAGCCTCAGGGGCTACACCCGGCGGGTGCGCTCGCGCGCACCCACCTGAAAAAACAACCCATACTTCATCTCCTCGACAGGAAAAACCGGCGTGAACCTGTGGCGGAGTGCCTTCACTTCCACCACAGGCTCGGGGGCTACTGTCAGGTACCAAAGTATGGGGTACCCAACTTGGATGCGAAAACATACATTCCCAACATGGCCTGTCCCAAGTAAGGCCAGCGGAAGCCCATGAAGGCCGCATCTACGGAGGCCCATGATGATGCATCAACACAAACCTACCCTCGGGGAAGCGGCACCCTCGGGCGCCAATTCTCCGATTCGCCCGAGCCTCTCCGAGAGAGCTCGGAAAAGCGGCACCCTCGGGCACCAATTCTTCGATTCGCCCGAGCCTCTCCGAGAGAGCTCAGGAAAGTGGCACCCTCGGGCGCCAATTCTCCGATTCGCCCGAGTCTCTCCGAGAGAGCTCCAGAAAGCGGCACCCTCGGGCACCAATTCTCTGATTCGCCCGAGCCTCTCCGAGAGAGCTCGGGAAAGTGGCACCTTTGGGCACCAACTCTCCGATTCTCCCGAGCTTCACCATCCCTCTCAAGTGCAATCTTTCAAAGGCATCCCATGCGTAGTTGACGTCAGCAGAGCAACCTTGGACCGCAAGAGACCTCTCTGACCACTTTATAGGCATGGTCCCATCAGATGGGCCCCTCGACACAACAGCGCCCCGAATGCACACGTTCGTCGTACCAACTGCCCCATCTCCTCTGGCAGGCGATCTGACAGGTCCTCCTCCCACGCCGCTACAGGGACAGTCAACCGTACGGCTCCCCGGGCTGACCAGAGGATTCACCAACTACGACGGCGACCGCCATACCTGTTGACACTTCTTAGCGCAACCACCAGAGACAGGGTGTTAGGCTATCTCTGATAACGGCGCCAGAAGTGCCCTGAGGGTATTTCTTATGTCTATTGGATAATTCCGCAAGCGCACAGAATATACCACTGTAGCACTTCACCCGGGAGTATTCCAAAATATCGTTATTTATTTTTATCCCAAGGGAAAGCGGTTGCTAGCTATAATTAATAAAAAGAGAGATCCTTAAGTCTATACCAACTCAGTACCAACTAGTGGTAGGGGGGTAAATCGATAGGTAGAGGAAAGGGTAATGACACCAACACACAACAAGTATTAAGATAACTAAAAGATAACTAGTAGAGTATAGCTAGGTGGGAGGACAATGAGTGAGTATAAGACTCCTATGACACTTACTTTACTCTTGTGACTTACCCTATCAAATAAATGACTTATACTAAGATAGTACCTTATTACCGGTGTGCAGGGGGTAGTGCGAGACAATAGAGGACAAAACCTCTACCCGAAGCGCCTACACTCTTATGGGAGCCTACCTTTTAAGAACTTGCCTAAAACACGTGGAGGGATACTAAGACTAGACGGGGCTGTCACCACCTGCTAGCACCCACAAATAATCCGTGCGACAAGCGGTAATCAAAGGCAAGATCTAGTGTAAGCACCACGCTTACACTAAGTCTCACTATTCTAATTGCGTACCAACAACTAGAACACCCTATGACAGGCGATGAACTAACACACGTTGAGTTGGGACAAGATCACTATCAAGTATAAAACAACAATAGAAGGAGATAAGATACAATAATACTATAAAGAATAGTAAAGACTAAGTACGAACTTAGTGAAGTAAAGTAAAGATAATATATTAATAAAGATAAAGTCTTACAGAAGGAAAGGTACAAGAGCTATACCAGACTCTCCAGCAGACGACTCCGGAGACTTCGAGCGTAGCTCGACTCGACTCTAACTCCCACACTAGACTAATACTTCTACTAAAGAGTAGAACTCTAGCTTGCTTCTTGAGTTGTATGGTGTATGGTGTGTCTTGAAGAGGAGTGGGCAGCCTCTATTTATAGTGGAGAGTGGAGGGATGCCACGTCAGCGATCCGTGTGCTCCTCAACTCTCCACCCTTGGATCGACCGCCTTGTAACCGCCTCAAGATGGACGGCTTTGGCAATTTGAGCACATGGGAGGCATGCTTGGAGACGGTGGAAGCCAACCGACCTGGCTGGGCACCAGGGGGGTTCGGCTGACCCCCCTATGACTGGTGAGCCCAGCCAGGGTCTTCTAGAAGGAGTCCCCACTTGTCACTGAGTGTGTAGGTGACTGGGGGCCACACCCCATGGTTCGGCCGACCCCTATGATGGGTGGGGCCAGGCCAGGTGTGGTCCCCACAAGTCATAGACTCTTCCTATGTGTTGGTTCTGTCTTAATTGCTTCGTTTCATGCCTCAATCCGTGTGCCTTTGATCTCCACCGTTGAATGAAAACACAAGTTGATCTGATGGATGAAATAACTTGGTTGGAGTGTCACACGGATCCTGCCACGTCACCAGAGCCAGGTGGGCCCCATGGGCAGTTTGGCCGACCCATGGGTGGGCCCACCCTTGGCTCTGATCTCTCCCATTTGATGTTGTATGCACTGTGCTGAAAGGTGGTGGCCTGGGGCAACATTACATGGTTCGGCCGAACCATGTAGTTAGCCCCTAGCTGCTCACTTTTGCACTGTTTTGATATTTCCTGCAATCACAAGCTTATGAGTACATGTGGAACTAGTTGTTGATAAAATATGCTCATGATATGTTTATCTTCCCTTGAATCCGAGGCCTGTTGACGGTGTTTGAATGTGGAATTTTAGGGTATATCCACCGTCAACAATACCCAGGCCACACGTATGACACCAGGAAATAGGGGACGACCGTCGTCCGGCCAACCAAGAGGAATGGGCGAGCCTTACGACTGGTCTTGCCAATCATCTGGAATGTACCTCACAAGGAAAAAGAAGCGTCCGAGGGACTACACTCCCCCCGCTCTATCCCATCAGGCCCCCGATGGCACCAAGGCCTCCCGAGCCTCGGGAGCTTGTACCCGGAAGTCAACCTATCTACTCGTCGCACTATGCAAGGACGGACACGACGGCATGACGTATTGCCATGCAGCCATCCATAACCAGCACTGTGAGGTGCCTTGGAACTCACCAATGAAATAGTGGCAGATCAGCCGAATGACTAATGCCATGCCACCGAAGCGCCAAGACGAAGGCGTGGCTGACGATCGCCACCAGTCATCACCAACTCCGCCATACCGAGTACTGTAACACACTGTGTAACTCTAGCCCTTCCCTTGTAACTATAAAAGGGAGGGCAGAGGCCAGCCTTGAGCGATCCCTCTCAATCTCTCACAAGCTCACTCAAACTCACAGTCACTCAACAACGAATAACAAAAAGCAATCTGTACACACTTAGACACTCATAAGAGACTTGGGAGCACTTCCCTCTCTCACTCGGCTTGTAACCCCTACTACGAGCATCCCGGTGCAAGGCAACACGACTCGATCCCACACTGGACGTAGGGCACTCATTACTTGAACCAGTATAAATTATGTGTTCCCCCTTGCACACTACCCGTAACCTCAACCGCAAAACACAAGTTTACTAGCTGGTGTTAGCACTCGCTAAAACTAGCACCGACAAAATTCGAAATATTTATGAAAATACTAGAAAGGGGGTAAAACTTGAATTTGAATTTCATTTACAATTCAATCCAATTCTCAAAATTTTTCTCTATAACTTGAAAGTCTATAAATATAAAAGTTGTTCCAGTTATCAAGCTCTACAACTTTCGTTAATAGAGTTTGGGCAGATCCTTTATAATTTTTGAAATGGCATTTCGAATTCAAATTTCAAAGCACTGTTTTGAGTTAAATATGAATTTTCACTGCATAACTTTAAAATCTCCCAAAATAAAAGTTGTTCTATTTTAAATGATCTACAACTTTTATTAAAACACTTTTATCATATTCCTTATATTTTTTGAAGTAGGTTTTTGGACCCAATTAGGGCTTATTTTTTATTTTCTTTTTGAATTTATTTTTGGTGTTTCAATTATGGATTTAATTGCACAATCATCATCATTCATAATCAAACCACTCTGAGGCCCCTAAACACGATCATATGCTGGCAATTAAATTAAACATGATGACATGGCAGTTTTAATTAACCGTAATACCAGAGGTATTACAACAAGCTACGCACAATCCACTAGAGTAACCAATTGCGATCTCCCGCGGGGAAGGCTCAAGAAGCCCTTACAACTTTATCGATCGGAAGCAGAGACAATCACCAACTCCCCTCAACAATCCTCGCAGCTCCAAGCCGTCTAGGAGTCGGTAAACTCCAAGAGTAACAAGAGAATCTGCTACGAAAAACAATCACCAAGTGTCTCTAGATGAACACACTCATGCAATGCACTTGATGCTCTTCAATCTCACCAAATGATGATCTCAATCAAGTGAAATGTGTGAGAGAGGAGTGGAGAGGCTCACTAGCTTGTATAGTCAATGAAAATGTGCGAGAGAGGTCTCACAAGCCGGCCACTCCACTACTTATAGCCTCCACTCAAAATCCAAACGTTACTCACTGTTTTCGGGAGCATCGGACGCTCCTTTAATTCACACCGGACGCGTTCGGTGGTTGTCCGATGTATCGCCCGACGACACATGTACTAGCCATTTGAATTTGCTCGTCGCGCGCGCTCACACCGGACGCGGCTCCTCCTGCTTCTCCCCTCTCTGGATCTAAGGGGTGGGGTGGTTAGAATTTCAACGAGCTCTCTGTGATGAACTCTCACCGTGTTGCAATGGGTTTCTACAGGCTCAGTTGATGTTGTGGTAGTATAGGGTTTCAGCGAGCCCTTTTTGATGTTGCAGTAGTAGTGATTTGGGATGTCGCAATAGCTTTCTTTTGTTGTTGCAGCAGATCCCCTGATATTTACACTAGTAGTGCTTGAGATGTTGCATTAGGTTTATCTTGTTGTTGCATCAGATCTCTTCCGATATTGTAGTGGATGTGTTTTGAATGTTGCATTAGACATTTTTTTGGTGTTGTAGTTCATAAATGTGTTTGTTGCAGTAGGTGTTCTTTCGATATTGCAATATTTTTTCGTTTGTTGCAGAGGCAAAGGGAGGGTCACCAGCTGGGGGCGAGCCAACGGTGAACGAAGGTGCTGGGTGGCCGGCGAGGTTAGGAGAAGGGGCGAATCGCATGCGTGCGAGAGCCGAGACGGGTTCAATCCACTCTTCCGTGCGCACGGGGGCAGTTTCTTCTTTCTTCTGTGCGAGGAGGGGGCGGATGCGAGGCCATGCGGGCAAGGGGACGTCCGATGGGAGGCCGGGGTGGAGCGACGCGGCGAGGAAGGAATGACGCGGCAGTCTAATGGAGGTGCCAGGACAATGTCGTGAGCGTGCATATTGGGTTCAAAGTCGCACTCCGTATTGCGCGCCCTTCGTTCGATCGAAAGCTGGTCGCGTCTAACGTTCGCGCGCCAACACCTCCATAAAAGTTTTTGAACGAATGGTTCTTAGATTTCTTCTCGTACATAATAAGTTCCACCAAAATAACCGATTATATCATCGAAATTTCCTGTTTTCTATCGAAAGCTAGCGCAATTTTCTCCATGTATCCAATGGGTGTGGGTGTGGGTGTGGGAGCATATGCTCCTAAGACCTAAGAGAAAAAAAATCACCTTCTCCTTTTGATTGGCCGTCTGTGCTTTCTAGCTAGCGATTTCAATTCCTATTGGGGACGTCCTTAGTGGAGGAGTGGGGTAAAGTAAGTGTAGTGCTGGTGTTATAAATATTACCCCTCGCCCCCTAACACGGTACTACTCGACACATAGGTTGACCACCAGAGGCCGTGCACCCGCAAGATCGAAGCGGGAAATCGTCTGCACCATTCACGGGCCCGGCGAGGTGAGCGTGCGTTTTTTCCTTTTCTCTCTCACATAGGTTCAACTAGTTGGAAATAGCTCACACTTTTAAGTTGGCATCCTCCTAGACTAGCAATGTGGGACTAAAATTCCCCACCATATCATATATATATATATATATACATGAATGTGTGAGTGGACCTTTAGGATTTCTACGAAGATATTTGGGCCATATCTCAAAACTTTTAACATTCTTTTCCAGCGTTCATAAACCGAACCTCCCGATGGCACACATTGTTGAGCCAAATTAATAATAAACCGAACCATCCCTTGAAAAATGTTCTAAAACTGCGTGCTGAAAATATATTTATACGGTGTTTTTGGTTTTAGTAATGAACTCATGATACACTACCTCATCTATAATAGAGTAATTTCTGAAATTATAATCATACACGCCCGTATTTGAACAGGTGCTTTGAGTTTTCCTGCTTAGCATAATAAGGGATCATATAATTATCTACCGGCAGGACTTCACTATTATAATTGCCATCTTTATGTCCACATGCAAAAGAACAATTGGCATTTCAGTTCTCCTTGAGACTGTCTCCAACAGAGCTGACACAAACCGAGACCCATTTCACCGGTTTGGGTCACACACAGGAAACACCCAAGGCACCCAAAACTGTCGATCTCTAGCAACAGAACCCAAACGCCGAACGCCGGCCGAGCTTCGCCAGCGTCCCTCCCAACCCCGACGAGCTCAGCCCTGCGCGCCACCGCCTCCCAACCTCGCCAAGCTCCACCCGAGCGCCACTCGCCTCCAACCCCGCCGAGTGCCGCCCCCCTTCCCTCCCTCTCCCGGATCCGGCGGTCGCGGGGAGAAGGAGCTCGGATCGGCGGCTGCAGGCGAGGAGCTTGGATTTGCCGCCGGCTGGCTCCCCACCGCGTTCTCGCCTGCCTCCCACCCCGTCGTGCTCCGCCCGTCTCCAACCCCAACGAGCGCCGCCCCTCCTTCTCTCCCTCTCCCCGATCCAGCGGCCCTGGGGAGAAGGTGCTCGGATCCGGCGGCCACAGGCGAGGAGGAGCCCGGATCCGCCAGCCGCCTCCCCGTCGAGCTCCGCCTCCAACCCCGCCGCCTCCCCGTCGAGCTCCGCCGCATCCCTGGCTTCCTCGCGCTCTCCGTGCCCGCCATCGACTCCGACGTCACCGCTGCCCACTCCGGGCCTACCACTGCGTGCACCACAGCTTTGGGTCTTCTCTTCTGGAAGACGCATATTTGCATTCCCAATCAGTGAGTATGCAAAATGCGTCTGTCGTATGGGTCCTTTGTTAGAGCGTGTTTCTGGTACCAAAACACACCGTGCGCAAGACATTTTGCATTTGCCTAGCTTTGTTGGGGATAGTCTTAGGCTCCGTTTAGATCCCAGTTGCAGTTGCAATTCTGCACTGTAGCACGTTCGTTTGTATTTGACAACTTTTGTCCAATCATGGCCTAAGTAGGCTTAAAAGATTCGTCTCGTGATGTACATGCAAAAAGTACAAACATGCAAACATTTCGTCTACATTTAATGCTCCATGCATGTGCCGCAACATTGATGTGACTAGTTGCAGTTGCAATTTGCACTGGATCTAAACAGAGCCTTAGCTTCAGCTTGGCACAGATACATGCTGGTTCATTCAACTTTTATATCTGCTTCTCAATTTTGGTACATCTGATTGGTCATCCCACTCTGCGTTCTCTGTTCGAAAAATTCAAACCGAGAGGAGCCGTGAACCAAAAGCGATCGGTTTCCTCCTGCCGGAGTCGTCGTGCACAGCCCATGCATGCATGCAGGTCCGGCACTCCGGCGTGGCTGGCTGTACGGCAGTTATGAGAAACGAAGAAAGTGTGAAGGAGTTCTTGCTCTTGCTGTTGCTGGACGGTCGTCGTCTTTAATTCCGAGCACTAACTGTCATGAAAGCGAGCTGAGCTCAAACTCTCACTCTCACACTGCTCTTCTTCTTTCTTCTTCTTCCTCTTCTTCACTTCATGGTGGACACTACTGCTGGAGCCGTAGCTTTCGTGAAAGCGATGGAGCAGTGTCCTGTCCTGTCCTGCATATATAGTACTTACACCGTACTCCGAACCTTTCTACGACTACAATCTCTCTCTCTCTTTCTTTAATTAACACATTATTACCACTATTAATGAACTGCTAACAGATAGGAGTACAACTACAAAATAGATACTCCTCGGTAAAAAAAAAAAAAAATCGTTTTAAAATTTTAGACATCTCATCTAACCATCCGTACTATTAAAAAAATCTATAAATATTATTTATCTTGTCTGACTTATTTAATCATTAAAGATACTTTAATAATAATTTATTTATTTTATACTTTACTAATTTACATAAAAAGTTTTTTAAATAAAACAATCGATCAAATGCTAAAAAAACAATATTTTTTTAAGGACGGAGCGAGTACTCAAAATAAATAGGAGTGAAGAAATCTACAAGAAATTTAAGTGAGATCACATATTTACACAGAGGCATATGAAGAACTGCCAACAAAAAATAAAATAAAATACTACACAGCTTACGAATTCAGATTTAAAGCAGAAGAAAACAAAAGGGTAAAACATTATACTGATGGCCCCACCACCACCACCACCCTCCGTCCGTCTCAGTGACCGGTCAAAGCCACTGCCGGAGCCGCGGCGGCTGCGGCCGGCGGCGCGTGCCTCCTCCGGCCGCTGCTCCCTCCGTGGGCCCAGAAGCAACCAGCGGCCGTCGCGTCCGCCGCGGGCCCCGCCGCCATCTTCGCGGCCGCGGTCGTCGCCGGCTCCGACTTGCACCGCTGCAGCACCAGCGGCCGCGCCGACGAGCACCGCATCGTCTCGTCCTCCTCTTCGTCTTCCTCGTCGTACTCATCATCGAACTCGTCGTCGTCTTTTACTTTTACTTTAAGTCCCTCTTCTTCTTTCCTCCGTCCAAGATCAGCTGCGGCGGCACCTGCTGTTCACGCGCCGCCACCGCTTCTATTTGCTGCGACGTCACGCCGTCCTCGTTCGGCAACGCCGCCGCCGGCGCCTTCCGGGGAAGAAGGCGAAGGGGATGGGGACAGGGACACTGACGGCGACAGGTTCTCCGGCTTCTTCCAGGCGGACGGGGACGCCGCGGCGGCGAGAGCGTCCCTGGTCGGCGACGGCACTGGCGCCGGGCCCGCGGCCGTGGCGGGGAGGAACCGGGAGGTGAGCGGTGACGTGCGGTTCTGCGGCGCGGAGCGGCAGCGCATCAGGAGGAGCGCGTTCTTGGGCGGCGTAGTGGTGGCAGACGACACGAGCTGATGCGCGTCCCGCTCGCCGCCGATCCCCATCTTCTCGCCTTCCTCCCGGCCGATCGATCCGAACACGCCGACGCCGACCTGCATCTCCTCCTCCTCGTCGTCGTCGTCGTCGTCCTCCGCCCGGCGCCCGCTCCTCGGATCTGGCGCCGCCGTCTTAGGCGCGGCAGCAACAGCGACGTCCCTGCTGCTGAACACCCACGGCGAGCGTCGCCCGCGCTCCGACGCCGCCGGCTCGGCCGGCGGCGGCGCCTTGTGCCTCCGTTTGCGCGAGTCGAACGCGAACAGCCCGCCGCACAGGAACGCCTTCTTGAGGCAGCGGCAGTAGTAGTAGCCGCCCCTGGCGGCCGCGGCGCCGCCCTTGTCCCGCCCGGCCCCCGCCGCCGCAGACGACGACGACGACGACGACGCAGGCTGCTTCTTCTTCTTATTCCCCTTGCGCATCCGCACCTGGCCAATGCAGGTGACCTTGGGCGACGAGGGCTCGGCGGCGCCGTCGCCGGCGCGGGTGCCGCGCGCGCCGCGCGACACGAACATGGGCGGCGTGGCCGGCGGCGCCCGGCGCGACCGCGCGCCCCGCCGGCTCTTGCTCAGCAGCAGCCGCGCCAGCCCCGGCGCCGCCGCCGCCAGCTGCTGCGGCTTCTCCGCGCGCCCCGGGCTCGCCGCCGGCGGCTTCATGGCTGGCTGGTTTGGTTGGCAGCGTATGGGTGGGTGCTGCGCGCGGGCCGTGAGCTGGGGGCGGCGGGCGCGCGCGCGTGCGTGCGGATAAATGAGGTGAGGCGAGGCGAGCTCCGGATCCTCCGGCGTTGGAAGCGTCGTTAGTCAAGGTAGCGCTCGTGGGCGGGTGGGTGTGCGAGTGCGTGTCTTAGGATTCGGTCGGTGGTGGGCCTGGACCCGGTCCATGGACGGGTGGATGGATCTGATCTGGACAGGCCATGGGGAGCGGGTACTACGCATTTATGGCCGGTGGGCTTCGTGGGGTTGGCTGGCCCGCCGGCAGTGCATGGACCGGGTCCACAACCATTGTGAACATGAGTTGTACTAGTACTAAGCTAGCACGGTCAGGGAGGGAGGACGATGGATGTGATTTGTGATGTGAGCGATCTCGTCTCCAAATCTAAAATTTTATATGTCAGGGCCGTTAAATTATAATTATAACTAGTCATGTCAATGTTACGGTATATATATGAAGCATTAAATATAGGCAAAATATTTACATGTTTATACTTTTTGTATGTACATGACGAGACAAATTTTTTAAGCCTACTTAGGCCATAATTAAACAAAAGTTATCAAATACAAACAAACGTGCTACAATACAGAATTGCAACTGCAACTGAGATCTAAACGGGCCTCATTCATCATATATTTAGAAAAAACTAAATATATATAAAAATAATTAGGTTTAATAAATTCTTCTTGGGATTTTCTTCCAAATAATGTAATGAGCGATCTCATCTCAAGGATGTTGCTAAGGGTGGAAAATGGAATCAGATATTCGAGTAATCCAGTGCTTGTATCCACTAAAACTTATAATATGGATATCCGTATTCGTATCCGTTTCTAAATTCTAACCCAGTGATTTAGTTCAATTCTAATATATTTGTCCTTTTAAAGTATTTTAATACTTTAGTTTATTTACTCGATGTATATTATTTTTATATAAATATATAAATTCATGATAATTATTCGTGTAAATATAATATTAATTGATTAATTGATATATTTAATTATTAAGTATTTATTGATAACTGTATTATTTTTATGTGCTATCCTTGCTTTAATCTCTACTTGTGTGATAATTTTATAAGTCCAATACTATTGATAAAGTGAAGTGGTTACTTGTTTTTTTTTTCATTTTTAGTGAATTTCTTCAATTGATCTCTTATTTTATTTAATATTATATTGAAGATTATTAGAAGACAGAAGTGTACTTTAATTTAGTTCACCTTGGTTAACGATGTAGTTAGTAGTAAAACTTTATATGTTAAATTTAATAATATACAGTTTGAGTTGACTAGAATCCGAGACATCCATTTTATATTCGTATTTTTGAAAATATCCAAATTTATATTCATGTTAAATTAAAATATGATAAAAATGATATCCGAATTCCATTCCATGGTTTGTAGACGCTGCTTTTGCATCGCCATTGCCCATTGCTCCTCTGCTTTGCTTTGCTTGCCGCCATGGATGGCAGTGGCACTGCCATGTGCGATGTGCCCCGGCATGCATGACCCGTCAATCCAATCCTCTGAATCCTCCCTCCTTCGTTCGACTGCTCCATGGATGCCTTGATTTCCGCACCCTGCCTACAGAAACGCTCGTTTCATTTCACGTCCATACGTCCCTTCACACTCTGCTCGCTCAGGTCAGATCAGCTCGGCCCTCCACACCTTTTCTTTTCTTTTCTTTTTTCCTCAGGAGACATTTTCTCCTTTCCTTTGAAAGGAAAGGAAATGGTAGGGGGACCAATGCGCTAGGTACCAACATCAGTATAGTACGGCGTCAAATGAACGTACGTGAAATAATGCGTCAAAAGATCAAACAAACACGGATAGTTGGTAAACACCTATTTTTGCACGGTAAATACTCTATGATCTAGTAGTACTTCTATGCTAAACGCGCCTGCTTCAAGACGGGTGAGCTAAATCTTGATAAATGATGGCTAAATTTGGTGCTGACCGCTCAAGCTACATATTGTACTGTAACATGTTATCTACTCCTATCATTTACAAATGTAAATAAAATAGTGTCTAAAACAAGAAAAGATGATTTCAATTGGTGATGCCAGGGAAGAAAAATCTTCCATGTAAAACATCTTTACGCTCCACCATAACATATGCCTGCTTTGTTTCTGTGTCTTAGGGCCTGTTTGAATGAATTAGGACTAGTGATTAGCTGGTTCAGTCCTGTTTGGATCAAGGACTAACAAGTTTTATTATAAACTAAAATTAGTTGTTAGTCTCAAATAGTTGGGTTTTATGAAGTAGTGAACTAACAACTAGTTAGAGCTTGGACTAGTTGTTAGTCCAATCACTGGTTTACCTGTTTGGATTCTCAAGACTAAACTTTAGCTAACTAGTTGTTAGTTCATGGCATCCAAACAGATCTTTAAGCAACTCCAATAGATTAACCAAAAATTAGTCAAATTTACCGATTTAACTACTCTCTAAAAACTAGAGTGTACTCCCGCAGACACCGTTAAACTTGGACTTGGACTCTTCATATGGAGCATTATTGGAGTGTTTTCTTTATTGGAGCATTATTGGAGTGTTGCTCACTAATACCTAGTGGTGCCACTAGTGTTAGGAGCCTGAGCCGAAGATGACCTAAAACCATGACCTTAAAACGGGTCTGAAACAGTTGGTCAAACGTAGTAGTAAGTTATAAAAGTACATGATTATATTAGCCTAAAAAGAAACGAGAGTGGCGCGTACGGCATCTAGCTTGGAGCCATATGCGTGGACACATCCGGGTTCCCGTAGCTTCAACAATTGGTTCCATTTGTAGTCGTCCTCCCTGATCGATTAGACAGGCCGGGCCGTGCGAACGTGCGGTGCAAAGAGTGGGCGCTGCACCAGTAAAATAAAGGAGGCGTTGCACGAGTGGGTGCATCAGCAATGGCAGCAGCTTTTACTACTCACACTTCTGTCTTCACCTCCTCACTCTCTCTCCCTCTAGCTTTCTTCTCTTCTCTCGTCGATGAGTCTGTTTGTTTTGGTGTCTGATGCTAATTAACCTCTCTGTCATGCAAGGAAGCACTAAACAGAACAGTCGATGGCATCTGCTGCTGATGATTGTTTACTGATTTGATGTCAGGGGGAGCATCCATCAAGGGCGTGCGTGCGTGTGCGTGCGTCCTGACTCCTGAGCTGGTGCCATGTGGATCGAGGTGGAGCTCCTCCTCTAGTCCTCTGTGTGCGGATCCGATGTGTGTTTGTGTGTGTTTGGATCCTGATCTGATGAGCCGTTTCTTTTTGTTCCCTCTTGTGCTTAAACAATGCTAATGGAATCTTTTTTCTTTGACATCAAATGTTAATGGTATCATGCCCACTACCCCAGGCAGCTACTACTCTACTGCTCCCACTAGCTAAGCTACGGCGTCCTCACTGCCGTTGAAAACAGACCGAAACATGTACTCCCGCCATTCCAAACTGTAAACTGTAAGTCATTCCAAAAATCTTGAAAAGGCAAATTACTTTAATTTTAACCAAGTTTATATAATAAGATAATAATATTTATAATATTAACTATGTATTATTATATTTTTCATCAAATATATTTTCATAGTACACGTATTTGGTGTTATAAATATTCATATTTCTTTTTATAATTTTGGTCAAAGTTAAGGTTAATTTGACTCTCTAAAATTCTTGAAATGACTTACAATTTAGAATAGAGGGAGTATTAGAAAAATAGACACGTCGGTACGAGATATTTCTATATTTTATTAATTAAAGAGTACAAAAGAATTAAGAATAATTGTAAACAAATAAAAAATAATAAAATTTTATGTAAAAAAAATAAAAAACGCTATCGTAATATAGAAAAACAGACGGGTCAAAACATTATTTTTTTCACATGATTTTTATCGTTATTCCTCGTCTAGCCAACGCAGGTCACTTGTTTATGGACCATCTCTGCTTGGATCGAGGGCCTGTTTGGTGTTCTCTTCGTCGAGGATCTGCACCAAACGCAGCAATACTGAGGAGAGCTTCTAGCCGTGAATACAACAAGTAGCTAGAGCCGAAGTTGTTTTCGCGTATGTGGTGAGTCATGATTTGTGGTTTCGTCTTAGGGGCTCTAGCATTGAAGGAGCGGCTCGGGCGGAGCTCTCCCAAATGCGGCCAAGGGTTTGGAGGCTGTTTGAATATTGCCCGTCTCAGTTCGTCACGTCAAAGCTTTGGCTGCCATGTAAAAGAAGTCTATGTTTGATTGGTATGTAGAGCTTTGCGCGCCATAAGAAAGTCAGTTCATGACTTATGTATGTTTTCTTGCCACACCGATGACCTGATTTTCTCCACCTTAACTATGGCGGTGCCACCACACTTGTGGCTTTGGCCATATGATGATGATGGCATGACAACCCTATGAGCTAATGTTAGTGAAAAATCATCGTCACCGATGCAATTTTTTTTTTAAAAAAACTCGATCCGCGGGACTTGATAGCTCCAGGTATTCTACTTGAGATAGAAGATGAACTTCTCATGTAGATCGAGAAAACCCTCGAATTCAGGCCTCACCCAATTGTGGCACCATTGCCCTCGTGAGACTAGAGCAGCGTTAGACTTATGCTTTGGCATGGGACATGAAGATTTTTTTACAGCATGTGAAGATGGGGAGTTGAACTCATGACCTCGGGCTTCCCTTCCCATGACGGAGAGACCACCAACTGAGTTATTGCTCGATCGCAGTCGAGCAATTTACATTTAGATGGTTTGAGTACAATAACAAATGTCCCACTTGACAACTTGACAAGTGGCAGGTAGAATGAATTGGAGGAGGTAAGACCTAACTTTGAGTTGTAGAAGTTTCCCGATCTCCTCTCATCCCATTTATATATATGTTTGCCCCAACTACCGCAGTTGGTGGCCTCTGGCTAGAACCTCTACAATATAATATGATACTATAACACATTTGTTTGGTATTTGTAAGTATATAAATAAATATGTTTAGATTTTAGTGTGAAATTAGTATCCTTCATCAACGAGGCAAGTTGATTATTACGTCATGGTTGATGATATTGAGGCAAATCCTTTTTCTTCTTGTTTTCCAGCATTGTGTGCTGGTGCAAGTTGATTGATTTGCAAATTAAGAGGGCTTTGTTTTGTACTGAGCTCTTTCCATTTTCAAATTCGGAGCTTCACACATCAACAATGTGCAAGTTTTAATTTGTATTGACATAGCTGGTCATTGGTCGACGGTGCATAATCTTTTCTATCTTTTTACCGATTAATGTCGCAAGTTTTAGGCCCTCTTAACAAACATTGTGGCCTTATTTTAACCTCTTGTGACAACAACAAGGTAACAGATCCTCTTTACGAATACTTGAGGTTGAGTATAAATAGTTAATTATATTTGACAAGGTTTGCGAATCGGTATGTAATACAAGCAGATGAGGTTCACTCATTGCTCACATACATTCTTTTGTAATCCAAATAAATTTTCAGAACTGGGCAGAAGAGAAATCTGGAGTTTGTGTGTGACCATGGGAAGATTCCTTTATGTACAACTCAATACTACGGGTACATGCATCTCCCATGACTATGCAATGCATGTAGGATTTTGTCGGGTACCAAAGTATGGGTACCCAACTTCGATGCAAAAACGCATATTCCCAACACGGCCCAGCCTAGGCAAAGCCTATGGAAGCCCGCGAAGGCCGCGCCTACTGAGGCCCATGACGATGTTGCATCAACGCCAGCCTACCCTCGGGAAGCCGGCACCCTCGGGCGCCAATTTTCCGATTCGCCCGAGCCTCCCCAAGAGAGCTTGGGAAAGTGGCACCCTCGGACGCCAATATTCCGATTCGCCCGAGCCTCCCCGAGAGAGCTCGGGAAAGCGGCACCCTCGGGCGCCGATTCTCCGATTCGCCCGAGCTTCCCCATCCCCCTCGGAAGCAATCCCTCAAAAGCATCCAATGCACAGTTGACGTCAGCGGAGCAATCTTGGACCACAAGGGACCTCTCTGATCGCTTTACAAGCACTGTCCCGTCAGGCGAGATTCTCGACGCGACTGTGCTTCGCACGCGCACGACGGCCATACCACCTGTCAGGATTTCCCTGGCGACGGATTTGATCGACCCACTACGGCCATCCTCTCCTCAATATGGTTTACGGTGCTCCGCCCCGTTTTCCATCGGGATCTACCAACTACGACTACGACAGTCCAAGCGCCCGACGAACGGGCTATGCAAGAACGGGAAAGACATCTACTGCACTGCCCGTTCGAAAGGACGAGCACGCCTTCCATCCGGGCCCACCTGACCCTCGGGAAAACTGTCCGAAAGCTGGAAATGAGCCCGAGGAAAGATGTCGCCCTGCTCCGTTCTATCACGCATCCAGGAGTCCCGAGCCTCGGGAGACAACGCCCTGAGGCGACTCACCCTCTTGTCGCATCGTGTAGGAAGACAGTCATCGGGTGTGACACTACGCCATGCCGTAATCCCGACAACTATTGCCGCCTTAGAACTCACCAAGATCATACAAACCACTACGGCCATACCCCTGAGACACGGAGATAAGACCGTAGCTGACGACAGTCAAATAGCGACAACAACTCCCTAGTGTAACATGCATAGCAATGTACGTGCTGTCCTGGCTCCTCCCTTGTTACTATAAAAGGCAGAGCAGAGGCCAGCCTTAGGACAGGTTCTCAAGCTCACAAGCTCTCGCACACACACAACAACGAGCCACCTATACGCACTTAGACACTCACAAGAGACTTGGGAGCACTTCTCTCTCTCGCCTAGCTTGTAACCCCTACTACAAGCACCCCGGTGCAAGGCAGCATGATTCTTCTCTCCACTGGACGTAGGGCCCTCTTGGCCTGAACTAGTATAAGCTCTGTGTTCCCCCTTGCACACCATCCGGAGCCTCAACCGCAAAGCACAAATTCACTAGCTGGTGTTATCACCCGCTAAAACTAGCACCGACAGTTGGCGCGCCAGGTAGGGGCCTTTCTCGTGTTGACTCAAGTTTCGGATGGCTAACAGCTCCGTGACGCTTCTTGCTGGGGCGGTGCTCCGGTTCGGGAGTCTTGAGTTCGTGGCTACCGGCCAAGGACTCGAGATGAACTCGCGCCCAACCGAGCCCCACACCATCATCGTCCTAACTCTGGCCCGTCAGGCGGCTGGGGAAGGGACCACGGCGATGAAACGACCTCGATTTCCATGAAGGGAAATCCACAGGCTCGAATTGTAATTCAACAGATTGCTTGGAACAATCCATGAAATTACCCATATCTCAGTTGACACCAGGATCCATACACGGTAATTAAGTCTTACATAAACATTTATTACATCGCCACATTGGCGGAATCAACATTCAGAGAAGCTTAGAAGATGCAGAAACGTTTCATCCTTCACGGCCAACTTGAGTGTAGCACGTGACCCTATTCCTCACCATCGTCTTCCTCGAAGTCGTACTCATTCTCATCACCTGACAGCAAATTTATCAGTACGATTTGTACTGGCCACGGAGCCCACCTATGCAGCATTTGCTTTGTGGAAAGTGGATGCAAGGCTATTCAAACAGACCTATAGGCTGAGGTTTCTTATGCAGTTGTAATCATTGTTTAATTAGTCAGGTTCTATCTCCAGTTAACACCATCATCCCTTTTCCCATCACCACATGTCACATACCCACACCTCACTCTCATTCGACAGGCCCAACTCCCTCTCGGGCCTATCTCAGCGGCACACTACCACAACGGGTACACTGCCGGAAAATGTCATCCAGGGGGAGAAGAGAACACTCACTACACTAGTAGAAGCTTCACAGGAAAGGTCCATAGCCAACAGGTTGGCATATGTATCGATCGATCAACCGTACACTCTGCAGAGGTTTCACTACCCACAAGATTAGCCATTATAGGTGTTGCGCAAACACCTAGGCAGAATTCTGGGTGCTTGCTTGCCTAGGTCGGTGCCACCCTACCACTCAGCCCTGGGATATTCCGGATCCTACACCGTTATGCTGAGACTGGGAGACACAGTACCGGGCCCATCCAGTGGTACTGCGCATCTAGAACGGAACGGGAACCCATCGACCGTCTCCGCCCACCCTTATCACCTCTCAACCTAGCAGTAGTGGCACCGTCCTACCAAGTAGTCCAGCCGTCTCCTACCCATCAGAAGCGAGTGAGTAGAAAAGGATTCCAATGAACCTGAAACTAGTCCGTCCTAGGTTTGACCAAGTAGGCATCTTCACTTAGGGGATACTTGTAACACCCGGTTTTCCGAAGAATACCAAGCGTTAACTATATGTGTGCCCAGGATGTCCACACAACACATATAGCGACAAATATGGTAAATATCATAAGCAATGCTTTATTACATTGCGAAACATAATTACATTAAGACTTACAAATATTTCATAGCACAGCGGAAACTATTCTTCGTCTTCTATCTTCGGGTCACCATACCCCACAGGGACGGTTGACTGGGGGAGCACTCGCCTAGTACTTTTGGAATAGCTCATGAAAGCACCTTACTTGAACCACCATCTGGTACCCATCCGGGATTTTTATTGGTGACAACCACAAGCGTCAGCTCACCATGCTCAGCAAGTATAATTATGGGGGATGCAAGGCTCAAAAGGTTGACACAGGCTTACAGCAGTAGCTTTTAGTTGGTCAGGTTTTATTTAAAGTCTACTTTACTATTTTAATGAATAACCCATCTCCCAAGTAGAACAAGTTTATCTCTGAGCATCTTCTTTTAACAAAATCCATCAACACTTCCACAGGTATCAACTGATACAAAAAGGATTCCAGGCTGCTCGTGACCGTGAGCACGGCTGATATATCAGATTGGAAGAATTCTGCAGAATTTGTACAACTTTAACCCCGAGTCGTGTATACCCATATGCTCGGGGTAGCGATCCCCATAACACTGCCGAGGTGAGTGAGCAGGGTAACACTGCAAAGCTTTTCACTAGTCACCCTAACAAGTTAGTAGCCGCGAGGTTTCAAGCAGCAAGGCGAATGGAGGCCCCCTTCAAGAATGGCACACCATGTGACCGCAGCCCAGCACACATCTTGACAGGCTCGGAACCCATTCTAAAACCCAGGCTCCCCCTCTTGCGCCTTTCGGTAACCACTAACAAGATAGAGAAAAATCTAGTTACTTGGCTAAGATCAGAGCCCATTGATTCTCGTGGATGTACGGGTTTCCTGGGAGGTCAACTTTCGATGGAAGTCCTGACGGAGGGCAACAAGAGAACAAAAACCCATACTCCAGTGCCCTTCGAGCTTTGTTGATAAAAACATATTTTATCCAACATTTCATAATTCTTAAGTCAAGATTCCATAATAGCATTGTTGAGCATAGAAGCTAGTAACTCTAATATGCATAAAACCCCCCATAGGTAACAAGGTGATTGGTCAATAAAACCTAAACGGGTATATATGTAGCTAGGGCTCACAAGATTAGACATATGCACATGAATGTATTGTTTAATAGTTGCTAGGTAACAAGAAAAACCATAGGTTATACTTGCCTCCAAATGCTTGCTATCCAAACCTTCCGACTTCTCTTCTGTATCTTCCTCGTATAGCTTCTTTTCTATCGATCGCAACAACCAACACAAGCTTCACATTCAAACCTAGAAACAATACACCAAGCATTATAAAAATAAAAAGGTTTTGAAAACATATGGCTTGTTCTATAATCGTGTGAGCGCGAAAACTAAACAAAACAAGAACCAAAATTAAAAGATGCGAGAGTTGAAGTATTTGTGGCAAGGTTTGGATTAGATGACTAAGTTGGAATTTGGACTAGAACATATCTAACATAACAAAAAGGATTGTATATGTATTATGGTGTGTGGTAGAGAAACTGGAATAGACAGCATTGGAGAATAATATTGAATTGATATACATCATGTGGCATTCTCCTAGGAATATATGATAATTAGTGATATGATGTTTCCATCACTAAGCTGGAGTGACATATCAAGGTGGATAGTAAGGATAGACGTTCATTTGTGGCGAGGATATAGTTTATGAGAGTTGATAAGGCATGACTTGAATAGGACAAGTATGTTTAGCGGTCACAAGCTCATGATTTTGTTTGGATGATGTAAACGATTACCAAAAGATGGAAAATATGCGTGCAACATGTGAGGGCATTGAACGTATGGCACATGCTTTGGTTATACCTTGAGGATATGAGTTTGGTATCTTGGGTGTGTAGGATATGTATGATGACACTCCATGATCAACTAGTGCATATTGACACATGATCAATGGGGGATGTAGTTGTAGCGACTAGTGCATGTGAGACATATATGTAGGCGGACAGCGAGGGTTTCGATCATCATAGGCATGGTATTTGTAGCACTAATTGGTGATATATTTTGTGGAAATGTAATGGAAAGTATGAAGTATGTTATAGTAAAATGACATGATGTTTTGATGGTCGGTCAGTAGGAGAATGCAATTGCAAAACATGTTACATGGCTGTTTCAGGACAGCAAGAGTAGCAGTTAGTGAAACCTTCATATCTCGGCCATGATAGCATGTATGAGCAAACCAATTTTTGTAGGCATGTGCCATGATATGAAACACATTTTGGTTGAAGGGCTTGATCATCGGAGCGATGAACCATCGGGAACACGCATGCCAACCGGCATCAGCGCGGCTGCAGGGCAGCAGGACAGCGGGCACACAAAAGATTATATCTCCTTCATCATGGATCCTATAGACATGAAAATTTGCAGAGGCATGTGCAACTATATGAAAGATATTCTATCCAAAGTATGCATCATTTTCTTCAATGGATCAACGGGAACGCCACTGCCAAAAACAGTGTGTCTGCTGTTTGGACAGCAGGGGTGCAAGGCATGTTGGTGCCGATATCTCGGCCATCATGAATTGTATAACCAAACCAATTTGTGGGATCATGTGTAGGGATGCAATGAACAATTTTATTAAAGGGATTGGTGATTTGAATAGAGGATTAGCGGGGAACGCCAAAACCACTTAGAGATGCCAATCTGTCCAGACAGCAGGGACAGTGGCACGGTGATGACCATATCTCAGGTTTCTCAACTCCTATGAGGAAACCATTTTACAGGGACGTGTTCAAGGATATAAAATACAATTCCACCAAAGGGTTTGATGATTTGATCAAAGGAACAGCGAGGAACGCCGTTTCTACAAACAGCAGCGCTGCTGGCCGCCAGGACAGCAACACATACACCGGGTAAAATTCAACGGGGATCAACCATATCTCATCAAAGGTACTTTATATTCATAGGACAATATGAGAACATGTTGGGAGAGATGATTTAGGGTTCTCACCATGGGGATTGGTGGGGTGGAGCGGGGAATCACATCAACGACGGCCGGTGATGACAACGCGGTTCAACGGCGTATCCTTCTCGCGATGCGGTTGATCGGGGTGACATCCATGGTGGTAGAGGCCATCACCATGACTTGAACAGCAGGGAGGGTGATGATGATGTCCTCCAAATCCTTTTTGGTTGCTTGGAAAGGGAATCAAGGTGGCAAGATGGGTTGCAATCACCGATTTGCTTCGTTTCCATGGTGCGGAAGGGGAAGAAGGTTGGGGAATGGTTGGGGCAGCCATGGGGGAGAATGAGGAAGAGCAGGGGCATCTCCCCTCTATTCTTGACGTGGGAACTGAAGGGGGAGGCGTGAGGGGGCTGTGGGGGAGTTATACTTGAAGGGGAAAGGGTGGGAGACCAAAGGGTTGGAAGGCAAAGGGTCTTGTCTTGATATTTCCATGCCTTGGTTGATATTTTTGTCCAAAATGGAGAGGGAACCAGGGGTTGACGTGGGAGAGGTGAGAGGAAGTCCTAGAGGGCTGGTTGGGCTTGGTGTTGACCCACAAATGAAAGGAGGATGGTTGGGTTTTGATCCGCGGCGAGAGATAACTCAAACTTTGTACCCGATTCGGCTCGGAGCGATGTCGGAGGATGAAATGAGTTGGGTTGACCCATTAGCAAAAGAAAGAGAGATGGGGAACATGGTTTACTAATGGGATAGATTTAGGTGCTTGTATGAAAACAAGAATATAATATGGAATGATAGTGTTGAGCTCAGCCCGCAAAATTCCCAGCGACACGATAAGGCTTTTCGGAAAATTTAGCATTCCAAAACGGTGAGACCAAGACCATATGGTTTTCAAGGATGGTTCAAAAATATGTTTGCCTTTGATCAAGAGGAGAATGAGTGGAGGAGAAAGAGTCCATGTGTATGTTGCCCAAAGGTCGGGGAAGGTGAAGAAAGTTGAAATTGAGATTAACATGGGTACACAACATGTGATTGTTTTGACTTGAACAAAGTGATGGTAGAGTTGCATGAGAGGAATGGGATACAATGATTGATCGTTAAGCATATGTTTTGAGATTTGGATAAGACTCAGTCAAAGAGGATTGGAAGCTCAAATATAAGGAAGAAAGGATAAAAGAGAGAACAAGTTAGGATATGAAAAGTTAGGGATTTTGAAAACATGAGCTTGGGTGTTCAGCAAGATGAATGTTTGGAGATCCATCAAGGATTTTTAGAACAAGGATCAAGGTATATTGTTCCAAGTATTTAATTATAGATGGAAACTTGATCAAAGATCTTAGGATATTTGATTCCAATAAAACCCTATGCGCATTTGAAAACATTTAAAAATCATTTTTCATACAAAACACTATGCAAAGGCATGAATGAAACAAACCATTAAATTCAGTTCCAAAAATTTTGGAAACTCACATTTTTAATATCTAAATTATAAATAACTTAAGCTAAGTTGGTATTTTCAGAAAAGGGTAAAAATCTTTTGTTTTGTTTTTAATGTTTTCTAGTCACATCCCAAAATAGAAATTTTGGGGTGTGACAATACTCTCCCCGTGCCATCACAGCACCTCCGTCCACGGGCTTCAAACCACCAAGGCTATCCCACCCGGAACCTCCTCAACAACTTTACCCGCCACAGGTATCTCGCTTGGGGATGCCCAGGTTGCACGCCCGGCATGACTTGCCCCACGGGCTTGTCTCACATCCCACTTGGTCGACATCAACCCTTACCACGCACTCAAGACGCACGCAGCACTCTCTCCCAGTGGTTATAATCAGTTATACACCGTCCCAATTCCACCACACAGCATATAGCAAGTAGTAAGTAGTGGAAGAGTAACTGTAAATTAAGAAGCAGCTAACCTAGCAGTGGACAGCAGGGTAAAGTCTTATCAAGGCAGGGAATTCAAATATACTATCATGCAACCAATCCATATAATCATAAAGCAATAGCAGCAATGTCATTTGCAATGCGTAAATAGGATCTAAGGATTTGGTGGGACGTGGCACCTTCGTAGTCGTCTCCTAGCTCCTGAAAGTACTCGTGGTCGTCTTCCTTTGTCAGATCCTCCTCCGGCTCTGAAATCAAACACGAAATAGTCGCGTGAGCGACTCCTATAGAGTATTTTAGAAAAATCCAATAAAATAAAGAGCCAAATGCACACAAACATAGTCTTATATTGTAGATCTTATTATTCTGAGAATTTTGATATATGGTGCGCAATTTTTGGACATCGTATGAATAAGTTATGAATTTCCGAAGATTATCCTATTTTCTGAAAATGGAAAATGGCCGATTAATCAGGGGCAGCTCGGGATTGGTCCACGTGGCGCACGGGTCCAGTAGTGCGGCATGTGGCGCCTCATCAGAACACAAACCCGATGGTCGCCCACCAGGTGTTCGATGCTGGTTCCTAGAGAGTCGCCGGCGTCGGCGTAGCTCGGCGTGGCTCGGCGGAGCTCGGCGGGGCTCGGCGGGGCTCGGCGTAGCTCGGCGTACCTCGGCGTAGCTCGGCGGGGCTCGATGTACCTCGGCGTACCTCGGCGGGGCTCGGGCGAATCGGACATTTGGGCGCCGAGGGTGCCGCTCTCCCGAGCTCTCCCGTCGAGGCTCGGGCGAATCGGAGATTTGGTGCGCCGAGGGTGCCGCTCTCCCGAGCTCTCCCGGGGAGGCTCGGGCGAATCGGACATTTGGGCGCCGAGGGTGCTGCTCTCCCGAGCTCTCCCGGGGAGGCTCGGGCAAATCGGAAATTTGGGCGCCAAGGGTGCCGCTCTCCCGAGCTCTCCCGGGGAGGCTCGGGCGAATCGGAAATTTGGGCGCCGAGGGTGCCGCTCTCCCGAGCTCTCCCGGGGAGGCTCGGGCGAATCGGAAATTTGGGCGCCGAGGGTGCCGCTCTCCTGAGCTCTCCCGGGGAGGCTCGGGCGAATCGGACATTTGGGCACCGAGGATGCCGCTCTCCCGAGCTCTCCCGGGGAGGCTCGGGCGAATCGGAGATTTGGTGCTAGCAGGGTTCCAGGGCGTCTGTTCAAGGCGGCGGTGTCTCTCTGGTGCGGCGGACGATGAGAGGGCGGCGATGACCATATTTCGGCAAGACAGGGCTCGGCTTTGCCCAATTGGCGTGCTCAGGCAGTCGTCCGACCAGATGGTGGCGGGTTAGAGTCGTGGTATGGCCTCCTTCTCTCCCACGGCATACGGCGGTTCTCCGACGAGGTGGAGGCGCACGTAGCCAAGGCGACAGACATGATTCGGGGCTCGGCTATCTACGCGGCGGTGCCGAGGCAGACTTGGCGAACCTCGTCGGCCTTTCTCCGCAGCGCGAGGCGACCGGGGGTACTCGGAACGGATTTTAGGCGAGGCGGAACGTGTCGGCGGCGATCACGTTTCTCCGAGAACGCACCTCTCGGTGTTCCGGGCTATGGAGGTTCAATCTTCCGCAACTAAGCTTGTCCGAGGTGGTCGGTTTTGTTCCTGGTCGCGGTATTGAGATGCTCCGGTCATCGGCGGCGATGTCGCCGCGACTGTGAGGTTCCGGCGGGGCTAAGGCGGTCTTCTAGGAGATGTATATGCCTCCAGGGTCTATGGCGATGGTATACCAACTACCAATTTTGGCTACCGAGATCCCCAAGGTGCTCGGTTGTGGCGGCGGCATGTCGCCGACGACGGCGGAAGGCGGCAACGCGGCTACGACCATGTCTTGGTTCAATCGAATGCGGTCTTGTCAAATTGGTGAGGCCAGAGAAGCATACAACACTCTAGTGGCGAAATTTAGTCATGGCATGGCCTTCTTTTGGCGACGGCTCGCGGCGGCGCTCCGGCGAGGTCGCGGCGCACTCGAGCAGGGCGGACGAGGCTTCCTCTAGCGCTTAGATCCACGTAGCTAGCTCAAGGGGTCGTGGCGGTGCTCCACGACGCTCTAACCTATACGGGTGCTAGTCGGATTGCTCGGAACGGGTGATTCGGCGTCGGAACGCGTCGGTGGTGAGCGCGCTCCGCCGAGAACGCGTCGTGCTGCGTTCTCGGTCTAGCAAGCTTGTAGTCCGGGGGTTTCGGCCGGTCGCATGAGTGCATGGTGCAGGTGATCTTCCTGAGCTGGTAAAGGCTCGTGCCTGCGCGTCCCGTGGGCGGAATGCCATGGCAAAAGCAGGGCGAGGTTCGGACATGGCGTGCGGTGGCTCACCGTGGTGTCGGTGAAGCTAGGATGGCGGTGTAGTGGCGAGTCAGAGCCGTGCAGAGCGTACGCAGTGCCGTGCCGAACCGCGACGTGGCTCCGGCTTCTCCTCCATGTCCGGCTCGGCGTGCTCCGCGGCAGCGGCGCTCCGGCAGCTCCTCCTCCTCTGCTCCGCCCTTCTCCCTCTCTCTCGGCTATGCGGTGGGGTGCGGTGGCTTGTGGAGCCGCAGCGTGGCGGCTGCGAGTGGGAATGGGCCAGGGCTCCTCGGGTGCTCCAATTTATAGGCGGCTGGTTCTCGGAACAGCGGCAGACGGTGATGGGTATCGGTGGGTGTACGTGGAGCTCATCCGTGCGCTTGAGCTAGGGTTTCAGGGTGCACGCGGGCTCGCTTGGCGGCCAAGAAAGGAGGGGACAGGAGGGGGACAGCTCTGCGGGGCGTGGTGCTGTCGGCTTGGTGGGGCCGGGGTCACGCGAATTGCGTGCACTCGTCCTCCGGCTCGGCGGGGAAGAAGAACAGGGAGGGAAGGCGTGGTGCTGACACGCGGGCCCGGGTTGGCAGCGAGCGCGAGCGCGAGCGCATGTGTGCCGGTCGCACGCGCGCGTTGCCGGGCCGCAACGTGGGCCGCGCGCGGTGAAGAGGAGGATGGGGCTGCCTGGCTGGGCCGGCGCGGCGCGTGGGTAAGGCCAAGCAGGCCGGTTGGGCCGAATGGCTGGCCTAACTCTCTCTCCCTTTTCATTTTCTTTTTCTTTTTCTATTTTCATTTTAGTGTATATATACATATATTGCCCATTTTAAATATTGAGTAAATACAAGCATAAATTGCAATAAATCCCAAATGTGATGCTTAAGTTATTATTCTATGTGAATGGAATTAAAATGCAAACTATACTCCTTTATTTACCAAATTCATAATGAAACCTATATGCTTGCACAAGAAAAATGGGTTTTCATAATAAATAAATGAAAAATTTTAATTTGTTGGGATTTTTAGGTTGTGTGGATTTTTAGGGTTGTTACAGTCCTCCCCCCTCATTAGGATCTCGACCTCGAGATTCAGAGATAACGTACCCATCGAAGAGGTAAGGGAACATAATCCGCAAGTCCGATTCTTTCTCCCACGTAGCTTCCCTTTCAGTGTGATTGCTCCACTGTACCTTGCACATCGGAATAGTCTTGTTCCGCGTCTCCTTGGTATCCCGTGCCAAGATCTTGATCGGATGTTCCTTGTATTCAAGTGTGTCTTGCAGGTCTAGTGCATCCGTAGGAACTTGCTCCTCGGGAAGCTTCAAGCACTTCCTTAATTGCGAGACATGAAACACGGGGTGTACTCCAGATAATTCCTCCGGTAGTTCTAGCTTGTAAGCAAGCTTTCCAACCCTTTTACAGATCTTGTATGGCTCAACATATCTTGGTGCCAATTTCCCTTTCACGTGGAATCTGACAGTGCCACGAAGTGGAGATACTTTGAGGTAGACATAATCCCCAACCTTGAACTCAAGCTCTCTACGTCTTCTATCTACGTAGCTCTTTTGCCTACTTTGTGCAATCCTCAAATTCTCTCTTACTTGGGCAACACCTTCTTCTGCTTCCACAATCTTAGCAGGACCGAAGAACGTCCTTTCACTGGTTCCGACCACATTAGTGGGGTTCTGCATGGTCTTCCATACAATGCTTCAAATGGCGACATCTTAATGCTCGTCTGATAACTATTGTTGTATGAGAACTCGGCGTGGGGTAGACAGCTCTCCCATCCTTCCTTGTACCTCAATACGCAAGCACGTAACATGTCCTCGAGAATCTGGTTCACTCTTTCTGTTTGCCCGTCTGTTTGCGGTTGGTATGCTGTGCTGTAGTCGAGCTTGGTCCCGATGGACTTGTGCAAGGATTTCCAGAACTGTGATACAAACTGTGATCCTCGGTCAGATATAATACTCAGAGGTGCCCCATGTAACTTCAAAATGTTTGATACGTACAGATCTGCTACTTTTCAACTCTATACTTCCTTTTGACCGGTATAAAATGTGCGACTTTGGTCAGACGGTCCACTATTACCCATATAGAATCATATCCATGCTCGGATCGGGGCAGTCCTAATATGAAGTCCATGGATATGCACTCCCACTTCCATTCTGGTATCTCAACTGGTTGTAGCAACCCTGCTGGTCTCTGATGTTCGTCCTTGATTCTATTGCATGTATCACATCGGGCCACATGCCCTGCAATGTCTGTCTTCATATTCTCCCACCAGAAGTGCTCCCTTAGATCATGGTACATCTTGGCTGACCCTGGGTGAATGCAATATTTGGAGTCATGCCCTTCCGACTGGATCTCTTCTCGTATCGCTGAATCCGTCGGTACACAGATTCTATCTTTGTACCATACAGTTCCCTGCTCATCTTCTCGGTATTCGGGGCTTCTTCCCAGCTTCATCAAACCACAGATATAGTCTATCTCAGGACAGTTCTTTTGCGCTTCACGGATCCGTGAGGTGAGATTGTATTCGATGCGAAGCTCATTTAGCATGCCATAGGAGGCTACCTCGAGCTGGAATGCGTCGAACTCTCTCCTGAGCTCAGGCGGCATAGAGTTGGCGATGAGGGTATGGCAGTAGCTTTTGCAGCTAAGTGCATCAGCGACAACATTAGCCTTCCCTGGGTGGTAATGGATCTCAAGATCATAGTCCTTAATGAGTTCTAGCCATCTGCGCTGCCTCAAATTCAGATCTTCTTGTGTGAAGAAATACTTCAGGCTCTTGTGATCAGTGTAGATGTCACACTTGTTGCTTATTAGATAGTGTCTCCAAATCTTGAGTGCATGTACCACGGCTGCAAGTTCTAGGTCATGAGTCGGGTATCGCTGCTCATGTTCCTTCAACTGTCTTGAGGCATAAGCTATCACCCTTCCTTCTTGCATTAGTACACAGCCCAAACCTTGCCGAGAGGCATCACAATATATAACAAAATCTTTGTGAATATCAGGCAGGGCTAGTACAGGTGTAGTAGTGAGCTTCTCTTTCAAGGTCTGAAAACTCTTCTCACATTCAGGAGTCCATATAAACTGGTTCTCTTTCTTCAGCAAGTTGGTCATGGGTCTTGCAATCTTGGAGAAATTCTCAATAAATCTGCGATAGTATCCTGCGAGTCCCAAAAAGCTTCTGATTTCTGACACATTACGGGGTTGTTCCCACTCTTTCACAGCTTCAATCTTGGCTGGGTCTACTGCAACTCCTTCTCCTGACAGTACGTGACCAAGGAAAGCAACTTTCTCTAGCCAGAATTCGCACTTGGAGAATTTGGCGTATAGCTGGTTGCGAGACAACCTCTCCAATACGGTCCTCAGATGATGTTCATGTTCCTCCTTTGTGGCTGAATAAACCAATATATCATCAATAAATACCACCACAAACTTGTCTAGCTCATTCATGAAGATCTTGTTCATCATGTTCATGAAGTATGCTGGAGCATTAGTGAGTCCGAATGAGACTACTGTGCACTCATACTGTCCATATCTAGTGACAAATGCAGTCTTCGAGATATCTTCTTCCCTGATCTTCATCTGATGGTACCCTGATCGGAGATCGATCTTCGAGAAGTACTTGGCCTTACTCAGTTGATCTAACAGATCATCGATGCGGGGCAATGGGTACTTATTCTTGACTGTGACCGCATTCAGATTCCGGTAGTCAATGCACATCCTCATCGTGCCATCCTTCTTTTTGACAAACAAAACGGGAGATCCCCAGGGCGAGGCACTAGGCCTAATGAAGCCCTTCTCTAGTAATTCTCCCAGCTGCTTCTTGAGTTCCTTCAACTCGTCAGCCGACATTCTGTAGGGTCTTTTGGCAATCGGTGCAGTCCCTGGCATCAGCTCTATAACAAACTCCACATCTCTATCTGGTGGCATTCCTGGCAACTCCTCTGGAAATACGTCATTGAATTCACAGACTACTGGCACATCTCTGAATGTCAGCTCCATTTTATCTGCCTTAGTCTCCAGTGCACATAGGAGGGCTTGGACTCTCCCGGTTTGTGGTATACATCGGACGGCTGTTCCCCAAGGGTGGGTTACCTGAACATATCTAGGTGAACAAGATGTCACTCCCCGGTGTTTGGTTAGCCAGTCCATGCCTAAGATGACATCTAAGCTATTGGAGGGTAGTAGGGTTAGGTCAGCTCGAAAGTCAAGTCCCTCGATTGTGAGTATCACTCCCCTACATATGTGAACGCTTCTGAAGGTTCCTAAGGGCGAGCTAGTTAGGATGGGGTTTGCTCTCAGGGTTACAGGTATGTTATGCTTACGTGCATATGCAGATGAAATGTACGAACATGTAGCTCCCGAATCGAACAGAACTGTAGCCATGTTACCCCGAACTAGGAACGTACCGTATACAGCATCAGGTGCAGCTTCAGCTTCCTCAGCGGTCATGTGGTCCAGTCTTCCTCGGGTAGCAGATCCCCGGTTCGGTGTGCCCTGTGTAGCTGCTGGTGCTCGGTTGAGGTCGGGGCACACAGCCACACGGTGTCCAGGCTTTCCGCACCCGAAGCAATTGAAGGGCGCACTGCCTGCTGTGGTTGTCGCAGGAGCCTTCCAATTGTTTGTCCTTGGCGTGTTGGTAGCGGGGGCGGGTGTGTTCTGCACAGCTCGAGTCGGCGCAGGGTAGGTCTGAGCGGGGCGGTGATAGTTGCTGCTGTTGGTACCACCACGGCTCGTTCCCGAAGAAGGTCCCTGGCGAGTCCGGAAAGGCGGGGGTGCACCCGTTCGCTGTCTCTGGGGTGGAGCAGTGCGAGCGGGTCCCTCAGAGCGGCGCTTCTTTCCCTTGTTCTGAGCCTCGAACTCCAGACGTGCTTCCATGCGATCCTTCTCGATCTCAATACAGCGGTCAATCAGCTCACGCAGAGAGTAGCTCTTGTTCCCTGACAGAGCCAACCTGATCTTGGTCTGAAGTCCCTTCCTGTAGTAGTACATCTTTTCCTTCTCTGAACTCACGCAAGACGCAGGTGCGTAGCGGAGCAAGCAGTTGAAGCGGGTGGTGTACTCGTGGATCCGGTCAGCTCCCTAGGAGATGTTGCGAAACTCGTTCTCCTTGGCCTCCATGACTCCCTCAGGAATGTGGTGGTCTCGGAAAGCCTCGGTGAACTCATCCCAGTCAATGCGGGCTGGGTCCTCGTGAGCGCTGGTGTAGTTGTCCCACCATGCTCGTGCAGCACCGGTCAGCTAGTGGCTAGCAATCCCAACACACTCCTCGTCGGAGCAAGTGGTCAGGTCCAGATTCTTCTCCATCTCCTTAAGCCAATCGTCGGCAGCGAGGGGATCGCTGTCGGTCCCGTCGAAGGTAGGTGGCCTCAGCTTCTGGAAACCCTCCAGTTTCCTTTGGAAGTCATTCTGGGGTGGCCCGTGGTGCCTGTTCATCCCAGTAGCAATGGCATTCAGCAGCTGGGTCTGCTGTGCCATCACTTCCGCCAACGTTGGTGGCGGCGGTGGCGGAGGTACATTCTCGCCTTGTGGTTGCGGATCGTTTACCGGCGGTGCATCCTCTGCCCGGCGCAGTTCTTCTTCCAGGTTAACTCCAGCACGTCTGCCAGCTGGGCGTCCACGGTTGCGACCACGCCCGCGTCCTGGCGCAGGTGCGGGGGAGGGCTGGCGGTTCTCCAGACGCGCGGAACGTCTCATCGACATCTGAAATTATTAGGTACATGCTCAGTGCAGTAATTATCTTGTAGTGGTTTAAGTAGGAGTTAGATGTTTTCAACGATTTAAATGAATTAAAACATTTTTCATGCTATCCTACACTCAACCAAAGAAGCATAGAGAACCGTAAGAAGCATAAGATCCAAATGTCACTCATCACATGGTTATTATTACATAAAGGATGTTCCTAGCTGCTAAGAAGATCGTCCTATGCGCAGGTAGCCAATGACAGGGTAACTCATGGTATCACTAGTCTAAGGGCCACGCAGGGTCCCATAAGCTACTGGTGCATAAGGTCGAGTACGGCGTCGGGTATGCGGCTGTCCTCTGCCTCGACAAGCTTCCCTCGGCTGAAGTACTGGATCTGTTCAGACGGTGCTCCCAGCTCCTCCAGCACCTGGCGTAGTACCATGGTAAATCCACCGTGGTTCCTCCCATTGATCAGGATCTCAATAGTGCCATCGTGCAGTGGACGAAGTGGTGGTCCAAGGCTAGTCATCTGCAAATTTTTCAAGAAACGGATTAGCAGGTCCTTGTATTAGATAAGCCATTGCATAAAAAGTGAATGCAAGGTCGGTAATATAACCGAAAGAGAGTTTGGCTTCCTATTCTAACGTCCATTTTCTATGGGTCTCGTCCTACAGTCAAGTATGGCTCTGATACCAACTGAAACGACCTCGATTTCAATGAAGGGAAATCCACAGGCTCGAATTGTAATTCAACAGATTGCTTGGGACAATCCATGAAATTACCCATATCTCAGTTGACACCAGGATCCATACACGGTAATTAAGTCTTACATAAACATTTATTACATCGCCACATTGGCGGAATCAACATTCAGAGAAGCTTAGAAGATGCGGAAACGTTTCATCCTTCACGGCCAACTTGAGTGTAGCACGTGACCCTATTCCTCGCTATCGTCTTCCTCGAAGTCGTACTCATTCTCGTCACCTGACAGCAAATTTATCAGTACGATTTGTACTGGCCACGGAGCCCACCTATGCAGCATTTGCTTTGTGGAAAGTGGATGCAAGGCTATTCAAACAGACCTATAGGCTGAGGTTTCCTATGCAGTTGTAATCATTGTTTAATTAGTCAGGTTTTATCTCCAGTTAACACCATCATCCCTTTTCCTATCACCACATCTCACATACCCACACCTCACTCTCATTCGACAGGCCCAACTCCCTCTCGGGCCTATCTCAGCGGCACACTACCACAACGGGTACACTGCCGGAAAATGTCATCTAGGGGGAGAAGAGAACACTCACTACACTAGTAGAAGCTTCACAGGAAAGGTCCATAGCCAACAGGTTGGCATATGTATCGATCGATCAACCGTACACTCTGCAGAGGTTTCACTACCCACAAGATTAGCCATCATAGGTGTTGCGCAAACACCTAGGCAGAATTCTGGGTGCTTGCTTGCCTAGGTCGGTGCCACCCTACCACTCAGCCCTGGGATATTCCGGATCCTACACCGTTATGCTGAGACTGGGAGACACAGTACCGGGCCCATCCAGTGGTACTGCGCATCTAGAACGGAACGGGAACCCATCGACCGTCTCCGCCCACCCTTATCACCTCTCAACCTAGCAGTAGTGGCACCGTTCTACCAAGTAGTCCAGCCGTCTCCCGCCCATCAGAAGCGAGTGAGTAGAAAAGGATTCGCATGAACCAGAAACTAGTCCGTCCTAGGTTTGACCAAGCTGGCATCTTCACTTAGGGGATACTCTCCCCGTGCCATCACAGCACCTCCGTCCACGGGCTTCAAACCACCAAGGCTATCCCACCCGGAACCTCCTCAACAACTTTACCCGCCACAGGTATCTCGCTTGGGGATGCCCAGGTTGCACCCCCGGCACGACTTGCCCCACGGGCTTGTCTCACATCCCACTTGGTCGACATCAACCCTTACCACGCACCCAAGACGCACACAACACTCTCTCCCAGTGGTTATAATCAGTTATACACCGTCCCAATTCCACCACACAGCATATAGCAAGTAGTAAGCAGTGGAAGAGTAACAGCAAATTAAGAAGCAGCTAACCTAGCAGCGGACAGCAGGGTAAAGTCTTATCAAGGCAGGGAATTCAAATATACTATCATGCAACCAATCCATATAATCATAAAGCAATAGCAGCAATGTCATTTGCAATGCGTAAATAGGATCTAAGGATTTGGTGGGACGTGGCACCTTCGTAGTCGTCTCCTAGCTCCTGAAAGTACTCGTGGTCGTCTTCCTTAGTCAGATCCTCCTCCGGCTCTGAAATCAAACACGAAATAGTCGCGTGAGCGACTCCTATAGAGTATTTCAGAAAAATCCAATAAAATAAAGAGCCAAATGCACACAAACATAGTCTTAGATTGTAGATCTCATTATTCTGAGAATTTTGATATATGGTGCGCAATTTTTGGACATCGTATGAATAAGTTATGAATTTCCGAAGATTATCCTATTTTCTGAAAATGAAAAATGGCCGATTAATCAGGGGCAGCTCGGGATTGGTCCACGTGGCGCGCGGGTCCAGTAGTGCGGCATGTGGCACCTCATCAGAACACAAACCCGATGGTCGCCCACCAGGTGTTCGATGCTGGTTCCCAGAGAGTCGCCGGCGTCGGCGTAGCTCGGCGTGGCTCGGCGGGGCTTGGCGTGGCTCGGCGGGGCTCGGCGGGGCTCGGCGTAGCTCGGCGTACCTCGGCGTAGCTCGGCGGAGCTCGGCGGGGCTCGGCGTACCTCGGCGGGGCTCGGGCGAATCGGACATTTGGGCGCCGAGGGTGCCGCTCTCCCGAGCTCTCCCGTCGAGGCTCGGGCGAATCGGAGATTTGGTGCGCCGAGGGTGCCGCTCTCCCGAGCTCTCCCGGGGAGGTTCGGGCGAATCAAACATTTGGGCGCCGAGGGTGCTGCTCTCCCGAGCTCTCCCGGGGAGGCTCGGGCGAATCGGAAATTTAGGTGCCAAGGGTGCCGCTCTCCCGAGCTCTCCCGGGGAGGCTCGGGCGAATCGGAAATTTGGGCGCCGAGGGTGCCGCTCTCCCGAGCTCTCCCGGGGAGGCTCGGGCGAATCGGACATTTGGGCGCCGAGGATGCCGCTCTCCCGAGCTCTCCCGGGGAGGCTCGGGCGAATCGGAGATTTGGTGCTAGCAGGGTTCCAGGGCGTCTGTTCAAGGCGGCGGTGTCTCTCCGGTGCGGCGGACGATGACAGGGCGGCGATGACCATATTTCGGCAAGACAGGGCTCGGCTTTGCCCAATTGGCGTGCTCAGGCAGTCGTCCGACCAGATGGTGGCGGGTTAGAGTCGTGGTATGGCCTCCTTCTCTCCCACGGCATACGGCGGTTCTCCGACGAGGTGGAGGCGCACGTAGCCAAGGCGACAGACATGATTTGGGGCTCGGCTATCTACGCGGCGGTGCCGAGGCAGACTTGGCGAACCTCGTCGGCCTTTCTCCGCAGCGCGAGGCGACCGGGGGTACTCGGAACGGATTTTAGGCGAGGCGGAACGTGTCGGCGGCGATCACGTTTCCCCGAGAACGCACCTCTCGGTGTTCCGGGCTATGGAGGTTCAATCTTTCGCAACTAAGCTTGTCCGAGGTGGTCGGTTTTGTTCCTGGTCGCGGTATTGAGATGCTCCGGTCATCGGCGGCGATGTCGCCGCGACTGTGAGGTTCCGGCGAGGCTAAGGAGGTCTTCTAGGAGATGTATACGCCTCCAGGGTCTATGGCGATGGTATACCAACTACCAATTTTGGCTACCGAGATCCCCAAGGTGCTCGGTTGTGGCGGCGGCGTGTCGCCGACGACGGCGGAAGGCGGCAACGCGGCTACGACCATGTCTTGGTTCAATCGAATGCGGTCTTGTCAAATTGGTGAGGCCAGAGAAGCATACAACACTCTAGTGGCGAACTTTAGTCATGGCATGGCCTTCTTTTGGCGACGGCTCGCGGCGGCGCTCCGGCGAGGTCGCGGCGCACTCGAGCAGGGCGGACGAGGCTTCCTCTAGCGCTTAGATCCGCGTAGCTAGCTCAAGGGGTCGTGGCGGTGCTCCACGACGCTCTAACCTATACGGGTGCTAGTCGGATTGCTCGGAACGGGTGATTCGGCGTCGGAACGCGTCGGTGGTGAGCGCGCTCCGCCGAGAACGCGTCGTGCTGCGTTCTCGGTCTAGCAAGCTTGTAGTCCGGGGGTTTCGGCCGGTCGCATGAGTGCATGGTGCAGGTGATCTTCCTGAGCCGGTAAAGGCTCGTGCCTGCGCGTCCCGTGGGCGGAATGCCATGGCAAAAGCAGGGCGAGGTTCGGACATGGCGTGCGGTGGCTCACCGTGGTGTCGGTGAAGCTAGGATGGCGGTGCAGTGGCGAGTCGGAGCCGTGCAGAGCGTACGCAATGCCGTGCCGAACCGCGACGGGGCTCCGGCTTCTCCTCCGTGTCCGGCTCGGCGTGCTCCGCGGCAGCGGCGCTCCGGCAGCTCCTCCTCCTCTGCTCCGCCCTTCTCCCTCTCTCTCGGCTATGCGGTGGGGTGCGGTGGCTTCTGGAGCCGCAGCGTGGCGGCTGCGAGTGGGAATGGGCCAGGGCTCCTCGGGTGCTCCAATTTATAGGCGGCCGGTTCTCGGAACAGCGGCAGACGGTGATGGGTATCGGTGGGTGTACGTGGAGCTCATCCGTGCGCTTGAGCTAGGGTTTCAGGGTGCACGCGGGCTCGCTTGGCGGCCAAGAAAGGAGGGGACAGGAGGGGGACAGCTCTGCGGGGCGTGGTGCTGTCGGCTTGGTGGGGCCGGGGTCACGCGAATTGCGTGCACTCGTCCTCCGGCTCGGCGGGGAAGAAGAACAGGGAGGGAAGGCGTGGTGCTGACACGCGGGCCCGGGTTGGCAGCGAGCGCGAGCGCGAGCGCGTGTGTGCCGGTCGCGCGCGCGCGTTGCCGGGCCGCAACGTGGGCCGCGCGCGGTGAAGAGGAGGATGGGGCAGCCTGGCTGGGCCGGCGCGGCGCGTGGGTGAGGCCAAGCAGGCCGGTTGGGCCGAATGGCTGGCCTAACTCTCTCTCCCTTTTCATTTTCTTTTTCTTTTTCTATTTTCATTTTAGTGTATATATACATATATTGCCCATTTTAAATATTGAGTAAATACAAGCATAAATTGCAATAAATCCCAAATGTGATGCTTAAGTTATTATTCTATGTGAATGGAATTAAAATGCAAACTATACTCCTTTATTTACCAAATTCATAATGAAACCTATATGCTTGCACAAGAAAAATGGGTTTTCATAATAAATAAATGAAAAATTTTAATTTGTTGGGATTTTTAGGTTGTGTGGATTTTTAGGGTTGTTACAGTCCTCCCCCCTCATTAGGATCTTGACCTCGAGATTCAGAGATAACGTACCCATCGAAGAGGTAAGGGAATATAATCCGCAAGTCCGATTCTTTCTCCCATGTAGCTTCCCTTTCAGTGTGATTGCTCCACTGTACCTTGCACATCGGAATAGTCTTGTTCCGCGTCTCCTTGGTATCCCGTGCCAAGATCTTGATCGGATGTTCCTTGTATTCACGGGAGGATGCCCCGAGCATCGTCACCGACTCCGACCAGTCCTACATCGACCCCGCTCGGGAATGCTACCACTTGGTACACCCCGACGACGGACGGGTGGAGGACGTCCATTCGGGGGACGACAACGAAGTACCTTCTCCGCTCCAGCCGCAGCTTCAGCAACACACTCCGCCTCCGGTGACTCCGTGGCCTGCACGGTCAGCTCCGCCGCAGGACCCGGGGGCTGGGGCGTCTCGCCCCGCGCACAGGTCTCCGGAGCTAGAGCAGCTCCGGGAACTTGAGGTACGGATGGATGAAGACCGCCTACGCCTCACCCAGCTGCGAGCCGCACTCGAGCGCGAGGAGCAGCAAGGCACCGGCGGAGCAGCTCGTCACCGGGCCCATGACGTTCAGGCTCGTATCATCGCCGACGATGGAGCCGGGACACCAGGAGCCCTGCCTCGAGCAAGCTGCAAGCTCACGGAAGCGGCAATGCTGCTCCGGAGCATGCCCGAGCCCTCTACCGAGGAGGCGCGGCAGCTCAGGAACCAGCTCAAGGATCTCCTGGAGGATGCAGCCAGTCCTCTAGGCGGAGAGTTCAGCGTCACGCCATCGTGGCGCAGAAAGTGACCAACGTGGCAGTGCGACGCGCCACGAGCGAGAGACCTTGGTGCATCCCGAGGTCCCGAGGGCCCCGTCGGTTCACCAACGACTTGGCAAGGACGTCGACGTCCGAGCCATCCTTCAAGCCCACGGTCGGCGGAAGACCGATGGAGCCGCACGAGGCTACAATGTCCATCGAGGCGGGCACTATGACTCGGATGAGGACCGCGAGCCCTCACCTGAGCCCTTGGGTCCTCGCGTCTTCAGCGAGGCCATCCGAAGGGCTAGATTCCTACCCCGGTTCTGACAACCGGCCAACATAGCCAAGTATTCAGGGGAAACCAACCCCGAACTGTGGCTAGCGGACTATCGTCTTGCGTGCCAGCTTGGTGGTGCACAGCATGATCTCATCATCATCCGCAACCTACCCTTGTTCCTCGCCGACTCTGCAAGAGCTTGGCTGGAACATCTCCCCCCGCAGTTGATCTTTGACTGGAGCGATCTGGTCAAGATCTTCGTAGGGAACTTCCAGGGCACGTACGTGCGCCCTAGCAATTTCTGGGATCTCAGAAGTTGCAAATAGAAGCCGGGCGAGTCCTTCAGGGACTACATTTGATGATTCTCTAAGCAGTATAATGAGCTGCCCCAGGTCGCCGACTCTGACGTCGTCGGAGCATTTGCTGCAGGAACTTCCTGCAAAGAGCTCGTTCATGAGCTGGGGCGTCAGGCCCCCTCCAGCGTCTCCGAGCTCATGAAGATAGCAACAAGCTTCGCCTCGGGGGACAAGACGACGGGAGCCCTCTTCTCTGACCCCAAGGGCAAACGGAAGGAGGAGGCCCCCGAGGGCACCTCTTCCCGAGGCCCAAATAGCAAGAAGAAGAAAGGGAAGGGAAAGACCCCCTGTGACAGAACCGCCTTAATCATAGGGCCCACGTGCACCGTCATCGTCCATAAGGACCCACGATCAGCCTGCACGAGTTCCCCTTGACCTAGGTGGCCTGCCGGGTTTTCCTCAGAAACCCTAACCTCCCGAGGATCTCATTGTAAGCATTGCAGTATTACAACAGTTTACACAAATAATTTGAATCAGAGTACAAGGTGCGGAAGTATTACATAAATATAGATTACAAATATAAATTACATTATCCCAACCAGAGTCCCATAGTGGAGTAGCTTCATATAACTAGACACCTTGCCCAAGGGTTATACACATCTTCATCCATGCACGATCCGTCAACCGGCATGGTCCCACGTAAAACTATACACTCAACTCACCTGCAACAGGGGTTAACAAACCCTGAGTACTAGGGTACTCCGCAAGACTTACCTGACTAAGAAAAAGGAATGGGACTCAGGAATGCAGGCTGAGGGGAGTCAAGGTAAGGCTTAGCAAGAGTCAAAGGATTTTGCAGAAAAGCAATACTAATCCTATTTTTAGTATTTTATCTCAATAATATTATTAATCATTAACCATATCTTCAAGTTCTTTCTCATACATCAACGTTCTTTCATTTACTTCATCCATTCAAAAACATCCTAGTTTCGAACCACTCTTCGATATAGACGTGAGGATCAAGTCTCCATAACCGAGGAGCAACGACGAGTCGAATCGATTATTACCCAGCTGGGGATCCCTATCTACACTGTATATGTAGCACTTAAGCTTGCATATGCCAACCCCGCCTACCACGGCTTTTCATACCCCGGAACCTGTCCTGCACCACCCGAGAGCACAGTACTCCTCTAGTCTCCAGGCACGCCGGTCACGAGGGTACACGCTACTCTCGCCATCTCTCCACTCCCAGTGCGTGGTTGTCGGTTCCAGCAGTAGAGCCACCGGAGTCAGAGGCTTCTCGTAGTATGTGGCTAGTTGCAAAGTCTTGATCACAGCAGGCCTGACAACGAACGGTCCCTAATATTTTTCCGTTAGCAACCATGCATTGGGACTCTAACCCAAGTACACTGGTAACTACCCGGTTTTCACATCCCTTTCCCGATGGCGACGAAAGTTGGGACTCTAACCCAAACAGTTGGCCAACCAAACGGGAAAACCGATCCACGTTGATGATAATGGACTGGCCAAGTACACCATCACCAAATGAGGACAATACCAATCCCATAAAATGATTCATTTGTTTCATATCATCACAGTTTTCAAAATAGCATTTTTGCAACTCTATCATTAAGCATGACTAAGCATTTTTTCAATACTTTAAATAAATTAGGGTCTCAGGTATAATATGTGGTCAAGGAGAGGTAATGCATCAATGGGTTATCAATCAACTCCTATAAACCTAATGCAGTAGATTAACTCAAGTTATAAATATTTTGTAAATCACAAGGAAGGGGCTGAATGCACCGGGTCTTGCCTGTTGCTTGAGGTAGATAGAACCCTGAAGTCAATCACCGAGAAGGATCCACGTCCACCGAGTGAAGACCTTACTTGGGGCTTGCTTCCGATAATAATTACCACATGTTTACTACAGGAAATAATAATGCAGGCTTAACATGATGATATGTATGCCATGATGCATGGGATGCACAAAATGGTGAATTACTAAATAAAACTAACTTAATTTAGAGAGTTGAGTACAACTTTTCGTCACGATAAAGTTGCAAGCCAACGAAACTAACCTAGCGACTATCGACTTTAGGGCTACATTTTAAAGTTGTTGAAAGCCGCATTAGTCGGCCTATACTACTTTTAAACAAGATAAGTATAATTTCAAACAATGATTAAGGATGCCAAGGATCATTTTAAGTCAATGACCCAGGGTCAACACACAATCCACAAGTCACACAATATCTTACAAAGATTATAATTAATTTGCTAACTTGTTTTCCAACTAAGAAACTCATATGTGAGCTAGTTAAAGAGATCGGAATATTATAACACAAGCATAAAACATTCATCTCATCTTAAGACATGGCAAGAAGTCATAAATAACATGCATGTGTCTATTTACCTCTAATTTTTCACCAAATATCACACAGAAGTCTATCATTTAATATTTTAAGTTATATGATAATCATCTCAAATGGAGTTGATATGTTTATGAGAGCTAAATAAATACAAATCATGACCAATGTACAAGTTTCACATGCTCAGGTATTATAAATTAATTATTGTGAAATACGCAAATTTATAATTCAATAATGCATTGGAGAGCAAGTTAAATCTAAAACTCAACATTTTCTTTAAACATATGACCATATTATTGATTCTAAGGCTAACACAACATCATGCAAAGACAGGAGAACACCATTTCCTATTTTTACATTTATATATTATTTATAATACATTTAAATCTAACAAGTGGACACCAAATAAGATAAATCTAAAACTCAGTGATACATGGACCAAAAATTACGAAATTTTAACCAAGCATCACACCTCATACAGAGAATAGACAATTAAATTTTAATTCCATTTAGAATAATATAACTCCACATACAAAAATAACAAGCAAATCAGCCATTTATTTTCTATTTAACAAGGTTAAACCAAAACATCATTTAAGCAGTAGACAACCTGCATCTTTTATGTTCTTGTCAGCTAGTGCATGTCATGAGAAGACTAGCAAAATTGGAATCACACTCGTTGGACTTATATTTCTCAAAATATAGCAAAAAACAAGTTAATAGATTTCATAAACTAGTTTCTAATAATAATTTCTTCAGCACATAATACATTCATGCATGAAACAAACAATTATGCTAACATGCAGAGAATTTCATGAACAAACTAACAAAATAAATTTCACTATTTTAGGAGCCACCAAACTAGAGATATGAATTTTCAAAGAACAATAGAGATGCTGCACATTTGGGTTAGAAATATACAACGTGGGTCCCATCTGTCATTTGCACACGAGAGACAGAGAGGGAGGGGTCGTCTTCTTCTTCCATTCGAATCACAGAACAAGGAGTGGTCGCCGTCGCCATCTTCGCAGGGACAACTTAAGGGAGGAAACCGGTTCGGCCTGGCCAGACTCGGCCTGCCGGCTGCCGGCGGCGACCAAGGACCACGCACAGTGCTAGTGGCCCGGTGGCCTGGCCAAGCTGCGCCTGCTGCAGCAGCGGCGGCATGCATCAGCAGCGCCAGCAGCGCTGACGGCGGTAGCAGTGCCATCAGCGGCAGCAGCAGGGAGCTCGATCGGGAAGGCAACCAGAGCGGCGAGGAAGGAGAAGAAAACTGTGGTGGGGAAGTTGGGACAGAGCAATGGAGCTCGGCGGCCTTGGCCATGGCGACCAAGCTCACGGCGAGCATGGCACGAGAGAGAAGAAACGGCGACCGACAGTGGCTTATATAGGGCCGAAGGGGAAGTGTGCGACGTGTAGGGGGGTCCCCCACGGACCCGGCCTCGACGCGGCAGGTGGCCGGCCGGCCCCGGGCGATGCCGGCGGGCGGCGCGGCACGCGCGCCTGCACGAACAGCAGAGAGGGGGGCCCCGATTACTGTAGCAAGGCTTATCCCTCAGCACATTTTTGCAAAAATATTTTTTATTTTGTGCATAAAGTTGAAAAATTACCAATATAAAAGTTGTAGAAAATTTTATGTTGAACAACTTTGGTTTTTGAACCTAGTTCAAATTTTGAATATTTTTGGAGTTATGAAAAAGGGGTAGAAGTTAAATTTGAAATTCATTTTAAATTCCACCAAATTCTCCAAAGTTCTCTGATCAACTTGAAAATATTTGAAAATAAAAGTTGTTTTATTTGTCAAGCTCTAAAACTTTCAGTAATTGAGTTTTGTTAGATTCTTCATAGTTTTTAAATTAGCATTTCAAATTTAAGTTCACTCTTTAGGGTTAAATTTGAAATTTCAATGTATAAGTTTAAAATCTCCAAATATAAATATTATTCAAATGGAAAAGCCTTGCAACTTTCATTAAAGGAGTTTTCTCAAATTCTTGATAGTTTTTAAAATGGCATTTTAAATTTGAATAAACAAACACTAATTGGGTTTTAATTTAAATTTCCACTGATAAACTTTAAGATCTCCAAACATGAAAGTTGTTCCATTTTGAAAGGGCTAAAACTTTTATTAAAAGACCATCATCAGATCCCTACTAGTTTTTGAATTTGTATTTCAAGTTTAAACTTTAATACCTAGATTAAGGTTTTATTTGAAATTACTTTTAATAACTTCAAAATTGCTCAAAATAGAAGTTGCTCAACTTTTAAAGAGTTACAACTTTTGTTTAAGGCCCAACACTTGATTCTATTTAGTTTTTGATTTAGGGTTTCGGGTCTGATTAGAGTTTTTAATTGTTTTCCTTTTTATTTTCTATTTGGATTTAGAGGCATACACATAAATAATTATTTAAATCATAAAGTCACCCAAAGGTACCTAAACACATTCACATGTGATAATAAAAAAAATTATCTTAGTGATGCACAGTAACAATGATTTTATGCGGGATGAATTACATGCAATCATGATGACATGGCAGGTTTTAGTTATCGTAACACCGGGGGTGTTACACCCCCCTTCGCAACGACTCCCTCGTGGCAGCCACCGAGCCCAAGGGGGCACGGCCCCCTCGGGGCCGTTTCGACGAGATGCTCAACAAACCGTGCCCTTACCACCAGGATCTGGTGCGTCATACGCTTGGGCAGTGTGTGATGCTCAAAAAGCACTACGGCCGGCAGGCGTTCAAGGACGACGTCGGCAAAACGCCCGCCAAGGACCAGGAGGACAAGGACGGGAAGGACGATGAGTTCCCGCCCATCGACAAGTGCCTCATGATCTTCAGCGGGCCCGGGACCGCTCCTACGCCGCGACTGCGAAAGCGCGAGCGTCGGGAGGTCTACTCCGTCGGACCAGTAACCCCACGCTTCCTTGATCCCTCGACGCCATTACGTTCAGCCGGGATGATCACCCAGACTACGTCCCATCGCCGGGGCATTACCCGCTCGTTGTCGACCCCGTCGTCGGCAACACGAGGCTCTCCAAAGTCCTCATGGACGGAGGTAGCAGCCTTAACATTCTCTATGTTGAGACCCTCGACTCGATGGGGATCAGCCTCTTGCTCCTCCGGGCCACAACATCCCCATTCCACGGTATAGTGCTCAGAAAGAGCGTGCAACCCCTCAGGCAGATCGACCTGCCCATCTACTTCAGGACTCCTGACAACTTCAGAAAGGAAGTCCTGACGTTTGAAGTGGTGGGCTTCCACGGCACCTACCACGCCATCCTCGGGAGGCCATGCTACGCCAAATTTGTGGCGGTCCCGAACTACACCTACCTCAAGCTCAAGATGTCGGGGCCAAAGGGGGTGATCACCATCGGCGCTTTCTACTAGCACGCGTACCAGTGCGACGTCGAGTGCTGCGAGTACGCCGACGCACTGGTGGAGTCCGAGGCCCTCATTGCTGACCTCGAGAAGATGGCAAAGGAGGTCCCCAACCCTAAGAAGGCCACGTGCACCTTTGAGCCGGCTGAGGGGGTGAAGGAGGTGCCCCTCAACCCGAGCTCCCCCGATAGCAAGGTGCTGAAGATCAGCACCACCCTTGACCCGAAATAGGAGGCCGTGCTCATCGACTTCCTCCGCAAGCACGCTGACGTGTTTGCATGGAGTCCCTCGGATATGCTAGGCATCCCGAGGGAGGTCGCCGAGCACTCCTTGGACATCCAGGCCGGGTCCAAGCCTGCGAAGCAGGGCCTGCGCCGATTCGATGAGGAGAAGCGCTGGGCCATCGGGGAGGAGGTCAGAAGCTTTTGGCGGCCGGATTCATCAAGGAGGTCTTCCATCCAGAGTGGTTAGCTAATCCTGTTTTGGTTAAAAAGAAAATTGGAAAATTTAGAATGTGTGTTGATTACACTAATTTAAATAAAACTTGTCCTAAGTATCCATTTCCATTACCTCGCATTGATCAAATAGTTGATTTCACCGCTAGCTGTGAACAATTTTGCTTTCTTGATGCATATTCCGGCTACCATCAGATTCACATGAAAGAGTCCGACGAATTAGCGACTTCTTTCATCACTCCTTTTGGTACATATTGTTACGTAACCATGCCATTTAACCTCAAAAATACGGGCGCGACTTACCAGCGTTGCATGCTCAAAGTTTTTGGGGACCTCATCAAGCGAACCGTTGAGGCTTACGTAGATGATATAGTGATAAAATCTAGGAAGGCGGGCGACTTAGTAGCCGACCTAGAAGAGGCGTTCGAATGCCTAAAAAACGGAACATAAAGCTAAACCCCGAGAAGTGCGTTTTCGGGGTCCCTCGGGGCATGCTCCTCGGGTTCATCATTTCCGAGCGTGGCATCGAAGCCAACCTGGAAAAGATATCGCCCATCAAAAAGATGGGTCCGATTCGAAACCTCAAGAGTGTGCAAAAGCTCATGGGATGTCTCGCGGCCTTGAGTCGATTCATTTCAAGGCTCGGCGAGAAGGGACTTCCCTTGTATCAGTTGCTAAAGAAAAATGAGCACTTTACCTGGACCACCGAGGCCCAGAAAGCCCTTGAAAGGCTTAAGGCTCTACTTTCGAAAGCACCGGTTCTCGTGCCCCTATGAAAGAGGAGAATCTCTTACTATATGTCGCTGCTACTAACCAAGTTGTGAGTGCAGCGATTGTTGTAGAACGCAAGAAGAAGGGCACGCGTTGCCGGTACAGTGGCCTGTCTACTTCATCAGCGAGGTCTTGTCCGAAACCAAGACATGCTACCCTCAGATTCAGAAGCTAGTGTACGCGATCATTCTTGCTCGGTGCAAGTTGCGGCACTACTTTGAGTCCCATCCCGTGACCGTGGTATCATCCTTCCCCCTCGGGGAGGTGATCCAGAACCGGGAGACAACTGGGAGGATCGCTAAATGGGCTATCGAGCTCATGGGTGACGGCATCACATACGCGCCATGCAAGGCCATCGAGTCCTAGGAGCTAGCGGACTTCATGGCAGAATGGACCGAGACGCAGCTGCCACCACTCCCGACCCAAGAGGAGTATTGGGTCATGTACCTCGACGGGTCGATGATAAAGACTGATGCCGGCGCGGGCATCGTCTTCGTCTCACCCATCGGGGTCCGGCTCAAGTATCTGCTGTGGCTACACTTCACGGCTTCCAACAACGTGGCCGAATACGAGGCTCTTGTCAACGGCCTCCACATCACCATCGAGCTCGGGATCCGGCGCCTCGAGGTTCGAGGGGACTCCTAGCTCGTCGTGGACCAGGTCATGAAGGAGTCGACATGCCAGAACCCCAAGATGGCCGCCTACTGCAAGCTGGTGCGATTGCTCGAGGAAAAATTCGACGGCCTCGAGCTCAACCACATCGCGCGCAGGTATAACGAGGAGACCGACGAATTGGCAAAGATCGCGTCTGAAAGGGCTTCGGTCTCGACGGGCGTATTTGCCAATCACCTCCGCAAGCCCTCGGTCAGTATTCATCCCTCGGTAGGCAAGGGGAAGAAGACCCCCGAGCGGGAGAACTCGGAGCGTCTTCAAGCCACGGAAGCCCCTCGGGGGGCTGCCGACCCCTCCGACAAAGGGGAACCACCCGAGGCCCTGGCTGAAGCCGGCAACGAAGACGAGGCGATGGAGATTGAAGCCAAGATGGATGACAATGAACCAGATTGGCACGACCCACTGGTCAGCTGGCTCGTCCGTGGATTTTCCCTCGGACAAGACCAAGGCTCGGCGGCTGGCACGCTGTTGACCGTGGATAGCGTCAACTTTTATTAGAACTTGAGACATGAAAGGACACATGAATACACACTAGTCTAGGGTTTTAACTGACAGTTTTCACAAGTTTTGCATGTTCTGTATTTTCTAGGGGCTATTCCAGAAAAGCGTAAAAGAGGGGTTAAAGAACATAAAAGACACGAAACTTAACCGCCAAGGAAACATCATCACGAAGACCCTAGAAGGATCTAGAAGACACCCGAGCAAGCGGGGCCCCGGATCCCACAAAGTGGGGCTGGCCGGCCCTTGGTTAGGGCCGGCCGGCGCCCCCTGCTGAGTCTGGGCCCCACCTTCTGGAATGCTCCTCCCACGCTTCCTTGGCACCCAAGTAAAGCATCCCTCCTGTCGATCTAAAGTTGGTTTTATCCGACGATGCACGTAACATGAGACGCGGATCGATGACATGGCGGTTCCTTGCCCCCTACTCCACCTCGGCCTATATAACGACGCCCCAGGCCCCCTTCAGAAGGCATTCTACACCTCGGTGCTTCATATTCCTACATAAATTAGGGTTAGGGTCGCTCTAGTTGATCTAGTTCTAGTTGATCTAGTTCTAGTTCATCTAGTTGTAGCAGTTAGGTGAGACTAGTTCATCTAGATCTAGTCTTGTTTAGAGATTAGAGAGATAGAGTAGGAGAGTAGAGATTTTGGAGGAGTTCCGGCCTGTTGGTGCTTCTTCGTGGCTGTATTCTTCTGGATTCAGCTTCCTCGCCCGGAGCTCGTTCTGAGGTACTTTTGTATTCAACTTCTAATTCAAGTAAGCATTTGTTCTTATTCGTTCTTAAGTTTGCAACTCATATTGAGTGCTTTGATTTTGGTCATTACTTGATTGAAGTAGTATTTCGTAGTGTAGGCGTTGTGCCTAGGCAAGGTTTACTTGTGAATGTCCCCTGATTGGCCGGATAGTGGTAGATCGCGTAGGTGACAGCTGCGTTGAGTCCTCTGTAGTCCACTTCCCGTTGATAGGATCGATAGGTGTATAAGTGTCTGGTAGGAGGGAACTCTGATTTTGCCTCTTATTCATGTCACTGCCCAGTTAGAACAATATTATCCAAAGTTTATCGGTTGTTGGAACTAGATAGTCAATAGTTATTTCCTCTTTCTTGATATTATCTAGCCTAGTTGTAGGGTTAAGTTCATCGGCTTGGTCATTATCACCTACTGTTCTTTGTGGATTCGATATTTAAAACCTCTGGGTGAAATGTGACAGCGGTATTTTATCTGTGTGCTTGTGGATAATCTGAATACAATCTTAGTTAAGTAGAGTGCAGTTAATTTATACCAACAAGCATTTCTGGCGCCGTTGCCGGGGAACGATTTGCTGATTTTGACTTAGTTTAGCTTAATCTTGTATTATACTTTTATCTTTTCTATTTTATCTCTACCTTTTCATCATTTTATGTTTATCCTTATGGATGCTTTAAATTTCACGCCTATCTATCTATTTGGCATGCGTAAAAGCTTCGGGCCACCAAAATCTGTAGAGCCTATCATAACATCTGGCTATGAGCTACGCCCATGTCTAATTAATATGATTCAGGATAAACCCTTCTCGGGAGAAGGTAACGAAAATCCATACTTACACCTACAAGAATTCGAGCAGACCTGTGCATGCTTGCACATTGCTGGCATGTCTGATAAGACTTTAAGGTGGAAGCTTTTTCCATTCTCGTTGATCGGAAGAGCTAAACATTGGTATAATCGAGCTGTAGGAAGTATGCAAGGGGATTGGGAAACTTTATGCTCTGAATTTTGTTTATATTTCTTTCCCATCCATAGAGTAGTTTACCTTCGAAAAGAGGTTCTAACTTTTAGGCAACTAGAACAAGAATCTCTTAGTACATCATGGGATCATTTTAATGAACTTGTTACATCTGGCCCTGACCTTGGTTTTCCGGACTCGTACTTATTCAACATTTTCATTTGGGTCTTACCAAGAATTCTAGGGAATCCCTTGATTTGTCCTCTGGAGGAACCTTTCCTTATTTGCCTATAAGTAAAGCAAGAGCAATGATTAACAAGGTTGCTCTAACTAATTCTGAGCTCCCCGAGGAAGAGAAGGAATCATACCTCGAATAAGCAGAGGAAGCTTTGGTAGCTAAAACACAACCACTCCAATCCCAAGATTTAGCTGTCAATACTAAACCATCGAAACCCCACTTTGATGATTTAGACTTTCAATTAGCTAAGATGCTTATCAATCAATGTACATCAAATCTTCCCAGAAGAGCATCTTAGAAAAAATGTCGTCAACTTCCTTTCCCCCCTGAAAGACATTGGAAAGAATGCAAGGATGACATGTCTAGTGATGCCATAGAAGGAGAGCCAAGCCACTTAGGAATCAATCATATCTTCTCCCCTTCTATGCCCACATTAAAAGCCTCATCTGAACCCATCTGTAAACCCATCCTTGACCCCGATGGTCCTTCTTCTGCTCTCTCTCCTAAATCTCATAATGACCCTAGGATCCCATTAAGACATCCCAAGAATAGGAGTCGTGAAGATTATTGGAATGACCAAGAAGAGCTACGACAATGGCAGGAATGCATAGAACATACTAGAAACACATACGCTATTGTCAAAGAATGGATGGAAGAGGACGAAGCCTTAGTACTAGCATCTAAACTTGGTCTAGATTCAAATGGTGAGCTTAAATCAATTTCTGTAGTAAACATGACTCATCCAAGTTTAGAGAAAGCTTTAGACGAGACCAAACATAGAGACACCAATCCATGGGAAATCCTAGAAAATAAAACATCCAATGAATGTCATAGACATGAAATAATAGAGACAAACTTGTTGCCTATAGACATCCATGAAGAAACACCCTTGGAGTTTGAAAAGGGGGATCACATCAATGAGCATGGGAATTATTTCATTAACACCTCATCGAATCCATGCTCATATGAGAAATCTCCTAGATCAATTGGTCTCTCTAACATTATCACACATGAGATCTTCAACCCCCTCATTCTACCTGTTCATAAATTTTTCGAAAGGGTGGTTGTAGATGCATATGTTTATCATAAATATTATAAATCTCGTTGTAATCTTGATATAGGTGCACATAGGCTGGTGTTCTGGAGGAAACCACCCCATGAACTTAAAGTACAATAATTAGAAGGTTTCCCAAGAACGACTTTGTGTCCTAAAATAACCACTCTTGAAAAATGAATTGAGCTTGCATCTTTAATTTTACTATAAAGCCCTTTTGAATTGAGCATAGAATTATAATTATGAAAATAGTCTTTTGGGTATTTTTATCGCTAACCATTTCAGGTTTGAAGTAGAAGAGTAACAATGTAAGGTATATCCAACCAATCATTATGTAATATTGAATTATATCCATCCAAGTTTAACTTTGCTTTGTAAAATTTCAGCTTGGGAGAATGGGCTTACTTAGAAAATCTTATGTTGCTAATATTGATTGTCTCCATCTTTCTAATCCATGTTCAATTGTTCGCCTTTTCATCTCTAAATGAATAAATCTCTATAAGTGCTTTCATTTCACCTTTGTCTGCCATAGTAAGTTTTGGTTTGGAAGTACTACGTACGACAGTATAGGTATTTTCAAAGGCTTTTAAATTGAGCGTGGTGCTCTGGTTAAATAGCCTTCCTTAACTAAAATTAAACATGGAGTTTGGTTTGGTTATTGAACTAGAAATTACTGTAGTAGACATTGGATATTTTGGACTAACCCCTGCAGTAAACTTTCACAATTAATTTGGGTAAGTCATGAGATAAATTTCAAATCAGAGATAAGACAGGGCGCATGCTGAAATTCAACAACTTTGCAAAGGAAGACACAGCTGATTCATCATGAATGGAACAACTGTGAGTATTAATGATTCATTCACTTCATCTTCTGCTGCAAGTTACTTTACCTCAAACCATGCCTGTATAGAACATGATCTATGCTAACATAATATCAACCCTATCTTCTTAGTAGCATAGATGGAACATGATTCTGGACAAACAACCTATGTTCCAAAATTGTACATTCGTTCGGGTATGTGTTGTCCACTAATCTGTTGCAGGCATAGTAATGAATGGACTAACAAGGTGTCATAAGATCAAAGAAGCAAAAGATGACAAAGGGGATAAGCAAAAAAAAAGAGAGACAAGATGCTCATGAACAACTCAAGATGCAAGAGAAGGAAAGGACCACCAGTCATCTTCCCTTCATTACTCAGTGCCATCACGCTCCAATAATTAAGGTAATATATTAAGATAAGCAGTCACTATTTTCCTCTTGATCTTGGTATGCACATAAATGAAGATGCAAACATGTTAGAGTTACAGTTTTAATTGATTAACCTAATTAACTCAACATGCTTTGTCCTTTAAGATTGTTTATGGCACCATTCTTTTGATCTCAGTCTTAACCTAATGTGCTAAACGTTGTATTCTATCTTTGGAAGATGATAGTCATACTCATGTGAAAACTTATATATTATGTAGAGATGGACAACACTTCCATTGGTTAAGCAATTTAAATCTTTTCTGCCATATGAACTTAAATGCAACATAAATGCTTAATCTTCTGATAGTACCACTCATGTCATAAGTAAACAAATTATGTAACACCAATTTCGTCTTGTTCAATATGCCTAAGGATAGAGAAGAATAAATAATGAAATATATTTGGTTCTGTTGGTGTTTTTCCACCAGCAGACCCCATGCACTTGATCTCTACCTTGATCTAGCAAACAGGACAACACTTCGACCAAAGTTTATTGATTGCCAAAATTCTACAAGTGAAAGTTCTGTGAACATGCACACTGAGCAAGATGCTGCCAGAACCAACTATTAATGCTCTACTCCAACCTGCTGGCCAAACAAAGGATAAAAGTGACATCATCATCACAAGGGGTGCAACCATCAAGACCTCCATCTCTAAGACAGAGAGATACATAAGAGTGGAAGAAAAAGTCCTGTCGGTAGACTTTAAATCCCGCACCTTTGTCATAAGGTAATATGGTAGTTATCTAATTAATTAGTATTCATAATTTACATTAGTAATTTTACTTTAGTATATTCATCTTTATGCATATCAAAAGAAAAAGAAAAATCTTTATTATCTTATTTACTGCGTCACAAAATATTAAAGTCCCACGTGAATAAACTTATGGTAACCCTGTAGGAGTATTTACTGTGGTGGCATAAAAAAATGATAATGGCATCAGTACTTACTTTCTTGCATTATGAAAATCCTAAGCCCTATGAGAATAAATATTCTCTGTGGTGGCATAAAAATAAAATATATATCATGCATATATATTTACTTTTCTGCATAAGAAAGTCAGAAAATCCTAAAAAGAATCCTACTAGAATCTGTCAATTGAAATCAACTCAAAAGAATAATCAATTACTTATTGGCTGACCACTAACCCCTTATCACATTCGAGCCTCGAGTTTTGGTTTTCTTATTAGAGTATAATTATGCAGGATAACACTATATGTGATGAGTGAGTTCATCAGTGGAGCCCACTAGGACTACTGCTGACAAGCTTGCTCTAAAGATCATCAACACTGTAACACCCGGAAATTTTCAATTTTTGAAATAGGAATTTAATTTGATTTATTTATGCAATTGATTGAGCATTTAATATATAGAATAATATTTTTTGTGAATTAAAATAAACCCTAGGGCATAGAAACATGTTATGTTGCATACATGCTGCTGCACATATTTACTTCCTGAGATTTGTTTGGATTTGCAAGGGTTCAAATCTTAGTTTGAAAAGCTATTTGGAAAATAAATTTGAAAATGAGTTTTAAAAGAAAGAAAACAGAAATCTCACCCCTCCTCTCTTTCGGCCCAGCTCCAGGCCGAGGCCCAACTCCTTCGCGCTGCAGCCCAGCTCAGAGCCCATCTCCTCCTCCTCCTCCTTTCTCTCCCGCTTGGGCCAGGGCCCAAACTTGGCGAGCCAGCCGCGCAGCCCCGTCCGTCTCCGTCTGTGACTGACACGCGGGGCCCACAAGTCACCTTCCTCCTCCTGCTCGTGTTCGAAGCGGACACGGCCGCGCCGTAACCACCCCGGCCTCCTCTCTTGGCGTGGCCGAGTCCATCCCGTGCATGCCTCCACTGGCCCGTATAAGGAAGCCGCGACCCTCTTCCCCCGCCGCTGACGCGTAGGGCCCGCTGCCCCGCGCCATCCCCTTCCTCCAGTCGGAGTCCGAGCGGAGCACGAGCGCCGCCTCCGACAGAAGGCAACCGCCGGATTTTTCGGCCGAGTCCGTCCCAAGTACGCCTCCCTCGCGCCCCTATATAGGTCGGCCGAGCCCTGCCGTCCCTCCCCACAAGTTCCCGAGCAAGCCACGCCCTCTAATCTTGCCCTAGCCGTCGCCCCGAGCTCCGCCGCCGCCGTCGATTTCTCCTCGGGAAGACTTCTCCGTCGAAATTGGTTGTTCTCCAAGCTTCGCAGCAAGGTCAGGAACCTTTCCGACCCCTTCTCCCTCGGTTTTGTGCACTACAGCCATGATGCCGAGCTTCGCCGCCACCATAGTTCCGCCACCTAGCTCGCCGCATCCTCCCCGAGCTACCTCTGTGGCAACCGAAACCATAGATAGGTTCGGCTTGAACTCCTCTTGCTTCCCGACCAGGTCCCGAGGTGTGCCGAGCTTCCTAGCCCCGAAAACGCCGTCTCCGGCCATCTTGCCGGCGAGGAATTGGCCGGGCGCCGCCCGACTCCGGCGACCAGAGCCGTCCCTCTTTTCCCGAGCTACCTGCGCCGTCCACGGCCGATCCAACGGCTCACAGGGAGAGATACCCCTTCACTGGCAATTTTGCAGAAAACCCCCTGAGCTTTTTAATGTTCTAACCCGCGGTCCTTTGGCGTATTTCTCAGATTACGCTTTCCTATTTAGAAAACGTATTTCCTCAGTTTTAAATCAAAAGGCGTTTTCAATATTTACAGATTTGCCACTCAGTTTATTTCGGCCATATTTTATTCGTTTTAGCTCCGATTTGATCCGTTCAAGTCTCGTTAGATTCGTAATTCCGTAATCTACCTAATGATGCTACTGTTACTCATGTTTTCAACTTTTAAAATTTGAGAATAGATTTAATCTATTATTTTATTAAAGTAAAACTTGTTTATTTCATAACTTTCCCGTTTGAACTCCGATTTTCGTGATCTTTATATCGTTGGCATCGTAGCGACGCGTAGATTATTTTTATACACTTTTCAATCTGTTTTTCCACTGTTGGTGTACTGTTTCTAATATAGATCTTGTTTGCTTCGTGTATGATTGCCTCGATGATTGTGTGGTGATTTTATGATCGAGTTCAGACGGTGAGCAATACGTTGGTGATCAAGAGTACACGGAGGATCCAAGTTCTCCAGAGCACTTTGATCAAGGCAAGTATAGCATGGACCATCCTTGTCGCCTATTCACCTTAATCACTAAATTCATGATGCATGTGTCTACCTTGGCAACCATAGTGTTTATTCCTAGTTTTGATGACTTGATCCTTGTTACCTATGAGATTGCATTTGAGTAGTGATGCTAGTGCTTGATGATGCCATGATCTTATGAACTTGATTAATTAATTATGAAATAAAGATTAAAAGATGCTTTTTAGCAACATGGACTAAGGACTTATCTGTAAGTATGACACCGGGACTTACAGCGCAACCATGGGGCCTATATGGCTCTGGCTTTAGTCAAGTATGGAGTTACTTTCTACCATGCTATTAATCTTGAAAGGTTCCTTGCCGAGCTGGTTGTTTTGCGGCTCCTGTCTTTGTGTGTACTGCTGCGTGTGTGTGCCACTTGGAAGGAGGGCTCTACCGCCCCTTGCCATTGCGCCCGGATTGATTAGTGACATGTTAGCGAGGCTTTTGAAAGACTTCATAGTGAACCCCGCCGATCTACCTTGGTAGTGGATCGAGAGGCTGATCACCTCGAGAGAAAGGGTAAATCACGACTCATGGTGAAAGCAGAGTGTAAAACTGATATATCAGCCGTGCTCACGGTCACGAGCGGCCTTGGACGTCTTACAGGAACTTAACTAATTTAATATTGATTTATTTTGAAGTTTCTATTGATGTTTATTCCATATTAATTATCATGTTTATATGATCATGCAAATCTTGTTCCTTGGTATATTCTATTGCTGCTACTCAATTGGTAAAATGTGATCAACTAAAAGCAACCGCTGTCAACCAGTGTCTTGCCTTATTTGAGCCTTATAAACCTATGTTATTCTTGTTGAGTACGACATGTACTTACGCTTGCTTTATTTTTCATATTTGGATAAAAATCCCGGATGGGTAACAGATGACAATGAGGATTATTCTGAGGATTATTAGGATTGTGTTCACCAGTCAACTATTCCCTGTGGAATGGAGATTCTACGAGAGAGTTATCTATATTATTCCGCTGTTATTAATGTAAAGACTCTGTGATATTATTCATTATATATTAAACCTTGTGATGGTACTATGTAATTTGTCGCTTATGTGTGTGATTGATCTCTGGGCGCACATAAGTTGGTTCATTCAATTTTATCCTTAAAATTGGGTGTGACATCGTCCCACGCTGAGGTACCCTTGACACTACTTCGTATCGGGGACGATCCCTTTGTGTGGGGTGGCTCGCGCATTGTATGGCAGGACCGGGCTCACCCCGAGGCGCCCCTGGCGTTTGTCCATGATGACGGGCTTGAGGTGCAGCGGTGGGGTGAGTTCCAAGACTTTGGGCAGGCAGCCGCAGACGCCCTGAAGATGGCGGTGGGGATTCTGACCGGGGACCTCTCGTCCGTTGCTCGGGTAAATACTGCTCCTGCATGTTTTCCCTTGTTGATTCAGAATTTCTCATTGCTTTACTACTCTTGCTCGTTGTAGGGCCTCATGGAGGGTTCCCGCGCCAAGTCAGAGTTCATGTGCCGAGAGGTCGGCGTCTGGGACTCGCTTGCCCGGGCGTAGAGCTCTCTAGATCACACGAACAACGAGCTAGCCCGGTCGCGTGCCGTCGTGGTGGACCTCCGCCTCAGTTGTTTGAACTTAGCAGCCGAGGCGAAGGCGGCTCGAGCACTAGCTGCGCCATTGGTGGAGAGGGCCCAGAATCTTGACGAGGAGCTCGCCCGGGTGGATGCCGAGCGTGACGCCTTGAAGGCCCAAGACGAGACGGGCACCGCCGCCGCCAAGGCCCTCAGCGAAGAGCTGGAGTCGATGAGGGTGGACCTCGGTCTGCATAAGGGTGCCTTGGTAGAGGCCATAAAGGCGGCGGAGGAGTCCCGGGGGGAGGCCGAGGGGTTGAAAGAAGAAACCGAGGGTAAGTACCAGCTTTGGCTAGTTTTTCGCTTGGTCGTGCGTTCCTTTCGGCCCTCATTCTTTCTCTTTTTCGTTGGTGTAGAGCTGAAGACGCAGATCGTCAGTGCAGCTGGAACCATGACTGTCGTCTAGACATCCCTTGATGCCCTGTGTCGGGAGCATTCTGAATTGTAGACTGCTGCCTGGGCAGTCTGCAATGCTCTCGAGACTGATGGGGAGTCCTCAGGCAGTGCTCTCCGGAGTCGTCTGCTGGCTCTCCATGGTCAAGTGGATGGCAGGGTGCGCGAGGCCCTGCACATCGACGTGAAGCGTACCCTCGGTGGCCCAGTCGCACTATGCAAGTTTTGATCTCAAGGCCATTAGTGAGGGGCTCGTGGAGGCCGCCGAGACGGAGCTAATGGAGCCTATCATGGCGACGGAGACTCTTGGCACCACGCTGGCGGCGCGCTTCGAAGAAGAGGTGGCGCTCCCTCCCTTGGACCTAAAGGTTGCGAAATCTAGGCCGTAGTGCCCATGTAAAATGTTTAGCTTTTATCATAAGGACAAACATGCAGCCCTTCGAGGCTTTTATGACTGTGTACATAATCTTATGCAAGTTCATTTTATTTCTCTCCGAGTCTTGAAGCTATGTGTGCTTTTTGGCTAGCGGTCGAACCTCGGGGACTCAGTATTTTTAAGGGTGTCGTAGCCTCGGGAGCGTAGATAGAGCCATAGCTACGCTGGTCCGACCCGAGGAGTTCCTACTTCGCCATGCCCACACTACTAAGTGCTCAGAGAGAATTCGTACGCGACCATTTTTTACTATACTTCCCAAGCTCCCGTCTCCTGTCCCATACTTAGGCAATGTTTTGTGAAATCCTTTTGAAGTGCAAGTCACCCCTCGGGTGAAGGGTGGTGAGTGGAGGTACCGTAGCCCAGAGGCGTAGGCAATCTCATGGCTCGGCCGACTGTTGACAGTAGTTATACCATGTTTTTACCCCATCAAAACCGTCAACAAGACATTCTTTCTGGAAGGAAATCACCAAACACATAGTAACTTAGGTACAAATAAGTTGGTTCCACATGTATTTGTCATTATTTGGTTGTAGGCATTCTGAATAGGTACTTTTCAGTGTCCGAAAGCTCTATATGAAGGTTGGGCAACCTACTAAGTATGGTCAAATGACAAACCAACTTCACATTCAACAATATCACAGCTTCTGGAGACGATGTGCAAAAGATGGGCACAAGTGGTTCGGCCGAACCACCCAAAGGCAAGTTAGCACCACCTGGGATGGACTCTATGACAAGTGGGGACCACAGTGGTGGGCCCAACTCACCAAAGGTGGGTCGGCCGAACCACATTGTGGGACCCAATCTGCCACTTCATCCCACCAACTTCAGCATCCCTCCAGAAGACCTGGGCTGGTCCCACCTGTCATTTGATGGTTCGGCCGAACCACTATTTGTGGGCCCCGAAGCTCAGTAGCACGCCAGCAAGGTGGGGACACCTTGTAGAAGGCCCAGGCTGGGCCCACCTGCCATAGGGGGTTCGACCGAACCCCTTCTTGGGGCTAGCCAGGTCAGTTGGCACTCCACTGCCTTCCTCATATTGAACATATGCTGGAAATCCTCCACCCTTGATCCTAAGGCGATTATATGGCGGTTGATCCAACGGTGCATGCTGGAGGTCACGCGGATCGCTGACATGGCGATGGAGTAGCCCCTACTCCACTTACCCCTATAAATACCCCCCATAGGCCTTCACTTTAGAGCATGATTCAAAGGAGAAAACACTATGTAGTAGCTTAGCTCTGCTATAGTGCTGTGCTAGTTGGGAGAGAGAGAGGGAAGTCTTCAAGAGAAAGCCCCGGGCCTGTCGGAAATCTTCTCCAAGGTGTACCTCAGCGGATGCGAATCTTCAAGTAAGTCTTACATCTGGGTCCTTCTAAGTATTTGATATTCTGGTTTTGGTATTTTAAGTATATACTGTCTTCACCCGTACATTGCTTTACTTAGTGAAGTGCTCTAGTCTTTCGCGAAGGTTAGAGTAGTAAGTGTAGTGTAGACGCGGTGTCTAGACTATATCTTGCCAGTGTAGGCCGCTTGTCGCACGGATTGTTTGTGGTAGCCAGCAAGTGGTGACAGCCTTGTCTGGTCTTCGTATTCCACCACGTGTGTAAGACAAGTTATTAAAACAGCAAGGCATCAAGACAATAGTACAGTCGCCTCGGGTAGGGGTTTTGTCTCCTACTGTTTCGCCTGTCGCCTCTTGTGAAGGGAGGAGCTGACTAAAATCTTTATACTTAGAACACCAAAACCAAATATCCTTTGCTACATAAGAACCTCTCTACCTAGCTATCATAGATCCTTTGTCTCATCACTGGACGGTCTTGAACCTAGTTAGAACACTTCACGTTCCCTGTGCAAAATACGATACCTGGAATACTCCCGGTGAAGGCTACATTGACTACCGTACGCTTGCGGTATATCCGTTTGCCACTTCTGGTGTCAACAAGCTTTCTGGCGCCGTTGCCAGGGACGGTAGCTGTCTTAACTAGAATCGAGTCATCCGAGTTACCCTTCTTTTCTCTTTCTTTTATTTTTATCCTTCCCACAACATGAACCAAACACCCATCCCTCATCTTGCCGCTCCAAAGGGCGCTAGTTTGGAGCCACCACCATCATCCCATCCTATTCTTTCGCGTAGCTATGAGCTTCGCCCTAGTTTCATAACTAAGGTTCAGGAACAATCATTTGCTGGGGAAGAAGATGAAAACCCCCACACTCACTTACGTGATCTTGAGCAATTGTGTTCATGTCTTGAAATTGAAGGCATGACACGAGATACCTTGAAATGAAAGCTATTCCCGTTCTCTGTGATGGGAGCAGCTAAACATTGGTATGCTCGACACATAGAAAGTGCACATGGAGAGTGGGAAAGTCTTCAATCTAAATTCTGCTTAACTTTCTTTCCTATCTCTCGTGTTGTTCATCTTCGAAGAGAGATCGTAACCTTCAAACAAAAGGAGAAGGAGACTCTTGGTGCGGCATGGGCCCGTTTCACAGACCTAACATCTTCTGGCCCTGATTTAGCTATAACTGAGCCGGTACTCTTGCAACATTTCTACCTCGGTCTTAGCCAAAACTCCGCATAATTCCTTGACATATCTTCTGGAGGAGCATTCCTTCGTTGTACCGTTGGTGAAGGGAAGACACTTCTTGCTAAAATCCTTGAAAACACTCCCCACACCCAAGGGTATAATGAACCTCCTAAGAAAGAAAATGAATTAATCCCTGAGCAAAAAGAAATTCCGATAGCCGAATCAAAATTAGTCCCATCCAAAGATTCCGCCATGGATCCTGAACCAAAATACCACAAACATCGGAGGAGAAAGAAAATTGTCCTAGAAATTGCTCCTTCAATTTCGAGGCTAATCACTTATCTAACCTTGCTAGTTTTGGGAATGCCTACAATTATCCTATCCAAAAGAGACCTTCTAAGAAACATCATTCAAAACCTCTCAAGAAAGGATCTCTTCAAAAATCTCTCAAATTAGCATCATCTGACGCCTCGAATTCCCATGTGGCACATAGGAAAACATCTAGGATTTTGGATGAACCTCCAAAAGGAATGATGACTATGCCCATAGAAGGAGAACTAAAATGCTTAGAAGCAAAATCTATACTCTCCCCTTCTATGCCCACATCTGTCATGTCCTTTGAATCCATCTCTAAACTCATCCTTGATCCCGATACATCCAATTGTGTCCTTTCTTCAAAGTCTTATGATGATCCTGTCATTGACTCTAGAGATTCATTAAGACACCCAAGGCATGAGAGTCATCAGGCCCATAAATCTAACCAAGAAGAGAAACAACAACAGTTGGAGGATCCACCCACTGTTGTAAGTCAAGAATGGTTAGAGGAGACCAAAGATTCTAATGAAATCACTAAGATGCCCACTCATGTAAGGAGAATAGCTTGTCAAGTCATGGGCATCTATAGTAAAATTTGCTATGATCCTAGCCTTGGGATTAACATCATTCCTCACTTCCTTGTTCAAGGTTCATCAAAGAATCACCTGCTACAATCTCAAAAACACCTTAGGCTCCCAAATGGTCAAATTCATGATTGTTTAGGAGTCCTTCAAGGCGTACCTGTAATGATTGATGATCTAAAGATCTCCCTAGATTTTCACATCTTTGACCTTCCTGGACTTTCCTTTCATCTCACATTCATTTGAAGGCCAATCATGCGAATCTTGGAGGACATTGGAAATGAGAAGCTTGGTCATAGAATAGGCAAGGAATATCTACCAGTTTGGTCTTCCCAATCTCTTAGCACAAGGGTAGAATCCAATCCTATTTATGACCCAAGGGGTGAGCTTAAGATGATTTCACAAACAACCATGACATATCCAAGTCTTGAGGAGGATTTGGAATGTCATGAGAAGAAAATCGCTCGCCCACTCCTTGAGACGGAGAATTTCATCAAAGGGCATGGAAGTTATTTGTCGATCCTCTCATCAAGTCCTTGCTCATTTGATAAATCCTGACTCAATCTTTCTTTCAACCACTACACAACAAGAGATCTACAACCCCTTCACTCTTCTTGTGTCCAAAACTTTTGCAATAGAGGTTGTAGATGCTTTTGTTTATCATAAGTTCTCCAAATCTCGTAGTGGTATGAATTCTTATAGTTAGGCCCCCACAAGTTGGCTTCAAATTAACATCATTGAACTTGTGTGCCTAACTTGATTAGGGTAGTAAGACTTTTGGTTCTGTTGGTGTGTTGCCACCAACAGAACCCCTGCACTTCATGTTTTCTCTATTTTCCATGACTCAGGACACACCTTACACCAAGTGTGGGGGGTCATTTGACCCCCTCAAACACATTTGGGCATTGATGGACATCCCGAGCAAAAAGCATCAGTGCATAAACACATCATTAGAGGTAAGAATGCACAAGGAAAGAACCAAAGTGGCTGGAACCCCCAAGGTGGGGTCGGCCGAGCCCACCTTGGACACCCCTAGCCTACCAGTCAACCTCCACTACGTTGAGCCATACTTCTTAACTGGTTTGTCACTTTCTCTTTCTCTTGTTTAGTGCATTCCTCTTATGTTTGTCTTCAAACCTCTACAATAAAATAATAATAAAAAAATGATTCTTGTCTTCACCATTCACTCTATTGTCTCTAGTAGAATGAATCTTATTTATCCTATCATGCCTCCTTTTTCTATGTTAGCATGCCTTGGTTTGGATGTACTAATCTCGTTCGAATGATCATACCTCCGTAGTCTTTTTAAATTAAGCATGGTACTTAGGTTAAAAGAGACTACCTTAATCAAACATAACATGGTGTTAAGTTTGATTATTGAATCAAAACATACTTGCATGGAACTTGGTTGCACTTTTGGACTAACCCCTGTAACAAGAACCCCGACATCTCTATGGGTAAGTCATAAGATCATTCAAGGAGATAGATTGAGATCCTCATGGTAAAAAGTCAAGTTGTTTGGGCAAGGAGAACTTCAATGCAACTGAGGAGGACCACTGCTACAACTCATCATCTTTAAGGTAAGTGGCCACCTCCTTAGAGTTTTCCATTCACATGAACCTTTGAAGAAGAAGTTGACATGCTAGAATTCATCCCTGATAATGAATTGACATAATTAAAATCTACATGTCTTACTTTCTTTTTCAATTATTTGTATAGCTTGATCATTAGACAGGTTCTCAGTTAACTGCAAATCCATTCTTCACCTTGGATCCCAAAAATCCCAATTAGAGGTGGACAGCCGAAATTCGGTGACCACTTGGGACCAAAATTAAGCCAAGCAATATAATTTTTAGAAATGCATAATCTGGTCGCACTGGGCCATTCAAACCCAGGTTGGACGACCCGCACTTGGCACAATTTGAAATTTTGGAAAATGGGACAATGTTTAGGAGCTCTTGTAGGCAACGTGACAAAAGTTTGGGGCAAATAGATGGGTCGGCCGACCCATACTTTTCATCCCCCAAACTTGTCACGTTTAGGGAAGCATTTGGCAAACGAGTGAGGAAGTGGCCACGGCCATATGATCCATTATTGGGGTCGGCCGAACCACCTTTGGCAACCTAGTGCCACCCATCAACTCCAGAATGTTGTACCAACATTCCCCCAACGTTTTCTCGTGATATCGAAAAGAAGAATGTTGGCACTCGTCTTCTCAACCCCTTCCTCTCCTTCTTCTTCCTTCCACTTCCATCCTTCACCATTCCAGCACCTTCCTTCGACCTTGATCCTTAAGAGAAACTCCACCATGGCCCCCACTAGTAAAAATTCTATTGTCCCTTGGGTAAGGGTCCCTTCAGTCCAAGAGATCATTTTTCAAGACCCTAAAGGCTGCCATGGAGGTCAAGATGCTTGAGGTTGTGCCCTACGAAGTATACCAGCTCCTACACGCCTTCGACGCCCACCTTTCATGAAGAACCACAAAGGCATTGGCGGTGGGCTGAACAAGGGAAGTTACTTTGTTCCCATGTTCAACCTCAGAGGAGAAGAAGTAGTTGTGGGAGGAGCTGAACTTCATGAGGTGAAAGGATAATCCTCCATGTCAAAGAAGCCATCAAGGCTCTTCGAGGATGACTGTTTGTGAAGAAATTCTTGAAGAAGGTCCTTAGTATGGTTTGCACTTAGAAACAAAAACAAAATGGGGTATGAGGACATCCTCCTTTGACCTCTTTCCCTAGATATCTCAAACCTCTTCACAATTATGCTAGGCACATAGCTAAGTTCATTCAATCTTTATCCTAGTAAGTTGTGCCTAGGTTTAATAAAAATTTTGGTTCTGCTGGTATGTTTCCACCAGCAAGGCCCCTACACTTGACATTTCCTTTGTCTCTCTAACCCAGTATGCAGCAAGCCAAGTGTGGGGGGAGGTTGGTGACCTCCCCAACACACTCAGGAACACGAGACACGTCTACTCGACAAAACCTGTCCCAAGAAGCCTTCAAATGCAGGTCGGGCGACGAGCACAAAACACAAAAACGCAAGTACAGGAGCACCTTCAAAGGTGAGGATTCGAATGGCGATCACCGGAGTGGCCAGAAGCTCCATGGTGGGGTCAGCTGACCCCACCTAGGACCTCTGGACCCACCAGTTAGCATCCACCCAGCGTCTACTTGCTTCCCGACTAGTTTGCCACTCCTACTCCCCTCTGTTCTTTCCTTTTTACGTTTATTTGCCTTCCTTAGATAAAATAAAATAAAAATATAAAAATATAAAAAAAGAAATAAGAAGACTTGCATCTGAAAATAAAAATGACATGATTCATGACATTTAAAGGGTAAAAGCATCACAAAGTTTAATTCCTGCACATGCTTATGCTTGTGGGTCACATATCTTGATAGGAATATCATATTGACTAAGTTGTTGATTATTGTGATATAGTTCTTAGCTCATGATTCATACCTTTTTTATTCAAAGTGCTTAGAGATTTATTTTTTGAAAATGTCATAAAACCATATTGTCACTTACTCCTCAATAGTAAGGAAATTCCTACCAAAGCCATATATGATCATACCATGTTCAAAACACCTTATAATCATGCTATTTGCAATTGCTTTGAGTTTGGTCAAATCTTGTTGACCCTAGTTGAAAATTATGTCATAGTCCCAAGATCAGGATCACACACACGCCACATATACACATGCTGCTTCTACACTGGAAGTACGCAAAAACATTCCATCCATCTCCATCATAAATATGCCTCATGCTTTAAAGTTTAGAATATCTCTATTAGTATGACTTAGTAGATGAGACACAAAGGCTATTCAAAAAAAAGGAGAGAGTGGACTCATGAAGGTCCATTATTTTGAAAAGAAAAAAAAAGGGAGAAAAAATGCTAGCCATGTGTCAAATAAAATAAAGTAGAGAGAGATCTTATCAAATAAAGGAGCACTAGATTGCATCATCTTCCACACACTTGCACATCTTGATCTAGGATTATGACATTCTTCTCCTTGGATCCTTGTTTTGACTTTACAATAAATGCAATGCAAGTATGCTATCTTGTTTATCCCTACCTGAGCCCCACATAAGCCTAATAGATGTAGGATGAAACAAAAGAAGGCAAGCTGATGCTATGCCTTGGTGAGGAATCATATACCTACTGAGTGACTTGAGTGTACTATTTGAGGAGTAAGAATGAACTATGTGCTTTCTTCTAAAATCATTATCAAAAACTCTAAGTGCTAAGGATATGGAAATGGGAGGATGGCTTTGCTTTGAGAACTATTCCATTTTTTAACATCTGAAGGATATATGCTAGACAGTACCACATAACCCAATTGTATGAGATATGTCTTGAGTAAAGCTTTGTGTTAGCAAATACCTTAAAAATGTCATAATCATATTTTATCATTCTCTCTAAACCTTTGCTCGATGACGAGCAAAGACTTAAGTGTGGGGGATCTTGTTGACAGTAGTTATACCATGTTTTACTCTATCAAAACCGTCAACAAGACATTCTTTCTGGAAGGAAACCACCAAACACATAGTAACTTAGGTACAAATAACTTGGTTCCACATGTACTTGTCATTATTTGGTTGTAGGCACTCTGAACAGGTACTTTTCAGTGTCCGAAAGCTCTATATGAAGGTTGGGCAACCTACTATGTATGGCCAAATGACAAACCAACTTCACATTCAACAATATCACAGCTTCTGGAGACCATGTGCAAAAGATGGGCACAATGAGTGGTTCGGCCGAACAACCCCAAGGCAAGTTAGCACCACCATTATGTTTAGAATTGCATGGAGAAGACACCAGCAAAAGATGGGCCTTCGATTCCACCAAAGGTGGTTCGGCCGAACCACACTTGGTGGGCCCCAAAGTAACCAACACCTGGGATGGACTCTATGACAAGTGGGGACCACAGTGGTGGGCCCAACTCACCAAAGGTGGGTCAGCTGAACCACACATTGTGGGACCCAATCTGCCACTTCATCCCACCAACTTCAGCGTCCCTCCAGAAGACCTGGGCTGGTCCCACCTGTCATTTGATGGTTCGGCCGAACCACTATTTGTGGGCCCCGAAGCTCAGTAGCATGCCAGCAAGGTGGGGACACCTTCTAGAAGGCCCTGGCTGGGCCCACCTACCATAAGGGGGTCAGCCAAACCCCTCCTTGGGCCCAGCCAGGTCGGTTGGCACTCCACTGCCTTCCTCATGTTGAACATGTGCTGGAAATCCTCCACCCTTGATCCTAAGGCGGTTATATAACGGTTGATCCAACGGTGCATGCTGGAGGTCACACGGATCGCTGACGTGGCGATGGAGTAGCCCCTACCCCACTTCCCCCTATAAATACCCCCCATAGGCCTTCACTTTAGAGCATGATTCAAAGGAGAAAACATTATGTAGTAGCTTAGCTCTGCTATAGTGCTGTGCTAGTTGGGAGAGAGTGAGGGAAGTCTTCAAGAGAAAGCCCCGGGCATGTCGGGAATCTTCTCCAAGGTGTACCTCCGCGGACGCGAATCTTCAAGTAAGTCTTACATCCGAGTCCTTCTAAGTATTTGATATTTTAGTTTTGGTATTTTAAGTATATACTGTCTTCACCCGTACATTGCTTTACTTAGTGAAGTGCTCTAGTCTTTCGCGAAGGTTAGAGTAGTAAGTGTAATGTAGACGTGGTGTCTAGACTATATCTTGCCAGTGTAGGCCGCTTGTCACACGGATTGTTTGTGGTAGCCAGCAAGTGGTGACAGCCTTGTCTGGTCTTCGTATTCCACCACGTGTGTAAGATAAGTTATTAAAACGGTAAGGCATCAAGACAATAGTGCAGCCGCTTCGGGTAGGGATTTTGTCTCCTACTATTTCGCCTGTCGCCTCTTGTGAAGGGAGGAGCTGACTAAGCTCTTTATACTTAGAACACCAAAACCAAATATCCTTTGCTACATAAGAACCTCTCTACCTAGCTATCATAGATCCTTTATCTCATCACTGGACGGTCTTGAACCTACTTAGAGCACTTCACGTTCCCTGTGGAAAATACGATACCTGGAATACTCCCGGTGAAGGCTACAATGACTACCGTACACTTGCAGTATATCCGTTTGCCACTTCTTATGTCAACACCGACCCTGTCCTAAGAGTGTTCTTTCACTCTTTCGAACTTTAGGACTTTTGCTTGAGTACGGGGAAGGGTTTGGTTTGGGATTTTTTTGAAAAAGCGATCGAAAAAAGAACAAAGTTGTGGGAACGTCAAGGGGTTCCCCCTTCCTAGCCCCCTGGGAGGCTCAGCCCTGCCGAGGGCAGAGTCGGGACTCACTTAATTACGTAAGGAAATAGAATAGCGAGCCCGATCCCGAGGGTGGGATCGGATTGGATCCCAAAATCTTAAAAGAGCGGTTCTTTATTGACTTCGAGATAAAGATACAATATATACAAAGCTTAGAAACTTAAGGGTAAAAGCGACGTAACTACTCAATGTTCCAAGCGTTGTTGAAGATTTCGCCCTTCTCGTTGGCCAACTTGTAAGTTCCCGGACGGAGCACCTCGGTGATGATCAATGGTCCTTCCCACGGTGGAGTTAGCTTGTGGCGTCCTCTGTTGTCCTGCCTTAGCCGCAACACTAAGTCCCCTACGCTGAAGGCTCGGCCTCGGATGCACCAAGCGTGGTGTCGCCGTTGGGCTTGCTGGTACTTGGCGGAGTGCAGCAACGCGACGTCCCAAGCTTCGTCCAGTTGGTCCAGCGCATCTTCCTAAGAGGTCTGATTGCCTTGTTTGTCGTATGCCCTAACCCTCGGGGCACCGTACTCCAGGTCCGTGGGGAGGATGGCCTTGGATTCATAGACTATGAAGAAAGGCGTGAACCCCGTAGCGCGGCTCGGGGTAGTCCTTACACTCCATATGACCGAGAGGAGCTCGGTTAACCACCTCTTGCCGAACTTGTTCAGCTGGTTGAAGATTCTTGGCTTCAGGCCTTGAAGAATCATGCCATTGGCACGCTCTACTTTCCCATTTGTCCTTGGGTGAGCCACTGCCGCCCAATCCACATGGATGTGGTTTTTGTCGCAGAACACCAAGAATTTCTTGCCGGTGAACTGTGTGCCGTTGTCGGTGATGATGAAGTTTGGGACTCTGAACCGATGGATGATGTCCGTGAAGAACAACACCGACTGTTCAAACTTGATTTGGGCAATCGGCCGAGCCTCGATCCACTTTGAGAACTTGTCTATGGCGACAAGTAAGTGGGTGAAGCCCCCAGGCACCTTCTGGAGGGGCCCGACAAGGTCCAGTTGAAAGGTACTTGTTTGGTTTTGGTAATTGAATGACAACTTAGGTGGACTAATATGTGTTTAAGTGTTGATTACATAGGTGATTAGTCCGCAGGTACATGTTTGTGAGCAACTATGCCATGGAGGTGGAAATGGCTTGAGGAGAGTTGCTTAGCTCACACATGTGATGATGGAGGAGCTTAATGCACATGAGACATGACATGGAGTCATGTGGCTTGGTGGAGAAGATCAAGACGGAAGCTTGGCTTGATGGACTCATTGCGAAGGGCAAAGGGCAAGTTAGAGGCTTTGAAGTCATTGGTACCGAGTTTTGGGAGACTTAAGCAAGACTTGGCGCCGGAGGCCGATGCAAGGGTGAAGAGCAAGTGAAGTCGAGGATCGATGAACCAAAAGCCATGTGATGATATGAAGTGGATCATATCATTCATGTGGCGTTGGTGCATGTGTTGCACTGGCATCGATGGTGTTGGAGATGGAGATGATGACGGTGATGAAGATGGAAAGCGCAAGACAAAGGTATAACCTAGGGCGTTTCCATTTCACCGGTCATAGGTTGAGTAGAGAAGTGTTTGACCGGATTTAGGATAGATGTCCGTACTATCAAGAGGGGCAAACTTGTTTGCATATCGGCCATCTAGTGCCATTGAGCGATCTAACTTGCATACGTTGGTAGGATCGAGTGGCGTGGTGAAGTGTGTGGAAACCTTTGAGAAAATATTTGTTAAAAGCTAACACATATGCACATGAGGTTGTACACTTGGCGGTGTTAGAACATTTGCAAAGGTGAAGGTATTTTGGTTCTCTCTCCCTCTTGCCAAGCTTGCGAGGCAGGATTCATTGGTTTCTGGAGAAGAGAAGAGGCGTCGAACGCTAAGGAAGAGGGTGCACCGGACGATAGGCTCTATCCGGTGGCAAACCCTAGCTGCGGCGAAGACGTTGGACGCTGGCAATAATGCCAGCTTTGGATGATTGCGCATGTCCGACGCTGGTGACCCTCTATGAGAGTCGAACGATGGAGAGGGCGTCGGTCAGTGGAGTCCAGAGCATTCCCTCAACGTCCAACGGTTCAGCAAAGTGGTGGCATGCTGCAGAGGCGACACGTGGAGAGACGTAAAGCATCGGACTATGGTGATTTGTCCGGTGCTGTGGACCGAACAGCCTCCGATGGTGTTTGGCACTCTTGGGAGCTCTCTAGAACACGTCGGATGTTGGCGTTCGTTAGCCCGGTGAGGGCATCGGACTGTCTGGTGGTGAACGTCCGACGGTTGAGCAGTTGGCGCACAAAGTAGCCATTGGGGCTCAACGGCTCTCTTCAAATGGCTAGTGACACGTGGCAGCGATCGGAGGCATCCGACACTAGACAGTCCAGTGGTTGCGCGTGCGCGTGTCCTACGGTCCGTCCGACGGATCGTTTCAGAGGCTAATGGCTCTATTTGGCAATGGGGCTATAAATAGAGGTTGTGACCGGCTCTGGCTTGCATCCAGCACCTTTGGTACTGTATGTCCATGGTAAAGGTGTGCTTGGAAGCCTTCCTACTCACTCATATACTTAGTGCACATCCAATCAATCGATAGTGAGTGATTGTAGTGCGTTGCATTGTGAGAGTGCATCGAGTGGCACTAGGTGATCGAGTTGCAAGCCGATGGTGCTTGTTACTCTTGGAGGTTGCCACCTCCAAGGCAGCTTGGTGGCGAGAGGCTCCGTGGAAGCAAGCAAGGAATTGTGATTGGCTCCAGATAAGATTGTGAGGGGTTGGAGCTCACCCCGCGGGAGATCACGAAGAGCATCGCTAGTAGAGCGAGACGTGAAGAGCGACAAGTGGTCCAGCTGGATCAAAGAGCAAGTGCTTGTAGGCGCCCACGTGGGGGTGGTGACTTGTGGTGGGTCACCTCTTGCTAGAGGATCGGTGGCAACCTTGGAGCTTGTCTCAACGGAGAACGTAGCTTGTGGCGACTAGTGAACCTCTAGGCAAAAATCACAGCGTCAACATCTTCCCATCCTTCGCGGTGGTTTGCTCCCTTCTACGCAGGTTATTTACATTGTTCATACTTTACTTGTGTAGTTGTAGTTGCTCTTGTGAGATCAGTTAGCTTGTGCAGCTTGCCACTCACGTTCTTAACTTGTGTAGCTTAGAAGTAGTTTCTTGTTTAGTTTGTGCAACTAAACAAGTTGCGCTCCTCGATTAGGATTGTGTACCCTTGTTACTGAGCACATAGTGAGCTTATGTGCTTAGTGCGCTTTTGCTTGCTACATGTTTGGAGCTCCCCCGTGCTTGAAGTGATAGTGCTTAGGTTTGTGTGACCTTGCGTTAGAATTGGTTAGGGAAGCTCAAGCTAGGCTAGAACCTTTGTTTCTTGCTAGGATCTTTGACAAGGTGCTTAGAGTCTAGTTACAGTGGTGAATTGTTGCTAGAACCAAATAGGTTTTATACCGCTGCGATTAGATTTCAAAAAGGACTATTCACCCTCCCTCTATTCTGCCATCTTGACCCTACACCAGTCCCCGCATAACCAAGGGCCATGTGATGGTGATCGTCTGCAGTGGTTGGGCCGGGAGGTGCGTTTGCCGAGCGTAGTATTGGCATCCTTTGCAGGAGCGTACTATCTCGTTTGCCGAGCGTAGTATTGGCATCCTTCACGGGAGCATACTATCTCGGTGGCATTGGCCATGGCGGTTGGCCAGTAGAAGCCTTGCCAGAATGCGTTTCCGACAAGGGTCTGGGGTGCTGCGTGGTGCCCGCAGGCTCCAGCATGTATTTCTTCCAGCAGCCGCTTTCCCTGTCTGATAGGGATGCAATGCTGTAAAATCCTTGAGGGACTGTGTTTATACTGCTCTCCGTCTACCAGTACAAGGGTCTTGGCTCGGTGCGCTAGCCGCCGGGCTCGGGTATTATCTGAGGAGAGGATTCCTCGGATAAGGCAGTCAAGATAAGAGGTTTGCCAGTCTTGCTCAGGGACGCCTGCAGCTGGGGTCGAGTCTATTTCCATGGCCTCGGGCTCGGGGGCCGAGGGGTATTTAGCCCCCGAGGGGGGTTCGGATGGCCCGCAGCCCTCGGGACTCGGCTACTGGAAATCGACCGACGGTTTGTACAGATTAGTGGCGAAGACGTCAGAAGGAACTGGAGTCCGACCCGAGGTGATCTTTGCCAGCTCGTCTGCTTCTTCGTTGTAGTTCCGAGCGATGTGGTTGAGCTCGAGGCCATCAAATTTATCCTCCAGAAGCCACACTGCCTTACAGTACGCTGCCATCTTGGGATCGTGGTAACTCGACTCCTTCATCACCTGGTCGATCACTAGTTGGGAATCACCTCGGACGTCGAGGCGTCAGATTCCGAGCTCGGCAGCAATGCGAAGACTGTTGACGAGGGCCTCATACTCAGCGACATTGTTGGACGCTAGGAACTGGAGCTAGAGCAGATAATGCATTTGTACACTGAGGGGTGAGACGAAGACAAGGCCTGCATTGGCACCTGTCTTCATAAGCGACCAATTGAAGTACATTACCCAGTACTCCTCCCGGACGGGAGCCAGTGGCATTTGAGTCTCGGTCCACTCCGCCACGAAATCGGCCAATACTTGGGACTTGGTTGCCTTGCGGGGCGCGTAGGTGATGCCATCACCCTTGAGCTCGATGGCCTACTTAGCAATCCTCCCAGTTGTCTCCCGACTTTGGATCACCTCCCTGAGGGGAAAGGACGACACCACAGTGACGGGATGCGACTCAAAGTAGTGGCGTAGCTTGCGCCGAGTCAAGACTATCGCGTAGAGCAGCTTTTGGATCTGTGGGTAGCGCGTCTTTTTCTCGGACAATACTTCACTGATGAAGTAGACCAGCCGTTGGACTAATAGGGCGTGTCCCTCCTCTTGTCGTTCGACCACGATGGCCGCACTTACCACCTGGTTGGTGGCAGTGACATACAGCAAGAGGGGCTCCCCTAAGTTGGGTGGCACAAGGACTAGTGCATTGGTGAGCAGTGCCTTGAGCTTGTCAAGGGCTTCCTGGGCCTCGGGAGTTCAGGAAAAGTGCTCGGACTTCTTCAGGAGACGATACAAAGGAAGGCATCTTTCGCCGAGGCATGAGATGAAATGGCTCAGAGCTGCAAGGCATCCCATAACCTTCTGTATGCCCTTCAGACTCCGAATCAGCACCATCCTTGTGATGGCCGAGATCTTTTCTGGATTGGCCTCGATGCCACGCTCAGAAATGATGAACCCTAAGAGCATGCCTCGGGGGACCCCAAAGACACACTTCTCTGGGTTGAGCTTGATGCTCTTTGCCTTGAGGCAGCGAAACACTGTGTCCAGATTGGCGATGAGGTCGTCGGCCTTTCTGGACTTAACAACGATATTATCTACGTAAGCCTCAATGGTTCGCCTGATGAGGTCCCCAAAAACATTGGTCATACATCGTTGGTATGTGGCTGCTGCGTTTTTTAGGCCAAATGGCATGGTTACGTAGCAGTATGTGCCGAACGGAGTGATGAAAGAAGTCGTGAGCTGATCGGGCTCTTTCATGTTAATTTGGTGGTAACCAGAGTATGCATCAAGGAAAGATAAAGACTCACATCCCGCAGTGGAATCAACAATCTGATCAATACGAGGCAATGGAAAATGGTGCTTTGGACAAGCTTTATTTAAGCTAGTATAATCTACACACATTCTCCACTTACCATTCTTTTTCTTAACAAATACAGGGTTAGCTAACCATTCAGAATGAAATACCTCCTTGATGAATTCGACCGCCAAAAGCTTGCGCACCTCCGCCCCGATGGCCCGGCGCTTCTCCTCGTCGAATCGGCGCAGGCATTGCTTCACCGGTTTGGATCCGGCCCGGATATCCAAGGAGTGCTCAGTGACCTCCCTCGGGATGCCTGGCATGTCCGAGGGACTCCATGCAAACATGTCGGCGTGTTCGCGGAGAAAGTCGACGAACACCGCTTCCTATTTAGGGTCCAGGGTGGCGCTGATTTTCAGTGCCTTGCCGTCGGGAGAGTCGGGGTCGCGGGGGACGAGCTTTACCCCCTCGACGGGCTCAAAGGTGCCGGCGACCCGCTTGGCCTCGGGTGCCTCCTCGGTGAGCCCCTCGAGGTCAGTGATGAGGGTCTCGGACTCCACGAGGGCCTCGGCATACTCGCAACACTCCACGTCGCACTCGTATGCATCCTGGTACGAGGTGCCGATGGTAATGATCTCATTGGGCCCTGGCATATTGAGCTTGAGGCAGGTGTAATTCGGGATATCCATGAACTTAGCGTAGCATGGCCGCCCGAGGATGGCGTGGTAGGTTCTGTGGAACCCAACCACCTTGAATGTGAGGGTCTCCTTCCTGAAGTTGTCAGGAGTCCCAAAGTAGATGGGTAGAATGATCTGCCCACAGGGGAGAGCGCGCTTCCCTGGCACTATGGCGTGGAAAGGCACCGCGGTAGCTCGGAGCCGCGACCTACTGATCCCCATGAGGTCCAGGGTCTCGACGTACATGATGTAGAGGCTGCTGCCTCCGTCCATCAGTACCTTGGTGAGCCGGGTGTTGCAGATGACCAGGTCGACAACAAGAGGGTAGTGTCCCAGCGTCGGGATGTAGTCCGGGTGGTCATCACGGTCGAACGTGATGGGGTCCTCAGACCAGTTGAGGTAATCAGGTGTGGCCACCTCAACGGTGTGGACCTCTCTACACTCGCGCTTCTGTTGGCGTGCTGTGAGTTGCGCTGCCGGTCCACAGAAGATCATGATGCAGTTGAAGACAGGGGGAAACCCCTCGTCCTTCTGCTCGGCATCGTCGCCGTTCTCGTCGCCCGCAGGCTTCTTCCCGGCGTCGCCCTTGGGAGGGGCTCCTCGGCCGAAGAATCGCCGTATCATGACATACTCCTCAAGGGTATGCTTTGTCCTGCCTTTATGATAAGGGCATGGCTTCTTGAGCATCTCGTCGAAGAGTCCCGGGGCCCGTGGGGGGGGGGGACCTTGGGGTGCCTTGTGCTCTGCGGCCGCGACAAGGGTGTCATCCTGGTGCAGCGGCTACTTCCCCTTCCCCATATTCTTTTTTCTTCTTCTTGGGGTCGCGGGAGGTGGTGCCATCGTTGGTAGCCTCCAGCCGCTTCCCCTTTTCCTTGGGGTCGGAAAAAATGGCGTCCACCGCGTCCTCGCCGGAGGCAAGGCTGGTGGCGATGTCCAGGAGTTCTCCCATGGTTTTAGGGAATTTTTGGCCCAACTCGTGGACCAACTCCCTGCAGGTGGTGCCGGTGATGAGCACCCCAATGACGTCCGAATCGGTGACATTGGGGAGCTTGGTGCACTGCTTGGAGAAACGCCAGATGAAGTCACGGAGGGACTCATCCGGCTTCTGCCGGCAGCTCCTGAGATCTCAAGAATTTCCAGGGTGAACGTACGTGCCCTGGAAATTTCCCACGAAGATCCTGACCAAGTCGGCCCAGTTATGGATTTGCCGTGGGAGGAGGTGTTCCAGCCAGGCTCTCGCTGAGTCGGCCAGAAATAATGGTAGGTTGCGGATGATGAGCAGGTCATCATCCGCGCCGCCAAGCTGATAAGCCACACGGTAATCGGCGAGCCGAAGCTCAGGGTTCGTCTCCCCGGAATACTTGACGATATTCACGGGTTGACGGAACCGAGCTCTGCGAATGGCTTCGCTGAAGCCCCGAGGACCTAGAGGCTCGGGGGAAGGACTCTGATCCTCCCCGCTATCGTAGCGCCCGCCTCGGCGGGTATGGAAGCCACGCGTGGCCCCGTCATCCCTGTTACATCGGCGTGCCTGGAGAGTGGCACGGGCGTTGGCGTCCCTGCCGATGCGAGTGTGCACTGCAGGGGGCTTGTTAGGCTCAGGTCCCCTCAGTGAATCGAGGCGAACCGAGGCTTCCCTCTCTTGCCGAGAGGGTACTGCAGGCTGCTCATCGTCGTGCCCGTGACGTCGCGATGCAGAGCTCTCGGCTTGTTGCACCGCAGCGCACTCGAGAAGCCCACAAAGCTCATCGTGGATGCGTTGGCCCTCCATGGTGGATGGCTTGGGCATCCTTTGAAGAAGCATCGCCGCCGCAGCGACATTCTGACTGGCCTGAGCGAAATAAAGGGGCTGGTCACCTCCCTTGTCATTATTGATGCGGTGCTGGACGTCGCGAGCCCTACGTTGGGCCGCTCTGCCATCACCACGGCTTGTGTCCTCCCGCAAGAGAGTAGCCCGGAGTTGCGCCAAGCGCTGGTGGTCCTCGTCGAGTTTGGTCTCAAGCTCTCGAAGTTGCTCGAGCTCGGGCCGCGTCAAAGCCTCAGGAGCGGGCGTGCCCCTTGGCCCTATGATGCCGTAGCACAGGGAACTAGCTGGGGTGGAGTATGGCCGCCCCGTCCCATAGGAGGGGCATCATCTCCATCCTCCTCGTCCTCCACGCCTTCCACGTGAAAGTCCATGTTAAAGCACTCACGGGAAGGGTCATAGCTCCCCTCATCGGAGTCGGAGTAACCGAAGGCATAGTCGCAGGCACCCAGGTACTGGCGTAGAGCTTCCGGGACACGGACCCCAGAGAAGTCCACGACTGCCCATCCGTCGTCGCCGTCAGAGTTGGCTACAGCGGACGCCATGATGGTCCTGAACAGCTCAGGGGTGGACAGTCACTGGTGTGAAGGGCATCCCGCAGGATCGTCCGCCTTGCTACCGGTCCTTGAGGACGACGAGGTGGACGTGATGAGCTCGGAAATGGACTAAAGGTGGTGCTCGGCCATACCTGCGTAGGTGTGCATCACGGAATAGACCGAGCGGGAGTAAAGCGTGGCCGCATTGTAGAGCCCGTGGGGCAACAACGACGGTGCCATATTTGGCCCTCGGCTGGACAAAGATGGCCCCCGAGGAGGTGACGGTCCCACGGGGTGCTGGGCTGTCGTTCCGCCCTGCGCTGCTCGCGCCACACCAGCGGACAAGTAGACGTTGGACATCGATCCCGAGAGGGAGTCGATGCCGGTTACCGGGCACGGAGCTCCGGCGAAAGTCATGGGGTTATTCCTGGTTCTCACGGAGGAGCCAGGAACTTCCCGCCTGCGCCACTCCTGCCTAGTACGGCGGGGGCGGTGCAGGGAGCTCTCCCTGGGCTCTCGGTGAGCCGGGGAAGACCCAGTGCCCCCTGGGGCTCTGGGAGGAAGGAGAACCATGTCGTAGCCATGGCCTGAAGCCATGAACTCCAAGGTCCCGAACCATATCACAGCACCCTACCTGGCGCGCCAACTGTAGGTGGTAAGACTAAGGTTCTTAACACCGGCTAATGAATTTGTGCTTGCGTGCCAGAGGTCCGAATGGTGTGCAAGATGGACAAATGTATAATGGTTCAGGCACCGGGATGCCCTACATCCAGTTCGAATATGGGCTTGTATTACCTTGCACCAGAAGTGCTTGTAGTAGGGGTTACAAGCTAGATGAGAGAGGGAGGAGCTCCCAAGTCTCTGTGAGCGGAGAAGAGATGAACGAGTGTGGCTTTCATTGTTGTCTTGCGTGTAAGAGTGAGTGTGGGATGGATGGCGTGTGTCCGGATGTGGTTGTGATCGAATGATCCTACCTAGAGTGGTTCCTGCCTCTCCTTTTATAGTCACAAGGGGTCATAGGGTTACATGCAAGAGAAACACGACGGGAGCGCCTGGGAGGAGGATGCCTGAGGGCTCGGGTGGTCGTCGTCTTCTGGAGGCATGGCCTGGGACTGTAGCGGCAAGGGCACCGTCCTTCAGGCGCTATGCAGGCATGGGTCCCGTCCCCTCGGGTGCTGTGGAGGCGTGGGCGTCATCCTTCAGGCGTACCCGCTCCTGTGGCCGTCGTCACCTGAGGGATGGGGGCGCTTGGGCGATTGACCTGCACAGAGAGAGAGTTGGCAGCACAGTGACTGATGGCCCTGCCTTGACCCGGTGCGTCGGCACAGGGGCTCGGAGGTGACCGCGGTCGCTTCGCGTCGCGTCGTAGCGCACAGAGAGGACGGGGTTAGGCAGAATAGTGAGCGGTAACCTCGCTCCGGTGGAGGCGTGGGCACGGAGAGGCGATTTGACTCTGGCGGTGTCAGTCTGTACGGCGTCATCATCCTTCGGCCGTACGGAGAGGTGCGGTCGCAGGCGGAGGCGTCCTTGTGGGTCCACCTGACAAGCCGCGGCATGCATGCAGAGCAGTCCGGGGAAGTTACTGAGAGCCCTCGGGCGAAGCGGGTGAGGATGACATCACGCAGGGAGCTCAGGCGAGACGGAGATTTGGCGCCCGAGGGTAGACGGTTTCGCGGGCCCTTTAGCTGGGGTCTCGAGCGAATCGGAGAATGACCCGAAGTGGTGCGTTTGTGCCCGAGCTTGGGGCTGAGGCCTCGAGCGAATCGGAGAATGGACACAGAGGCCAGCCTGCGCCCATGCCTTGCCCCTCGGTCTCGGGCGAGACGGAAACTGATCTGGGGGATCAGGCACCCGGTTTGACCTTTGGAAGTTAGATAGTTTTGCGTTTAAATTGGATACCCCTAATTTTGGTACCCGATAAATTTTTTATCCAATCATATACATTCTCTTTCCATTCTCTACCAATCCCGTTTATGTCTTGATTCTCGTGTAGACATGGTTTCCAATTGAGACTCGGTTTCTATGATTTTTGTTCTCTCTCTTTAAAAACTCTCTTATCACATCAGCAAAACGCTTAGGTGGCAGTACAATTAATATCTATAGAAACTATGATGGTTTCTGTATTGGGAGTACCCTTATCTCTCTTTCAGAACGAACATGTCGTACCGTCTTGATTGCAAAAACTATTTCCCAAGTCTTTATTTTAAGACAAAAACTGTGGGGAGGTCCCCACAATGAAAAACCCTTTTTATTAAAGGAGACAGAAAGACTTACAAAGGGGAATCAACTAAAAGCATTTAAAAAAGCAGAAAGTCTTGTCTTCTACCAAACGATAATGATCTCTGCAATAAGGTCACACACGCCTCTACGGGATAACAATAATAATACAAGAGGCTAGCATTGTGATCGCTTTTTTTCTTCTTTTTAATTACGATTACAAGGTGACATAAGCATGCCCGCATCACTACTACACACCTACATTCATGTACCCCATTCACACGTCGAGACTCCCGAGTCCCGACTACAGAATGTGTACTGACTCTTATGCGTTGGCTCACTGATAACGGAATCACTACTGGACTCAGGTGCTGCGGCACTCGGCAAAGCCAGAAATGCACTCGGCAAAGGCGGCAAAGAGCACTTGGAGAAAAAAATCGGCAAATGATCCTTTGTCGAGTGCCATTTCTGGGGCACTTGACAAAGCCGGCAAAGAAAAGTTGTCGTGACGGCGCGGAGACGGTGATGGACGCTTTGCCAAGTGTCTCCCAGGCCGACACTCGGCAAAGATTTTCCAATTTTTATTTTATGAAAATTCGTTGCCAAGTGTCTCTAAGGCCGACACTCGGCAAAGATTTAATTTTTTTTTAAATTCTTTGCCGTGTGTTTTACGCGCTGGCTCTCGGCAACGATTTTTGCTTCTTTTAAAAAAAAAACTTTACCAAGTGCCTCCCACCTGGCACTCGGCAAAGCTACAGATTTTTTTTCGAAAATTCTTTGCCGAGTGTCTCCCCTCTGACACTCGGCAAAGCTATAATTTTTTTTAAAAAAAATTCTTTGCTGGGTGTCTTGGTCATGGCACTCGGCAAAGCTGGAACAAGACACTCGGCAAAGTGTTACACTCGGCAAATTGTAGGATCACCGGAAGCCTAGAGGGGTGAATAGGCCTGCAAAAACTCAACTCGAGCTGAGATTAAAACCTAGGGCGGCACTGCCGCACCCTGAAAAATAATCCAAAATGGACGAACAAGATATGGAAAGAAAGAGTATACTGTCAGCAGTCTATCCTTCCAACCTCACAGAAGTTCACCGCTCAAAGACTGGATACCACAGAAATCTCTTAAGTGTAGGAATCGGGTGACCCTAGCACAAACCCAACAAGTAAATCAAATACAAGTAAATGGACAGCACACAAGATTTATCCCGTGGTTCAGCTCACCACTAAGTCTTGTCTACGTCCAGGTTGTTGAGGTATGCCACAAATAAGGCTAGGGTTACCACAAAGGTTGCCCTCTTCCTCGTTCTCAAATCAAGAGAGTGAACTCTTGAAGTGAGGGGTGATTTCTTAGCTCCACGAGAGATTACAAACCTCCCTAGACTGCCACAAAAAGGTTGGCACGCTCTAAGGCGACGCCTAGCTGGCTAGGAGCAAAGCTCCAAGGAGATGAACTCAAGAACGCCGGCCAAAAATGAACCAAGTGCTCTCAAACTTTGGTAAATAGTAGATCAGCTCTCTAATCGAAGATTGCTGTCCTTTTTCTTAGGTTTCTATGGTGGAGAGTGGAGATCCAACTTTGAGCTTAAGGTCAACAATGCAGGAGAGAAGAAGCTGTCTGTTTACTTCCTTTTCGCACAGAGAGAGCAGAGGTCGGAGAAGAAGCCCGTTGTGAGTTGAAAAAGTAGTATTTATACTCTGTCTTTCAATGGTCGGGTGGAGGACGGCACTGCCGCCCATTATGGGTGGCACTGCCGCCCTGGCAACTTCCAGGAAAAAAGAATGGGCTTTGGCTTGTTGAAATTGTCAAGGTGTGAGAATATTATTTCTGGGATATGAGCACTTGACTCAACAATTTGACCAATGTCCCTAAGAACTCCTTGATAGTATGGCTTTCCTAAACTCAAATTCAAAATACAAAAATGAATTTAAACCTCCGTTTGAGTTGGTCGCCACTGCTGCAAGTTAGCATTGAGTTCTTTGAAACAAATAGCATCCTCTCACAAGTATCACCTACTCATCATCTCGATAGAAATCATTAGTCCTCTAATTCGGTGGTCATCAATACCAAAACCCACAATAGAGCTTGATTGCACTTTCAATCTCCCTCTTTTTGGTAATTGATGACAACCCAATTAGAGCTTACAAATGATAATCAATATAATCTGAAAGATACAAGCTTTGGATGTAAAGAGCTTCTTAAAAGATGTGAAAGGAAATTGAATTTCCAATTTGGCATAAAAGGCCAAATATTCACATACAAGTGAAAGTCCAAGAAGTTCTTTACATTCAAAGCTACTGTGGGGTGCTGCACACTGTGTCAAATAAATAAACGTGATGCATATGATAGTTCAAACCATGCAAGATTTGGCTGAGGAAGCACAGGGCGGCACTGCCGCACCCTGAGGGCGGCACTGCCGCACTGGCTTCTTCAGTCAGATCATGACCAGTTTTCGCAAGTACCTGAGCAGTAAACAGATATACTTATAATTATAAAATTATGTCCTAGATCACACAGCACAGTATATAACCAAATACGATAGATAGAGAGTCTAGTGGGTAGCATTATTACAAACCAAAGTTCTAAATAATTCTAAGACACTCTCAAACTCACAAACTACTCAAGAGAAACGACATGAAGCGCAGCAAATCGACGAAAAAAGAAGTTGACCCCTCTAAATTTCTCCCCCTTTGGCATCAAGTACCAAAAAGAGAATAGAAAAGAAGAGAAACCAACTAGAGTGCATCCCAGTCGATATTGTCGTCAACACCACCATAGGAAGGACCAGCTCCACCCCATAGACCGCCCTTAGGACTGTCATCATCATCATCATCTAACTGAATCACGGCACGCCCCTGACGGTGAGTGGTGGAAGCGAAGTGACTGGTGCCTGAGGTGCCTGCTCCCTGAGTGGAGCGAGAGGGCCTCCTCTGCTGCTGCTGCTGCTGCTCCCACTGCCTGTATGAAGCAAGCATGTCATCCCAGCCAGGCATACCATGCTGCTGCTCATCATCATCACCAGACGAAGAAGTATCTGACAGAAGGTGAGGATCAAACTATGGCGGTGGCTAAATAGGTGGTAGATCTGGAAGTCCAACCTTCTGTCTCACCTCTCTAGCCTCTCAAGTCTAGCTCCATATGCATTTGCCGCTGAATAGGTGCAAGTGGCAAATATTGCTCTCAGTATCTTCTTGAGCTTGCTTGGCTTCTTCTGTCTTCTTCCTCTGCCATGGGAAGACTCTGGAATGTCCTCCTGAGCATGCTGCCCCCCACTGCCCTTATCAACACCATGTGGCCTTGGCCTGTTGATCTTGTACACAGGGTGAGATGTATCCTTAGGAAACTGTATACCAGAAACTCTCTCAATGACAAACATGAGATAAGGGGCATAAGGCAACCCCCTTCTCCCATCATCCAAAGCTGTATCCAACTCAATCCATAAGAAGCGAGGAACATTGATCCTCTCACCTGTGTGGAAGCGAACAAGGATGTTCCTAGCATATCCATCAACATCTGAAGCTGCTCCATCCTTGGGGTTAATAGTGTTTCTGATAAGGCTATTCATCACATAGTACACACTCTGTAATCCACTCCTCTTGCCATCTGCAAGTCTAGGATCTCTGTATAAGTCCCTCATCCGATGAACCTCATAGCGAGGCTCACTATGAATCGGAGAAAACTGCCTGTGCACATCTCCAAAGCCAAGAATACGACTGAAGGTAATGAAGTCAACACAGTAATGCCTGCCCTCAGTCATCCAATGGATCTCATCTGTAATCTAATTAAGATAATAGGTAGCATGAAACTGAGCGAGAACCTCTGTGTTCTATCCATACTTGAAGCTCATGAGATCGGTCAAGTCAAACCTGTCACATAGCCTGATAGCAGCATTGAACTCTGGCTCATTCCTCTCCTGCATATCCAGGAAGTCAACATACTGTGAAGTCACAATCTTGGACTACATATTACCAAGTATGGCTGTCCTGTAGAAGTTGGAATGAAAGACACTCCAAAATCTATAGTCAATCCCTATATCACTGGGAAGCAAATAGGGATTCACAGCTCTATCCTGTGTAGTATCTGCCCAAGCCCGCGAGTAATCCACCACAGGATATGGAGTGGAATCATTAGGTGGACGCTGTGTGGGATTCTCATCTGAATCTCTCATGTAGCTATCATCAAACTCAGTCAAATGATGAGGAGTGCCAGGACAACCTCTGTGGGATATGGTGAACCCTTCCTGCTGGCGCCTTTCCTCATCAGCCACATACTGATCATGAGCCGGTTGATCTCCAACAACATAAGGTCCACTGCTGCCACCTCCTCTGCGACCTCTCTTCGAAGGATGCTTCGACAGCTGCTTCTTTGAACCCCGTGGGTTGCTGCTACCACCCTCCATCTGTGCAATGTAATAGACTTTGATAAGAAACTGTGCAAACTGGACATACAGAGCTTGCTGTAGATAAATTTTAACCATCGAAACACCATGAACACTGCTCTAAAAACAGAGCTCCTAGATCAACAACCAGGTAGGGCGGCACTATCATCCTCTGAGGGCGGCACTGCCGTACTCAACCTATGAATCAAAACAGTGCTCACTTTATTCCAAAGTTAACATTTAAGTTCAACAACCTCTGTATTCCATCACAATCTCAGAAACCTAAGTTTAACAACAGACCAACTCATGAATCCATTTGTGAATTAACATAGAAAATAATATTCAGGATCTGGAGAGTTCACTTTCAGGACTAAATCCTGGAGGAAAACAGAATCCATCCAGAGGAACCTAGCCACGAGCACTTGCTCCTGCAGAGGGCGGCACTGTCGCCCCTGCAGGGCGGCACTGCCGCCCTGGTTAGGGTTTCCCGAATGCAATTGAGTTTCTTCCATGATTTAGCAATGAAGGCTCCCCCTAAATCCATCACACTATCCTTGAAAACTTGAATCAACAACTGGAAATCACGCATTGCATAGATCGGGTAGGATTAGGGTTTCACCTTGATTCGAACCGAAGATTGGAGAGGGAAGAAGAGCAAATCCCTTGCCACCACACCTAGGCCACCACGAGGAGGTGCTGGAGGAGATGGCCCGTGGTGCGGCACTGTGGGAGATCGACAATGGAGAGGCAAGGAGCAGCCACCCTCTTTCTCCCTTGGAGAAAAAGAGAGAGAGATGAGGATGGCGGTGGTTCTGGAGGAAAGAAACAGAGCTCGCGTGTGGGATTGCCAGAAATAGGAAAGAGACACGGGCCCCAGTGCTCAGAGAAGTTTGAGCTGAAACGGGTCGGGTTTCATAAGGCGGCACTGCCGCACTATATGGGCGGCACTGCCACCCTGCCCAATTTCGGCAGAATTAGTGCTACCTTTTGGACTCTGTTTCTATCACTGATATATACTTATTTTCAAGATGTCATGACCAGACTCAATCAATATCAAAAACAATGGTCATGCTCTCTTGAAATGCCTTTCAATATAGTTTTGAAACACAATATAAAGTTTTTCAAATTCTTTTCCTAAGTCGCTAGTTTGTCAAACAAGTTGTGTGTTACATGTCAAGCCAGGTTCCTAGAATCAAGAATATTTAGTTTATTTCTCAAAGCACAAAATCTTGACTCGTCAAGAGGCATAGTGAAGATATCGGCTAGTTGTTTTTCGGTGCTCACATGGCGAATTTTGATATCTTCTTTGGTTTCGTGGTCTCTCGAAAAGTGAAGATGGATGTCTATGTGTTTTGTTCTTGAGTGACTTACCGGGTTGTTTGCAAGTTTTATGGCACTTTCATTGTCACACAAAAGTGGGATTTTGGTAAAGTGACATCCGAAATCCTTTAAGATTTGCCTCATCCAAAGTAGTTGAGCACAACAAGTGTCGGCTACATACTCGGCCTTGGCGGTGAAAAGAGCTACACAATTTGGTTTCTTAGAGCTCCAAAACACTAGGGACCGTCCAAGGAATTGACATGTCCCCAAAGTGCTTTTTCTATCTACTTTGCAAGCGGTGTAATCGGAATCCGAATGCCCAACTAGATTGAACTTAGAGCCCTTAGGATACCATAAGCCAAGATTTGGAGTATGAACTAAATATCTCAAGATTCTCTTAACAGCGGTCAAGTGACATTCTTTAGGATTGACTTGAAATCTAGCACACATGCACACATTAAGCATTATGTCTGGCCTAGATGCACACAAATAAAGTAGAGAGCCGATCATGGAACGATATACCTTTGTATCGTCGGCTTTACCTTCTTCATTGAGATCAAGATGTCCATTGGTTGGCATGGGAGTTTTGATAAGCTTGGCATTCACCATGTCAAACTTCTTTAGCATATCATGGGTGTACTTGGTTTGACAAATAAATGTTCCTTCCTTCAATTGCTTGATTTGAAACCCAAGGAAGAACTTTAATTCACCCATCATGGACATCTTAAATCTCTTAGTCATAGTCCTACTAAATTCCTCACAAAAAGAGTGATTAGTACTACCAAATATTATGTCATCGACATATATTTGGCACAGAAAAATATCTTTACCAACTTTGTGAGTGAAAAGGGTAGGATCGGCTTTGCCTATTTCAAGGCCTTGTTTGAGCAAGAAATCTTTAAGGCATTCATACCATGCTCTTGGAGCTTGCTTAAGCCCATAGAGCGCCTTTTGGAGTTGGTAGACGTGGTTGGGGAACTTGGAATCTTTAAAACCAGGTGGTTGCTCAACATAGACAAGCTCTTGGATTGGACCATTGAGAAAAGCACTCTTCACATCCATTTGATATAGCTTGAAGTCATGGTGGGCAGCATAGGCTAGAAGCATTCAAATTGCTTCAAGCCTTGCCACCGGTGCGAATGTTTCCTCAAAATCCAAGCCCTCTACTTGAGTGAACCCTTGAGCAACCAATCTTGCCTTGTTCCTTGTCACCACACCATTCTCATCTTGCTTGTTGCGGAAGACCCACTTGGTGCCAATCACATTTGTCTTGGTTCTTTCCACCAAGGTCCACACTTGATTTCTTGTGAAGTTATTGAGCTCTTCTTACATTGCCAACATCCAATCTGGATCTCCAAGTGCATCTTGTACCTTAGGAGGCTCCAAAGAGGAAACAAACGTGTAATGCTCACAAAAACATGCTAAATGAGAACGAGTCATTACCCTTTTCGAAGACTCCCAAGGATATTGTCAACGGGATGATCCCGTTGTATGGTTTGACGTAGCCATGGATGCTCAACACCTTCTTGTTCATCTTCTGGATCATCACAATCTTCCTGTTCAAATATTGGAGCAAGGTCTAAACCTTGGTCCTGAGCTGACTCAGTTCTGGCTGCTGAGTGAGGGGCGGCACTACCACCCTCTATTCTTGTGGCAGGTGTTCCCTGCTCTTCTCTGATGAGTACGTTAGCGGAATCTTGTCCAGCAGCCTGTTGATCCTCCTCCTGTTTGGTTGCAGGTTCTTCTTGTGGCTTTATATCTCCAATTGTCAATTGCTCGATAGCTTCATAAGGAGGATCCTCTTTATCTACAACACTTGAGTCAACTTGCTCTACTTGAGAGCCATTAGATTCATCAAATGTCACGTCTACCGCCACTTCAACTCGACCGGAGTTTTTGTTGAAGACACGGTAGGCATGCTCATTTGATCCATAACCAAGAAGAAAACCTTCATCTACTTTAAGTGCAAACTTAGAGGTTTTGGGTTTCTTGTTAAGTATGAAACACTTACATCCAAACACTATAAAGTAAGACACTTTGGGTTTGTTACTGGTTAATAGCTCGTAGGAGGTCTTCTCCATTTTCTTGTGTAAGTAGAGACGGTTAATGGCATGACAAGCGGTGTTGATGGCATCACACCAAAAGTTGTCCGGCGTCTTGTATTCATTGAGCATTGTTCTTGCCATATCAATGAGAGTCCGTGTAACAACCCTAAAAATCCACACAACCTAAAATCCCAACCAATTAAAATTTTTCATTTATTTATTGTGAAAACCCATTTTTCTTGTGCAAGCATATATGTTTCATTATGAATTTGGTAATAAAGGAGTATAGCTTGCATTTTAATTCCATTCACATAGAATAATAACTTATGCATCACATTTGGGATTTATCGCAATTTATGTTTGTATTTACTCAATATTTAAAATGGGTAATATATGTATTTATACACTAAAGTGAAAATAGAAAAAGAAAAAGAAAATGAAAAGGGAGAGAGAGCGAGGCTAGCCATTCGGCCCAGCTGCGGCCCAACCGAGCAAGTGCGCGCGAGACCGATTCATCCGCGCCACTCCCCGCAGCCGCTGACCGCCCGGCCCCGCCGGTCAGCCGCTCTCGCCCCACTGTTCTTCTTCCTCGCAGAGACGACGGGGACGAGTGCATGCAATTCGCGTGACCCCGGTCCCACAGCCGACAGCGCCACGCTCCGTCAGGTTTGTCCCCTGCCTGTCCCCTGCCTTGCTCGCCAAGAAGCCCGCGCGCACCACCGGAACCCTAGCTCGCACAAGCCACAGCCCTCCGATCGGCCCGAGCAGATCAGAGCCGCCCGCCATAGGTAGCCACCCAAGCTCCGCTATAAATTGGAGCACCTCACGGCGCCCTAGCCTCGTTTCACTCGCCGCCGCCACTGGTGGCACCGCCCTACGACACCGCACCACACCAAGAGAGAGAGCGAAGGAGGAAGGCGGAGCGGAGAAGGAGAAGCTGCCGGAGCGCCGCCGCTGCGGAGCACGCCGGAGCCGGACACGGAGGAGAAGCCCGAGCTGCGAACGAGGAGCGGCACGGCACTGTGACCGCTCTGCACAGCTCCGACTCACCACTGCACCGCCATCCTAGCTTCACCGACACCACGGTGAGCCATCGCACGCCATGTCCGAACCTTGCCCTGCTTTTGCCATGGCGTTCCGCCCACGGGACGCGCAGGCACGAGCCTTTACCGGCTCAGGAAGATCACCTGCACCATGCACTCATTCGACCGGCCGAAACCCCCGGACTACAAGCTTTGCTAGACCGAGAACGCAGCACGACGCATTCTTGGTGGAGCGCGCTCACCACCGACGCGTTCCGACGCCGAATCAACCGTTCCGAGCACTCCGACTAGCACCCGGATAGGTTAGAGCGCCGTGGAGCACCGCCACGACCCCCCCAAGCTAGCTACGCGGATCTAAGCGCTAGGGCAAGCCTCGTCCGCCCTGCTCGTGTGTGTTGCGACCTCACCGGAGCTCCGCCGTATGCCGTGGGAGAGAAGGAGGCCATACCATGACTCTAACCCGCCACCATCTGGTCGAATGACTGCCTGAGCACGCCAATTGGGAAAAGCCATGCCCTGTCTTGCCGAAATATGGTCATCGCCGCCCTGTCATCATCCGCCGCACCGGAGAGACACCGCCGCCTTGAACAGACGCCCTGGAACCCTGCTAGCACCAAATTGAACATCGGATCCCTGTCAACAGAGCTCGGGGTGGCGGATTCACCACTCCTCAGACCTTGTCGCGCCTCGCCGGAGCCCTGCCGGCGCAACAGCCTCACCGCCGGCGACCGGAGCATCTCAATACCGCGACCAGGAACAAAAACCGACACCTTTTGGACTCTAGAACACACCACTAGCCCGACGGCTAACTGTGAGAACCACCCCCGACCACTGAGAACCACCCCCGACCACCGTCGAGCTCGCCCGACCAACCGCCGAGCTACGCCGACGCCGGTGACTCTCTAGGAACCAGCATCGAACACCTGGTGGGCGACCATCGGGTCTGTGTTCTATTGAGGCGCCACATGCCGCACTACTGGACCCGCGCGCCACGTGGACCAATCCCGAGCTGCCATCCCCTGATTAATCGGCCATTTTCCATTTTCAGAAAATAGGATAATCTTCGGAAATTCATAACTTATTCATACGATGTCCAAAAATTGCGCACCATATATCAAAATTCTCAGAAAAATGAGATCTACAATCTAAGACTATGTTTGTGTGCATTTGGCTCTTTATTTTGTTGGATTTTTCTGAAAAAATCTATAGGAGTCGCTGACGCGACTATTTCGTGTTCGATTTCAGAGCCGGAGGAGGATCTGACTAAGGAAGACGACCACGAGTACCTTCAGGAGCTAGGAGACGACTACGAAGGTGCCACGTCCCACCAAATCCTTAGATCCTATTTACACATTGCAAATGACATTGCTGCTATTGCTTTATGATTATGTATGGATTGGTTGCATGATAGTATATTTGAATTCCCTGCCTTGATAAGACTTTACCCTGCTATCCGCTGCTAGGTTAGCTGCTGCTTAATTTACTATTACTCTTCCACTACTCACTACTTGCTATATGCTATGTGGTGGAATTGGGACGGTGTATATCTGATTATAACTACTGGGAGAGAGTGCTGCGTGCGTCTTGGGTGCGTAGTAAGGGTTGATGTCGACCAAGTGGGATGTGAGACAAGCCCATGGGGCAAGTCGTGCCGGGGGTGCAACCTGGGCATCCCCAAGCGAGATACCTGTGGCGGGTAAAGTTGTTGAGGAGGTTCCGGGTGGGATAGCCTTGGTGGTTTGAAGCCCGTGGACGGAGGTGCTGTGATGGCATGGGGAGAGTATCCCCTAAGTGAAGATGCCTGCTTGGTCAAACCTAGGACGGACTAGTTTCAGGTTCATGGGAATCCTTTTCTACTCACTCGCTTCTGATGGGCGGGAGACGGCTGGACTACTTGGTAGGACGGTGCCACTACTGCTAGGTTGAGAGGTGATAAGGGTGGGCGGAGACGGTCGATGGATTCCCGTTCCGTTCTAGATGCGCAGTACCACTGGATGGGCCCGGTACTGTGACTCCCAGTCTCAGCATAACGGTGTAGGACCCGGAATATCCCAGGGCTGAGTGGTAGGGTGGCATCGACCTAGGCAAGCAAGCACCCGGAATTCTGCCTAGGTGTTTGCGCAACACCTATGATGGCTAATCCTGTGGGTAGTGAAACCTCTGCAGAGTGTATGGTTGATCGATCGATACATATGCCAACTTGTTGGCTATGGAACCTTTCCTGTGAAGCTTCTACTAGTGTAGTGAGTGTTCTTTTCTCCCCCTGGATGACATTTTTCCGGCAGTGTACCTGCTGTGGTAGTGTGCCGCTAAGATAGGCCCGAGAGGGAGTTGGGCCTGTCGAATGAGAGTGAGGTGTGGGTATGTGAGATGTGGTGATGGGAAAAGGGATGATGGGTTAACTGGAGATAAAACTTGACTAATTAAATATTGTTTACAGCTGCATAGGAAACCTCAGCCTATAGGTCTGGTTGAATAGCCTTGCATCCACTTTCCACAAAGCAAATGCTGCATAGGTGGGCTCCGTGGCCAGTACATATCGTACTGATAAATTTGCTGTTAGGTGACGAGAATGAGTACGACTTCGAGGAAGATGATGGCGAGGAATAGGGTCACGTGCTACACTCAAGTTGGCCGTGAAAGATGAATCATTTCCGCATCTTCTAAAGTTTCTCTGAATGTTGATTCCACCAGTGTGGCGATGTAATAAATGTTTATGTAAGACTTAATTACCGTTGTATGGATCCTGGTGTCAACTGAGATATGGGTAATTTTATGGATTGTCCCAAGCAATCTGTTGAATTACAATTCAAGCCTGTGGATTTCCCTTCGCAGAAATCGAGGTCGTTTCAGTTGGTATCAGAGCTATACTTGACTGTAGGACGAGACCCACAGACAATGGACGTTAGAATAGGAAGCCAGACTCTCTTTCGGTTATATTACCGACCTTGCATTCACTTTTTATGCAATGGCTTATCTAATACAAGGACCTGCTAATCCGTTTCTTGAATAATTTGCAGATGACCAGCCTTGGACCACCACTTCGTCCCCTGCACGATGGCACTATTGAGATCCCGATCAATGGGAGGAACCACGGCGGATTTGCCATGGTGCTACGCCAGGTGTTGGAGGAGCTGGGAGCACCGTCTGACCAGATCCAGTACTTCAGCCGAGGGAAGCTTGTCGAGGCTGAGAGGTTTGAAGGACCTGTCACTACCAGAGTTGAGACACCCGTCAGCCTGACCCTTCCAGGGATGCCGGTTTTTACTGACTACACTGCTGGAGAGACTGTGGAGGACGGAGTACAGTCCGTCTCCCGCAAGGTACTACGCGCAGTTGTGTACACAGCAAACGAGTACCTTAAGGGGACCCATTTCCGTCTGCTACCTCAGGCTTTGGAGCTGCACCCTGACCCCATCCAGAGGATTCTGTACACCAGCCAGATCGTTCAGGCCGAGACTGACCCTTGCCTACGCATAGTGGCACACCACCTCCAGGAGCAGGATGAGTTCATCAGCTCATTGGAGCAAAGGAGGCAGCGTGACCGAGCCCGCATGGCAGAGGTCGAGGACAGTTTGCAGAAAGGGACTCAGACCCTAGAGAGTTTGAGCAGAGCAGTCACTGACTTGCAGCTGGAGATGCAGCGCCGTGATGAGTTACACCGAGCCGAGATCGCCGACTTGCGAGACAAGATCGGGGATTTTGGGTTACGCAATGACTACCTGAACAGCAGAGTATTGGGATTACAGAGGAGGCTGGACGACAAGGAGAGAGCGCCTGCTGAGAGGGAGCAGAGACAGAGGAGTCGAGATGAGCACGTTGCGCTCCAGGATCAGGGAGTTGGAGAAGCAGTTGGAGAAAGCCGAGGAGAAGTCCACCCGCAACCAAGGGATTCTGATCGACCGCGTGAAGATGGTGGAGTTCTTAAAGGACAAGCTACGGAGGACAGAGACAGCTTGGAAGCAGTCCGATACCAGGAGAGCTATTGAGGTCCGGAAGGTACAGAGTTCGCTTCCCCCACTGGAGATGGTGAAGCCCCGGGAGGGAGACTTCCGCATACCACCCACTACGCTCAACCTGGGAGCGTGTCCGTCTCTAAGGATGCAGGAGATTGAGGCCACTCCAGAGGTAGCTGTAGCACTCGACTACGTCAAGCGCCTGACCATGACTGATGACGAGATCAAGGCAGAGGACAGCCGCATACCCGACGCCGTACTCGACCTTATGCACCAGTAGCTTATGGGACCCTGCGTGGTACTTAGACTAGTGATACCATGAGTTGTCCTGTCATTGGCTATCTGCGCATAGCACGACCTTCTTAGTAGCTAGGAACATCCTTTATGTAATAATAACCCTGTGATGAGTGACATTTGGATCTTATGCTTCTTATGGTTCTCTATGCTTCTTTGGTTGAGTGTAGGATAGCATGAAAAATGTTTTAATTCATTTAAATCGTTGAAAACATCTAACTCCTACTTAAACCACTACAAGATAATTACTGCACTGAGCACGTACCTAATAATTTCAGATGTCGATGAGACGTTCCGCGCGTCTGGAGAACCGCCAGCCCTCCCCCGCACCTGCGCCAGGACGCGGGCGTGGTCGCAACCGTGGACGCCCAACTGGCAGACATGCTGGAGTTAACCTGGAAGAAGAGCTGCGCCGGGCAGAGGATGCACCGCCGGTGAACGATCCGCCACCACAGGGCGAGAACGTGCCTCCGCCACCGCCACCGCCGCCGCCACCGACGTTGGCGGAAGTGATGGCACAGCAGACCCAGCTGCTGAATGCCATAGCTACTGGGATGAACAGGCACCACGGGCCACCCCAGAATGACTTCCAAAGGAAACTGGAGGGTTTCCTAAAGCTGAGGCCACCTACCTTCGACGGGACCGACAGCGATCCCCTCGCTGTCGACGATTGGCTTAAAGAGATGGAGAAGAAGCTGGACCTGACCACTTGCTCCGACGAGGAGTGTGTTGGGATTGCTAGCCATCAGCTGACCGGTGCTGCACGAGCATGGTGGGACAACTACACCAGCGCTCACGAGGACCCAGCCCGCATTGACTGGGATGAGTTCACCGAGGCTTTCCGTGACCACCACATTCCTGAGGGAGTCATGGAGGCCAAGGAGAACGAGTTTCGCAACATCTCCCAGGGAGCTGACCGGATCCACGAGTACACCACCCGCTTCAACTGCTTGCTCCGCTACGCACCTGCGTCTTGCGTGAGTTTCGAGAAGGAAAAGATGTACTACTACGGAAAGGGACTTCAGACCAAGATCAGGTTGGCTCTGTCAGGAAACAAGAGCTACACTCTGCATGAGCTGATTGACCGCTGTATTGAGATCGAGAAGGATCGCATGGAAGCACGTCTGGAGTTCGAGGCCTAGAACAAGGGAAAGAAGCGCCGCTCTGAGAGACCCGCTCGCACTGCTCTACCCCAGAGACAGCGAACGGGTGCACCCCCGCCTTTCCGGACTCGTCAGGGACCTTCTTCGGGAACGAGCCGTGGTGGTACCAACAGCAGCAACTATCACCGCCCCGCTCAGACCTACCCTGCGCCGACTCGAGCTGTGCAGAACACACCCGCCCCCGCTACCAACACGCCAAGGACAAGCAATTGGAAGGCTCCTGCGACAGCTACAGCAGGCAGTGCGCCCTTCACTTGCTTCGGATGCGGAAAGCCTGGACACCGTGTGGCTGTGTGCCCCGACCTCAACCGTGCACCGGCAGCTGCGCAGGGCACACCGAACCGGGGATCTGCTACCCGAGGAAGATTGAACCACATGACCGCTGAGGAAGCTAAAGTTGCACCTGATGTTGTGTACGGTACGTTCCTAGTTCAGGGTAACATGGCTACAGTTCTGTTTGATTCGGGAGCTACATGTTCATACATTTCATCTGCATATGCACGTAAGCATAACATACCTGTAACCCCGAGAGCAAACCCCATCCTAACTAGCTCGCCCTTAGGAACCTTCAGAAGCGTTCACATATGTAGGGGAGTGATAATCACAATCGAGGGACTTGACTTTCGAGCTGACCTAACCCTACTACCCTCCAATAGCTTAGATGTCATCTTAGGCATGGACTGGCTAACCAAACACCGGGGACTGATATCTTGTTCACCTAGATATGTTCAGGTAACCCACCCTTGGGGAACAGCCGTCCGATGTATACCTCAAACCGGGAGAGTCCAAGCCCTCCTATGTGCTCTGGAGACTAAGGCAGATAAAATGGAGCTGACATTCAGAGATGTGCCAGTAGTCTGTGAATTCAATGACGTATTTCCAGAGGAGTTGCCAGGAATGCCACCAGATAGAGATGTGGAGTTTGTTATAGAGCTGATGCCAGGAACTGCACCGATTGCCAAAAGACCCTACAGAATGTCGGCTGATGAGTTGAAGCAACTCAAGAAGCAGCTGGGAGAATTACTGGAGAAGGGCTTCATTAGGCCTAGTGCCTCGCCCTGGGGATCTCCCGTTTTGTTTGTCAAGAAGAAGGATGGCACGATGAGGATGTGCATTGACTACCGGAATCTGAATGCGGTTACAGTCAAGAATAAGTACCCATTGCCCCGCATCGATGATCTATTAGATCAATTGAGTAAGGTCAAGTACTTCTCAAAGATTGATCTCCGATCAGGGTACCATCAGATGAAGATCAGGGAAGAGGATATCCTGAAGACTGCATTTGTCACTAGATATGGACAGTATGAGTGCACAGTAGTCTCATTTGGACTCACTAATGCTCCAGCATACTTCATAAACATGATGAACAAGATCTTCATGAATGAGCTAGACAAGTTTGTAGTGGTATTTATTGATGATATACTGGTTTACTCAGCCACAAAAGAGGAACATGAACATCATCTGAGGACCGTATTGGAGAGGTTGTCTCGCAACCAGCTATACGCCAAATTCTCCAAGTGCGAATTCTGGCTTGAGGAAGTTTCTTTCCTTGGTCACGTACTGTCAGGAGAAGGAGTTGCAGTGGACCCAGCCAAGATTGAAGCTGTGAAAGAGTGGGAACAACCCCGTAATGTGTCAGAAATCAGAAGCTTTTTGGAACTTGCAGGATACTATCGCAGATTTATTGAGAACTTCTCCAAGATTACAAGACCCATGACCAACTTGCTGAAGAAAGAGAACAAGTTTATATGGACTCCTGAATGTGAGAAGAGTTTTCAGACCTTGAAGGAGAAGCTCACTACTACACCTGTACTAGCCCTGCCCGATATTCACAAAGATTTTGTTGTATATTGTGATGCCTCTCGGCAAGGTTTGGGCTGTGTACTAATACAAGAAGGAAGGGTGATAGCTTATGCCTCAAGACAGTTGAAAGAACATGAGCAGCGATACCCGACTCATGACCTAGAACTTGCAGCCGTGGTACATGCACTCAAGATTTGGAGACACTATCTAATAAGCAACAAGTGTGACATCTACACTGACCACAAGAGCCTGAAGTACTTCTTCACGCAAGAAGACCTGAATATGAGGCAGCGCAGATGGCTAGAACTCATCAAGGACTATGATCTTGAGATCCATTACCACCCAGGGAAGGCTAATGTTGTCGCTGATGCACTTAGCCGCAAAAGCTACTGCCATACCCTCATCACCAACTCTATGCCGCCTGAGCTCAGGAGAGAGTTCGACGCATTCCAGCTCGAGGTAGTCTCCTATGGCATGCTAAATGAGCTTCGCATCGAGTACAATCTCACCTCATGGATCCGTGAAGCACAAAGGAACTATCCTGAGATAGACTATATCCGTGGTTTGATGAAACTGGGGAGAGGCCCCGAATACCGAGAAGATGAGCAGGGAACTGTATGGTACAAAGATAGAATCTGCGTACCGACGGATTCAGCGATACGAGAAGAGATCCTGTCGGAAGGGCATGACTCTAAATATTGCATTCACCCAGGGTCAGCCAAGATGTACCATGATCTAAGGAAGCACTTCTGGTGGGAGAATATGAAGACAGACATTGCAGGGCATGTAGCCCGATGTGATACATGCAATAGAATCAAGGCCGAACATCAGAGACCAGCAGGGTTGCTACAACCAGTTGAGATATCAGAATGGAAGTGGGAGTGCATATCCATGGACTTCATATTAGGACTGCCCCGATCCGAGCATGGATATGATTCTATATGGGTAATAGTTGACCGTCTGACCAAAGTCGCACATTTTATACCGGTCAAAAGGAAGTATAGAGTTGAAAAGCTAGCAGATCTGTACGTATCAAACATTTTGAAGTTACATGGGGCACCTCTGAGTATTATATCTGACCGAGGATCACAGTTTGTATCACGGTTCTAGAAATCCTTGCACAAGTCCATCGGGACCAAGCTCGACTACAGCACAGCATACCACCCGCAAACAGACGGGCAAACAGAAAGAGTGAACCAGATTCTCGAGGACATGTTACGTGCTTGCGTATTGAGGTACAAGGAAGGATGGGAGAGCTGTCTACCCCACGCCGAGTTCTCATACAACAACGGTTACCAGACGAGCATTAAGATGTCTCCATTTGAAGCGTTGTACGGAAGACCGTGCAGAACCCCGCTAATGTGGTCGGAACCAGGTGAAAAGACATTCTTCGGTCCTACTAAGATTGTGGAAGCAGAAGAAGGTGTTGCCCAAGTAAGAGAGAATTTGAGGATTGCACAAAGTAGGCAAAAGAGCTATGCAGATAGAAGACGTAGAGAGCTTGAGTTCAAGGTTGGGGATTATGTCTACCTCAAAGTATCTCCACTTCGTGGCACTGTCAGATTCCACGTGAAAGGGAAATTGGCACCAAGATATGTTGGGCCATACAAGATCTGTAAAAGGGTTGGAAAGCTTACTTACAAGCTGGAACTACCGGAGGAATTATCTGGAGTACACCCCGTGTTCCATGTCTCGCAATTAAGGAAGTGTCTGAAGCTTCCCGAGGAGCAAGTTCCTACGGATGCATTAGACCTGCAAGACACACTTGAATACAAGGAACATCCGATCAAGATCTTGGCACGGGATACCAAAGAGACGCGGAACAAGACAATTCCGATGTGCAAGGTACAATGGAGCAATCACACCAAAAGGGAAGCTACGTGGGAGAAAGAATCGGACTTGCGGATTATGTTTCCTTACCTCTTCGAAGGGTACGTTATCTCTGAATCTCGAGGTCAAGATCCTAATGAGGGGGGAGGACTGTAACAACCCTAAAAATCCACACAACCTAAAATCCCAACCAATTAAAATTTTTTATTTATTTATTGTGAAAACCCATTTTTCTTGTGCAAGCATATAGGTTTCATTATGAATTTGGTAATAAAGGAGTATAGCTTGCTTTTTAATTCCATTCACATAGAATAATAACTTATGCATCACATTTGGGATTTATCGCAATTTATGTTTGTATTTACTCAATATTTAAAATGGGTAATATATGTATTTATACACTAAGTGAAAATAGAAAAAGAAAAAGAAAATGAAAAGGGAGAGAGAGCAAGCCTAGCGATTCAGCCCAGCTGCGGCCCAACCGAGCAAGCGCGCGCGACCGATTCATCCGCGCCACTCCCCGCAGCCGCTGACCGCCCGGCCCTGCCTGTCAGCCGCTCTCGCCCCACTGTTCTTCTTCCTCGCAGAGACGACGGGGACGAGTGCACGCAATTCGCGTGACCCCGGTCCCACAGCCGACAGCGCCACGCTCTGTCAGGTTTGTCCCCTGCCTGTCCCCTGCCTTGCTCGCCAAGAAGCCCGCGCGCACCACCGGAACCCTAGCTCGCGCAAGCCACAGCCCTCTGATCGGCCCGAGCAGATCAGAGCTGCCCGCCATAGGTAGCCACCCAAGCTCCGCTATAAATTGGAGCACCTCACGGCGCCCTAGCCTCGTTCCACTCGCCGCCGCCACTGGTGGCACCGCCCTACGACACCGCACCACACCGAGAGAGAGAGCGAAGGAGGAAGGCGGAGCGGAGAAGGAGAAGCTGCCGGAGCGCCGCCGCCGCGGAGCACGCCGGAGCCGGACACGGAGGAGAAGCCCGAGCTGCGGACGAGGAGCGGCACGGCACTGCGACCGCTCTGCACAGCTCCGACTCGCCACTGCACCGCCATCCTAGCTTCACCGACACCACGGTGAGCCACCGCACGCCATGTCCGAACCTCGCCCTGCTTTTGCCATGGCGTTCCGCCCACGGGACGCGCAGGCACGAGCCTTTACCGGCTCAGGAAGATCACCTGCACCATGCACTCATGCGACCGGCCGAAGCCCTTGTCACACCCAATTTTAAGGATAAAATGGGATGCATAATCTTATGTGAGCCCAGAGATCAGTCACACACATAAGCCAACAAATTGCATAAATTGTATCATAACCAATGTTTAATACATAGCGAATAATATCAAAGTCATTACACAGCGGAAAAATAAAGATAACTCTCGCGGTAGCTCCATAGCACGGGGACGTCGACTGGTGAAGCACAAGTCTAGTAATCCTCTGGGTAGTCCTCATCACTATCACCATCTGTTACCCATCCGGGATTTTTTTAACCAAATAATGAAAAATAAACAAGCGTAAGTACATGTCGTACTCAACAAGACTAGCATGGGTTCATGAGGCTCAAAAGGTTGACACGGTTTAACAGCAGGTTGCTTTTAATTAATCATCTTTTATGCAGTTGGATAGCAACAAGTTAATATGCCCATTCTCATGATCATAGTAAACATAATTAATGAGTAGCAACAAATAGATAAGGAACAAGTAAACATCACCCTGAAAGATAACTACTCCGTGAGTTTTCCGGGCCACTCGTGACCGTGAGCGCGGCTAGTATACCAGTTTTACACTCTGCAGAGGTTGTGCACTTTCACTATGAGCCGTGATTCCCATTTGCTCGGGTTAATTACTCCCATAACACTACCAAGGTGAGAGAGCAGGGTTTCACTATGAAGCCTTTTAAAGGTTCGTCTAACATGTTAGGGCCGCGAGGTTTCCTCGGCAAGCAGATGTAGGGCCCCCTTCCATATGGCACAAGGTCACGCAGGTTATACACATATGGACAGAGGCCGCACTATACCCGAGTCGGCAAGCCCCTCTTGCGCCTTTCGGTAACCCCTAACAAGCTAGATAAGGTCCTCATACTGAGCTAAAACCAGAGCCATATAGCCCTCATAGTTGCACTGTAAGTCCCAGCTTTTGCTGACAGATCATTACCAAGGGGGAAGGATATGGTGCATCACAAAACTATGCCCCAATCCCCTAGTTCCATGTTGCTAAAAAGGCATCTTTTAATTCCTCATTGCATATTCAATTAATCAGTTTACATGATCATGATATCCATAACGCACTAGCATCAATTACCATATGCATAATCCCATAGGTTGCAAGGAACAGGATAACAAAACTAGGAAGTAATTATGGTTAACAAGGAAGACACATGCAAATGCAGTTATTTATTTAGTGGATAGGACAACAAGGATGATCCATGCTAATACTTGCCTTGATCAGCAAACTCCTGGTGATCCGGGTTGTCACAGTACTGATCTTGATCACCCACGTATGGCTCACCGTCTATACTCGATCCATCATAACAACACACACGCATACAGGGGCAATCATGCATACAAACAAGAGTTTTCATTAGAACAGTACAATAACAGAGAGAAAATAAATTGAAAAGGTCATAAAACAAATCTACACGTTGCTACGATCACATCGATATCAAGTTTGCGCAAATCGGATTTAAAACGAGGAAGATATGAATTTTACAAGATTTATAATAGAATAATAATAGATTAAATATAATCTCGAATTTTCAAAGTTAATAACATATGAAACAGTGTTACTAACTGGTAGATCATCAAATTACGAATCTAACGCAATTTGAATCGTTCAAATCGGAACTAAAACGTGGAAATTATAAATGAAACAATTTTGAATTCAAATCTGAAAACACATTTTCATATATACCGAAAATAAAAGCCTTCAAACGTAATCTACTGAATACGCTAAGGGCTGCGGGCTAAGCATTAAAAACTGTAGGGGGTTATTCCCAACAACGCCGGCCGAATCGGTATGGGCTGCTCTTCAGCCGTCCGATTCAAAATCGGCGGATCAGATTAACAGAGAGGAGGGGTGGCGGTGCTCTCGGCCGGAAAACAGAGGCCGACGGCGGCGTCATGGCCAGAGGGCCGCCGGAGAAGGAGAACTCATCCTTCGGTGCATGAAATAGGTCGGGAAGGGTACCCATAGATCGGGAAGAGCATCGCAAGCTCACCTAGGGTGATGGGAAGGTCGGAAATCGACTCGGAGATAGCTCGCGGCGTGATCCGGCGGACGGTGGATCTCTGCAACGGCGGCGGAGGCGGTCAATGCACAAATCGAAGGGGGAAAGTGCTCGGGAACTTCACAAGATCACAGCGAAGCTCCTCAAAGGCTTACCGAGAGGAAATTGGTGGCGAATCGAGCTAATTGCTCGCGGCGGCGGCTGCTCGGTTCTCGCGGGAGCTCGGCTATGGCGGCGAGAAGAGGCGGCTAGGGTTAGGTGACGGCTACGGGGGGTGTAGCGTTGCTTAAATACTCCTGAGGTGTGACGACAATCTCGGAGATTGAAACAAACTCGGCGAGCGGAGAAATTGGCTTCGGCCGTTTCTTCTCTGCTACGGACTCTCAGCGCGGCGACGAACTCGGCTTCGGCCGTTTCTTTCTTGCCCGCGTCGGACTCTCGGCGAGCAACAGAGGGAAACAGGGGAGGGGCTGTTCTGTGGGTCCACAGGTCGGTAGCACCGAGTGCTGGGGTCGGGCTGGCAGTCATGGTAGAGGGACGCTTCGCGCGCGTTCGGCCGCGGTGGATGAACACGGCAGCAGCGTCTCTGTTCGCGCGGCGGGGGAGGTGGAGAAGGAAGCGCTGACCCGTGGGTCCCACTCGTCAGTCAGATGGGGTAAGGGGAAAGGAAGGGAGCAGGTCGGCCGAGCTGTCCTCGGGCCATCCGACCTGGATCTGCTGGGGCCAGGGAGTGGAAAACAGGCCAAGCTGCTGCCCGGCCAGAAAGGAGAGGGGAAGGGCTCTGCTCTATTTCCTTTCCATTTTCCAAAGGGATTTTCAAATTGGGTTTTGAAATATTTGAGAAATTCAAATAATCTACAACAGTACAAAGAAGAAATGCTCCAGCATGAATGCATCATACATGTGTATGACCTAGGTTTGATTTTATATTTGAGAAAAATTATTATTTCCCTATATTGGAATGATCAACTAATTGCATAATTAAATAAATTCCCACTATTTAAAAGAATGCAATTTTTCGGGTGTTACAATTCTACCCCCCTTAAAAATAATCTCATCCTCGAGATTTAGTTGGTGCTTACTCAAACAACTCCGGGTACTTCTCTCTGAGATCTTCCTCTCTTTCCCAAGTAGCTTCTTCCTCAGAGCACCGATGCCACTGTACCTTGCACATCTTTATAACTCGACTTCTTGTAACTCTTTCTGCGGTTTCCAAAATTTTCACTGGATGTTCCTCATAAGTGAGACCCTTCTTGAAAACTATTTCCTCGACAGGAACCTGCTCTTCCGGTACTCTCAAACACTTTCTCAACTGAGATATGTGGAACACATCATGCACACCGGACAAACTTTCCGGAAGTTCTAGCTGATATGCCACTTCTCCACGTCTCTCTAGGATCTTGAAAGGACCAATATACCTTGGTGCCAACTTTCCTTTGCTGTTGAACCTTTTCACACTTCTCATCAGGGGACACTTTAAGATATACATAGTCTCCTACATTAAAAGCTAGTTCTCTTCTCCGTGTATCCGCATAGCTCTTCTGTCTAGATTGTGCTATTCTCAAGTTCTCTCTTATGGTCTGGACTTGCTCCTCTGCGTCTCTCAACACATCCGGTCCAAACACTTGACTTTCTCCAGTTTGATTCCAAAACAAGGGTGTCCTGCACTTGCGCCCATACAATGCTTCGAAGGGTGCCATCTTGAGACTTTTCTGGTAACTATTATTATAAGAGAACTCCGCATACGGCAGACTCTTATCCCAACTTGTTCCATACTGTAAAGCACAAGCTCTCAACATATCTTCCAAAATCTGATTAATCCGTTCAGTTTGGCCGTCAGTTTGAGGGTGATATGCAGAACTGAAATTCAACCGTGTTCCCAATGATCTATGCACTTGTTGCCAAAACTGTGAGGTGTACTGCGTACCCCTATCGGACACTATCTTCTTGGGAACTCCATGTAGACACACAATCCTTTCCATATACAACTCTGCAAGTCTTGCTCCGGTATAGGTGGTCTTGACGGGGAGGAAATGAGCAACTTTAGTCAGTCGATCCACAATTACCCAGATTGAATCATAACCTCTCTGAGTACGTGGCAATCCAACTATGAAGTCCATACCGACTTCTTCCCACTTCCACTCAGGTATCTTTAGTGGTTGTAGCAATCCTGCAGGTCTCTAGGTGTTCAGCTTTAACTCTCTGACAGGTATCACATATAGCCACATATTCTGCTACATCACGCTTCAGTCCAACCCACCAATATTTTTCCTTCAGATCCAAATACATCTTGGTACTTCCTGGGTGTATAGAATATGCTGACTCATGAGCTTCACGCAGTATAGCGTCTCGGATGAATTTCACTTCAGGTACACAGAGTCTCTTCCCAAACCATAAGGTTCCATTCTCATCTAGCCTGAATCCGGGTGATTTTCCAACCACAATGTTCTCCGCTATTTCTTTGAGCTTCTCATCTTCCAACTGAGCCTTTCGTATCTCTTGCTCTAGTGTGGGTTCAACCTCCATCTCAACAGCACTTGATCACAATTCCCAAGTTGAGACGCTCCATCTCTGCACACAACTCTGCGGGTATAGTGGTTGCTCGAATCTCATTAGCATAACTCTTTCTACTAAGAGCATCTGCTACAACATTTGCTTTGCCAGGATGATAGTGCACTTCCAAATCATAATCCTTTATCAATTCCAACCAACGACGTTGCCTCAAATTCAACTCTGACTGGGTGAAGATATACCTCAAGCTCTTATGATCTGTATAGATGTCACACTTATGACCAATAAGATAATGTCTCCAAATCTTCAAAGCGTGCACCACAGCTGCTAGCTCCAAGTCATGAGTAGGGTAATTCAACTCATGCTTCCTCAGCTGTCTCGATGCATATGCTACGACTCTTCCTTCTTGCATGAGAACACAACCAAGACCTAGGCGGGAAGCATCACAATAGATAGAGAACTTCTTACTCAGATCCGGCAAAACCAACACTGGGGCTGTTGTCTATCTCTTCTTCAATTCTTCAAAACTAGCTTGGCACTTCTCAGACCACACAAACTTGGCATTCTTCTCTAGCAAGGAAGTCATTGGCTTCGCAAGCTTGGAGAATCCTTCAATGAACCTTCGGTAGTAACCAGCTAAACCAAGAAAACTACGAATGCCAGTTACATCAGTTGGCGGCTTCCAATTCAACACGTCTGCCACCTTGCTTGGGTCTACAGAAATTCCACCATTGGACACGATATGTCCTAGAAAAGCAACTTCTCTCAACCAGAATTCGCACTTACTTCGCTTGGCATACAACTTGTGTTCTCTGAGCTTCTGCAAAACCAATGTCAGATGTTCGGCATGCTCTTCTTCATTCTTGGAGTAGATCAAGATATCATCAATGAACACCACAACAAACTTATCCAAGAATTCCATGAATACCTTGTTCATCAGATACATGAAGTAGGCAGGTGCATTAGTCAAACCAAAGGACATTACCGTATACTCATACAATCCATACCGAGTAGTGAATGCAGTCTTAGGTATGTCAGAGTCACGAATCTTCAACTGATGATAACCTGAACGGAGATCAATCTTGGAAAACACACAAGCACCTCTCAACTGATCAAATAAGTCATCAATTCTAGGCAACGGATACTTGTTCTTAATGGTGACCTCATTCAGTGATCGATAATCAACACACATCCTTTGACTACCATCTTTCTTATCAACAAAAATAACCGGGGCTCCCCAAGGTGAAGAACTAGGACGAATGAAACCTTTTTCTGACAGTTCTTTGATTTGTTTCTTAAGTTCTTCTAATTCTTTAACTCCCATTCTATATGGACGTTTAGCTATAGGTGCAGTACCAGGTAACAACTCAATGATAAATTCAATGTCACGGTCAGGCGGCATACCTGGCAACTCATCTGGAAACACATCTTCAAACTCATCCACCACTGAGTTATCCGGCTGCACTTCTTCTCTGAGCTGATGTACTGTGGCTTGTTGTTGCACTTGCAGAGCAACCTCAACTCGGACCTCATCTCCCTTTGGTGTAGTGACAGTTACAACCTTCTCCTTACACCCTATGTTCGTGTTGTATTTCTTCATCCAATCCATACCCAGGATAAGATCAATTCCGGCAGTATTTAGCACAGTAGGGGTTATCTCGAATTCTACCTCCCTTAATGAGACAGTAATCGGGAGACACTGAAGAGTAGCTTGCATAACACCACCCGGAGAAGAAATCATAATAGGATGTTTCATGACACTAAGGGGAATACTATGCTTTCTAACAAATGTGTGCGAAATGAAAGTATGCGAAGCACCAGAGTCAAAAAGAACTGTAGCGGGGATGGAGTCGATATTGAACGTACCCATCATGTCCTCTGGAGTCTCCTGTGCCGTATCAACCGACACATGGTTCACCTTCCCGGTGCGAGGTGGCACTCTTTGCTGGTTGTTCTGCTTCTGGGAGGCTTGGGGATTCTGCTTCTCAGGACAATTGTAGGACAAGTGTCCTTCCTTGCCACAGCGGAAACACTTGTTGGGGGCACCATTCTTCACAGGGATGTTGTTGGGAGCAGTCAGCTGTGGCGCCTGGTTGCCACCTTGTTGCTGGTACTGGGAACGCTGCTGGTTCTGGGAACGTTGTTGATTCTGGAAATTGTTCTTGAATCCAGACTGTCCCTGGAAACGTTGTTGCTGCTGAGGCTACTGCTGGTTGTTACGGAAGCGGCTGTTGCTTCCAGACGACTGCCCTTGAAACTTCCTCTTCTTCTTCTTCTCATCTATCTCACGGCGCTTGCTCTCGATGATCAAAGCTTTGTCCACCAACTGTTGGAAGTTGGCGAAAGTGTGGGAAAGCAACTGGTACTAGAGATGATCATTCAGTCCTTCCAAGAAGAGCTCTTGCTTCTTGGCATCATCTTCAACCTCTTTTGGAGCATACCACGACAATTGGATGAACTTGTCACGGTACTCGGCAACTAGCATACCTCCCTGCTTCAGAGAAAGAAACTCTTTCTTCTTCAACTTCATCAACCCTGCAGGCACATGATGATTGCGGAATCCCTCACGGAATTGCCGCCAAGAGATGGGGTCAGCACGTCCAAAACGGAAAGACTCCCACCAATCTAGAGCAGCTCCCTGCAACTGCCTGGATGCATAGAGAACTTTCTCGACGTCGTTGCATTGGGCGATCTCCAGCTGCATTTCTATTGCACGCAGCCAATCATCAGCTTGGAGAGGATCACTGGAATGATCGAAGGTGGGCGGGCGTCCCTTCAAGAATTCGCTTATCTTGTCACGGGGTGGTGGAGGTGGGTTCCCATTGCCATTGTTTCGCTGCAGCAGTTGAATGTTCTGGGCCATCTGCTGCATCAACTGTGTTTGCATCATCATCAGCTGCTCCATATTAGGCTGTGGCGGAGGTGGTGGTGGATTAGCATTTTCTTCAGAGGTACCATCACCCCTTGGGTTCCTCCTGGTGTGGGCCATCTGCTGTTCAAATCATTGAAGTGAGGTTTAGAATTCTTTTCCATTATAATAACACTTAGAAGGCTAGAACAGGAAATTCCGGACGCAATCCAACAACGGCAGAGTAGAAAAACAGTCATATCAGGAGTTCCCGAAGTCAAACAGATACATGCTATACATGGTTAGAAAGCATGAGAAAAACTCTACAACTTTTATTCATACCATCTCTCCAGATTCTGTCGTTAAGTTTATCAAAAACAAATTTAATTCGAACTATTTCAGAGTAACAGACAGCGCAGAAACTTTGACTTGTGACATTTGTTTCTCCCAAACCGTAACTGATATTGAGATGATTCTTGCGGCCAAAGAAAACTACAGAAGTCTAGTTTTTCACAAAAATTTCTCATGATTTTTGGTCATATATAATTAAATAGGAAAAATAACTAAGGCAGAGAGGTCTGAAAAACAGCACTGCTGGAAACTAAGATAATCAACCCAAACTATTATGCATTAATTCAAACCTATATAAAGAGATTTGCGGACATGCCCACAATCTCAGCACTCATTACAAACTCCAAATCAAGCATTGTTCATAAGGAAAAGCAATCTAGCACAAAAGTTCACAAGACACGAACTAGACTCGACTTGACTCAACTTGCGCTTCTAGCGTCTTTTGCTACTAACTGGGGGTAACTCCTCTAGGGGTCGATGTCGGTGCGGGTGTGAGCATCTCCATGGTCTCCTCGGTTCCTTGGCGGCGATTCAGCTGGGCACCTTGGTGATGGCGGAGGGGGTCCAACACCGAGTTGCCTGTTCAACCCATCCACTGCCCGGCTGAGCTTGTAGTTAGCTTCAGTTCTAGTGTTCAGCTCATCCAGTGTCTGGTCCAGAAAAGTGTTGGTCTGAGCCAAACATTCCAAGGCAGCGTGGAGTCGGGTGTTCACTTCTCCAAGTGGACCGGCGATACTGCAGTTAGCTTGGCCACTCTGACGGCGGGGAAGGTAGCAGTGCATCTCCCACTTGATGATGTCTCAATTCTCATGGCAGTGCACCATAAGAGCTTGTCGTGCGGCATCCTTGATGGCGGCAGCTTTGGAGAGTCGAATGGAGACAACATAGTGAATATTCTTCACCTGGCTTTCCTCCTTGATGTACACCCTCGTCTCATAGTAGGCGGCGTAGTCAGGGTGCTTCCAGTACTCCGTCTTGTACAGCACCGAGGCGTTGGGGTAGAAACGGCGCACCAAGTCGCGAAGCAGCGGGTGGTAGTAGTCATCCCCATGATGATCATAGTGAATCATTCCCACCCAGGGTTTTCCACCTTGGTCTCCATCATCGTCGCCATCGTCATCGGGGTCGTTGGAGTCATCCGAGTCGCCTCCATCATCTTTGTCATCAGGGTCGCCAGCACAATCTTGGTCACCCTGCGGCTCCACCTTCTCGGGTTCATCTTTCTGAGGGTCCTTCATAGATACGTCTTCAGAGCTGTCTTCCAAGGGCTCTTCACTGGGCTCCTCTGTGGGCACCTCCTGCTGGGGCTCCTCCACTGGTACGTCTTCCACGGGTACCTCTGGTCGGGAAACACGTCCGCCAGAGATGAAGCACTGCAGGTACCTCTTAGGTGGCATGACACGCTTGCGAGCAGTGCGCTTAAGGTTGGCCATCTACAAGAGTTAAGATTAAGTCAAAATTTTGCAATGGACAAGGGTAGGATATCAGCAAAAACTTGTAACAAATTAATATAACAAGTAAAAAGAGATGATAAAGCTAAGGGCTATCCAGTGCTAACTAGGCTTGCGTCCTACAGTCAACACGGCTTTGATACCAATTTGTCACACCCAATTTTAAGGATAAAATGGGATGCATAATCTTATGTGCGCCCAGAGATCAGTCACACACATAAGCCAACAAATTGCATAAATTGTATCATAACCAATGTTTAATACATAGCGAATAATATCAAAGTCATTACACAGCGGAAAAATAAAGATAAGTCTCGCGGTAGCTCCATAGCACGGGGACGTCGACTGGTGAAGCACAAGTCTAGTAATCCTCTGGGTAGTCCTCATCACTATCACCATCTGTTACCCATCCGGGATTTTTTTTAACCAAATAATGAAAAATAAACAAGCGTAAGTACATGTCGTACTCAACAAGACTAGCATGGGTTCATGAGGCTCAAAAGGTTGACACGGTTTAACAGCAGGTTGCTTTTAATTAATCATCTTTTATGCAGTTGGATAGCAACAAGTTAATGTGCCCATTCTCATGATCATAGTAAACATAATTAATGAGTAGCAACAAATAGATAAGCAACAAGTAAACATCACCCTGAAAGATAACTACTCCGTGAGTTTTCCGGGCCACTCGTGACCGTGGGCACGGCTAGTATACCAGTTTTACACTCTGCAGAGGTTGTGCACTTTCACTATGAGCCGTGATTCCCATTTGCTCGGGTTAATTACTCCCATAACACTACCAAGGTGAGAGAGCAGGGTTTCACTATGAAGCCTTTCAAAGGTTCGTCTAACATGTTAGGGCCGCGAGGTTTCCTCGGCAAGCAGATGTAGAGCCCCCCTTCCATATGGCACAAGGTCACGCAGGTTATACACATATGGACAGAGGCCGCACTATACCCGAGTCGGCAAGCCCCTCTTGCGCCTTTCGGTAACCCCTAACAAGCTAGATAAGGTCCTCATACTGAGCTAAAACCAGAGCCATATAGCCCTCATAGTTGCACTGTAAGTCCCAGCTTTTGCTGACAGATCATTACCAAGGGGGAAGGATATGGTGCATCACAAAACTATGCCCCAATCCCCTAGTTCCATGTTGCTAAAAAGGCATCTTTTAATTCCTCATTGCATATTCAATTAATCAGTTTACATGATCATGATATCCATAACGCACTAGCATCAATTACCATATACATAATCCCATAGGTTGCAAGGAACAGGATAACAAAACTAGGAAGTAACTATGGTTAACAAGGAAGACACATGCAAATGCAGTTATTTATTTAGTGGATAGGACAACAAGGATGATCCATGCTAATACTTGCCTTGATCAGCAAACTCCTGGTGATCCGGGTTGTCGCTGTACTAATCTTGATCACCCACGTATGACTCACCGTCTATACTCGATCCATCATAACAACACACACGCATACAGGGGCAATCATGCATACAAACAAGAGTTTTCATTAGAATAGTACACCAACAGAGAGAAAATAAATTGAAAAGGTCATAAAACAAATCTACACGTTGCTACGATCACATCGATATCAAGTTTGCGCAAATCGGATTTAAAACGAGGAAGATATGAATTTTACAAGATTTATAATAGAATAATAATAGATTAAATATAATCTCGAATTTTAAAAGTTAATAACATATGAAACAGTGTTACTAACTGGTAGATCATCAAATTACGAATCTAACGCAATTTGAATCGTTCAAATCGGAACTAAAACGTGGAAATTATAAATGAAACAATTTTGAATTCAAATCTGAAAACACATTTTCATATATACCGAAAATAAAAGCCTTCAAACGTAATCTACTGAATACGCTAAGGGCTGCGGGCTAAGCATTAAAAACTGTAGGGGGTTATTCGCAACAACGTCGGCCAAATCGGTATGGGCTGCTCTTCAGCCGTCCGATTCAAAATCGGCGGATCAGATTAACAGAGAGGAGGGGTGGCGGTGCTCTCGGCCGGAAAACAGAGGCCGACGGCGGCGTCATGGCCAGAGGGCCGCCGGAGAAGGAGAAATCATCCTTCGGTGCATGAAATAGGTTGGGAAGGGTACCCATAGATCGGGAAGAGCATCGCAAGCTCACCTAGGGTGATGGGAAGGTCGGAAATCGACTCGGAGATAGCTCGCGGCGTGATCCGGCGGACGGTGGATCTCTGCAACGGCGGCGGAGGCGGTCAGTGCACAAATCGAAGGGGGAAAGTGCTCGGGAACTTCACAAGATCACAGCGAAGCTCCTCAAAGGCTTACCGAGAGGAAATTGGTGGCGAATCGAGCTAATTGCTCGCGGCGGCGGCTGCTCGGTTCTCGCGGGAGCTCGGCAATGGCGGCGAGAAGAGGTGGCTAGGGTTAGGTGACGGCTACGGGGGGTGTAGCGTTGCTTAAATACTCCCGAGGTGTGACGACAATCTCGGAGATTGAAACAAACTCGGCGAGCGGAGAAATCGGCTTCGGCCGTTTCTTCTCTGCTACGGACTCTCAGCGCGGCGACGAACTCGGCTTCGGCCGTTTCTTTCTTGCCCGCGTCGGACTCTCGGCGAGCAGCAGAGGAAAACAGGGGAGGGGCTGTTCTGTGGGTCCACAGGTCGGTAGCACCGAGCGCTGGGGTCGGGCTGGCAGTCACGGCAGAGGGACGCTTCGCGCGCGTTCGGCCGCGGTGGATGAACACGGCAGCGGCGTCTCTGTTCGCGCGGCGGGAGAGGTGGAGAAGGAAGCGCTGACCCGTGGGTCCCACTCGTCAGTCAGATGGGGTAAGGGGAAAGGAAGGGAGCAGGTCGGCCGAGCTGTCCTCGGGCCATCCGACCTGGATCTGCTGGGGCCAGGGAGTGGAAAACAGGCCAAGCTGCTGCCCGGCCAGAAAGGAGAGGGGAAGGGCTCTGCTCTATTTCCTTTCCATTTTCCAAAAGGATTTTCAAATTGGGTTTTGAAATATTTGAGAAATTCAAATAATCTACAACAGTACAAAGAAGAAATGCTCCAGCATGAATGCATCATACATGTGTATGACCTAGGTTTGATTTTATATTTGAGAAAAATTATTATTTCCCTATATTGGAATGATCAACTAATTGCATAATTAAATAAATTCCCACTATTTAAAAGAATGCAATTTTTCGGGTGTTACAACCCCCGGACTACAAGCTTTGCTAGACCGAGAACGCAGCACGATGCATTCTCGGCGGAGCGCGCTCACCACCGACGCGTTCCGACGCCGAATCAACCGTTTCGAGCATTCCGGCTAGCACCCGGATAGGTTAGAGCATCGTGGAGCACCGCCACGACCCCACCGAGCTAGCTACGCGGATCTAAGCGCTAGGGGAAGCCTCGTCCGCCCTGCTCGTGTGCGTCGCGACCTCACCGGAGCTCCGCCGTATGCCGTGGGAGAGAAGGAAGCCATACCACGACTCTAACCCGCCACCATCTGGTCGGACGACTGCCTGAGCACGCCAATTGGGGAAAGCCAAGCCCTGTCTTGCCGAAATATGGTCATCGCCGCCCTGTCATCGTCCGCCGCACCGGAGAGACACCGCCGCCTTGAACAGACGCCCTGGAACCCTGCTAGCACCAAATTGAACGTCGGATCCCTGTCAACAGAGCTCGGGGTGGCGGATTCACCACTCCTCAGACCTTGTCGCGCCTCGCCGGAGCCCTGCCGGCGCAACGGCCTCACCGCCGGCGACCGGAGCATCTCAATACCAGCGACCAGGAACAAAAACCGACACCTTTTGGACTCTAGAACACACCACTAGCCCGACGGCTAACTGTGAGAACCACCCCCGACCACTGAGAACCACCCCCGACCACTGAGAACCACCCCCGACCACTGTCGAGCTCGCCCGACCAACCGCCGAGCTACGCCGACGCCGGCGACTCTCTGGGAACCAGCATCGAACACCTGGTGGGCGACCATCGGGTCTGTGTTCTGTTGAGGCACCACATGCTGCACTACTGGACCCGCGCGCCACGTGGACCATTCCCGAGCTGCCATCCCCTGATTAATCGGCCATTTTCCATTTTCAGAAAATAGGATAATCTTCGGAAATTCATAACTTATTCATACGATGTCCAAAAATTGTGTACCATATATCAAAATTCTTAGAAAAATGAGATCTACAATCTAAGACTATGTTTATGTGCATTTGGCTCTTTATTTTATTGGATTTTTCTGAAAAACTCTATAGGAGTCGCTGACGCGACTATTTCGTGTTCGATTTCAGAGCCGGAGGAGGATCTGACTAAGGAAGACGACCACGAGTACCTTCAGGAGCTAGGAGACGACTACGAAGGTGCCACATCCCACCAAATCCTTAGATCCTATTTACGCATTGCAAATGACATTGCTGCTATTGCTTTATGATTATATATGGATTGGTTGCATGATAGTATATTTGAATTCCCTGCCTTGATAAGACTTTACCCTGCTATCCGCTGCTAGGTTAGCTGCTGCTTAATTTACTATTACTCTTCCACTACTCACTACTTGCTATATGCTATGTGGTGGAATTGGGACGGTGTATATCTGATTATAACTACTGGGAGAGAGTTCTGCGTGCGTCTTGGGTGCGTAGTAAGGGTTGATGTCGACCAAGTGGGATGTGAGACAAGCCCATGGGGCAAGTCGTGCCGGGGGTGCAACCTGGGCATTCCCAAGCGAGATACCTGTGGTGGGTAAAGTTGTTGAGGAGGTTCCGGGTGGGATAGCCTTGGTGGTTTGAAGCCCGTGGACGGAGGTGCTGTGATGGCACGGGGAGAGTATCCCCTAAGTGAAGATGCCTGCTTGGTCAAACCTAGGACGGACTAGTTTCAGGTTCATGGGAATCCTTTTCTACTCACTCGCTTCTGATGGGCGGGAGACGGCTGGACTACTTGGTAGGACGGTGCCACTACTGCTAGGTTGAGAGGTGATAAGGGTGGGTGAAGACGGTCGATGGGTTCCCGTTCCGTTCTAGATGCGCAGTACCACTGGATGGGCCCGGTACTATGTCTCCCAGTCTCAGCATAACGGTGTGGGACCCGGAATATCCCAGGGCTGAGTGGTAGGGTGGCATCGACCTAGGCAAGCAAGCACCCGGAATTCTGCCTAGGTGTTTGCGCAACACCTATGATGGCTAATCCTGTGGGTAGTGAAACCTCTGCAGAGTGTATGGTTGATCGATCGATACATATGCCAACTTGTTGGCTATGGACCTTTCCTGTGAAGCTTCTACTAGTGTAGTGAGTGTTCTCTTCTCTCCCTAGATGACATTTTTCCGGCAGTGTACCCGCTGTGGTAGTGTGCCGCTGAGATAAGCCCGAGAGGGAGTTGGGCCTGTCGAATGAGAGTGTGGTGTGGGTATGTGAGATGTGGTGATGGGAAAAGTGATGATGGGTTAACTGGAGATAAAACTTGACTAATTAAACATTGTTTACAGCTGCATAGGAAACCTCAGCCTATAGGTCTGCTTGAATAGCCTTGCATCCACTTTCCACAAAGCAAATGCTGCATAGGTGGGCTCCATAGCCAGTACATATCGTACTGATAAATTTGCTGTCAGGTGACGAGAATGAGTACGACTTCGAGGAAGATGATGGCGAGGAATAGGGTCACGTGCTACACTCAAGTTGGCCGTGAAGGATGAATCGTTTCCGCATCTTCTAAAGCTTCTCTGAATGTTGATTCCGCCAGTGTGGCGATGTAATAAATGTTTATGTAAGACTTAATTACCATTGTATGGATCCTGGTGTCAACTGAGATATGGGTAATTTTATGGATTGTCCCAAGCAATCTGTTGAATTACAATTCGAGCCTGTGGATTTCCCTTCGCGAAAATCGAGGTCGTTTCAGTCCAGTTCTTCCTCTCAACTACACCATTTTGTTGAGAGGTGTACGGAGTTGAAAACCCATGCTTGATGCCCTCTTCATCAAGGAATTCTTCAACTTGAGTGTTCTTGAACTCGGTCCCATTATCACTTCTCACTTTCTTGATGGGGAGACCGAACTCCTTTTGTGCCCTCCTAACAAAGATCTTCACCTTCTCTTGTACCTGACACTTATCATACAAGAAGAACACCCAAGTGAAGCGGGAATAGTCATCAACAATAACTAAACCATATTTGTTACCACCGAGACTAAGATAGGTGACCGGTCCAAAGAGATCCATATGGATTAACTCCAAATGTTGTGTGGTAGTCAGGATGCTCTTTGGTGGGTGAGGTACGCCTACTTGCTTTCTGGCTTGGCAAGCGCTGCAAATCCTCTCTTTCTCAAAATGAACATCGGTTAGTCTAAGGATGTGGTTGTCCTTTAGAAGTTTGGTCAAGTTCCTCATCCTAACATGTGCTAGACAGCGGTGCCATAACCAGCCCATGCTAGATTTTGCCACTAAACAAGTCTCAAGGTTAGCTTTGCCTTTGTTGAAATCAACTAGGTAAAGCTTTCCTTTCAAGTGACCCGTAAAAGCAATAGAGGAATCCTCCCTTCTAGTAACTTCCACACCCTTATCCGTAAAGAGAAAATTGTAGCCCATTTCACACAATTGTGATACAGACAACAAGTTGTAACTCAACGAATCAACATGTAAGACATTAGTTATTGAATGATCATGAGTAATAGAAACTTTACCAAGACCTAGCTGTTGACGGTGGATATATCCTAAAATTCCACATTCAAACACCGTCAACAGGCCTCGGATTCAAAGAAGAATAAACATATCGTGAGCATATTTTATCAATAACTAGTTCCACATGTACTCTTAAGCTTGTGAACGCAGGGAAGATGAAACAGAGTAGAAATGAACACTTGGAGCCCAATACTGTGGTTCAGCCGAACCATGTATTTGGGAACCAAGTCATCACACATCAAGACATGGTGCAAAACATCACTTGGAAGAGAGGAGAGCCAAGGGTGGGCCCACCCATGGGTCGACCGAACAGCCCATGGGGCCTACCTGGCTCTGGTGATGTGGCAGGATCCATGTGACCTTCCACTCAGCTCATTTCAGCCCTCAGATCAACATGTGTTTCCATTCAACGGTTCAGAAGCAAAGCACAAGGATTCAACATGACAACATGCAAACGAAGTGGAACCAACACAAGGGGACAGTCTGTAACAGATGGGGACCACGGTGGTGGGCCAAACCCACCAGGTGTGGGTCAGCCGAACCACTATTTGTGGGAAAAGGCCACCTACACCTTCCCTGACAGGTGGGGACTCCTTCTAGAAGACCCTGGCTAGGCCCACCTGTCATAGGGGGGTCAGCCGAACCCCCCTGGTGCCCAGCCAGGTCGGTTAGCCTCCGCCGCCTCCCAGCATGATGTCCACGTGATGAATTCACCTCTGCCGTCCATCTTGAGGCGGTAATGAGGCGGTTCATCCAAGGGTGGAGAGGCATGGAGCACACGGATCGCTGACGTGGCACCCCCTCACTCTTCCCTATAAATAGAGGCTGCTCACTCCTCTCCAAGACACATAAGATACACAAGAGCCACAAGTCACAAGAATTTTGCTCTTTAGTAGTAGTATTAGTCTAGTGTGGGAGTTAGAGTCGAGTCGAGCTACGCTCGGAGTCTCCGGAGTCATCTGCTGGAGAGTCTGGTATAGCTCTTATACCTTTCCTTCTGTAAGACTTTACCTTTATCAATATATATTATCTTTACTTTACTTTACTAAGTCTCTACTTAGTGCATTACTATTCTTTATAGTATTGTTGTGTTTTGTCTTAACTTATAGTTGAGTTATATTGGATAGTGATCCTGTAACCAGCTCACGTGTGTAGTTCATCGCCTGTCTTAGTTGTTGGTACGCAACTGGAGTAGTAAGGCTTAGTGTAAGCGTGGTGCTTAGACTAGATCTTGCCTTTGAATGCCGCTTGTCGCACGGATTGTTTGTGGGTGCTACCAGGTGGTGACAGCCCTGTCTAGTCTTAGTATCCCTCCACGTGTTTTAGGCAAGTTCTTAAAAGGTAGGCTCCCATAAGAGAATAGCCGCTTCGGGTAGAGGTTATATCCCCTACTGTCTCGCCTATCCCCTACACAACGGAAGTAAGGTAGCTGTCTTGATATGCTTCATCTATTTGATAAGATAGTTCACAAGAGTAAAGTAAGTGTCATAAGAGTCTTACACTCACTCGTTGTCCTCCCACCTAGCTATACTCTACTAGTTATCTTTAGTTATCTAAAAACCTTGTCGTCTTGGTGTCATTACCCTTTCCTCTACATATCAATTTACCCCCTATCACTAATTGATACTAAGTTGCTATAGACTTAAGGATCTCTCTCTTTTTATTAATTATTCCTAGCAACCGCTTTCCCTTGGGATAAAAATAAATAACGATACCTTGAAATACTCCCGGGTGAAGTGCTACAGCGGTATATTCTGTGCGCTTGCGGAATTATCCAATAGGCATAAGAAATACCCCAGGCACTTCTGACGCCGTTATCAGAGATAGCCTAACACCCTGTCTCTAGTGGTTGCGCTAAGAAGTGTCAACAAGCATTTCTGGCGCCGTTGCCGGGGATCGAACCCGGGTCACCCGCGTGACAGGCGGCAATACTCCTCGTCGCGAGCAAATAATTAAACTTAACCTCGGTGGATCAGGAGTTGCTACAATGTTCATATTTCAATAATACCATGTGTACAACTAAATACTTCTCTTTTGAATGAAAAATTGGCAATAAAAATTCACCCATTTTACCTTAGTCCTTTATGGGGCTAATGACTTTTCCTTTGCCTTAGGTGGTTGAGAGACAGAACAGTTTAACTTGAGCACTACTTTTCTCATTCCTTGCAAGTTTCATGCTAGAGGTTTTAGCAATGTTTTGCAAAAGATAATTTAATGTTCCTCATATGGTTCTCTCATGTCGCTCAAATGGTGTATGATTCCTTACCAAGGCACAAAGTAAATGTTGTCTTCTCTTTATCATTCTACTTCTAAAAATGGCTTATGTGGAGCTTAAGGTACGAATGAAAGAATAAAGCATACTTACTTTGCATATGTTGTAGAGTCAACGCTTGGATTCAAAGAGAGAAGTGTCATGCCCTTAGATCAAGATGTGCAAGTGTGTGGAAAATGTAAACTATAGTGCTCCTCTTATTTGAAATTGTATCTCTCTCTAAAGTTTAGAGACATGGCTATCATTTTTACTTTCTTTTATTTATGAGCCTAGACTTGCTAAAATATTTTTCTTTTCTTTTCTATGGACTTTCTTGTGTCCATCTTTCTTTCTTTTTGTTTTCATTTTGCATAGCCTTTTGCCTCTACTACCATAATGACTAAGAGAGATTTTCTATTACTTTAACTTATGGAGCATTTATTTAGTGGGAATGAAAGGCATGTGGTTGCGTACTTCTAGTGTAGAAGCTGCATATATATATATGTGGTGTGTACGTGATCTTGATCTTGGGAGCATGATAAGACTCTCAATAGGGGTCAACAAGACTCAATGCAAAGCAAATAGCTTAAGTGGAAGGTTTTAGACATGTGTAACAAATATGGCTGTGGTAGGAATTTATCACTATTGAGGAACAATAAGGTTTTGTTTGTTTAAGAAATAAATCTCCAGTAATCATGCATGCTTAGAACAATATTATAGTAGCTCTTGTTTCACTATATCATATCTCACAACAAGTTAGACTTAGTTCTAGTACTTGACATCCATAAAGTTTTCAGGTTCATGATGATTTAAATGAGCCAAGTAATCCATACTCAAAGAAATACTAAGTTGTAAACTAGGCGTTAAAGAAACATTAACAGAGCAACTATTCATCATTTCCATGAGGAAGATAAATATTCATAACACATGAAAATAAGGGAAATATTTTTGGTACTTTTATCTCATGCATTTTTTTATATGCAATAAATTAAAATAATGTAAATAGGTAGGATAAAATACTTACCTTGGTGGGGGAGAGGATCTCCCCCAAGCTTGTCCTTTTGCTCATTGTGGTGGCAGGTAGTATTAGAACCATCCCGCCCAGCGTTGTGCTTCTTCGTCTTGGATAGCTTGCAATAGTTGAGCATTTTGTTGTGCCATATTCAGAGTTGCGTCTTGCTCAACTTGCATTGCGCCCATGTCATTGATGAGTTGGTCAATTTTCGATCCTTGGCTTCGACGACCCCTCGCCCGTGCGGACGGACGGGGAGTGCGCACTCTTGGAGTGTGCTGTTGATGCCGTTCCGTGGACCTTGAAATGTCCATGGAACTTGCCTCATCGCCTTATTCTTCATATCTCCATGCAGCTCGTGATGTGCCGCCTTGTTCAAATTGGGCGGTTTGTGACATGCTCCTTGTCACCCTTCTTGATCCTGCAATATTTTGGCTTCTTGCCTCTCGGTCCCAATTTATGGTTAGTGTGCGCAGCGCATACAACCGACGCCTCTCACAAGGGAGAGAGATTTCGGCTGTATGGCCGGGATAAATCATTTTTATATCACCATTTTCATTTCTTTTAAGGACTTGAGCACTTATGAAGAAATCTTCGGTTACAATATCTCTAGGAAAAGCAATGTATTCAAAGTAATGTTTTCCATCTAGCAAGTCCATTGTTTCAGCAATGCGCGTGATAAAATAAGTGAAGAATATAGACTCACTTCTATGGAAAATACCAAGCCAAAAGTGGACTAACATCTTAGCAGGTGAAACTTTTATTTTCTTTGTCATGGCATAGAGCAGTCTTAATTCATCATTGTAAAGAACTTGCGCATTAGAGCTAGGAAGAAAAGTTATAGCCATCCAATAGCGGATCAAACGCAAAGTAGGATTATGGATTTCATCGGTTTTAGGATCAGAGCAATCATTAGATCCTGTTATAGCTTTCCAAAATTCAGCTTTATCAAATCTTCTTGTTGCATTAACAAGGTCTAGATGACAATCATTATCAAAGCCAAGTGCCATGCTAAAAACTCTCTAAGTTAAATTATACTCTTGGTTGAACAAGCGAAAGTAGACATTATTATCAGTGGCTTGTAAAGAGCATAGAAATTCAATGGTGAGTTTTTCTATTCCAAGTTCTTGCACTTCCCAAAAACTTCCCTGCCCGATTGTATTGAAAACAGTATTAAATTCCGCGGTCATACCTGTGCTGTCCAAAAGGACAGGGTCGATGATGCCGGTATGTTCATACCCTCGGTGTCGGATGGAGGTGTACCTTTGGTACTCTTCTTGATTTAGCATGAGGCCGCTCTCGGGGTCGAACGTCCTTTCGGAAGACATTCCAAAGCTTCTTCTTGGTGGGTCTTCTCTTCCTTCATCTTCATCATGGCGGGGTCGTCGAGAAGAACTCCCTACGACACTCTTGGCCTTCTTGAGTGCGGAGGAGAACTTCTTCATCCTGCAGCAATGAGATCACACAAGAACACACTACAACAACAGGGATTAGCGTTAGCTATCCCACTGTTGATAGTCCTTGCAAGGTATGATTGCCTCCACAAACAAGATATTGGGAGCAAAGACTCGAGTAAGACAAGCTTCTACTACTACAATATTTTTGGGTTTTTAGTTTGAGTGGCTAAACTTATACTAAACTTGGGAAAGAACTTACTCAAATGAAGAGAAGATGGGAGATTGTGTGCTCGACAGAAATCAGCTGATTTGGGTGTGGATTTGAGCACACAATGTAAGGGTATTTATACGGGGAGAAGGGCTAGTGGCCAGGCCACCATGGCCAGTTCGGCCGACCCTCCCTAGGACAGGTCTTTGTTGCTTTCACCTTTGGACAGGGAATCTATTTGAAATCAAACTCGACCTTGCTGACAGCTCTCCATTGATGGGTCGGCCGAACCCATTATGACATGATCAGAGTTGCTTTTGCCTTTGGATAGGGAATCTATTTGAATTCAAATGCAACTCTGCAGAGAGGACCACAATTATGGGTCGGCCAAACTACTTATGATAGGTTCAGTGCTGCTTTTACCTTTGCACAGGGAATCTATTTGAATTCAAACACCACTTTCTTAAGGGGAGCCAAAACATGGTTCGGCCGAACCAGGATTTGTCCTCTTTCAGCTTTAAACAGTGTGTCCAAGAAAGTAGAGACTAGTGGTGGACCAAAAGTTTTGAAAATTTCAGAGATTCCCTTGTCTAGTGTTTTGTGAAGGTAAAAGGTGTATGACAAAAGTGGAAACATGTTTAAAGTGATTCCCATGGACTATGGGAACACTAATGCATTCCAAAGTGTCCACTTTTCAGAACTAGATGGTAGCGGATGTTGGATTCTCCTTGGAGCAAGTGAAAGTGGTCATAACCAAATGTGGTCGGCCAAATTCAAAAGGAGATGGTGCTCAAAATTCAGGAAGTGAATCACTACACCAGGCCAACACCACCAGAGGTGGGTGGGCCCCATTGTGGGGTCGGCCGACCCCACCTAGGTGGTCCCACCACCTCAGGTGTGAGCACTACTGTTCATTCTCAAGTTTTATTCATCTAAGCGTTTTATTTTGTCGAAATTCATTATTGCAAAATTTAAATATGAAACGCAATGAAGAAAATGCAAAAATTGAAATGCAGGAATTAAATATGAGATAAATACTGATTTACCTTACCAGTAAGGGCTCCATGTTTTAGGTCCATAGAGCAGGACCCCTCCATTTCGGGTTCATTCTTTGAGTGCTTCGATCGGTCCCGGAGATGGAGACCGTGATGATCGCACCTCTTTCTTCTGCCATTCCTTCTTGGTTGATGCTTGTGATTTAGCAGAGTCAGCCTTGTTTACCACCTCAGCCTTAATTACCAGATCAGCCTTTTTGGACCTTGGCGGTTGATTCTTTCGGCGAGGTGCATATTGTTGCTTGTTTCTTCACAGATTCTTCCCTGCCTGTTGCATTGATTTATAACCATTGAAAGAACATTTAATTCTCTTACCTGGGAGTTGGAAGTGGACTTGGCCAGATCCCACGTAGATGATGGCATTCACAGTGTTGAGGAACGGCCTTCCCAGGATGACGGGGACTTCGTCATCGGCCCCCATGTCAAGAATGATGAAATCGGCGGGGATGTATTCATCTTGAACTTTGACAAGGATGTCCCTTGCCAATCCCTCGGGGAACCGGATGGATTGATCGGCCATCTGCAATTTGACAAAAGTGGGGTATAAAGGTCCCCCTAGCAAGTTCTCGTACATTACCTTGGACATGATGTTCACTCCGGATCCAAGGTCGCAGAAGGCGTTGTTGAAGGTGTGTGGCCCGATCTCGCAGGTGATAGTAGGATGGCCGGGGTCACTCTTCTTGGCCATGAATGGCGGATCAAGAAGACAACCCGGGTTTTGTCTAACCAGAGGCTTACCAAACCTCGTGAAAATTAACTTAACACCCTCACTTGGTTCTTCATGTTTCCCTGGGATCTTACCTTGTTCGAAGGATGGGACAGCTGCTCTATTTGAGCTAATTGGGTTTCTAACATTTTATTAAAGCTCAATTAATTTTTCATAGCAGTGTTAAAGCTATCCATTTTCTTATTAAGATTTTCAAGGATCTTATCATTATCCATTATTTTGTTGTTTATGCTATCATTAATTTTAGATTGGCCTAAAACAAGATCTTTAAGAGAAGATTGGTTACCATAAAAATTACTAAAATTATTACTGTAACCATTACCTTGATTTCCTTGATAGAAGGGGCATGAGTTCCATCCTCCTTGTTACTAGGGTCGATACCCATTGTTGTTGCTGTTGTTGATGAAGCTCACTTCCTCCTTCATTTTGTGACAGTTGTTGCCCGAGTGATCTTCTCCACCACATACCTCGCACCATGGATCAGCTTCGATTGCTCGTGCGGTGGCAGTGGTTCGAATGGCCTCTTGTTCCTCGCACCATGGATCAATCTTTTTCATCAAGAGGTCCATTTTTGCTGAGAGCATGTCCACCTCATGAACGGTGTGCATACCCCTTTTCTTGGGCTGGAGACACTCCTCATTCTATCCTTGGTTGATAACCATCTTTTCAATGAGGTCTTTGGCGTCTTTGACATTGTGTTGCAGGAATGCTCCTCCAGCGGCAGCATCAAGGTGACTACGGGCTAATCCAGTCAGCCCATGGTAGAAACCTTGGATTAGGAGCCATTCTTCAATCCCATGATGAGGACAAGCTCGAATGTACTCCTGGAGACGTTCCTGTGCTTCGGGAATCGTCTCGTCAGCTTGCTGTTGGAAGCTTGAGATCTTTCCACGGAGAGCGCTGGTTTTGCCCATTGGGAAGAATTTCTTGAGAAATGCATTGGCACACTTGTCCCAGGTGGTAGCTTCATTCTTGTTGGCATAAAACCATTGCTTCACCTTCCCAAGCAGTGAGAATGGGAACAGGTGAAGACGGATGGCGTCAGCCGAAACATTTTTGATAGTGAAGGTACCACACACCTCCAGGAAGTGCTGGAGATGGGCATTGGCGTCTTCATGCGGCTTCCCACAGAATGGATTGGCTTGCACCGTGTTGATCAGAGCTGGCTTAAGCTCAAAGGTAGCATCCCCCAAGTTGAGCTGCGGACCGGTGGCAAAGTTGTCAGCCGACGGTGCAGAGAACTCAGAGATGGTCTTTTGGGCCATAGCTTCTTCGGTCGATAGTGCAGAGCCTCTTTTCTCGAACGGATTCAGGTTTGAGATGAACCTTTGAGGTAGAATTTGACGGCGTCTAGTTCTCCTCAACAATTTCTCAAGGTCTTCAATGAAATTTGACGGCAATTAGAAACCGTTCATGCACTGTCTAGCTTCACGATAACGAGAAACACAGACAGGGGTAAGCCCCTAACACTAATCGATAACTAAATTGATAGTAGACTCCAGATTCAATTTTTTTATTAATATTCCTAGACTGATGCTTTCTCCGGCAATGGCGCCAGAAATGTTTGTTGACACTTCTGGCGCCGTTATCAGAGATAGCCTAACACCCTGTCTCTGGTGGTTGCGCTAAGAAGTGTCAATACTAGCACACCACCCTTGGAATTGTCTCTAAAGACAATATTTTCATTTGAATCTTCCTTGGTGGTGTAGGATGAGAACATACTCCTTTCTCCGGTCATATGATTTGTACATCCACTATCAAGCACCCAACTTGATCCACCGGAGGATTATGCTTGCAAAACAAGTTTAATTCTTTGATTTAGGTCTCCAAATGTTCTTGGGGCCTTGCATGTTAGTCAAAAAATCTTAGGAACCCAAATAGAAGTGTTATGATAGACATTCTTCTCTTTGCCAATGTACTTGGCAACTACTTCACCCTTGCTGTTGTTCTTCAACACAAAGCAAGAACTCAAACTTTGTCGAAGGGACAAATATCTTCGGTTGATAAGAATACTTGTTTGGTTACCCCCAGATTGATTTCTTGCTTTTCTATAGAACCTGCTTGGGCTGGGAGACCCTCTTTCTGTGCTGATCAGAACTAGAGGCAGTGGAAGTGACCTTCCCTTTCTTTGGGGGGTGGCACTGCCGCCCTAACTAGGGTGCAGTGCTGCTCGGGGGACTGGTCGTGCTGCCCTCTGTGCAGGTCCCTCTATACCTCCACTGCAGCTGGACCTGAATTGAATACATTCAAATCCATTTACTATTTTTCTCCCATTTGTTTTGCCTCCATGTTGGTGCCCAAGCCCAGTTTTGATGTGAGGATGTCTTCCATCCTTGAATTGTGGCCTCTTTGGTTGATTTACTTTGCCACTAACTTGTTTGCTTTCAGATTTGCTCTCTTCAGCAATTATTTCATTGAGCCTTGCTATTTCTCCCTTCATTGCCTCCATGTTTGCAAGGTTAGTAGCATAGACATCCAAATCAAGATCATGGCACTTACCACATCCTTTGCTAGTGGAGGGAGTAGAAGTGTCATTTGCTTTAGAAGGATGTGAGGTGCTCTCCCAAAGAAGATTATATTGCAACTCGGTTTCTTTGTGCTTTTTATATAAGACACAATACTTTTCATCAAGTGCAATATGAGCCTTCTTAGTGAGAGCATGGTCTTCTTGCTCTTTGGCCAAAGCCTTGCGCAAGGATTCCACCTCACTTCTTTCTAATGCAAGTGCTTCCTTGCTAGCAATATAGAGATCCTCTTGTTTAATAAGAGTTTCCTCTCTAGATTCTAGCTCGGCATGAACACTATCTAGTTGCTCCAAAAGCTTAGAAATGTACAATTTAGTTTTAAGGTCCAAGTTATTGATTGTGTTATCTATCTCTTCATCACTTGAAACATCATCACTAGATCTATCACTAAGATCACTACTAGAGATGTCACTTGGAGGAGAGGGAGGTTTGGCTTTGGATTTTACCTTCTCACCCCTTGCCATAAGACAAGTGTGAGGGGAGTAGTAGTCATCATCAGACAGGTTGTTGAAGAGCTTTGGTGATGAAGATGTCTTTTGAATAGCCACGGTTGCAACCTTCTCATCTTCCTCACTTGGACTCTCATATGTTGAATCACATTCATGACCGATGTGAGCTTCACCCAAAGTCTTCTTGTTGGTGCTGCTACCCTTGTACTTCTTCGACGCATGGTATGACTCATCGTCATTGCCATCTTCGGAGCTACTAGAGAGCTCACTAGATGACACTTGCACAGACTTGGCCTTCTCCTCCTTCTTCTTCCTTTCTTCTCTTCTCTTCTTCCTCTCTTCTCTCTTGAGTCTCCTTTCTTCTTTTCTCTTCTTCTTCTCAGCTAGTCTTTTCTTCTCTTTCTTGTTTGTGAGCTTCTCTTCTTTGCTTTCTTTCAGCCTTCCTTCTTCTTTTCTCTTCCTCATCTTGTTGCCTTTTGTCGGGGTCGGAGGCAACAAGAGGAAGATCTTCTCTTGCTGTAGAGGCCGAAAGCTCGCTGCTCTCGGTGTTGTGCAGGTCCACTTCCTCTGGATTGACCCAAACAGGTCATGTGGAACTTCCCCCGGGCTCCATACTTCACGCGGTGAAGCGTATACGAACCGGCTCTGATACCACTTGTAGGATCACTAGAAGCCTAGAGGGGGTGAATAGGCCTGCAAAAACTCAACTCGAGCTCAGATTAAAACCTAGGGCGGCACTGCCGCACCTTAAAAAATAATCCAAACTAGACGAACAAGATATGGATAGAAAGAGTATACTGTTAGCAGTCTATACTTCCAACCTCACAGAAGTTCACAGCTCGAAGACTGGATACCACAGAAATCTCTTAAGTGTAGGAATCGGGTAACACTAGCACAAACTCAACAAGTAAATCAAATACAAGTAAATGGACAGCACACAAGATTTATCTCGTGGTTCGGCTCACCACTAAGGCTTGCCTACGTCCACATTGTTGAGGTATGCCACAAATAAGGCTAGGGTTACCACAAAGGTTGCCCCCTTCCTCGTTCTCAAATCAAGAGAGTGAACTCTTAAAGTGAGGGGTGATTTCTTAGCTTCACGAGAGATTACAAACCTCCCTAAGCTGCCATAAAGAGGTTGGCACGCTCTAGGGCGACGCCTAGCCGGCTAGGAGCAAAGCTCCAAGGAGATAAACTCAAGAACGCCGGCCAAACGTGAACCAAATGCTCTCAAACTTTGGGAAACAGTAGATCAGCTCTTTAATCGAAGGTTGCTACCATTTTTCTCAAGTTTCTATGGTGGAGAGTGGAGATCCAACTTTGAGCTCAAGGTCAACAATGGAGGAGAGGAGGAGCTGTCTGTTTTCTACCTTTTCGCACAGAGAGAGCAGAGGTCGGAGAAGAAGCCCGTTGTGAGCTGGAAAAGTAGTATTTATACCCTGTCTTTCAACGGTCAGGTGGAGGGCGGCACTGCCGCCCATTATGAGCGGCAGTGCCGCCTTGGCAACTTCCAACAAAAAAGAATGGGCTTTGGTTTGCTGGAATTGTCAAGGTGTGAGGATATTGTTTCTGAGATATGAGCACTTGACTCAATAATTTGACTGATGTCCCTAAGAACTCCTTGATAGTATGGCTTTCCTAAACTCAAATTCAAAATACAAAAATGAATTTAAACCTCCGTTTGAGTTGGTCGCCACTGCTGCAAGTTAGCATTGAGTTCTTTCAAACAAATAGCATCCTCTCACAAGTATCACCGGCTCATCATCTCGATAGAAATCATTAGTCCTCTAATTCGGTGGTCATCAATACCAAAACCCACAATAGGGCTTGATTGCACTTTCACAAATTGACCAAAAACAATTTTTTTCATTTATTTTTTGCATTCCATCTTGACAAACAGAAAATATCACATATATATCACATTCATCACATATCAATATCACATCCATCGTATATAACGCATTCATCACAATATATCACATGTGGAGATGTCCTAGTTTGTAAGCTTCATACGTGACAACGTGCACGAAACCTTCTCAAATTTTTATCACAGCCTCCACATGTGATATCACTTCTTGTTCACAAGTTGCGCGATTTTCGGACTTCGTATGCATTTTATAGATTTTAAAAACCATCCGCCCGCAAGTTCGTGGACATATTTCGCGAATAAGATGTTCAAAATTTGGGGTCCCGTCCCGGATACGGCCTCACACTACACTCAGCAATAAGAATATCATTTTTGAATCACTCAATTCCATTATTCGATGCACTTGCAGTTAAAATTTGTATTTTTCCAAAAAAATCAAGTAAATGAAATAAATTTAGTAAATATAGCAAAAAGCAACAAAAAAGGACCAAATTATAGCATGGAGTTCCTAGATAGCGTGGAGTTCCTAGTACTGTAGGAGGGCTGCACAAAAAATTTGGGGGCCAAAACAAAAAAAAATATTTTGCCGAGTGTCATCCCCCAGCACTCGACAAAGAGGGTTTTTGCCGAGTGCCAGGCTGGGAGCACTCGGCAAAGGAGGTTTTTTCATTTTTTAAGTTTCCCTCTTTTTGCCGAGTGCCTGGCCCCAGGGCACTCGGCAAAGATTTTTCAAAAAAATAAAAAAACGCGTCATGCCTTTTAAAAAAACTAATTAATGGTTTGCCGAGTGTCAGACCTACAGCACTCGGCAAAGAAATTAAAAAAAATTCTTTGTCGAGTGCCTACCACCGGACACTCGGCAAAGGCTAGTAATGACGACGTCCGTTAGCGGAGGAAACCTTTGCTGAGTGGGATAGTTTGAGTGTCCAACACTCAGCAAAGTGGACTCTTTGGCTATCTTCGCCAAGCGTATTTCTTTGCCGAGTGCGGCACTCGGCAAACGGGTTCTTTGCCGAGTGCCCGATTTTTGACACTCGGCAAAGCAATTGGCACTCGGCAAAGACCCAATTTCCAGCAGTGAATGTGCTCAGGTGTACATTACTACAGAGAGTTTTCATTTATATCAATAGTCGTGTGTATCCTATGAAGAGTAAAGTCCAGGTAAACTGGGTGCATGCTTCATATCTATATATGATGATGTTTTTTGGTACATTTCTTCTTCCAGTAGGACCATTTGGCTCCTTTTCCTTCGTCTACGCATATCAGTTTCGTATCATTTTTAGGTTCTGTATATATTTTTCCCAGATTAAGCCTTCCATCTTGGGTTAGTAAATACAGAGAAAATGTTTAGGCAATGTGTGTGCCAATTTTCTTATTGGAGAAATAAGGTATGTTGGTATGTTAAAAAGCTACCAAAGGCTGCATATTTGTTGTGATGTTCATATTTCTTTATTTACTTATGAAATGCTCTGAACATCAGGTTCTAATACATCTCCAAGTTCCGAGTTTAGGTTGCCTCTGTAGCTTACCAGTATGTTATGTTTGTATGATTTTTCAATAAAGTTGTTAAAATAACCTCAGGTTATTAATTCAGCTGTTATATTCGATTGGACGAAATAGGTTATGGTTGCATACCAGCTACTGAGTTACTTTGTCCTGACTAGATGAACTGAAGGCAAGCGGTAATTAGTTGCTGAGAATGAAGGTTACATACCTTCTATCTGAGATTAAGGACAGTGCAGAATAGAAGATTGAAGATGATAAAAAATGTCCAATGAAATCACGAATGTTCAAGTCTGCTTTGGTACTATTATTTATGCAAAACCTGGATTTTTTAAAAGGTTTTGGATTTTGAAAAACAGGCTGATAGTGGAGGGTTTCTTAGTGGCGGCATGAAAATCCTAAATTGAAAGGCGTGTTCTCTCCATTTAGCCTTACTAAAGATTACTCGCTGTTCCTTTCTTCAGTCTTTGATGATAACACCATACTCGAATCTTGGTTGCTTTCAGTAGGCATTATCTTTCTGCAATATGGAATATTGTGGCTACCTTATATGCATAAGTGATCAATCTGCAAAAAAAGAAGATTATAAAGGCATCTATCCACCTTTACAGAATCAAAGCACAAGGTATATATGTTCAAGTATGCTCATAATGTATTAAGAATTCCACATATTGCATTCATTCTACATTAATTGCAGGACCATGTATTACCTTCTAGTTAAACAACAAACTCTTAGATCTATTTAAAAAGTAGATATTTGATTTTATATTTATTTTTAGAGGCAGGCCATCAAGAAGTTTGCATCTAAAATGATTTCTAGAGCCTTAAAATTGTTCCCACCTCGAGTACATGAAAGATTCTCCAAGCTAATATGTATAGTTAACAACAAGGCACCTACTAGGATGGTAATAAGCTACGCTCGTGCGAGACTTGTGGTCATTTGGGTTAACTCTGTGAAAAAAGCATTGCGTGTTTCGTGCAAAGAAAACAACGCTTGCATCAAGAATTTCTTTAATTTTCTACGTTTTTATGTATTATTTATGTTTCTTTGTTTTTTTTCAAAAAAAAAATTGCAGCCACATTATAAACTATCTCTAGAGATATGTATTAAACCTTGGGCAGAGGCAGTTATAAAAGCCACCTCTAGAAATGATTTTCTCACTGCGGCTAATTCTTTTGCTAGTAGTGAAGCATGGCCGGTGCATTTAAGCAAATGGAGTTGCGAAAGCGCTGTCAAGTAAAAAGTTAAACAAACAAACAAAAGGCCATCATGGCTGCTTCATTAAGCAAATTGAGTTGGAAGTTAAAACCAGAATAGAAAGACCTTATAGCTGTTGGTCAAGATGAAAATATATAGCAGGTAGGAGACTGGTCTCTTTCACTAGACATCAACAAGGCTAGAAAGGATGGCAAGAGACGAATCAGGTTTTTTTCACCGATTGCTTGTGTGAGTTTGCAGCCGTTGTTTTTATTTCATGTGTTAGTCTAGCTACTTGATTGGTTGGACGGCGCAAGTGCCTCCAAGGCTCCAAACAAATTGAGCCGGCTCTAGCAGCTCGTAGGTTCCTAGTGTTATTGTAAGCTATATGCACGAAAGACCGTACAAAGTCAAATGTGTGACGTGTAATAATAGCGAGTGAATGACAGGGGGAGTATGTAGTTGGATAGGAATACTAAGGGGGTGTTTGGATCCAAAGGCTAAAATTATGTCACAATGGATGTTTTGAGACCAATTAAGAGGACTAAAAAAACTAAATATAAAACTAATTACAAAAGTCTAAGACTAATTCGCGAGACAAATCTATTAAGCCTAATTAACCCATGATTAGCACATATTTATTGTAGCATCATATGGGCTAATGATGAACTAATTAGACTTAATAGATTCATCTCGTAATTTAGCCTACTAGTGGTTATGCAATTAGTTTTGTCATTAGTCTATGTCTAATACTTCTAATTAGCTTGTAAACATCTGATGTGACTGGGCTAGTATTTAGCCCTGCCAGGTCCAAACGCACCCTAAGAGCCAGGCTAATAATGCAGCCAGCCGCTGTCTGTAAGGATATTTGCAGCCTATCTCTTATAGTCCACTCATATAGTAATTAGCTCTTCACTATTAATACATGACCCGCTTATCTCTCTCTTAAAATTTCTCAATTCTTGTGTCTAATTAAGAGCCGGTTGTTATGCTTTGCTCTAATGAGAGGCAACTCTCTACTACTTAAACGGAGTGAGGGCTAGCTCCCGGTCGATCATCGCGGGTAACCAGTCGAACCATAGAATAGCAATGTCGACGGCCTTGACGACCTTACTGCCATTGCTGCTGGTAGCCGCAGCAGCATTCTTCACGTTCACGGCTCACGCTGCTGCTCCCGCCGCCGGGGTCCTTCCAGGCTGCCAGGACAGCTGCGGCGGCACTGCCATCCCATACCCGTTCGGCATCGGCCCCGGCTGCTTCCGCCCGGGATTCCAGATCAGCTGCGACGGCGGCACGACGCCGGTGCTCTCCGGCACCACGAAGCTGGTCCCTGTGAGCAACCTCTCCATCAGCACGGCGGAGGCGCTCGTGATGCTGCCCGTCGCCTGGCAGTGCTACAACTCCTCCGACCCCACCCAGGTGGAGGCCATTGATTACGGCGACGTGCAGTTCAACAGCGACGGCGTGTACCGCATCTCCAACGCCCGGAACCAGGTCGTCGTCGTCGGCTGCAACTCCCTAGGCTACACCGAGAGCCAGCGGAGCGAGGGCAACGACTACTCGTACGCCTACTACACCGGCTGCATGTGCTTCTGCAACAACTCCGGGAGCGCCAAGGACGGCGTCTGCTCCGGCGTCGGGTGCTGCCACGTCGACTTCCCGTCCGGCCTCACCAACAACTACATGACCTTCACGAGGTACAGCCATGTGGGTAGGATGGACTTCAGCCCCTGCGACTACGCCTTCTTCGTGGACAGGAACAACTACACCTTCCACACCACGGACCTCAAGATGGATCGAAACAGGACGATGCCGGTGTGGCTGGACTGGGCCATCAGGGACAACCTGACGTGCGAGGAGGCCAAGAAGGGGCAGCGGCACGAATATGCCTGCGTCAGCTCCAACAGTCAGTGCTACGACTCTTCCAATGGACCTGGCTACTTCTGCAACTGTAGCATGGGCTACGATGGTAATCCATATGTTGCCAATGGTTGTAATGGTAAGTGCATACCAAAACACACCTACTGTATACTCCATTCATGGTAAATTATAAGACGTTTTATTTTTTTCTAGATATATTTACTATATGTATCTAGAAATCCCCTCTCTGTCTTAAAATAGGTGTTTTTCTTTCTTCCCGAGGAATCAAATGTTTTATTTTACTTTGACCATATTTATAGTAATTAGTATCATTAGATAGATTGTTAAACCTATTTTATAATAAACTTATTTGAAGATACAAACGTTGCTACTATTTTTAACAAACCTAATCAAATAAATTGAGAAAAATTGATTGGCACAAATACCATAGCGACAACTATTTTAGAATGAAGGGAGTAGTGTGTGTATATATAAGTGTATAGTAAAAACTATATATCTACAAAATCCAAAAAAAGCCTCATAATTTGAAACAAAGAGAGTAGTATAAAGTAGAGTAACAAAAGAAGTCTATTTTATTGAGGATAATATATTTCTGGAAACCATCTAGCTGTTAAGGTTGAAACCACTTCAAATGAACTTATGAACATATACCTAGAAGTTCTGTAATATTAATTCTCAAAAGAAACGAACAAGTTTTGCTACGCAACGGGGTCAATCATGCTTATATATTGTCATTCTCTTCCTAATATTTTCCATTTCTTCAATCATTTTCTTGTTTTGTATTCATTGTTAACTGTTTTCATATCCACGATCGAATGATATCAAGTTTGATGTTCAAAATTTAGTGGTTCACTCCCTATATATATTTAATATACTTTTGAGGAGTGCTTTTTGTAACTCCTTAGTATGTTTTTAAGGCAACTCCTAAGAAATTTATTTAATTGCCCTAATATGTATAATAGGTTGTCTGCCCTCATCTTACAGGTACTTGTTTAATTATTTTCTCAAAGTGGTCAAGGCATTCAAAAAGTTCAAAGTTTACAAAAAAAAAAACACACCACGTTTATGGTCAAAGACTCAAAAAACATCTTAAAGTAGTGAATTGTATAAAAAAATATGTTGGGTCATCCAAACCATATTGAAGTTACAAATTTTGTGAAAAAAATGGTCTTATTATTAAAGGCCATCTTATAGTTGAAAATTTTATCAGAAACCACTATTTAGTACTCGTAGAAGATAAAACACATTTCTTATGTCATGAATTTTATCAAAAGTAAAGTCAACTGTGAAAACCATTTTTCAAAGTCTATTGGAAGTCGTATACATCTGCTGCCGCGCAAAAACCAGTAGATTATTAGTGGAACCCTCCATATATTAAATCTAAAGTATAACCTAACCAAAGTCGCGGTTGCAGTGGTTCCCATCAGGCACCAGCACAAGCAGCTTGTTGGGAACGCATGAAACGGCTAGGGCAGAATCTCCTGGCCTACACAACCGTCCCTGGAGTCCAATTTCGAATGCCTATTGCTTGCTGGCAACGTTGCCTAGCCACTATAACCAGGGAGCTACCTATGAAGGCACGCATGCTTGGTTCCTTCACTCAGTGCACCTCGCCTTGCTCACATGGGCAAATAAGTTATAACCTCGCTATCCTCGATTTATTTCACATAGACACAGGCACACACACATAGCTATAAAAGTGATTGGAAACTTACGGTGAACATTGAGATTCACTACCAATGATTACTATCAAATGATGGTAAATTCCACGATAAGTTATTGCAGATCAGGTGGTAAATACATGTTCAATTTATTGTAAATCAGTACGATTAATTTTAGTAAATTGAGGGTTGCTATAGAATATATTCTATGGCGTACTACAGAGTATCCTATATATATATATATATATATATATATATATATATATATATATATATATATATATATATATATATATATATATGAGAAAGATCACTTAACTCATATTTTGTGGACATTTTCTTCATGTGTTTATTAATGTTAACTAGTTTTAAATCATTCATTATAGGGAAGAACATTATTGATTTCTTTCCTAATTAGTTACTTAAAAATAAACCTTGTATTAGAATATGCTCTACTTTTATATAAATTACATGCCTTGTTTCACAATTTGTCAATTATTACGAATGGAATAGTCGTTAGTTATATATGTAGTCCTAATGGAGATAATATGGTTGATGATGATTCATGCAGATATCGATGAATGCAAAAGTCCAGGATACCCATGTTTCGGCAATTGTCGGAACACAAAAGGTTCATATGAATGCACTTGCCCAAGTGGTTCCCACAGTAGTGATCCTTTCAAAGAACCCTGCAGCTCCAATTTTCCATTACCTGCACAAATTACCATAGGTACTTGCATATTTTTCACATCCTATATATTCTGTGTTTGGACATATGTTGTAAACTTTACAATAGTGTGGTCTTGATATATTATCGGGATATGTTTTTCCATGTTGGAGAATAGCATGTATAGACCGGCACCGGACCAGGCAAATAATTTCTATAGGAAAAGGAATAGATTTTTCATTGGAGATATAATAGTAATATCAAAAGTACTAGATGCAAATAAGTATTGAATAATAGAAAATTCCTCAAGGTGTCACCTAAACTTGTTTTGTGGGTGCTAGCTTAATCTAACACCTATGATTAAGCACAAAAGTTTGGTGAGTACTTTTCTAGTGAATCCTTAACCATATATAACCATATATAACCTTCTTTTCGTATTGTGACCTTTTGTACTTCTTTTCGTCTTACATGTCCTCGTTTCTAGAATAGTGGCAAATGCTTACTTTTAATTACAAATCCGGCCCAAAATATTGCAAGTACATATAGCTTATAAGTTTCTTGGTATAAAACCTTTAACTTCTATGCACGAGTAACAAAATGGGGCCTCGCTGCTATAGTGCTATACTCAGGGGGAAAGGAATGAACACATGAGTGAGCTCAGCACCACAAATTTTAGCCTAGGAGAGTGTAAGAATCTTTTTCTTCTATAACCAACTTGACTATCCCATAGGAGCACTTTTAACAACTTATAGTATATTCCATCCCCAATCCATGCGAATACTATTTTGAAAAGAATATATGTTAACTTTTGGACTTCTTTGTTTAGTTTGAAATAAATAAGCTTCTCTTGTTTATGTAGGTGTAGTAGGTGGTCTTTTCATCATAGCAGTTCCTGTGTTGATCATGCTTATTCACAAAGAGAGAAGAAAGATGAAAGAATTTTTTGAAAAGAATGGGGGCCCTACACTAGAGAAAGTCAACAACATTAAGATATTCAAAAGGGAGGATTTGAAGCCAATTTTGAAAAGTATCAATCTTATCGGACAAGGTGGTTTTGGAGAGGTCTATAAGGGGCATCTTGATAATAATAATCAACCTGTTGCAGTTAAAAAGCCCAAGAATGTTGCAATGAAGAAGTCTGGTGATGATGTCTTGGCACAAAATGACCAATTCACGAATGAGGTCGTTATTCAATCTCGAATCATTCACAAGAACATTGTGAAGCTCATAGGTTGTTGCCTTGAAGTTGATATGCCAATTTTGGTCTATGAGTTCGTGTCCAAAGGAAGTCTTGATGACATACTACATGGCAGCAACACTACGCCTCTCGGTTTGGATCAACGTCTAGATATTGCTGCACAATCCGCAGATGGTCTAGCTTATATGCATTCAAAAACTACCACATCAATTCTCCATGGTGATGTTAAACCCGCTAATATTCTTTTGGATGAGAACTTTGTACCAAAGATCTCTGACTTTGGTATATCTAGGTTGATCGCCATAGATAAGCAACACACCAATTATGTCATTGGTGACTTGAGTTACATGGATCCAGAATATCTTCGATCTGGCATATTAACCAATAAAAGTGATGTCTATAGCTTTGGAGTTGTGCTCTTAGAACTCATTACAAGGAAGAAGGCCTCGGCTTCTGACAATAATGGCCTACTGAAGAATTTTCTTGATGCTTACACAAAGGAGAATAGATTGATCACTGAGCTGGTTGATGTGGAAATTGCGGCAATAGAAAATATTGAGCTTATTGATAGTATGGCAGGAATGATTGTGCAATGCCTAAATCTTGACATTGACAAAAGACCTGAGATGACAGATGTAGCAGAGCGCCTTCAGTACATGGCAAAGAGATCTCGAGGTTGAATAAAAATAAATGTGGTTTGCTGGTGAGATGTTATATTAAAGTTTGGAATCCTACTTTATAGACAAGAAATCAAGCAATCTTGTAAAATATATATGGTTGATTTCCTAGAGTAATGACATAATAAAAAGGTAGAGATGCTTCTATTAAGATGAAGAGGTTTGTGTGTGTGTGTGTGTGTGTGTGTGTGTGTGTGTGTGTGTGAGAGAGAGAGAGAGAGAGAGAGAGAGAGAGCATGCGCAGTTGCGCGTGTCCTTTATTGTGTTGTAATTCAAGTAGTATTTATATGAAGTTTATTTGTGTGCCACACTTTGTTTCTTCATTGTATATCCTAAGAATATGGGAGACCGATCGGCCTCAATTCCTTTTGCATCCTCGCGGTGATGGTTTTCAATGTTGACCCATGGTCTTTTGAAGTCTTCCTACTACTGACATGTGGGGTCTGCACATTAAAATCCTCTGAGACTAGCCAGAGATGAGAAGATAGGGATCACCTTCCATTCTTAATGAATGTGAGGAACTACCAATATTATTACCGTGATTCAATCAGGTTATCATCATCTGACCGACCCAGATTAAGCGGATTAATCTTGGTAGTCCTGAATTATACGAGAAGTCTTCATTGGATTACAAATCTCAAGGTAAATCTACACAACTATAAATTTAAAGTCCTAACCCCGACGGACATGTGAATTAGATGACTATCACCATGTTCACTTAGGTTGAGAGCCCCCCATTAGTTTGGATTGGCTCCTACTATCCATCCACTTTGCCTGCTCCAAAAGGATAATATGGCAGTCAATGTCCTGTAAGTACCTGAAAATTACTTAATGGCAATGCATATAAATAAGGAAAATACTTTGATGGTTTCCTCACATAAATAAATACAAACGAGTGTTTGGATTTATTATGGGCCAAGTCCATTCATATATTCAATAAATCAATAACTCTATGGTGTATAACTGTGGGTATTATTAATTGTACCGGATTGGAATTCCAAAGGTCGTTAGGCAGGCGAGCGGACGTGGCGTGTTAATTGTTTAGCACTCACTTACAATGATGAGGGAGTTTCAACTCAGAAGTTGAACCTTTCACATGCCCGTCTCTTGAATGTCATGCGTGACTCTTCATTTCGCCTTCCTGCGCCGGAGATAAATAGCAGACCCCTGTCTCTTCGGTACGCTAGAGACAAACACCAGACGCACAATTCCGCAGCAAAGAAAGTCATTCCCATCTCGTAACTCCGCGCGCACGGGGGAGCGAGAGGGCAGGTGCCTCCGAAGCCCTTGCCGTTCGAGACCTTGCATGCGGGATCGGCAATTAGGTTTTTGGGGAGCGTCTACGCTACTGCCTAAATCACCGCCACCGTCGTTCGTAGTCTTCTTCGTCGAATTGTCGGTGACATCTTCTTCATCTTCCTCGCGGGTGGACTTCATCATCTTCGTAGAGGTATGACGCTGGAAGTTGGACAAGGATCCGGATCATCGGAGCGCATGGGAGGGTATGATCTGTTCATCTCCGTTCTGTTTTTTGTTCTGCAGTTCTTGCTTGTTTCGGCAGTTCTTTCATGTCGTTTTCGTATGCTATCCTGAGTCTGTTTCATTAGTTCTTTCATGTCGTTTCATAATCTGTCTGTTGTCTGTCCCTGCTAAATTCATGTTCTATCTATCTGTCTCTGCTATAAATTATATGTCATGTATGCATGTTTCAGTGATTCTGTCTTATTGTTTCATATGCTATTGCAAGCTTGTATCAATAGTTTTGTCATGTCGTTTTATAAGTTTTCTTATGTCTGTTCCTGCTGGATATATGCTCTGTATATATGTTTCAGTTATTCTATTCTGTTGTTTCATATGTTGTCTTAAGTCTGTTTCATCAGTTCTGTCATTTCGTTTCTGTTGTCATATTTGTGTTGTTTCTATGATATATTTTGTCATGCTTTTGTGTTCTTATTAATTATGCTATATGAATCATGTTTTTCATGTTTATGATATTCATATGATTCACATGATATATGTTTTGGTATATATGTTTATTATGATTATATTTGATGCTATAATCTCATTGATTAATAATTCCTTTTATGTCGTCATCATGAGATTAATTTATGGAATTAAAATGATATGGAAATTACCTAATTATCTAACAACGAGCCTATGATGACATGTTTAATCACGGAGATGTGATAGTGAACTAGTGATATATACAGCTCAGCTCCTCTAACGACTCACAGAGAAGTCGCAATGCAAGGTGGCCGCATACTTCAAGGTTCAATCACGTATGTTCTATTCCCTTTTGCTGGGCGCGTGGGCCTGGTGGCCTACTTGATGATGGGCCACTTCCGCCCCCGGTATGTGATGATGATGGGCCATGACCAGGAATGCTGGCCTGATCATATGTGGGCCGTGAAGTTTGATGGGCTACCACCAGTACATCACTTGCATGCAATCGCCAGGGAATATTCTCCCACATGGAACAAAAAAATATCACTTTGATGACTCTTTTACCATTACCATCCCTATGAGTCTACGACCCTACCTTTACTACACAATAATGGCCAGCCTCTGCTGGTTGCATTTACAACATATGGAACATGAGCCTGCCGCAGTTAAAAGCATCTTCTTATACTTTTATTAATCATTTAACCTTGTGGATATATATAGTTTTGACCCTTATAGATACATGACAAAATCTATATGTCTGAAAAAAATATAAAATAATTTATAATTTGGAACGAAGAGAATAGAAGCGAGTTCACTTTGAGAATACGAAATTCTTTCGAGCCTGGCCATGGCATATAATATGACGTGGACCCAAGCGTGGCGGATAGTGCATCAAGTGTAGTGGCATGTTTCTATTTAACCACTCTGTTCGGCTGGCTGGTACGGTACGGTACGGCTGCCTGGCCTGATTGTTCTGAAAGAAAAACACTGCTGAATGCCTGGCTGGTGCTGCCTAGACCAGCCAGCCGAACAGGGTGAACACCATGCCACCAGCTACCATTCGAAATTATTGGTCTCACAAAAAACAAGGCAATTAGCAGGGCACCAGTGATTAAGCATGTATGCTATGATTAAGTAATGTATCCATTATTATAGGTAGTAATAACATAATTATTATTACTCCTCCATTATATTCCCTCTCGTCTCTCGACAGGAGTAGGTTTGAAGCATGCTTGTTTGTTTGATTCTCACGCGGCTCCGTCCGTCGGGACGACAGATTGATAAATAGATGGATAATACAGAGGCACTCACTTTTGTGGTGTATAGTAGTATATATTTTTTTCCCGAAAAGAGAAGGATTTCATTAGCTTGGTAAACAGTTCATACAATCGATAGCGAGGGCTTCTTCAGCACACGCAGGCAATGCCCCCCACCAAAATTCCGACTGTTTACTACCCCTTGCTAGGCTAGCTAGAACATTTGCCACTTCATTACCCTATCTTTTAACATGGGACATCTTCCAAACTCCCAAAAACTGAGCAATACTCTTGGCCTCCTCAATTGCGAAGCCAATCTCCGACCTATCTCGACCCAGCTGTTCTATTGCCGAACATACTCGAGCGCAGTCCGTCTCTAAAATTACACGCATAGCTCCTCCTTGGACAGCCCGGTGTAAGCCCTCTACACAAGCCCAAGTCTCTGCCTCCGCAACACTCCCGCATCTGCCTATAAACTTGCAAGCCGAAAAGATTACCATGCCCTCATGGTCACGAGCAATTATTCCAACTCCAGCCTCACAGTTGTAGCTTCAATATAGGATGCATCCACGTTTACTTCGGTCCATCCTACCCATGGAGGTTTTCACGTGCACTTAGGCGTGAGGTGTTGCTTTCCTCCATTTTCTTGATTTGGCGTTGCCCTTGCCGGCGCTTTTCCTTTTTCATCCTCACCGCCTGCTTATCACCTGAGGCCAGACTCTCCTAATAGCTCAATAGGAAGCCCACTGATACCGGCACCGGGATAGATCCTGCACCATGAACAATATTGTTATGCAGGTGCCAGACTCTCCATAGGAGCAGAAGTACCTGGTTCCTTTGGATCGGCGTACAGCGATCAAGTAGGAGGAACAGCCAATCTCATTTCCATTGTACTGAAACGCCGCTTCATCAGGTAGAGTCCACTGCTGCCTCAACGCATCTCTCATGGCACGAGCCTGGGGGGCAGCATATGACAACATGATAGCTGCTTTCCGGCTCGTCCCCGTAGAGGTCACACACCGGACGACAGTTCCAGGTGTCTTTTGAATTTGTTCGGCTTCGTTGGCAATATATCTCTATTTAGCTTCCATGCAAAGATTCTCACCTTTGGAGGGACTTTGGCTTTCCAAACATAATCCCATAATTTCCTTTGTCCATCTGGATGAGCACTAGAGCTCTGAGTATGTTCTCCTCATTCTTTCCATCAAAGCAATGTTATAGGCACTCCTTACTGTGAATTTTCCGGATTTCTCAGGGTGCCAAGCCACAACATCTGTAACAAACCTAAAAAAATTCCACACATCAAAAATCCCAACCATCAAAATTTTTTCCAAATAATCTCCTACTTTGAGTACATGCACATAGGGAAGTGCTTAATTCTTGCAATTAACATAATAGTACCTACCCTTTTACTTATGAAAAGCTAAATTAAGTATAATAACTCATATTACATTTTTGGGTATTTTTATTTGGATTTATGGATGCTTTACTTTGTTTACTAAAGGAACACACACACACACACACACATATATATATATATATATATATATATATATATATATATATATATATATATATATATATATATATATATATAAATTCAAATACACATCACTATCTTTTACACCTAAATATCCTAAATGCATGTGTAAAAATATACATTACACATATGTGTATATAAATATATGTAAAGACATAAAACAAAGAAAATGAGAAAAGAGAAAAGGAGAGGAGGAGTGGCAGCAGCAGCGGCCCAGCTGCCCAAGTCGGCCCAACCGCCCCACTGTGCACGCGCAAGCGCACCCGCGCGCACGGCCGGTCCAATAGCGTGGCCCACACCGAACTCACTGCCATGCGCGCCTACCCTGCACTAGGCCGGCCCAACAGCCGCTGCAGCCCGCACCAGCCACTCGCGCGCGCCCGCGCGGATGCACGAGCCGCCGACACTTCGACCCCACCCGTTAGCACCCACATCCCATTCTCCTGTTCTTCTTCCCCGCGACGCTCACTGTCGACGAGATATCGTCGATAGTCTACCAAAGGGTATGCCCACGGTAGTAGAAGAATCGGTAGAGGGGCGCTTGAGATGGGCGAGCGTAACACAAGAGCGTGGAACACACGATTTAGACAGGTTCAGGCCGCCTTGAGGTGTAATACCCTACGTCTTCTGTGGATTGTATTGCTATGAGATGAGACGTTTTGAGGGGATCCCCTGCTCGCCTTATATAGTCCGGGAGAGTAGGGTACAAGTCGGTTTGCCATGTATGACAGATTACAAGATATGCCAGATAAGGCAACTAACCAGATAGAGTTTAGGAAAGCTACTTTCCTTGGCCGCCAAGGCTTCTAATCAGCGGATATGCGTGATCTTCTGGTGAACGCGTAGCCGACGCATTCTCAGCAGCTTGGGCCTGATCGGATGAAGTGGCACATGTAGTGACATGCGGGTATATGGGTCTATATCCCCACAGCTAGTCCCCGAGTGCCTTGCATTCGTCAGGAGATGCAGGTCCGTGCTGGCGCGTCGTCTTTAGAGTTGCTTGACCAGACGGATGTAAGGAGCTCAGAAAATCCTGAAAAAGAGTCTTCTCTTTGGTGAAGTGTATCCACTTTTGCCTCTGAAAGAGCAAATACACTCACCGCTAAGTGAAGTGTATCCACTGAGTCCCCGAGACTGCTGTAAAGGCGATGAAATGTCTTGTAGCAGGATCAGTAGAAAAAATGTCTGATGTCGCCGTCATTGTTGAAATGACGTGGTTCACGTAGTCCCTGAGCCTGTTGAAAGATGACGTGGTATCTTGTAACAGGGTCAGAAAGTGATGTATCTCCCTCAAGTAGAATGCTGTACGAGGTTTGGATGAAGTCCCCGAATATGCGAGGTGTTGGCGCAGTCCCTGAGCGCAGCATGGTGCGAGGAGCGATCTCTGAACAGGTGAGGTGTAGACGCAGTCCCCGAGCACATCATAGTGCGAGGAGCGATATCCGAGCAGGCGAGGTGTAGATGCAGTCCTCGAGCACAGCATGGTGCAAGGGGCGATCTCTGAGCTGGTGAGGTGTAGACGCAGTCCCCGAGCACAGCATGGTGCAAGGGGCGATCTCCAAGCAGGCAAGGTGTAGATGCAGTCCCCGAGCACACCATGGTGCGAGGGGCGATCTCCAAGTAGGCGAGGTGTAGACTTCTTGCTTGTATTCTTCACTGCCATAATGGTAGGACCAGTAGCATGATTGGCGGAGGGGCAAACTGTCCAGCGGGTCTGAGCCGCGCAATTAGTGGAGCCGAAACGTCTTGCGCGTGTGGGGACGCAAATGTTGGGTGTGAGAAGCCAAACCGTCACACGTGCCTTTATAACACCGCGGGTGGGGAGAGAAACGGTTCGCCTTCCAGTCAATAAATAGTCAGCATCCGTAGGAATCCGCCACCTGAGCTCTTGCTTCTTCCGCCGCAACTGCCGCCAGTTAGGGTTTGCTTCCTCCTTAGCATGAGAGTTCGATTCCTCTCGGCAATCTTCGATTTGCCATCTTCCGCCTTCGAATCTCTCTTTAGTTACTGCAATGGCCCCGAGGAAAAGCGAGCGTGTCCCCCCAAGAAGAATGAACCGGCACTAGACGAGTTGCGGCTCGATGTCGAATGGCAGCAGGTCGGTGGTGTTGAAGAAAATGCTGGAGGATCTGGTGGTGAGGGGCGTGCTGCCAGACCAAGCAACCGCCGGGTAGCGACCTCGAAACGGTGATCCCTATCCGATGCCCAACACCAATGAGTTGGTGGTTTTCACTGATTACTTCCTTCGCGGGTTTGGAGTTCCCTGCGACCCTTTCCTTCACAAATTGCTTGAGTATTATGAGATTTCTCTCTGTCATCTTCACCCTGAACTCTATCTTCCATATTTCTCTCTTTATCCATCTTTGCGAAGCCTTCCTTGGAATCCATCCCCACTTCAATCTTTTCCGCCACTTTTTCTGGCTCAAATCGAGTGGTGGGGGTCTCAAATAGCGGGGGGTGTGTATCTGAAACTCCAGGATGGAATGACCTGCCCACTACCTTTCCATTCCCCTCAACACTAGCCTTAGGGATTGGAATAAGAGGTGGTTCTACCTCCCCGACCAGCACCCTTCGTGCGCTGCGCAGTAGACCGAGTCCTGGAGAGGAGGGCGTCCTTGCCGGAGAAACTAGGCCCGGCTAACATGACACAAGTGAATGAGTGGTTGGGGCTGTTGAATCGCAACGCCCTCGATGGTATTGGAGTGGCAGCTAGCTTCGTGATGCGCCGAGTGCAATCCTGCAAGGAGCGGATCCACCCCGCCATTGAGTTCCATGGGGTGAACGACCCCACGAGGGAAGTGTCGGAGGTCATGACCAGCTCAGAAGCCACGGTTAGGCTGCGAGAGTTGTTTGAGAAGGGCACCCACATCAGCTGTCGTGGCCAACAGAAACCCTTCCATGTGGAGAATCCGTCGCCAGAGGTACGCTTCATCTGTGCATATTGTACTGTTTGTGGTCTTCTTCATTTCTTTGGTGCTTACTTGAGTGGTCTAAGATCCATAGGTCAGGATAAAAATTTTACTTCTTGGACGTGCCCACTGCAGGAGTGGCCCCGTGAGGTAGATCCTCATCACATTTATTAGCCCAGTGACATGGAGGAGGAGTTGTCCGAGGGCCCAAGTGCCGATGAGGAGGGGAGGAGGAGTTCGTTGCCCGCAAGAAGTCCCACGGAAAGCAAGTAAGCAACCTGTCCATGAAGCGCCTGCTCGGGCGAAGAGCAGGAGCAGGAGGCCGGAGAAGCCGGTGAAGATTTCGGAGGAGCATCACCGCCGCCAGGTGGTGATCAAGTCTTCTGAAGACTGAGGAGGAGCCACCGTTGAAGCGCCAGAAGAGTGAAGTGCCCCCCGACCAGAACGCCTACCCAGGGCGAGGGGGCTCTAGTCGGAAGAAACAGTTTGCACGAAAACGCCGCCGGTCAGCAATGTAAGTAGTCCTGACTTGTCGTTTCTTTATTTGTGTCGTGGTCAGTGCTGACTTCCGCGCGTTCGGTATGCAGGGGGCCATCAACTGAAGATGTGAGAGGGTCAGCGACCGGCGGTGGTGGTGGTGGCATTTCTGCCTCGTGGCCATCCGACCACAAATCGCCCAACCGGACGGAGATCCCGAGGTTCGGGCCTTCCCCGCAGCGTATGCCAGAAGAGGACCCGAAGGCGGGCTGCCAACCAGATCCGCAGTCGTCGCCGGAGCCGCCGCCGCAGCCTAATCCGGAGCCAGCACCATCATCGACGCAGGAGTTGGGACGGGATGCTGAGGAGCCGAAGAACCCTGCTGCTGAGGAGTCGGGGCGGGAGGCGGATCCGGGAGCTGGTCAACAGCTGGATCCAATGACGAGACGCAGGGGCCAAGATTTGGACCTGGTCGGACCGGTGACGCTAATGCTGAGAGCTCGTCTCGAGGCGGCGCATTGAGATCCAGCCAGGACCCCAGGGGCCGCCCTCCTCCGAGTATGCCGTCGCCGAAAGAAGATGTTGAAGAAATCACCCGTGAGGCGGCTGGGGAGCAGCCGCCTGTAGTGCTGCGTACGCTGTGGTGCGTCGGCGACGACTATGCCGTGGTTGTGTAGGAGCGGCAAGGCGGAGGCCTGAGCTGGACGCCCTCAAGTCCGATGTCGACGAGACTCGGGCGGACCTGAGGAAGGTGCTTCAGAGGCTGGGTCGTCTGTCTTCGTGCGTCCAGGTATAATGCCACTCTTCTGGACTTGTCTTGATGTCTTCGGTCTTCCTTGCTGACAATATTGCTCTGATTGCTGACCAGGTTATCTACGATACAGCGGAAGACCGCCGGCAGACAGTGAACCAGATGGCGGGGGCTGCCGCGAAGAAGGACTGAGCTACAGGATGAGGTGGACCGCCTTGAAGAGGCGATGGCCATCCTACGCGGTCAGCGCGACCAGCTGGAGGGTCGCGTGGCCGAGCTAGAGGAGTCCGAGCGCCGTCTTCTGTCGGAGAAGAAGCGTGCGTAGCCTTCCGTCTTGCGTGGTCTTCTATTATGCTCTAGTTTTATGCTAATTCCTGTGGTGTTTGCTTGCAGAACTGACCGTATCGTTCTGCGAAGCCGTGGGTTGAGGTGAGTCGAGTTAACGGTAAGTTTCTGCTCCAGATCACTCTGTGAAGTACTCATCTTCTGATTTGTGCAATCTCGTGACCCTGTACAGGTGCCGACACACCCATGGCCCGGGCGTGGCCTTGTCGCCCTCGCTGCTTCCCAGCCGCGACCAGCAAGCACACCTAGAACCCTAACCCTACGCATGCCCGAGCCCTCCGATCCGCCTGGCACGGATCAGAGCCGTCCACCTTGGCCATGCCGTCGCCGTGCTATAAAAGGGAGAGCCCTCGGTGCCCTAGCTCCCATCCCACTCGCCGCCGCCACTGGTGGCACCAAACCACACCCTGAGGCTGAGAGAGGAGGGAGAAGGAAGGAAGGAGAAGGAGAAGGTGCCGCCAGAGCGCCGCCACCGTGGAGCCTCGCCGGAACTGGAGGAGAAGCCGGAGCCGCTGTCACGGAGCCGCACGGCACTGCGATCACCCTGCACGGCCTTACCTCACCACTGCACCGCTATCCTTTCTTCGTCAGTGAAACGACCTCGATTTCCTCGAAGAGGAAATCCACAGGTGCGTATTGTAATTAAATAGACTGCATTGAACAATCCATAAAATTACCCAAATCTCAGTTGATACCAGGATCCACACAACTGATTACGTAACAAAGTTTTACATAATTATTTCATCGCCACACTGGCAGAATAGTTCATTCAAAAAAAGCTTGAAGATGCGGAAGCGATTCGTCCATCTCTGCCAACTCGAGTGTAGCACGCGACCCTACTCCTCCCAGTCGTCTCCATCGAAGTCGTATTCTTGCTCATCACCTAACAGCAAATTTATCAGTACAATTTGTACTGGCCACGGAGCCCACCTATGATTGCATTTGCTTTGTGGTAAAGTAGATGCAAGGCTGTTCAAGCAGACCTAAAGGCTGGGGTTTCCTATGCAAGTGTCAACATTATTATAGTAGTCAAGTTTTAACTCATTTCATCACCAACCATCTATCCAGTCCATTCCAATCCATTCCATTCCCACCCCATACACCACCTCTCACATACACACACCTCGAACTCATTCAGCAGGCCCAACTCCCTCTCGGGCCTGTCTCAGCGGCACACTGCCACATCGGGCACACTGCTGGAAAGCATCATCCAAGGGGAAGAAGAGAATATACCACTCCCTATATAGTGCAACAGGACTCAGAAAAGGTCCATAGCCGACGATTCGGTATATGTATCGATCGATCAACCATACACTCTGTAGAGGTTTTACCACTCACAAGATTAGCCATCATAGATGTCGTGCGAACATTTAGGCAGAATTCTGAGTGCTTGCTTGCCTAGGTCGATGTCACCCTACCACTCAGCCCTGGGACACTCTGGATCCTACACCATCACGCTGAGACTAGGAGACGCAGTACCGGGCCCAATCAGTGGTTCTGCGCATCTAGAACGGTACGGGAATCCATCATCCGTCACCACCCACCCTTATCAGCTCTCAACCTAGCAGTAGTGGCACCGTCCTACCAAGTAGTCCAGTCGTTTCCCGCCCATCAAAGACAAGTGAGTAGTAAAGGATTCCCGAAATTCCCGGTCACTAGAAAGTGTGACTATTTGACCAAGCAGGCTTTCTCCATCTCAGGGGATACTCTCCCCGTGCCATCACAGCACCTCCATTCACAGAACTTCAAACCACACAGGTCATCCATTCCGGAATCACCTTATACACCATTACCCGCCAGAGGTATCACTCGTGGGAATGCCCAGGTTGCACCCCCGCAAGACTTGCTTTCTCAGCTCGTCATGTATAGCCCACTAGGTCGACTCGACCCTCACCATGCACCCAAGACGCACGCAGCACGCTCTCCCAGTGGTTAAGTCCAGTTATTATTTCATGTTCAAGTAAACCATTCCCAATTTCCATCACATAGCATATCATAATAATAGCAAGTAGTGGAAGAGCAAATATAACAGCGAGCATCTAACCTAACAGCGGGTAGCAGGGTGAGAGTTTCAATAGTTGGATTTACATGCTGATACAGAAAGCCGACCGCCAGAAGTCCCAAGCGTACATATCGTCGATCTATTCTCCGGCCGTGTGCTGATATTGCGAATTTACAATTCCAATACAAGTCGCAGCAACTCAGCAACAGATGCGTGCAGCAGGAGTCCTAGGGTGTGCGCCAAGACCAAATGTAAAGAGATTGACCAGGGCATCAGAGCCGATGATGGGTTGTGTCTCTATTCATTAAGCAAATTCTACCAGCTTATTTCTCAGGCTTGTCAACGGTAAGGCTACGATCAGAATAAAAATTGAATGTGGAAGCCGGTCTGAATTTGTCTAAATATTAAGTAGCCGATGTCATGAGTATCATCTGGCTGCAGGCACGTTAGGCTTCATTTGCCTTATCATTTTTCTTTACTGCTTGGGTGGTGACTGCTGGTTGGGTAACAGAGCCGACCTAGCATTTTTGGTGTTCACGAAGGCCTTCAAATCTGGAAAGTTCATGATGATAACAGGTGTTGGTAGTTGAAAACATATTAGCCGTTGAAATACTTTCATCGGTTGGAATCAGCAGCACCAGGAACTTAGAAGATCTTACTTTTGAAAAGTAGGCTACAGTGCTTGGAGGTCAGTCAGCTCATGGTTTCAACAATGAGCCGATGGCTACTATGTCAGTGCTGAAACGGCTAAAAGAAATGAATAGCATATAGTTATATCGGCTCTTGCCAAAAATAGTTTGAAGTCGCATTCGTTGCTCAGGAGCCAACACCGAGAAGATCCTAGAGGGGTGAACACGCTCAGTGCCTCGGTCACCCACATCAACCACGCAGGGGGGGACTGGATCAGCCGTATATGCACCTGCGCGCCGCCGAGCTCAATCTTCGTCCTCATCGTCATCACCAATAAGTCTATGACAGAAGTGCATAGTTAATATATTCATCAGCTATGGACGCATCCCAAGTATAGATGTTTCCGAAGATTACAAGGTTAAACAGCCTATGATTATATTGACTTAGAGCGTTGAAAGGTCATGGAAAAATGCTATCGGTTCGTCAGCATTCCAGGTAGCCATCAGATTACTTATTGACTTGCATGAGATTGGCTGAAAAGTAAATAGCCGGTAGAAACATGTGTAACGATGAGAGTCTATCGGCTGAAAAAGGAGGGTTACCTGTTGACTAATAGAAAGTCATTGCGGGCATCCATATGAGAGAAAATAAATCGAATCTTCGTGTTGATGCTGGCCAAAAATAGGGGAAGTCCGGCACGTGTTGGGTAAACTCCTAGATGGAAACATGGAGTCCTTCGGCACAAGCGGTGAAGATAATGAAAATAATATTTATGAAAGGCTTGCCGACGGGATCCGCTGACCTAACGGTAAAATCGGCTATCCTAAAAGTAGGATCGGATGAAGTTCAAAATCCTACCACGAGCCGATGGGCCTTGTACATGTGTCCCACTAAGAGCTCTCTGGTGGTCGTCTCCTCTTGGCACCGGTGATGATTATTCTTCTGTTGCTGGAATGGACGTCGGCCGGATGCATGACCGAAACGGTACATAATACCACCTGTGCTGTTTGGATTTAGTTCATGCCATTGCCTCTCACACCTAGATTGAGGAAGAACGAGTAGCAGATTGACAAAAGCACAAAGCAGAGATTTCCTGGATGGTGAAGGAAAAGATGGCAGAAAACTCCTGTTGATATGTCCAGATATGTTGATTACAAATAGCTAGACTTGACTCAAGTTTGGCTGGAGGGCAATATGCTAATATGGAATTTACAAAGAAGCTGTTCATGATGATTAAGTATAGTTCGGTCACTTAGCAGTTTCCGAGCAGGAATTCCTGAGTTCAGCGTGCAAACCTGATTTGATGGCCGGCAGGAGCAAAGCACTAGGACATACACATGTATACACGATCAAGACTTGCAGATTAGAGGTACTCATGCAAGTATGGCCAATTAACCACCTATATTTGGAAAAGTCTCACGTGCAAGGCCAGGACAGATCAAAAAGATTATATTTGCAAGATGGATATTTTATTGTTGTTTGGCCAAGCTACGCAGGGAAATAAAGGGGGATCTTTTGATAGAGTCCATACGTGAAGATTGAAGGAAAATCGACAAGCTAATGAGAAGGCTTTCAGAATTCCAAGGGAAGCACGTGGTCGATGATCAAAGTAAGCCGGTGCTCACGGAAAGCAACTAATCAAAAGACGGAATCGGCTATTTTTGGCATAAATGTCGACGGCGTGCTGATTGGGATATTCTCTTATCCGGCCAGTCGCTGGTTGTCGATTATTACTTCAGAATGTCATTCTTGATTGGCTGAAGCAGAAGTTCAAGTCAATGCGTTCAAAGTCAGGATGGTTGTTACCTTGGCAGATAAGGCAAGAAAGTATTGCCATCGGTCCCGGTAAAGATCAAAAACATCGTTGGCAGCCACGACAGGGTTATTGTGCAGCAGTAGTCATCCGAAAGGTTGTGAGCTAAAAAGGATGCAGGGCAAAGAGAAGGTAAACTGATCCCATATTATAAGATCGTCGCGGGGACCAACTCCAGGAGGATCCTTAGGATGAATTCACTCGGCGTCTCGAGGCTCGTGGATCAGCTATGCGTCGGGGAGGGGGCCTGAACCCGTCGTACACGCGCCCATGTGCCGCCGAGCTCATTTTCATCCCTCTACGGCACACTTGATCAGCTTCGACACCATGACGGTGTTACCCGTAAGATAGAGAAGATACATATCTAGCAGTTGTGCTTGACCAACTCAGCCTACACCGTCGGCAGCAGTATAAGGATTACACATATGCGATTTTGGGGCTGATGATGGACAGGAACGTGATCACGTTCAAGAGAACATTGGATGGTTGAGTTGCTACTGGTTCAAAAGTAGTTCGGTCCCAAAAATTTAAAACGCCGACATGAAGCAACTGGTGACATACTGGAACAGAGTACTTCTCCTATCTATAAACCAGAAGACACGACAGAAAATATTCAAAAAAACCAGCAGAGTTCAGTTCAAACTACACAAAATTGTCATAACATCTGAGGCCGATTACATTTGTTTCTAGCAGTGAATCAAGGCTCCAAAAGCGGATCACGTTTAGTGACGGCATGTGTAGTTTTGTCGCAACATTTGACTGGGGAGCCGCGCTCGTCAGCTCGTGCAAGACAACTGAAGATTATTCAGGGCGAGATTCGCGTCTGCAGGAGATACAAGCAGCAATGAGAAGGATAAATTATCAAAGGGAAAGTTCATATGGAAGACATCACTGACATCAAGCTACATCCAGTCCAAGTCTCAGATTGCAACGGCCGATTCAAGATAATGAAAGAAGTCATCAGCATCTTTATCGGCCTGGAATGAAGAAGCGTGCATACGGATGCGAAGAACTAATGGCGAAGAAGACCTTTGAGGAAGACACACTCAGCGTCTCAAGATCCTGCATCAGCTATGCCTCGGGGGGCCTGGATTCGCCACGCGCAAACATTGCACGACGTCGAGCGATCCATCACGAACAAGGACAAGACGAGTGCCTTTCATTGGCTCTTATATCTTCAATGGTGGTATGTGGAACTCTACCCTAACAGTTTCAAAATTTAAAGTTAAAAATATTTAAAAGGCAAAACTTTAAAATTTTGAGGATAATTCCACTTTACAAATATGTGATATAAGTGTTTTAGTTTATCCATTATTGAAATAATAAATAGATGCTCTGTTTTATGTTTCAACCGTGTCTAGATTATAATTTCGATTTCTTTAAGATTTGGGTTTAGGGGTTTAATATTTGTCTTAAAATCTTTAGGACCTGTGGGTTGCATCAAGTTTGAATTTTGTCTAAAAAGTGGTTGTAGAATGTGAATGGAGATAGAATTTGCTATGACATTATTCTAAGAGATACTTGAAATCCGGAGAGTTTTTATAAAGTGATTAATAAAATTTACTTGATGTTATATTGAGCTTTGTCAAATTGTTGTGACCATTAGTGAGATTATAGTCATGTTCACAAGATCGAGATTCACATATACATTATAAATTAATAAAATTCTTCGATGAGGCAGGGACATTCTCTCTTTGATTAAGATAAGATATGAGGCTATTCTATCAACTCAGAAATAAAAATGATGGGCACGTGTCCGCTAGAACTGAGAAAGAAAAAAAATGACGATCGCGTGATCGCTAAATAAAAATAAAAGATGGCCAAAAGCTCAATAGTCTTATAAGTTTTAAAATGATTAGAGAGAATGACATGTACAGTGAAAATAAAAATACAAAATATTCAGTTGCACTTCTTTATCTAAGTATATGACTTATATCTCCTTATGGTTCGGTTTTTGACTTTGCAATATTATGTGATACAATTTTATAAAATAATAATAATAATAATAATAATAATAATAATAATAATAATAATAATAATAATAATAATAATAATAATAATAATAATAATAATAACTTCCGAAGAAAAGTGATTAAGGGATAAAAGATAAGCAGTTCTGTAGCTGTTCTGTTTTACGGTTGCTTGAGGATTTAGTGAGAAGTAAAAGCCCCATGGTTGAAGAGATGGATGGATGAGTAAAATACCATTTTATTCAAATTTAAAAGAAATCTTAGTTATAAACATGATACTCTTGAGATGTAATCGGCATTGCAGCATCTCCTCAATCAACAACCAAAGTTTATTCACTTGCTCGGACGCGCAAGAGATAAGCTTAAGGGGTTTTATTGGTGGTCAGTAATGACTATTTCGCACCACCAATTATTATCTTAAAAATAGGAGAAAACTATAATATTTATACACATATGCATTTGCTACTAACCTATTTCCACATGTATTAGAGAATTATTAGTTTTACAGAACTTATATGAAGAAGTGTGAAAGTATGGTGAGAATATATTTATATTTCAAGGATTAAAGAAAGAGGGCATAGATGCACTATTGCCGCCGGTGGGTGTCTCAGCTCTTTGAAGAAGGCCATAAGATCAAAAATAGTTGGAATCATGAGAATTCATACTCTAAACTAGGGGCCTGTATTTACACCAAAATTTAGTAATTTTATTGCCTACAGAGTTTACTGATCGAGCTGGCAATTTGGTGAATATTTATTCAAAAAGCTTCCGATTGGTTTGAAAATATCCGGTGGATTTGGGGATCGGCTATTTTGACATGATATCGGCTTACCTACTAGTTGAAGGCTGATCGGATCATGGTGTACAGTATGCATTGCCAAGGGGTCCTCAAGCACACGGTTGATATATTTGGAAGGACAATTTACAGCCTGTTCTTTTGGCTGATTTTAAGCGCTGATTTCGGCTCGTGCTGATTTGTTGTGAGAGAAAAATACTGTTTCGTGGCTGAAAATAAGCGCTGATTGGTCAAAAGAACAGGCTGTTAAGGAACGGCAGGAAGAAGGTAGAAGATTGGACACGTTTTGACAGCCGTCTGTTGGAGTCCATGCATGAAGGGAAAGAGATATTTTTATTTGGAAGAATCGTGATGACCAGGTGCGGTTGAACGATGAGGGCCAAGGACGTGCTTGGCAAGATATATCCGCATGCAGGCCTTTGTTATATCCGCATGCAGGCCTTTGTTGGTTGAACCGAGCAGCGAGAGATACGCTGGCCAAAAGGAGGAGATCAGAGTCCATGTATTTTAATACTAGGTAAGTTACGTATTGAGCTCTAGGATATAAATATAAATCCCTTGGCCATTATAAAGGACTCTTAATTAATCAATCAATCAATACAAATAACTCTTTCGGCTCTGGCCTAAAAATCCTTAGGAAGTAGGAGTAATGTAGTTTCTCGATGAGTTCTTCGACAAGCATGGCTACAACGATCCAGGTCGATCTCGGGCTTGCTCGTAATTACCGTCATCGCTTATACGGCCTGTGTGATTCTGCCTCGCACCCCACTGGTAGATAGATCCAAGTAGTTATCGATTCTTATTTAATTTGAGTATGGCATCTGCGATTCTGGCTCGCACCCCACTGCTTAAATTGAATTGAGGATTAGTTATCGGCTCTAACTAAAATTAGCATGTTTAGCTAGATTCATTAAGTTACCAATGCTGCTTATGTTTATTTATTGTTTATTTATTTTAAACATCATTACTTGCTTAATCTTAATCTGTTTCTTATGGGCTTAAATCATATGTATCTATCTTGCTTAATGAATGAATAATAATTGAGTATCATGTTTAAGCGAGTAGATTTATTTATCATTAGCCAGTCAGTTCAGATCTAGATTGTATACATGTTGCACTCAAGTAATAAAGTAGATTATATTGAGAGTCTTTAATTAGTAGATCCTATTCTTAGTTTACGTCACAAGCTATAATGATCTGGTCGATCCTTGTTGACGTAAACGGCAGGTTGGTTTGACTAGTTAAAGTTATTTTATAGGCTTGTATGTTGCCTGTATTATAATCAGATCGGCTGATTAGCCGACTCTGTTTGTGCTCACCTTTTGCATGTTATATTTATTCAATCTCTCTCATATGTTGTTTTATGCTTTGATCATGTTAAGATTTATTTACGAGCGTTGCTAGCTGTAACGATCCGGTCGATCCTAATTAATGAACATAATAAATTAAAATATGTATTAATGTATGAGACAACGTACGGTTGAGATTCGGTTAATATGATCTGCTATTATTCATATACCCCTGGATCGGTTAAAAGGAAAATCGGTTATCTTGCTGTATTCATACAACCAGTTCATGCATGCTGGAATTGACTTTTCAGTCGATCTCCACTTGTATCGGCTCTTAGAGCCATACATTCGGAACTGTCTGGCTACGGCGGCATGTTCTGCCCTAAACTACTGATTATCTTTCTCTTGTTGTCAATTGCAGGTCAAATTGACTGGCACGCTTGGATCCAGATTATTAAAGCTTGCTGGATCCACCGGACCCTTGCTCCTGTGGATCGTTCTGGCTTTGCTAGTGTGTTAGCTGCAGAACCGGATTTTACGTCAACATACTTTTTGGCATGCCTGATGGGACCATAATCATTTGATCAAGATATTTGCAAGCCGATCCTTTGGAAATACGTGTCCGTTGTGGCACGTGACAATATATTGACTCCCAGATGACAAGTTGAGAAGATCAAAAGCTGTGCCATTGTACTTCACCGCACAAAGAATGTTGCATCGGCTTAAAAAAAACCTATATACTCGTGTGTGCCGTATTTATTAAGGGAGATACAGATGAAAGTTACTCCATATGTGTGCAAGGCACATTTTGGGATTTGAGAAGGAACATACGCACACATCTGAGATGATGGCCGATGCACGTGATTTGTTCGGATGGCCATTCTGGGATGATGATTTCTGATGGAGTACAATCGGCTGTTTTAAGAACCGGCTGTTCGAGGGGAATCGGCTATTTAAAGAAGAGACCGATATTAATGTCTCGTTATTCTTCTGAGAAGCATGGTTGAGCCGATAAAGCCGTATGATCTGCAAAATATCAATGTATGAAGGTTTATTCAGCCACATCGGACTCGGAGATAATTTGGAGAAGCTCCAAAATACAGGCACGTCCGTGCAACGTAAAAATTCGCACCATAACAGTCGATCGGGCAAAAGGAGCAAGAACCGATCAGGCAAATGAGTAATAACCGATCGGTTATCTCTGATGTCAAAAGAAGAAGAATCGGCTGTAAGAGAATGGAATAGACTATCCAATTCTTAGACTTGCCATCGGCTAAACAACAGAGAAGCATGCATTGCTGCTGCTTTTGCAAGCCAAACAAGCCGATATCCGATACAAGCAAGCTACAAGTCTGAGTTGTTGTTCCCTCACGACCGTCGGCCCCAAGATACTCCTCCAAGTCCATGAAAAATATATAAGAGGACAAGAGTGCTTACATTCGTTCAAGGAATCTGATGATGGAATTTCTCTCAAGATATACATACACAGCGGCTAATTACGGCTTAAGAATAACCTGCTCATATCCATAAGAGATAGCCAATGAAGCACTGGACAGCCACATATCTTGGACCTGGACAGTTGAATACATTGGCTTCAAAAGAGCCAATAGGCCCCTGTGCTGGAGTTGGAGAAGTTGTGTTTTAAAGTTATTGACTTGTGAGTAGCTGATTAGTCCTAGCAAATAAGTAACAGCCGATCAAGCGGAAAGTAGCAATTGTACAAGTCCTATTTGCATCGGCTAAACAAAGGATATACCAAAAGGATCAGAGTGTACAGCAGAAACAAGTGGAGTCTGACACAAGTCAGATTTGCATGCTGATACAGAAAGCCAACCGCCAGAAGTTCCAAGCGTACATATGGTCGATCTATTCTCCGGCCGTGTGCTGATATTGCAAATTTACAATTCCAATACAAGTCGCAGCAACTCAGCAACAGATGCGTGCAGCAGGAGTCCTAGCGTGTGCGCCAAGACCAAATGTAAAGAGATTGACCAGGGCATCAGAGCCGATGATGGGTTGTGTCTCTATTCATTAAGCAAATTTTACCAGCTTATTTCTTAGGCTCGTCAGCAGTAAGGCTATGACTAGAATAAAAATTGAATGTGGAAGCCGGTCTGAATTTGTCTAAATATTAAGTAGCCGATGTCATGATTATCATCTGGCTGCAGGCACGTTAGGCTTCATTTGCCTTATCATTTTCTTTACTGCTTGGGTGGTGACTGCTGGTTGGGTAACAGAGCCGACCTACCATTTTTTGTGTTCACGAAGGCCTTCAAATTTGGAAAGTTCATGATGATAGCAGGTGTTGGTAGTTGAAAACATATTAGCCGTTGAAATACTTTCATCAGTTGGAATCAGCAGCACCAGGAACTTAGAAGATCTTACTTTTGAAAAGTAGGCTAAAGTGCTTGGAGGTCAGTCAGCTGATGGTTTCAACAATGAGCCGATTGCTACTATGTCAATGCTGAAACGGCTAAAAGAAATGAATAGCATATAGTTACATCGGCTCTTGCCAAAAATAGTTTGAAGTCGCATTCGTTGCTCAGGAGCCAACACCGAGAAGATCCTAGAGGGGTGAACACGCTCAGTGCCTCGGTCCACATCAACCACGCATGGGGGGACTGGATCAGCCGTATATGCACCCGCGCGCCGCCGAGCTCAATCTTCGTCCTCATCGTCATCACCAGTAAGTCTGACAGAAGTGCATAGTTAATATATTCATCGGCTATGGACGCATCCCAAGTATAGATGTTTCCGAAGATTACAAGGTTAAACAGCATATGATTATATTGACTTAGAGCTTTGAAAGGTCATGGATAAATGCTATCGGTTCGTCAGCATTCCAGGTAGCCATCAGATTACTTATTGACTTGCATGAGATTGGCTGAAAAGTAAATAGCCGGTAGAAACATGTGTAACGATGAGAGTCTATCGGCTGAAAAAGGAGGGTTACTTGTTGACTAAAAATAGAAAGTCATTGCGGGCATCCATATGAGAGAAAATAAATCGAATCTTCGTGTTGATGCTGGCTGTTGACACTTTTTAGTGCAACCACTAAAGATAGGGTATTAGGCTATCTCTGATAACGGCGCCAGAAGGGCCCTGAGTGTATTTCTTATATCTTTTGGATAATTCTGCAAGCGCATAGAATATACCGCTGTAGCACTTCACCCGGGAGTATTCTAAAGTATCGTTATTTATTTTATCCCAAGAGAAAGCGGTTGCTAGAAATAATTAATAAAAGAGAGAGATCCTTAAGTCTATAGCAACTTAGTATCGACTAGTGATAGGGGGTAAATCGATAAATAGAGGAAAGGGTAATGACACCAAGACACGACAAGAATAACTAGTAGAGTATAGCTAGGTGGGAGGACAACGAGTGAGTATAAGACTCGTATGACACTTACTTTACTCTTGTGAACTATCTTATCAAATGGATGAATTACACTAAGACAGTTACCTTACTTCCGGTGTGTAGGGAATAGTGTGAGACAATAAAGGATATAACCTCTTCCTGAAGCGCCTACTCTCTTATGGGAGCCTACCTTTTAAGACTGGTCTAAAACACGTGGAGGGATACTAAGACTAGACAGGGCTGTCACCACCTGCTAGCACCCACTAACAATCTGTGCGACAAGCGGCATTCAAGGGTAAGATCTAGCCTAAGCACCACGCTTACACTAATTCTCACTACTCTAGCTGGGTACCAAACAGCTAAAGCACCCTATGACAGGCAATGAACTACACACGTGAGCTGGTTACAGGATCACAATCTAGTATAAATCAACTATAAGGTAATACAAAACACAACAATACTATAATAAATAGTAAAGCACTAAGTAAAGACTTAGTAAAGTAAAGTAAAGATAATATATTGATAAATGTAAAGTCTTACAGAACGAAAGGTACCAGAGCTATACCAGACTCTTCAGCAGACGACTCCGGAGACCCCGAGCGTAGCTCGACTCGACTCTAACTCCCACACTAGACTAATACTACTACTAAAGAGTGGAACTCTAGCTTCTCTTGTCTCTTGTGTATCTTGTGTGTCTTGAAGAGGGTGATGACAGCCTCTATTTATAGGGGAGGATGGAGAGGCGCCACGTCCGCGATCCGTGTGCTATTTGCCTCTTCACCCTTGGATGAACCGCCTTAATACCGCCTCAAAATGGATGGTATTGGTGATTCCATCACGTGGAAGGCATGCAAGGAGGCGGTGGCGGCCAACCGACCGGGCTGGGCACCAGGGGGTCGGCCGACCCCCTATGACAGGTGGGCCCGACCAGGTGTGGTCCCCACCAGTCATAGAGTGTCCCCTTGTTTGTCTCGATTGTGTTGTTTCACGCCTTGATCCTTGTGCTTTGATTCTCCACCGTTGAATGGAAACATATATTGATCTGATGGTTGAAATGTGCTGGGTGGATTGTCACACGGATCATGCCACGTTACCAGAGCTAGGTGGGCCCCATGGTGGGGTCGGCCGACCCACACATGGGCCCACACTGAGCTCTCCTGTCTTCCATGTGATTCCTTGTTTCATTTGTTGAAGTGTGATGATCTGATGCCTCCATATGTGGGTCGGCCGAACCACATATGTGAGCTCCAGCTGCTCCAATTTGTTCTGTTTTGATCTTCCCTGCATTCACAAGCTAAGAGTACAAGTGGAACTAGTTATTGATAAAAATATGTTCATGTTATGTTGATCTTCCATCGAAACCGAGTCTTGTTGACGGTGTTTGAGTGTGGATTTTTATGGTATATCCACCGTCAACAAGATCCCTAAGCTTAACCTGTGCTCGTCCTGAGTAAATAATTAAACTTAGCCTCAGTGGATCAGGAGTTGCTACAATGTTCATATTTCCTTAGTACCAAGTGCACAACAAAATACTTCTCTTTTGAATGGAAAAATTGGCTATAAAAATTCACCCATTTTACCTTAGTTCTTTATGGGGCTTATGGCTTTTCCTTTGCCTTAGGCAGTTGAGAGACCGAACAGTTAACTTGAGCACTAATTTTCTCATTCTTTGTAAGTTTCGTACTGGAGGTCTTAGTAATGTTTTGCAAAAAAAAACGTAATGTTCCTCATATGGTTCTCTCATATCGCTCAAATGGTGTATGATTCCTTACCAAGGCACAAAATAAATGTTGCCTTCTTTATCATTCTACTTCTAAAAAAATGGCTTATGTGGGGCTTAAGGTTGGAATGAAAGAGTATAGCATACTTACTTTGCATGTATTGTAGAGTCAAATCTTGGATCCAAAGAGAGAAGTGTCATGTCCTTAGACCAAGATGTGCAAGTGTGTGGAACATGGTGGACTATAATGCTCCTCTATTTGAAATTGTATCTCTCTCTAATAAATTTTTAGAGACATGGCTATCATTTTTTCTCTCTTTTATTCATGAGCTTAGATTTTCTCATATATTTTTTTCTATGGACTTTCTTGTGTCCATCTTTCTTTCTTTTCATTTTGCATAGCCTTTTGTCTCTTCTATCATATTGACTAAGAGAGATATTTTGCAACTTTAACACTTGGAGCATTTATTTGGTGGAAATGAAAGACATGTGGTTGCGTAATTCCAGTGTAGAAGTAGCATATATATGTGGTGTGTACGTGATCTTGATCTTGGGAACATGATAAGACTCTCAATAAGGGTCAACAAGACTTGACAAAACTCAATACAAAGCAAATAGCTTATATGGAAGGTTTTAGACATGTGTAGCATATATGGCTATGGTAGGAATTTATTACCATTGAGGAACAATAAGGTTTTGATTGTTTAAGAAATTAATCTCCAGTAATCATGCATGCTTAGAATAATATTATAGCAGCTCTTGTTTCACTATATCATATTTCACAACAATTTAGACTTAGTTCTACCACTTGCAACCCACAAAGTTTTCAGGTTCATGATGATTTTAAATGAGCCAAATGATCCATACTCAAAGAAATACTAAGTTGTCAACTAGGCATTAAAGAAACATTAACAGATTAACTATTCATCATTTCCATGAGGAAGATAGACATTCATGAGACATATGGGACTTTTTTAAGTAAAGATAATATAACTGAAAATAATGCAATAAAATGGGATAGAGGACTTACCTTGGTGGGGGAGAGGATCTCCCCCAAGCTTGACTTTTGCTCATTGTGGTGGTGGATAGTATTGGAACCATCCCGCCAAGCGTTGTGCTTCTTCATCTTATATGGCTTGCAATAATTGGGCATTTTGTTGTGCCATGTTCAGAGTTGCATCTTGTTCAACTTGCATATCGCCCATGTCATTGATGAGTTGATCCATTTTCGATCCTTGGTTCTGACGACCCCTCGCCCGTGTGGACGGACGGGGAGTGCGCACTCTTGGAGTGTGCTGTTGAGGCCTTTCCATGGACCCTGAAATGTCCATGGAACTTGCCTCATCTCCTTCTTCTTCATTTCCTCCTGCAGCTCGTGATGTGCCGCCTTACTCAAATTGAGCGGCTTGTGACATGCTTCTTGTCACCCTTCTTGTCCCTGCAACATTTTAGCTTCTTGCCTCTAGGTCCCAATTTATGGTTAGTGTTCGCAGCGCATACAACCGATGCCTCTCACAAGAGAGAGAGATTTCAGCTGTATGGCCTGGATAAATCAGTTTAAGATTACCATTTTCATCTCTTATTAGGACTTGAGCACTTATGAAGAAATCTTCAGTTATAATGTCTCTAGGAGAAGCAATATATTCAAAGTAATGGTTTCCATTTAAGAGATCCATTGTTTCAGCTATGCAGGGTGATATAAGAAGTAAAGAATATAGGCTCTCTTCTTTGGAAAATACCAAGCCAAAAGCGGACTAAGAACTTAGCAGGTGAAACTTTTATTTTCTTGGTCATGGCATAAAGCAGTCTTAGCTCATCATTACAAAGAACTTGCACATTGGATCCAGGAAAAAGAGTTATAGCCATCCAATAGCGGATAAAGCGCAAAGTGGGATTATGAATTTCATCAGTTTTAGGATCAGAGGAATCATTGGACCCAGATATGGCTTTCCAGAAAACAGCTTTATCAAATTTTCTAGTGGCACTAATTAAAATCTAGTTGACAGGTGCTATCAAAACCATGTGCCATACTAAAAACTCCCCAAGTCAGGTTATACTCTTTATTAAACATTCGAAAGTAAAAATTTTCATCAGTGACTTGTAAAGAGCATAGGAATTCCATGGTGAGCATTTTAATACCAAGTTCAGGCACTTCCCAAAAGCTTCCCCACCCAATTGTATTAAACACAGTATTAAATTCTGCGGTCATACTTGTGCTGTCCAAAAGGACAGGGTCGATGATGCCGGTATGTTCAAACCCGCGGTGTCGGATGGAGAGGTACCTTTGGTACTCTTCTTGGTTCAACGTGAGGCCGCTCTCGGGATCAAATGTTCTCTCGGGAGGCACATCTAGCACCTCGTGGCCTTCTCTTGGTGGAGCTTCTCTTCCTTCTTCTTTGTCATGACGGGGTCGTAGGGAGGAACTCCCTACGACACCCTTGGCCTTCTTGAAAGCGGAGGAGAACTTCTTCATCTTCCCGTAGCAATGAGACAACACAAGAACATACTAGGACAACAAGGATTAGCGTTAGCGTTAGCATTAGTTGTCCCAATATTAGTAGTCCTTGCGGGGTATGGTCACCTCCACAAAACCGCTCTTGAGAGCCAAAACAAGCTTCTACTACTATAATATTTTTGGGTTTTTGTTTTGAGTGGCTAAATACAACTAAACTTGAGAAAGAACTTGCTCAAATGGAGAGAAGAAGAGAGATTGCGTGCTCGAAATGATTCAGCTGGTTTAGGTGTGCAAATGAGCACACAATGCATGGGTATTTATAGGGGGAGAAGGGCTAGTGACCAGGCCACTAGGGCCAGGTCGGCCGACCCCACCTGTGTAGGTTCAGACTTGTTTTCACCTTTGGACAAGGAATCTATTTGAATTCAAACACAGATTTGCAGACAGGACTTTAAACATGGGTCGGCCGACCCATGTTTGGTCCTCTTTTCATCTTTAAACAGTGTGTTTCACTTTGTCCAGTAAAGTAAAGATTAGCGGTGGACCAAAAATGGTGAAGTTTTCAGAGATTCCCATACCTAGTGCTTTGTGAAAGAGAAAGGTGTATGACAAAAGTGGGGACATGCTTTAAAGTGGTTCCCATGGACCATGGGGGCACTAAAGCATGCCAAAGTGTCCACTTTTTAGAATTTGGATAGTGGTGAGTGTTGGATTCTCCTTGGAGCATGTAAAAGTGGTCATGACAAAAGGTGGTCAACCAAATTCAAAAAGGAGATGGTGTTCAAAATTCAGGAGATGCATTAATACACCAGGCCAACACCACCAGAGGTGGGTGGGCCCCATGGTGGGGTCGGCCGACCCCACCTTAGGTGGTCCTACCACCTCAGGTGTGAGCAACATAGTTCTACTCATGTTTTATTTATCTAAATATTTTATTCTGTCAAAATAAATTATTGCCAAAATTAAATATGAGAAATGCAATGCAAAAATGCAAGAATTGAAATGCGAAAAGTAAATATGAGATAAATACTGATTTACCTTACCAGCAAGGGCTCCATGTTTTAGGTCCATAGAGTAGGACCTCTCCTTTTTGGGTTCATTCTTCGGGTGCTTCGGTCGGTCCCAGAGACGGGGACCATGATGATTGTACCTCTTTCTTCCACCATTCCTTCTTGGTTGATGCTTGCGACTTAGCGGAGTCAATCTTGTTTACCACCTCGGCTTTACTTACCAGTTCGGCCTTTTTGGCCTTCGGCAGTTGATTTTTCCGGCGGGGTGCATATTGTGGCTTGTTTCTCCACAGGTTTTTCCTTGCCTGTTGCATAGATTTATAACCTTTGAAAGGACATTTAATTCTCGTACCTGGGAGTTAGAAGTGGACTTGGCCGGATCCCACGTAGATGATGGCGTTAACGGTGTTGAGGAACGACCTTCCCAGGACGATGGGTATTGACGGTGGATAACGTCAACTTTTATTAGAACTTTAGACACCAAAGGATACATGAATACACGCTAGTCTAGGGTTTTAACTGACAGTTTCCATGAGTTTTGTATGTTCCGTATTTTCCAGGGGCCATTCCAGAAAAGCATAAAAGAAGGGTTAAAGAGCATGATTACCACGTAACTTAACCGCCAAGAAAACAATCATCACGAGAACATTAGAAGCATCTGGAACACACCCGAGGCACCAGGGCCCGAGACCCACCAGGGTGGGGCCGGTCGGCGCCCCCTGCTAGGGTTTTGGCCCACCTTCTGAAGTCTTCTTTTGCCGCCTTTGTGGAGTCATCTCAGCCCTTGTTTCAAGTCGGTTTGATCCTACGGCGCACGTGCATCCCACTGGGCTATAAATAAAGGGGCAGACCCCCTGAAGGAATCAACCCATCAATCATTCAAGGCATCAAGTCCTCAAGCCATCAAGAGCCTCCTAGTTCATCAAGAGCCTCGTAGTTCATAGTTCTAGTCTAGTTAGATTAGAGAGTAGAGGAGTTCTAGTTCTTTAGCGGATCTGGAGCCCCGGCGTCTGTCTGGAGCACGGAGTTCGGTATAATTCTAGTTCTTTCTCTATTATTGTATTCTTCATTATGATTAGGGAAACATTGTTCTTAATAGTTTATATGTTCTTGATTACAATAGTCTTTGTATACTTTGATTATATGTCTCGTATAGTTGGTTTGATCTTATTGAATTCATGTAATTGCTCGTATAGCGTTTATTCATGCGTACGATGGATAGATGATGAATGATATGTAGACGTGGTGTCTAGGTATTTTGTTTATCTGCGAGTGCACCCTGATGTGCCCGGTCGTGTGGTAGATCGCGTAGGTGACAGCTGCGTTGAGTCCTCTATAGTCCACCCCCCGTATGTAGGCCAGCAGGCACGGTCGCGAAGTTTGGTGATGACTCCGTTTCACACCTTTCCTAGATGATTCCCTTTGCATGTGATCATGATATAGGATTAGTCTAACAATGATTGCTAGATGTAATTGCACTAATTAGAGTTATTCATTGATGTAGTTATAAAATTACCTTTGATATTAATTCCTTAGTTTATCCATTGGCTAGCTATTACTTTGACTAGAGAAGTGCTCTGATGATTATCTTTTATTTATGATGCTTGATCATACTTATCACATTTATCTTTATTTACCTTGTGACCTCTGCCTGTTATGAGTAGAGTAAATGACATCGGTAATGTCACTTATCCATTGTATACCATCACTATCAATATAATAGATTGTAGTTTATCTTAGTCCTTCCTAGTGGTATAAATATAAATCGACAACCTAGTAGAACTCCCTAGATAAAATGCTACAATGGTATAATTATCTGTCCGCTTACAGAACTGATCTTAGTTTATATTATATTTATTTCTGCCTAGTCACATAGATTAATATACGAAACCTTTATTTATTCTTAGCATTATTAATTAGGGATGACAACCTAGTTCTTGCATAAGAATGTTGGTAATAGAAAAGTGGCTAGTTGCTAATGACAAGTTAATTAATTACCATTCATCTTCTAATCTCGCCTCTCGCATTTAAAGTTATATAGTTATATTTGGCGACGTTAGTAGATGTCAACAACGGGGACTTCGTCATCGGCCCCCATATCAAAAATGATGAAGTCGGCGGGGATGTACTCGTCTTGAATCTTGATAAGGATGTCCCTTGCCAATCCCTTGGGGAACCGGATGGATTGATCAACCATCTGCAATTTGACAAATGTGGGGTACAAAGATCTCCCCTAACAGATTTTCATACATTACCTTGGACATGATGTTGACTCCAGATCCAAGGTCGCAAAAGGCGTTGTTAAAGGTGTGTGGCCCAATCTCGCAGGTGACGGTTGGGTGGCCAGGGTCACTCTTCTTGGCCATGAATGGCGGATCAAGAAGGCAGCCCGGATTTGGCCTGACCGGAGGCTTACTAAACCTCGTAGAAATTAACTTAACACCCTCAATTGGTTCCTCAGGTTTCCCTGAGATCTTACCTTGTTTGAAGGATGGGACAGCTGCTGCTATTTGAGCTAATTGTGTTTCTAGTATTTTATTAAACCTCAATTAATTTTTCATAGCAGTGTTAGAGCTATCCATTTTCTCATTAAGATTTTTAAGAATCTTATCATTAGCCATTATTTTCGTATTTATGCTATCATTGATTTTAGATTGGCCTAAGACAAGATCTTTCAAAGAAGGTTGGTTACCATAAGAATTATTGAAATTATTACCTTGATTACCTTGGTAGAAGGGGCGCAAGTTCCATCCTCCTTGTTGGTGGGGTCGATACCCGTTGTTGTTGTTGTTGTTGATGATGAAGCTCACTTCCTCCTTTGTCTCGGGACAGTTGTTGCCCGAGTGATCTTCTCCACCACATACCTCGCACCATGGATCAGCTTCGATTGCTCGTGCGGTGGCAGTGGTTCGAATGGCCTCTTATTCCTTTTTGTAACCTTCCTCAATCTTTTTCATCAAGAGGTCCATTTTTGCTGAGAGCATGTCCACCTCATGAATGGTGTGCATACCCCTTTTCTTGGGCTGGAGACGTTCCTCATTCCATCCTTAGTTGATAACCATCTTTTCAATGAGGTCTTTAGCATCCTTGATATTGTGTTGCAGGAATGCTCCTCCAGCGGCAGCATCAAGGTGACTACGGGCTAATCTAGTCAGCCAATGGTAGAAACCTTGGATTAGGAGCCATTCTTCAATCCCATGATGAGGACAAGCTCGAATGTACTCCTGGAGACGTTCCCATGCTTCGAAAATCATCTCATTAGCTTGCTGTTGGAAGCTTGAGATCTTCCCCCGAAGAGCGCTGGTTTTGCCTATCGGGAAGAATTTCTTGAGAAATGCGTTGGCGCACTTCTGCCTAGTGGTAATTTCATTCTTGTTGGCATAGAACCATTGTTTCGCCTTCCCAAGCAGTGAGAATGGAAATAGGCGAAGACGGATAGCGTCTGCCGAGACGTTCTTGATAGTGAAGGTACCACACACCTCCAAGAAGTGCTGGAGATGGGCATTAGCTTCTTCATGCGGCTTCCCACAGAACGGGTTGGCTTGCACCATGTTGATCAGTGCTGGCTTGAGCTCAAAGGTAGCATCCCCCAAGTTGAGCTGCGGACCGGTAGCAATGTTGTCAGCCGACGGTGCAGAGAACTCAGAGATAGTCTTTTGGTCCATAACTTCCTTAATTGATAGTGCGGAGACTCTTTTCTCGAACGGATTTAGGTTTGAGATGAACCTTTGAGGTGAAACTTGATGGCGTCTAGTTCTCCTCAACAATTGCTCAGGATCTTCAATAAAATTTTATGGCAATTGGAAACCGCACATGCACTGTCTAGATTCACGATAACGGGAAACATAGACAGGGGTAAGCCCCTAACACTAATCGATAACTAAGTAGACTCCGGATTCAATTTTTATTAATATAACTAGACTGATGCTTTCCCCGGCAGCGGCGTCATAAATGGTTGTTGACACTTCTTAGCGCAACCACCAGAGACAGGGTGTTAGGCTATCTCTTATAATGACGCCAAAAATGCCCTGAGGGTATTTCTTATGTCTTTTGGATAATTCCGCAAGCGCACAGAATATACCGCTGTAGCACTTCACCCGGGAGTATTTCAATGTATCGTTATTTATTTTATCCAAAGGGAAAGCGGTTGTTAGGAATAATTGATAAAAGAGAGAGATCCTTAAGTCTATACCAACTTAGTATCAACTAGTAATAGGGGGTAAATCGATAAATAGAGGAAAGGGTAATGACACCAAGACACGACAAGGTTTTAGGATAACTAAGAATAACTAGTAGAGTATAGCTAGGTGGGAGGACAACGAGTGAGTATAAGACTCCTATAACACTTACTTTACTCTTGTGAACTATCTTATCAAATGGATGAATTACGTTAAGACAGCTACCTTACTTCCGGTGTGTAGGGGATAGTGCGAGACAATAAAGGATATAACGTCTACCCGAAGCGTCTACTCCCTTATGGGAGCTTACCTTTTAAGAACTTGCCTAAAACACGTGGAGGGATACTAAGACTAGACAGGGCTGTCACCACCTGCTAGCACCCACTAACAATCCGTGCGACAAGCGGCATTCAAGGGTAAGATTTAGCCTAAGCACCACACTTACACTAATTCTCACTACTCTAGCTAGGTACCAAACAGCTAAAGCACCCTATGACAGGCAATGAACTACACACGTGAGCTGGTTACAGGATCATAATCTAGTATAAATCAACTATAAGGTAAGACAAAACACAACAATACTATAATGAATAGTAAAGCACTAAGTAAAGACTTAGTAAAGTAAAGTAAAGATAATATATTGATAAAGCTAAAGTCTTACAGAAGGAAAGGTACAAGAGCTATACCAAACTCTCCAGCAGATGACTCCGGAGACTCCGAGCATAGCTCGACTCGACTCTAACTCCCACACTAGACTAATACTACTACTAAAGAGCAGAACTCTAGCTTCTCTTGTCTCTTGTGTATCTTGTGTGTCTCGAAGAGGGTGATGGCAGCCTCTATTTATAGGGGAGGATGAAGAGGCGCCACGTCAGCGATCCGTGTGCTCCTTGCCTCTCCACCCTTGGATGAACCGCCTGAATACCGCCTCAAAATGGATGGCATTGGTGATTCCATCACGTGGAAGGCATGCAGGGAGGCGGTGGAGGCCAACCAACCTGGCTGGGCACCAGGGGAGTCGGCCGACCCCCTATGACAGGTGGGCCCGGCCAGGTATGGTCCCCACCAGTCATAGAGTGTCCCCTTGTGCTGATTTTGTCTTGATTGTGTTGTTTCACGCCTTGATCCTTGTGCTTTGATTCTACACCGTTGAATGGAAACATATGTTGATCTGATGGTTGAAATGTGCTGGGTGGATTGTCACACGGATCATGCCACGTTACCAGAGCTAGGTGGGCCCCATGGTGGGGTCGGCCGACCCACACATGGGCCCACACTGAGCTCTCCTGTCTTCCATGTGATTCCTTGTTTCATTTGTTGAAGTGTGATGATCTGATGCCTCCATATGTGGGTCGGCCGAACCACATATGTGAGCTCCAGCTGCTCCAATTTATTCTGTTTTGATCTTCCCTCCATTCACAAGCTAAGAGTACAAGTGGAACTAGTTATTGATAAAAATATGTTCATGTTATGTTGATCTTCCATCGAAACCGAGTCCTGTTGATGGTGTTTGAGTGTGGATTTTTATGGTATATCCACCGTCAACACTGGCCAAAAATAGAGGAAGTCTGGCACGTGCTGGGTAAACTCCTAGATGGAAACATGGAGTCCTTCGGCACAAGCGGTGAAGATAATGAAAATAATATTTATGAAAGGCTTGCCGACGGGATCCGCTGACCTAAAGGTAAAATCGGCTATCCTTAAAGTAGGATCGGATGAAGTTCAAAATCCTGCCATGAGCCGATGGGCCTTGTACATGTGTCCGACTAAGAGCTCTCTGGTGGTCGTCTCCTCTTGGCACCGGTGACGATTATTCTTCTGTTGCTGGATGGACGTCGGCCGGATGCATGACCGAAACGGTACATAATACCACCTGTGCTGTTTGGATTTAGTTCATGCCATTGCCTCTCACACCTAGATTGAGGAAGAACGAGTAGCAGATCGACAAAAGCACAAAGCAGAGGTTTCCTGGATGGTGAAGGAAAAGATGGCAGAAAACTCCTGTTGATATGTCCAGATATGTTGATTACAAATAGCTAGACTTGACTCAAGTTTGGCTGTAGGGCAATATGCTAATATGGAATTTACAAAGAAGCTGTTCATGATGATTAAGTATAGTTCGGTCACTTAGCAGTTTCGGAGCAGGAATTCCTGAGTTCAGCGTGCAAACCTGATTTGATGGCCGGCAGGAGCAAAGCACTAGGACATACACATGTATACACGATCAGGACTTGCAGATTAGAGGTACTCATGCAAGTATGGCCAATTAATATTTGACCACCTATATTTGGAAAAGTCTCACGTGCAAGGCCAGGCAGATCAAAAAGATTATATTTGCAAGATGGATATTTTATTGTTGTTTGGCCAAGATACGCAGGGAAATAAAGGGGGATCTTTTGATAAGAGTCCATAAGTGAAGATTGAAGGAAAAGCGACAAGCTAATGAGAAGGCTTTCAGAATTCCAAGGGAAGCACGTGGTCGATGATCAAAGTAAGCCAGTGTTCACGGAAAGCAACTAATCAAAAGACGGAATCGGCTATTTTTGGCATAAATGTCGATGGCGTGCTGATTGGGATATTCTCTTATCCCGCCAGTCGCTGGTTGTCGATTATTACTTCAGAATGTCATTCTTGATTGGCTGAAGCAGAAGTTCAAGTCAATGCGTTCAAAGTCATGATTAATAAAATTTACTTGATGTCATATTAAGCTTTGTTAAATTGTTGTGACCACTAATGAGATTATAGTCATGTTCCCAAGATCGAGATTTATATACACGTTATAAATTAATAAAATTCCTTGATGAGGCATGGACATTCTCTTTTTGATTAAGATAAGATATGAGGCTATTCTATGAACTCAGAAATAAAAACGACGGGCATATGTCCACCAGAACTGAGAAAGACAAAAAAAAATGACGATCGCGTAATCGCCAAATAAAAATAAAAGATGGCGAAAGGCCGAATAGTCTTATAAGTTTTAAAATAAATAGAGAGAATGACATGTACAGTAAAAATAAAAATATAAAATATTCACTTGCGCTTCTTGATCTAAGTATATGACTTGTATATCCTTATAGTTCGGTTCTTGACTTCGCAATATTATATGATACAGTTTTATAAAATAATAATAATAATAATAATAATAATAATAATAATAATAATAATAATAATAATAATAATAATAATAATAATAAAACTTTGGAAGAAAAGTGATCAAGCGATAAATGATAAGTGGTTCTGTAGCTGTTCTGATTTACGGTTGCTTGAGGATTTAGTGAGATGTAAAAGCCCCATGGTTGAAGAGATGGATGGATGAGTAAAGTACCATTTTATTCAAATTTAAAAGAAATCTTGGTTATAAACATGATACTTTTGAGATGTAATCGGCATTGCAACATCTCCTGATCAACAACCAAAATTTATTCACTTGCTCGGACGCACAAGAGATAAGTTTGAGGGATTTTATCGGATCATGTGTACAGTATGGATTGCCAAGGGGTTCTCAAGCACACGGTTGATATATTTGGAAGGACTATTTAAGGAACGGCAGGAAGAAGGCAGAAGATTGGACACGTTTTGACAGCCGTCTGTTGGAGTCCATGCATGAAGGGGAAGAGATATTTTTATTTGGAAGAATCGTGATGACCAGGTGCGGTTGAACGATGAGGGCCAAGGACACGTGCATATACGTACCTGGCAAGATATATCCGCATGCAGGCCTTTGTTATATCCGCATGCAGGCCTTTGTCGGTTGAACCGAGCAGCGAGAGATACGCCGGCCAAAAGGAGGAGATCAGAGTCCATGTATTTTAATATTTTCTTATTTTTAGATATTTATTAGGTAAATTACGTATTAAGTCTTAGGATATAAATATAAACTCTTGGCCTCTGTAAAGGACTCTCAATCAATCAATCAATACAAATAATCCTTTTGGCTCCGGCCAAAAACCCTTAGTTGTAGGAGTAATATACTTTCTCAACTAGTTCTTCAAACAGTACAGCTGCAACGATCCGGTCGATCTCAGGCTTACTTGTATGTACCGTCACCGCTTGTTTTTATCTCGTACGGCCTGTGCGATTCTGCCTCGCACCCCACTGCTAGATAGATCCAAGTAGTTATCGATTCTTGTTTAATTTGAGTATGGCCTGTGTGATTCGGCCTTGCATCCCACTGCTTAAATTGAATTGAGAATTAGTTATAGGCTCTAACTAAAATTGACATGTTTAGTTAGATTTATTAAATTACCGATGCTGCTTATGTTTATTTATTGTTTATTTATTTTAAGCATCATTGTTTGTCCAATCTTGATCTGTTTCTTATCGGCTTAAATCATATGCATCTATCTTACTTAATGAATGAATAATAATTGAGTATCATGTTTAAGCGAGTAGATTTATTTATCATTAACCGGTCAGTTCAGATCTAAATTGTATATAGGTTGCGCTTAAGTAATAAAGTAGATTATGTTGAGAGTCTTTAATTAGTAGATTCTATTCTTAGTTTACATCACAAGCTGTAACGATCCGGTCGATCCTTGTTGACGTAAACGATGGATTGGGCTGACTAGTTAAAGGGTCAAGGCATCATTTATTTTATAGGCTTGTATGTTGCCTGTATTATAATCAGATCGGCTAATTAGCCGATTCTGTCTGTGCTCACCTTTTGCATGTTATATTTATTCAATCTCTCTCATATGTTGTTTTATGTTTTGATCTTGTTAAGATTTATTTACGAGCGTTGTTAGCTTGTAACGATCCGGTCGATCCTAGTTAACGAACGTAATAAATTAAAATATGCATCAATGTATGAGACAACATACGGTTGAGATTCGGTTAATATGATCTGCTATTATTCATGTACCCCAGGATCGGTTAAAAGGAAAATCGAATATCTTGTTGTATTCATACAACCGGTTCATGCATGCTGGAATTGACTTTTCAGTCGATCTCCACTCGTATCGGCTCTCGGAGCCATACATTCGGAAATGTCTGGCTACGCCGGCATGTTCCGCCCTAAACTACTGATTATCTTTCTCTCCTTATCAATTGCAGGTCAAATTGACTGGCATGCTTGGATCCGGATTATTGAAACTAGCTGGATCCGCCGGACCCTTGCTCCCGTGGATCATTCCGGCTTCACTAGTGTGTTGGCTGCACAACTGGATTTTGCGTTAACAGTTGTATTCTTGCTCATCACCTGACAGCAAATTTATCAGTACGATTTTTACTGGCCATGGAGCCCACCTACGATTGCATTTGCTTTGTGGTAAAGTGGACGCAAGGCTCTTCAAGCAGGCCTAAAGGCTGGGGTTTCCTATGCAAGTGCCAACATTATTATAGTAGTCATGTTTTAACTCATTTCATCACCAACCATCTATCCAGTCCATTCCAATCCATTCCATTCCCACCCTATACACCACCTCTCACATACACACCTCGCACTCATTCGGCAGGCCCAACTCCCTCTCAGGCCTGTCTCAGCGGCACACTGCCACATCGGGCACACTGCCGAAAAGCATCATCCAAGGAGAAGAAGAGAATATACCACTCCCTACATAGTGCAACAGGACTCAGAAAAGCTCCATAGCCGACGAATCGGCATATGTATCGATCGATCAGCCACACACTCTGCAGAGGTTTTATCACTCATAAGATTAGCCATCATAGATGTCGCATGAACATCTAGGCAGAATTCCGGGTGCTTGCTTGCCCATCAAAGACAAGTGAGTAGTAAGGGGTTCTCGAAATTCCCGGTCACTAGAAAGTGTGACTATTTGACCAAGCAAGCTTTCTCCATCTCAGGGGATACTCTCCTCGTGCCATCACAGCACCTCCATTCATGGAACTTCAAACCACACAGGCCATCCATCCCGGAATCACCTTATACACCATTACCCGCCACAGGTATCACTCGTGGGAATGCCTAGGTTGCACCCCGGCAAGACTTGCTTTCTTAGCTCGTCGTGTATAGCCCACTTGGTCGACTCGACCCTCACCACGCACCCAAGATGCACGTAGCACGCTCTCCCAGTGGTTAAGTCCAGTTATTAATTCCATGTTCAAGTAAACCATTCCTAATTTCCACCACATAGCATATCATAATAATAGCAAGTAGTGGAAGAGCAAATATAACAGCGAGCATCTAACCTAACAGCGGGTAGCAGGGTGAGATTTTCAACAAGGTAGAGGTAACAATAATTCTATCATGCATCCTAGGCAGTAACAGCATGTAATCATAAAGCAAGTAGCAGATACGATATTTGCAATGCGTAATAAGAGCTACAGGAAGTGGTGGGACGTGGCACCTTCGCGGTCATCTCCAAGTTCCTCAAGATACTCGTGGTCTCCCTCTTCAGGTTGGTCCTCCTCCGGTTCTGAAAACAAAACCGAAATAGTCGCGTTAGCGACTCGTATAGATCATTCAGAAAAATCCAGCAAAAATAAAAGATCCAAATACACTCAAACATAGGCTCGGGTTGTAGAGCTCATTTTTCTGAGAATTTTGATATATGGTGCGCAATTTTTGAACTCAGTATGAATTAGTTATGAATTTTCTAAGTTTGATCTATTTTCTGAAAAAGAAAAGGGCTAAAAATTCTGGGTGTGACACGTGGCGGCTTGTGATTGGTCGGTTACTATTCATGTTGACCAAGTCAATGGTTTGACTGACAGTGGGTCTGTTGACGTCAGCATGATGTCATTGCTGACGTCAGCGTTGACCGAGTCAACGATGTACTGTTCGGTAGGGTCGGATTACGACGACGTCACTCCAGTGACATGTGTCGGCTTCAGAGCACAACATGTGGCGGCTCCGATTTGCAAGGGGTTTTGGTGCACGGGAGAGGGTGCACGGTGGACCGACCGACACCCGGTGCACCGTGGTCCACAGACTAGTCCATGGTGGACTCGGTTCACTTCATTTTCCGTCGTCTCGGCTCACGGTGGGGTGGGTGCACGGGTGCTGTGATTCGGGAGGAACGCTCCCCGGCTGATACCATGGGTGACGTCATCGGTCACCAGGTGTTTGACATTGGTTCTCAATGGCTCGCCGGCGGCGGTGAAGCACGACGATGGCACATGGTTCCACGGCATGATCGGTTAGGGCCTCTACGGCTCGTCAGGGAACTTGCGGGTTGGTCCATGGTTAAAAGAGGGTGGTTTGTGCTCTCGGCCGGTTGGTTTCAGTGTTACGATGGCCGGCGGCGAGGTCGTCACAGAGCAAAGCTCCGGCGAGCTGCGGTACGGTTCCCGAAGGAGCGGATTCGCTCCTCCGTACTCCAGTAGCCGTGGGTCAATGGTCCAATTGGCCGGGTTGCGTTCTGGTGGAGGTGGCTCGTGTGATCCGTACGGTGGCAGCCACCGTATGCGGCGGCGGACAACGGCGAGGGGGTGGCAGTCACAAAACAGAGCAATTGAGCGCGGCTTCCTTCAAATGGCATAGTTGGAAGGGCCTACGACCCGATGGTGGCGACCTAGAGTGACTGCAAAGGCCCTTTTTCAGCGAGGCCTTGCAGCGGCGCTCCGGCGAGCTCGCAGCGCACGTGGTCAGGGTGCTTGAGGTGGTCCCGGGCTCTTCTATCTATGCGTACGGGTTGAGGAGGTCGTGGCGTTGCTCCACGACATACTAGTCTGTCTGGTGATGGCCGGAGATGTCCGAAACGCGCGTAACACAGCGGCGTTCCGGCGGTCATCGGCGCATGCAGATGTGGAGGTCTACGGACGTTCTTGTCGTGTGGTCAGGCCTTAGGGTGCTGCGGTGGTCCATCCAGTCCAAGTGGCAAGGCAATAATTAGCTGCTACGCACAGCAACGCCGACGAGACGGCTACGCTCCATGTGCTCGGTTCGCGGTGGCGTTGCCCGTCGCTCCGTTCCGGCTCGGTTCGTCCGTTTGGCTGGGCTAGGTCTTGCGTGTGTGTGCGACGTGTTCCAGGGTTGGCAACGACCCTTGGCTTGCGCGCTTGAGGCACTGAGCATCATGGCCATGCTTGGTCGGAGTTGGGGACAGAGGGGTGTGCTCACCGTGGTGATGATGAAGCAAGGATGGTGGTGCTGTGACGGGTTGGCGCCGTGCAGGGGGTTCGCAGTGCCGTGCCGATCCGCGACGGTGGCGCCGGCTCCGTCTCTGGCTCCGGCGTGGTCCCACGGTGGCAACACCCCAGCGACTCCTTCCTCTCCTTCTTCCCTTCTTCTCCCTCCCTCTCTTTGTCTCGCGGAGTGGTGTGGCGTAGTGCCACCAGCGGCGGCGCTGAGCGGAATGGGGGTAGGGCTCTCGAGAGCTTCTCCTTTTATAGCCGTGCACGTGGTTGGCCATGGCGGACGGCTCTAATCCGAGATGGTGGATCGGAAGGCTACGATCTGCGCCAGCCTAGGGTTCCAGGCGTGCTCAACCACTCTTGGTGGCCAAGGTAGGGTAACAAGCGGGGGACAGGGTCATGTCCTAGCCGTGGGCTTGCTGGCTCCCATGCAGAGTCGCGCAACTTGCGTGGGCGTCGCGGGGAAGAAGAATGTTGACATCTACTAACGTCACCAAATATAACTATATAATTTTTAATGCGAGAGGCAAGATTAGAAGAGGAATGGTAATTAATTAACTTGTCATTAGCAACTAGCCAATTTTCTATTACCAACACTCCTATGCAAGAACTAGGTTGTCATCCTTAATTAATAATGCTAAGAATAAATAAAGGTTTCATATATTAATCTATGTGACTAGGCAGAAATAAATATAAATAATATAAACTAAGATCAGTTCGGCAAGCGGACAGATAATTATACCATTGTAGCATTTTACCTAGGGAGTTCTACCAGGTTGTTGATTTATATTTATACCACTGGGAAGGACTAGAATAAACTTTAATCTATTATATTGATAGTGATGGTATACAATGGATAAGTGATATTACCGATGTCATTTACTCTACTCATAACAGGTAGACGTCATAAGGTAAATAAAGATAAAGGTGATAAGTATGATCAAGCATCATAAATAAAAGATAATCATCAGAGCACTTCTCTAGTCATAGTAATAGCTAGCCAATGGATAAACTAAGGAATTAATATCAAAGGTAATTTTATAACTACATCAATGAATAACTCTAATTAGTGCAATTACATCTAGCAATCATTGTTAGACTAATCCTATATCATGATCACATGCAAAGGGCATCATCTAGGAAGGATGTGAAACAGAGTCATCACCCAACTTCACGACCGTGCCTTCTGGCCTACATACGGGGGTGGACTACAGAGGACTCAACGCAGCTGTCACCTACGCGATCTACCACACGACCGGGCACATCAGGGTGCACTCGCAGATAAACAAAATACCTAGACACCACGTTTACATATCGTTCATCATGTATCCATCGTACGCATGAATAAATGCTATACGAGCAATTACATGAATTCAATAAGATCAAACCAACTATACTAGACATATAATCAAAGTAGACAAAGACTATTGTAATCAAGAACATATGAACTATTAAGAATAATGTTTCCCTAATCATAATGAAGAATATAATAATAGAGAAAGAACTAGAATTATACCGAACTCCGTGCTCCAGACAGACGCCGAGGGCTCCAGATCCGCCGAAGAACAAGAACTCCTCTACTCTCTAATCTAACTAGGCTAAAACTATGAACTAGAAGGCTCTTGATGAACTAGGAGGCTCTCGATGGCTTGAGGACTTGATGCCTTGAATGAATGATGGGTTGATGCCTCCAGGGGGGTCTACCCCGTTATTTATAGCCCGGTGGGATGCACGTGCGCCGTAGGATTAAACCGACTTGAAACAAGGGCCGAGATGACTCCACAAAAGCGGCGGAAGAAGACTCCAGAAGGTGGGCTGAAACCCTAGCAGGGGGCGCCGGCCGGCCCCACCCTGGCGCTGGCCGGCCCCACCCTGGGGGGTCTCGTGTCCCGGTGCCTCGGGTGTGTTCCAGATGCTTCTAGTGTTCTTGTGATGATATTTCCTTGGCGGTTAAGTTACGTGGTAATCATGCTCTTTAACACTTCTTTTATGCTTTTCTGGAATAGCCCCTGGAAAATACAGAACATGCAAAACTCATGAAAAACTGTCAGTTAAAACACTAGACTAGTGTGTATTCATGTATCCTTTGGTGTCTAAGGTTCTAATAAAAGTTGACGTTATCCACCGTCAACAATACCCCCTAAGCTTACCTGTTTGCCAATCCCTTGGCAAACGAACTAAGCCTAATTACTAATGTAATTGGATCAGGAGTTGCTACAATGTTTTCATACTTCCCAAGTACACATGCTGCAAATATAGATTCTCCTCCGGATTAGACAAAACGGCTCTAACTTTTAAACTTACCCATTTTACCTTTAACTATGGGGCTTTACAGCTCTTGCTTCAGTCTTGAATAATTGAGAGAAAGAACAATCATGTCATGCACTATGTACCAAATTCTTCACAATACCAATATCCCTGGAGTTTTGCAAGTTTTCAAAATAAAACTTAGAGCTTTAATTGTATGACACCCTCAAGTCTCTCAGTATGTATGGTATTTGTGGATCTCACTTAAGGCATTACTATTATGCCTTCCTATAACTAAGGATTACAGTGGAGCTCATAGGAGTGGCAATAACAAGTTTTTAAGCATATTTACAATTCATATGTTATAAAGTCAAACAATGGATCCACAGAGAATCGAGACATACAATCAAACCAAGATGTGCATGTGTATGGAATATGGTGGATAAGTGTATATGTGGCATTTAGTGGCTATTCCTAATTCTACTTTTGCTCTTTGAAAGTGATTTACTCTCCTTTGTAGCTCGGAGGAACACATGGGCTATCTTTATTCTTTCTCTCTCTCTTTTTCTTTCTTTTTTTATTCGGGAGGCAGGCATCTAGTACCCATTGTTTTAATGTTGGGACACTTGTCCATCTTTTACTCTCTTTTTATATTTTTGCATAGCCACATGTATCCTTTGAATATGAATAACTGGAGAGATAATAAGAACTTAGAGCAATTATAATAGGGCTGTCCTATGAGGTTTATATATTTTTGGTGTTCACTCCTAGTGTAGGAGAAAACATTTTTATGATGAACATTGATAAAAGTGGAAATGGTTGCGATTACTCCCAGGGTAGGAATAATGCATATGTGCTAAAGTGTGTACATAATCTTGGTTTTAAAAGCATGACAAGACTCTCATATGGTATTCAACAAAGGTTGACTGAACTCAATGTAAAGCAAGCAGCATCAATGTGCAAAAGGTTTCCTATCTAGATGTATCATATATGGCTTTGGTAGGAATTCACATTTTGTCATACAAGAGCTCATCATGTAAATTTTAAGTTTCCGAAATAAATCTCCAGAATTTTAGTAATGCTAGAAATAAGATAAATAGTAGCTCAAGTTTCATGAATCATATCAATCAATCACCTAGACTTAGCTCAAACATATGCCTCCACAAGTTTCAGGTTCAGAGTAAATTCTTAAATTAAAACAGTAATATCTAAAACTCAGGAGAATTGAAGTTTGCCAACTAGGCATTGAAAAGTATTATGACAGAGCAACTATTCATCATCTCCGAGACAAAAATTTAATGTTCATTAATTTTTAATTTATTCTAGCCTAGACTGACTCTAAACAAACTCTAATATATAGATAGATATTTATTTGGTTTTTCAAATTTTATTTTACTAGCTAACTCACACGAAAAAGCAATATAGTAATAATGATAAATATGATAGGAAACTTATACTTAGCTGGATTTTAATTGGAGGGTGCCCTCCCCCAAGCTTGACGTTTGACAGGGTCTTTGATGTTGCAAATTGAGTGATCCTTCTGAGCAGTGTATCGGCAGTGTTGGGTTGACTAGCTCCTTGATCTTGTATTTTCCTATGAAACTCAATTGCCAATAAAAATACCAAATCTTATAGAGAGGGGTTAGGTTTAATACCACTCCATGGTAAGTGATTGATTTTATATTTCTAGCAGAAGTTTAAGCTTCTTTACCCAATTAGGAAATTTCTTTAAGAGTGTGGATATTCATGTGCCCACATATTTTTGGTATTTTGTGTGAAAGGTATGGACCTTCATGTGCCCACATATTTTTGGTATTTTGTGTTTGTATAAAGTAGACTTAATAAGCGCATAGATAAAGTTACCAGATAATTAGGGGATGCTCCTCCCCCAAGCTCGATGTCTGCAATACTTGGTGCTTGAATGATCTTCAGAGCAAGTTGGTTAGCAGCAGTCCTGATGAGTGCCACTAATAGACTCTCTCCTTAGTCATAACATTATTCCTGTAACAACCCTAAAAATCCACACAACCCAAAAATACCAACCAATTAAAATTTTCATCTTTATTATACTAAAACCCTATTTCATGTGCATGCATATAGGAATTAAAATCTACAAGCTATAAATATGTGTCTTTGCACCCCAACTTCTTTTTAGTTATTTTCACTAGCTATGTGCATATGTGGATTTTATTTGCATCTTATGATTGGCTTGAGTACTCATACAAATATTTAAGCATATACATGTTTAAATTGAACACTAGAAATTAGAATAGAAAAGGGGAAAAAGGGAGAGAGAGAGAGAGCAAGGCTAGCCAGCCATTCGGCCCAAGCCGGCCTGTGGCCGAGCCCATTCCACCTCACTGGCGCGCGTGCGCAGTCGTGCCAGCTGAAACGACCTCGATTTCCACGAAGGGAAATCCACAGGCTCGAATTGTAATTCAACAGATTGCCTGGGACAATCCATGAAATTACCCATATCTCAGTTGCCACCAGGATCCATACAACGGTAAATAAGTCTTACATAAATATTTATTACATCGCCACACTGGCGGAATCAACAATCAGAGAAGCTTTAGAAGATGCGGAAGCGATTCATCCTTCACGGCCAACTTGAGTGTAGCACGTGACCCTATTCCTCGTCATCATCTCCCTCGAAGTCGTACTCATTCTCGTCACCTGACAGCAAATTTATCAGTACGATTTGTACTGGCCACGGAGCCCACCTATGCAGCATTTGCTTTGTGGAAAGTGGATGCAAGGCTATACAAGCAGACCTATAGGCTGAGGTTTTTCTATGCAGCTGTAATCAATGTTTAATTAGTCAAGTTTTATCACCAGTTAACACCATCATCCCTTTTCCCATCACCACACCTCACATACCCACACCTCACTCTCATTCGACAGGCCCAACTCCCTCTCGGGCCTATCTCAGCGGCACACTACCACAACGGGTACACTGCCGGAAAAATGTCATCTAGGGGGAGAAGAGAACACTCACTACACTAGTAGAAGCTTCACAGGAAAGGTCCATAGCCAACAGGTTGGCATATGTATCGATCGATCAACCTGTACACTCTGCAGAGGTTTCACTACCCACAAGATTAGCCATCATAGGTGTTGCGCAAACACCTAGGCAGAATTCCGGGTGCTTGCTTGCCTAGGTCGATGCCACCCTACCACTCAGCCCTGGGATATTCCGGATCCTACACCGTTATGCTGAGACTGGGAGACACAGTACCGGGCCCATCCAGTGGTACTGTGCATCTAGAACGGAACGGGAACCCATCGACCGTCTCCGCCCACCCTTATCACCTCTCAACCTAGCAGTAGTGGCACCGTCCTACCAAGTAGTCCAGCCGTCTCCCGCCCATCAGAAGCGAGTGAGTAGAAAAGGATTCCTATGAACCTGAAACTAGTCCATCCTAGGTTTGACCAAGCAGGCATCTCCACTTAGGGGATACTCTCCCCGTGCTATCACAGCACCTCCGTCCACGGGCTTCAAACCACCAAGGCTATCCCACCCGGAACCTCCTCAACAACTTTACCCGCCACATGTATCTCACTTGGGGATGCCCAGGTTGCACCCCTGGCACGACTTGCCCCATGGGCTTGTCTCACATCCCACTTGGTCGACATCAACCCTTACCACGCACCCAAGACGCACGCAGCACTCTCTCCCAGTGGTTATAATCAGTTATACACCGTCCCAATTCCACCACATAGCATATAGCATGCAGTAAGTAGTGGAAGAGTAACAGTAAAATAAGCAGCAGCTAACCTAACAGCGGATAGCAGGGTAAAGTCTTATCAAGGCAGGGAATTCAAATGTACTACCATGCAACCAATCCATACATAATCATAAAGCAATAGCAACAATGTCATTTGCAATGCGTAATAGGATCTAAGGATTTGGTGGGACGTGGCACCTTCGTAGTCGTCTCCTAGCTCTTGGAAGTACTCGTGGTCGTCTTCCTTAGTCAGATCCTCCTCCGGCTCTGAAATCGAACACGAAATAGTCGCGTCAGCGACTCCTATAGAGTATTTCAGAAAAATCCAATAAAACAAAGAGCCAAATGCACACAAACATAGTCTTAGATTGTAGATCTCATTTTCCTGAGAATTTTGATATATGGTGCGCAATTTTTGGTCATCGTATGAATAAGTTATGAATTTCCGAAGATTATCCTATTTTCTGAAAATGGGAAAACTGGTCGGTTAATCAGGGGCAGCTCGGGATTGGTCCACGTGGCGCGCGGGTCCAGTAGTGCGGCAAGTGGCGCCTCAACAGAACACAGACCTGATGGTCGCCCACCAGGTGTTCGATGCTGGTTCCCAGAGAGTTGCCGGAGTTGGCGTAGCTCGGCGTGGCTCGGCGGTGGTCGGTGGTAGCTCGGCTGTGGTTGGGGGTATCTCGGCGGAGCTCGGCGGTGGTCGGGGGTAGCTCGGCGGGGCTCGGCATAGTTCGGCGTACCTCGGCGGGGCTCGGGCGAATCGGAAATTCGCGGCGCCGAGGGTGCCGTTCTCCCGAGGTCTCCTGGGGGGGCTCGGGCGAATCGGAGATTCGGTGCGCCCGAGGGTGCCGTTCTCCCGAGGTCTCTCGCGGAGGCTCGGGCGAATCGGAAATTTGGGCGCCCGAGGGTGCCGTTCTCCCGAGGTCTCCTGCGGAGGCTCGGGCGAATCGGACATTTGGGCGCCCGAGGGGGCTGCTCTCCCGAGCTCTCCTGGGGAGGCTCGGGCGAATCGGAGATTTGGTGCGCCGAGGGTGCTGCTCTCCCGAGCTCTCCTGGGGAGGCTCGGGCGAATCGGAGATTCGGTGCTAGCAGGGTTCCAGGGCGTCTGTTCAAGGCGGCGGTGTCTCTCCGGTGCGGCGGACGATGACAGGGCGGCGATGACCATATTTCGGCAAGGCAGGGCTCGGCTTTCTAGCGGCGGTGCCGAGGCAGACTTGGCGAACCTCGGCGGCCTTTCTCCGCAGCGCGAGGCGACCGGGGGTACTCGGAACGGATCTTAGGCGAGGCGGAACGTGTCGGCGGCGATGTCGTCATGACTGTGAGGTTCCGGCGGGGCTAAGGAGGTCTTCTAGGGGATGTATACGCGTCCAGGGTCTATGGCGATGGTATACCAACTACCAATTTTTGGCTACCGAGCTTTCCAAGGTGCTCGGTTGTGGCGGCGGCGTGTCGCCGACGACGGCGGAAAGCGGCATCGCGGCTACGACCAAGTATTGGTTCAATCGAATGCGGTCTTGTCAAATTGGTGAGGCCAGAGAGGCATACAACACTCTGGTGGCGAACTTAGCCATGGCATGACCTTCTTCTGGCGACGGCTCGCGGCGGCGCTCCGGTAAGGTCGCGGCGCACGCGGCCAAGGCGATTCAGGCTTCCTCTAGCGCTTAGATCCGCGTAGCTAGCTCGAGGGGGTCGTGGCGGTGCTCCACGACGCTCTAACCTATACGGTTGCTAGACGGATTGCTCGGAACGGGTGATTCGGCGTCGGAACGCGTCGGTGGTGAGCGCGCTCCGCCGAGAACGCGTCGTGCTGCGTTCTCGGTCTAGCAAGCTTGTAGTCCGGGGGTTTCGGCCGGTCGAATGAGTGCATGGTGCAGGTGATCTTCCCGAGCCGGTAAAGGCTCGTGCCTGCGCGTCCCGAGGGTGGAACGCCATGGCAAAAGCAGGGCAAGGTTCGGACGTGGCGTGCGGTGGCTCACCGTGGTGTCGGTGAAGCTAGGATGGCGGTGCAGTGGCGAGTCGGAGCCGTGCAGAGCGATCGCAGTGCCGTGCCGCTCCTCGTCCGCAGCTCGGGCTTCTCCTCCGTGTCCGGCTCCGGCGTGCTCCGCGGCGGCGGCGCTCCGGCAGCTTCTCCTCCTCTGCTCCGCCCTTCTCCTACGCTCTCTCTCTCGGTTTGGTGCGGTGTGCCGGTCTGTGCTGCGGTGGCGGCGAGGGGAAATGAGGGTAAGGCTTCGGGGTGCTCCAATTTATAGGCGAGCTTGGCCAGCTCCAATGGCGAACGGTCCTGATTGCGCTCGGCCGATCGAAGGGCCGTGGCTCGAGTGGATCTAGGGCTCCGGATGGGCGCGGGTTCGCTTGGCGGCCAAGAAAGGAGGGGACAGGAGGGGGACAGCGGGGTCAGGGCTCTGCCATGCTGTCGGCTGTGGGACCGGGGTCACGCCATTCGCGCGACACCCCCGGCAGGCGCGTCGCCTTCGTGAGGAAGAAGAACAGTGGGGGGGGCGAGAGCGGCTGACAGGCGGGGCCGGGTTGGCAGCGAGCGCGAGCGCGAGCGCGTGTGTGCCGGTCGTGCGCGTGCGCTGCCGAGCCGCGACGTGGGCCGCGCGCGGTGAGATGAGGAGAGGAAGGTCGGGCGGGCTTGGGCTGGCTTAGCGACCCGGCTGGCCGAAACGAATGGCTGGCCTAACTCTCTTTCTCCTTTTCTATTTTCAGTTTAGTGTATATATACATATATTGCCCATTTTAATTATTGAGTAAATACAAACATAAATTGCAATAAATCCCAAATGTGATGCATAAGTTATTATTCTATGTGAATGGAATTAAAATGCAAACTACACTCCTTTATTTACCAATTTCATAATGAAACCTATATGCTTGCACAAGAAAAATGGGTTTTCACAATAAATAAATGAAAAATTTTAATTGGTTGGGATTTTTAGATTGTGTGGATTTTTAGGGTTGTTACAGTCCTCCCCCCTCATTAGGATCTCGACCTCGAGATTCAGGGATAACGTACCCTTCGAAGAGGTAAGGAAACATAATCCGCAAGTCCGATTCCTTCTCCCACGTAGCTTCCCTTTCAGTGTGATTGCTCCACTGTACCTTGCACATCGGAATGGTTTTGTTTCGCGTCTCTTTGGTATCCCGTGCCAAGATCTTGATCGGATGTTCCTTGTATTCAAGTGTGTCTTGCAGGTCCAATGCATCCGTAGGAACTTGCTCCTCGGGAAGCTTCAAACACTTCCTTAATTGCGAGACATGGAACACGGGGTGTACTCCAGATAATTCCTCCGGTAGTTCCAGCTTGTAAGCAAGCTTTCCAACCCTTTTACAGATCTTGTATGGCCCAACATATCTGGGTGCCAATTTCCCTTTTACGTGGAATCTGACAGTGCCACGAAGTGGAGATACCTTGAGGTAGACATAATCCCCAACCTCGAACTCAAGCTTTCTACGTCTTCTATCTGCATAGCTCTTTTGCCTACTCTGTGCAATCCTCAAATTCTCTCTTACTTGGGCAACACCTTCTTCTGCTTCCACAATCTTAGCAGGACCGAAGAATGTCCTCTCACCTGGTTCTGACCACATTAGCGGGGTTCTGCACGGTCTTCCATACAACGCTTCAAATGGAGACATCTTAATGCTTGTCTGATAACTGTTGTTGTATGAGAACTCGGCGTGGGGTAGACAGCTCTCCCATCCTTCCTTGTACCTCAATACGCAAGCACGTAACATGTCCTCGAGAATCTGGTTCACTCTTTCTGTTTGCCCATCCGTTTGCGGGTGGTATGCGGTGCTATAGTCGAGCTTGGTTCCGATGGACTTGTGCAAGGATTTCCAGAACTGTGATACGAACTGTGAGCCTCGGTCAGATATAATACTCAGAGGCGCCCCATGTAACTTCAAAATGTTTGATACGTACAGATCTGCTAGCTTTTCGACTCTATATTTCCTTTTGACCGGTATAAAATGTGCAACTTTGGTTAGACGGTCCACTATTACCCATATAGAATCATATCCATGCTCGGATCGGGGCAGTCCTATTATGAAGTCCATGGATATGCACTCCCACTTCCATTCTGGTATCTCAACTGGTTGTAGCAACCCTGCTGGTCTCTGATGTTCGGCCTTGATTCTATTGCATGTATCACATCGGGCTACATGCCCTGCAATGTCTGTCTTCATATTCTCCCACCAGAAGTGCTTCCTTAGATCATGGTACATCTTGGCTGACCCTGGGTGAATGCAATATTTGGAGTCATGCCCTTCTGACAGAATCTCTTCTCGTATCGCTGAATCCGTCGGTACACAGATTCTATCCTTGTACCATACAGTTCCCTGCTCATCTTCTCGGTATTCGGGGCCTCTTCCCAGCTTCATCAAACCACGGATATAGTCTATCTCAGGACAGTTCTTTTGCGCTTCACGGATTCGTGAGGTGAGATTGTACTCGACGCGAAGCTCATTTAGCATGCCATAGGAGACTACCTCGAGCTGGAACGCGTCAAACTCTCTCCTGAGCTCAGGTGGCATAGAGTTGGTGATGAGGGTATGGCAGTAGCTTTTGCGGCTAAGTGCATCAGCGACAACATTAGCCTTTCCTGGGTGATAATGGATCTCAAGATCATAGTCCTTGATGAGTTCCAGCCATCTGCGTTGCCTCATATTCAGATCTTCCTGTGTGAAGAAGTACTTCAGGCTCTTGTGGTCAGTGTAGATGTCGCACTTGTTGCTTATCAGATAGTGTCTCCAAATCTTGAGTGCATGTACCACGGCTGCAAGTTCTAGGTCATGAGTCGGGTATCGCTGCTCATGTTCCTTCAACTGTCTTGAGGCATAAGCTATCACTCTTCCTTCTTGCATTAGTACACAGCCCAAACCTTGCCGAGAGGCATCACAATATACAACAAAATCCTTGTGAATATCGGGCAGGGCTAGTACAGGTGTAGTAGTGAGCTTCTCCTTCAAGGTCTGAAAACTCTTCTCACATTCAGGAGTCCATATAAACTTGTTCTCTTTCTTCAGCAAGTTGGTCATGGGTCTTGCAATCTTGGAAAAATTCTCAATAAATCTGCGATAGTATCCTGCAAGTCCCAAAAAGCTTCTGATTTCTGACACATTACAGGGTTGTTCCCACTCTTTCACAGCTTCAATTTTGGCTGGGTCTACTGCGACTCCTTCTCCTGACAGTACGTGTCCAAGGAAAGCAACTTCCTCAAGCCAGAATTCGCACTTGGAGAATTTGGCGTATAGCTGGTTGCGAGACAACCTCTCCAATACGGTCCTCAGATGATGTTCATGTTCCTCTTTTGTGGCTGAATAAACCAATATATCATCAATGAATACCACCACAAACTTGTCTAGCTCATTCATGAAGATCTTGTTCATCATGTTCATGAAGTATGCTGGAGCATTAGTGAGTCCAAATGAGACTACTGTGCACTCATACTGTCCATATCTAGTGACAAATGCAGTCTTCGGGATATCTTCTTCCCTGATCTTCATCTGATGATACCCTGATCGGAGATCGATCTTTGAGAAGTACTTGGCCTTACTCAATTGATCTAACAGATCATCGATGCGGGGCAGTGGGTACTTATTCTTGACTGTGACCGCATTCAGGTTCCGGTAGTCAATGCACATCCTCATCGTGCCATCCTTCTTCTTGACAAACAAAACGGGAGATCCCCAGGGCGAAGCACTAGGCCTAATGAAGCCCTTCTCCAGTAATTCTCCCAGCTGCTTCTTGAGTTCCTTCAACTCATCAGCCGACATTCTGTAGGGTCTTTTGGCAATCGGTGCAGTCCCTGGCATCAGCTCTATAACAAACTCCACATCTCTATCTGGTGGCATTCCTGGCAACTCCTCTGGAAATACGTCATTGAATTCACAGACTACTGGCACATCTCTGAATGTCAGCTCTGTCTTATCTGCTTTAGTCTCCAGGGCACATAGGAGGGCTTGGACTCTCTCGGTTTGGGGTACACATCGGACAGCTGTTCCCCAAGGGTGGGTTACCTGAACATATCTAGGTGAACAAGATATCACTCCCCGG